>VDFB02000002.1:238360853-238527862 GCA_007258455.2 Sequoia sempervirens
TCGATGAAAAACCTACATTCACAAGAAATAAAAATAAATATAATAATAAAATTAAATTTATTTAAAATTATAATTTTTGGGAAGCTTATAATAAGGACTACATATTTGGAAAAATAAATAAATTAAATGAATTCATTTGATTCCCCAAAAGATAAATCAAAAGTGGTTTTTTATCAGTATTTTGATAGGTGTAAATGAGACTCCATTATAGGTATGGTTTAAAACTATCGAGGTTCTATCAAGGGGGTTTGATTTAAGGTAGTTTGATCATACCCTACTCAATTGGAATGCTTTAAATGGAAATTTTTAAGGCTTAAATCATTATATTTTCTAAAAATATGTAATTTCAGCAAAAATTAGATCTTCCCAGAAATTGTAAACCAACTTTGTGGGATCACCCCACAGTCTAAGAGTTTTGTAATTAAATAAAATAATAATAGAGGCCTGGCATCTTTTTGCTAAAACCAATGTGTTTTTCTCTAGTTCCAGACCCTTTCTCATCAACAGAGAAATTATCTATAGCAGGAAAAACCTCCCACTGCTTCAGAGAACAGCAACAGAAAAGATCTCGCAATCCTTTGCAATGATGACTAAATCAGAATATTCCCAAGGCCGTTACAACAATATCGAGCCAGAACACAGCATCCAGTCATCCCGTGCATAGGTGCATCTTCTGCAATGATGGCGGTGGTCCCAGCTAGACTTGATCAGACAAGTGTCATCCATTGCTATGAATGATTATGATAAGCAGCAACCAATAACATTATTTAGTTCATCTAGCTTATCGCCCATATAACAGATCAGTTGTTAAGCACGTGGTGGCCTTTCACTGTCTGCATGAACCTTTCTCCCATTGCTACCGAGGATTTGTGAAAATGTGACATGTGTCGAATGGGCTGAGAACCTTATCACAATGGAGGGAACACTCCATTAGCTGGGCGTAAAGGACGCGTGACAACATTTCGCTGCCCGTGGTTGCTATTTGATCTCTACGTTAAAATATTTGCAAACGGTTGCCACGTAGCAACATGTGGGGCCTGCCAACACCTTTTAAGAATGAAGGCTTCATGGAAATATTTCACAGCCTGACAAGGCCTCAAGGAAACAAGAAACAAAAGCATCCCATAACTGTGACACTTGGAAGCGCAGTGTAGCTTCCTAGGATTCGAAAGGAATGTTGATACCTGAAGCTACGAAGAGTAGATGCGCAAAGCAGAAGATCAAAACTTTGATAAAAAAGTCGAGCAAACTCGGCAATGCATAGGGAGGTGCACACACAATACAAAAAGATAAACCCGCAAGGAGCTGCTCAAATATTTATTTAACTTTTGGTGACTAACAGGGGCATTTCGACTAAGGAACGGAGAACCCAAAATTTCTCTAATTCTACAGACCAGAGCCTTATCCATAGGGCTAATGGAGTCAAATATTGGAAAGAACCACCTATAAAGGTGACCATTCATCTTTGGACGACCTCACTATGTTGCGCAAATTCTCCTGTGCTCCATGTAGATCAATAGTTTCTTTGTGAGGCAATATATCAGGTAAACCTACCCTTGCTTGTATATGAAATAGTAGCTGTGAGAGCGGATGACTTCCTCAATGTCAATTGCCGTTGGAGGATGGCTGAACTCCCTGAAAGCCTTCGGGTCACCTTCCTTCTCTTCAATAATTTTCACAATCTGTGCAGTCGTGGCAATAGAGCCATCCTTGTGGAACGGGGATGGCAATTTCATCCTGCCTAACTCAGAGAAACATCCTTGTATGCTATCTAGTGTCTTACTCAAAATAGTCGTGGCTACCTTAGTGCACTAGAAGGTGGAGTGTAAATGGATAAATTTGTTTTTTGTTTGAGCAGTAGCATCCTGATCTTCAATACCTGCTCTGAAAAGATTCTCATCAGAGACGGAGTATACCTTTTTGTGAAGGTATTTTTCCTCAGGAACCTTCTCCAATATGAATCGTGAGAACTACTCAATCGTATCATGGGCCTCCTAACTGAGCCTTGATGCCTTGTCAATAAATTAGAGGGTAGGCTGTAGTGTTAGGAAAAAGGCTTTGATTTTCTCCCAGTGAGAAATGTGTAATTGTCTAACTAGCGGAATGATATTAGGTTGTGTAGAGGAAGAGAGGAGAGAGGCCTTAAGCGAAGTAATCTCCGCGTCTCTTAAAATAATGGCCTTAGCCAATTCTGCCTTTTTCCTTTTCTCAGATGCTAGTTGCTCTGCATAGTTGCTCATTTCTTTATTCCAAGTCTGCCCGGCTCGGGAGTGATTTGTTAAGTGCTCTTCTAGACAAGCCTTTGTCTCTTGAAGCTATTCCTATATTTGAGCCTTTAGGCCTTTAAATTTGGCCTCCTTCTTTTGTATTCTTTGCTTATATTGAGTCTGTTGGTGTTCTAACTCTTCCCTTTTTTGTGCCATCCTCTGAGTATGCTCAAGGCAGAGGCACTCTAGCTCTTCATCTTTCTTTTGTAAATTTTGCTCCATGTCTTGGTTCTTGCTTTGTAGCTCTTTTATTATGCTAGGGTTAGCAACCTGAGTCTTCACAATTTTGCTTTGAAGCTTGTTCCTCCCATCCTCTGCTGTCAGTGCCCTTTCAGTCATGCAGCAATATCTGCCTCTAAGGTTTTTTACTTCCTTTCTAGAAAACTAACCCTTTTCCCTAGCTACCTTGAGCTGCTCATCTTTCTTCTTTAGCTGGTGACTAGTTATGAGGAAGTTGGAAGTGACTGCCCATTGCATTTCCTCCATGATTTCAACTTTATCCTATAATTAAGCTACCTTCATGTCGAGTCCGACCACATATATCTCATAGACTTCTGGCTGCATCTCTCCTTGAGGCTTGCTTACCCTCGGGTACATGGTTGTGAACTTCAATTCTTGCCAGGCCTCATTGTATAGAGCCTGTACTCTTGACTCGGCAGAAACTTTATCATCCTTTGCCTTACATTTCTTCATTCTATTCGCACATGCCTCTTTTCGACAATCTATCTGTGCTATGAATTCAGCTGGCGATGAAACTAGTCCACCTGCAAAAGAAGCACCAGAAGGCAGGGCATAGGGATAGGTAACCTTCATAGGCGCAAGAATTTATTTCTTTTGGAGAGTGACAATTTGTGGGGAGAAGTGAGGCATGTTCTATAGTTTGGTTTGAGAACCAATAGCAGGGCTAGTCATTTGTAATGACTAGACTAGGGAATCAGCTGTAAGGCTCATTGGTTGGGAAGGGGGAGTTGTTAACAGGGTGTTAGCCTATTGTAATGGAAGAGGATCTATAATCATAGTAGAAAAAGAATGGGCACTCATAGGAGGAATGCTTTCCAAAAGTGAGGCAAGGAAGGTCTAAGCGGCAATGGCAAGTGTAAGCATATGTGGAGGAGTAATTATGAGCGGGTGGCCCTGTGAAAATTGGGCAAATCCAACTAGATATGTTAGACTAAAAGTAGAAGGTAGAGGGCCAGTAGCTATGGTAGGGGTCGGCAGTAAGGCAAAGGTAGATACTAAGGAATGAGATGCAAGAGAAGGAGTGAATTGTACCTATTGACTGGTCGTTGGCTTCTCCAAAAATGTAAGAGGCTCCCTCGCAACCTCTGGCTCCTGAGTAGCAGCGAGTACTCCTCCTTCAGGTTCTTGCAAACCCTCTCCAATAATATGCTATCATTTCGCAGGTGGAATCTCACTAGCTTCGGAAGTCATCTCCTTCTATTGAAGTAATAACCTGGCTGGTTTAGCAACTCAAGTGAGTGTATGCGAGCCCCTTGATATATTAAAATGTATGTTCGTGGCCACATAGGCGGGCTGCCTGGAGACTTTCACCTTTTGCGTAGAGAAAGCCAATGTCGTTGCTTCCTCCTCTTCAAATTCCTCCCTCTTCATTCCTATTAAAACTAGAGCTCAGGCTGGGATGGCCCTCCTTCCACCACTTTTCAAATTTCTGGTCATCCTTTAGTTGATTGTAAGGAGCATCCAACTATGCTATTTCCTGGCGATATTTCCAGAAAGCCTTTATTTTATCTTCACTCCATTCCTCATCCTTATTTAACCTATTGTACATGTCACGCTTCATGGGGAAATTATCTTGGGCCATAGCCATAGGAAAGTAGAACTTGTGCCATGGGCCTCTAGTGTTCAGTGTAGGGATTTGTGCTAATTCAATAAAATACTCATCTTTGTCTGCCCGCAGGTTATGCTACTTCTTCCAGTATGGTCGGGAAACATGGGTAACCCTCATATGTGGCTCCGGCAAGTCGTCGAAAGGGTTGTATTCCTACTTATCATTTACCAGTACCAACCCTAGATATGCTAGCTTGTCTTTTAACAACTGGTGTGATTTTTTCTCTAGTAGAGTTACTGACTTGAAATTCTTTGGACAAGAAAAAAATCCCTTCTTCTTGACCTTTTCGCTGCTACATAAAGTAAAATTCAACGATACACACCTATCAGAACATTTCTAACATGAGCACTCTATCTGTGACGTAGGATGGGAGCAGGAAAGGTTTGCCAGTAAAACTCCGCATTTAGAGGATTGTAAAATCCTTTCCCAAGAACTAGTCACAAGCAGGGGTTAAGCTCTGCATAAATCCGGTTTGCTCCTTATCGAGATAAATAATATCACCTTCTCCGATCAAATCATTCAAGACCAAGGCTATGAATAGTCTACAAATGCATAATAATCATTTGATACGAAAAGAAAAGGCATCCATGTGGATACCAACTTCCTCTTATTTTGCTCATCAAACATTGATAGCGGAAAATACCGGGCGAAGAAATCTAGGTTCTAATGCAGAAACATGTGGACCAAGAAGGAAAGAAACCTTCTTTTTTTTTCTACCTGATAATTCTTAATTTTTCGTTTCATTTCTTCAACCATAAACTCAGCAAAATCATACCAGAAGAGTTCATGTTGCTTGCGAAATTGTATTTTTGGTCCTAGTTGAAAGGTCTTTATCTTCTCATTGGAGTCTCAACTACACACAAAGGCTAGTATGGACATGGCATCCTAGATATCATTGTGAAAGACACCGTGCAAAAATGGAATACTTGGTGCTTTAGTGGCTGGGATGCCTTTCTTACCAGTCTCCTCAAACAAGAACTCTGAGCTCGTTTTCATCTTCCTCCATATTTTCTCTCCTTTGCTCGGGCGAAAGGTCTCAATATTTTCTTTCCTCTTACTTGAGTCCAAGATACATAACATGTGTCAGATGGCCTATGGAGTGATATTTACCCTTAAGTTGTGGCCTTTAATGTAGTGGGTATCAAGATTATAATGCTAGATAGCAGCATCAACCACCTTTAGGCAGTAGTGCACCAGTGGGACCATGTATTGAGGGAGACCATTGTACCAAACTCTATTCACCATAGATTGGTCTGCCTTTGATGCCAATAACCTTGTACAAGCTGCTTCTCTGAGGGACTTAGGGTTTTTCGTGAGTCTTGGGTCATAGATATTGTCCCATTTTTCTTCAACGTTTTCTGGTTTCTCCAATTCTTGGGTCTATTCAGTTCTTTTGTGTAGGCTCTCCTTGGCCTGCTGGGTATACCAGGCGTAGCATATGCCACATCCTCATATGAATATACCTCTACTAAAGAACGAATAGCCGTAAATAGCTCCTACCTAATTTCTTCTTGCATTGGCTGAGATGTAAATTCTAATATTTTTCTTTCTAAAGATTTCTGCAAGTTCCTAGTTAGCTGCGACAATGCTCGGTTCTAGATACATAGAAAGAAAACAACTCTGCACTTTTATTCTTAGTGTTTATGAAAAGGCTTTGAAATATTAAGCCTTTTTGTGCAATAATAGTAACCCTTCTCAAGGTGGTAAGCAAAAGCATGCCTTTTGCATTTAATTTGGCATGTACCATTAATTTTATAATTCATGCAAAATAAATTAATTGCTATTTCGAGGTGGCCGAAGTTCATTATTGCATTTGGTGATCATGTGATATGCTCTGATCTTATTGGAACTTGAGCCAACAATTTGCTTGCTAACCCTGTGTTAGCATGCACTACAAATTAATATCATGATCGAAATGATTACACCAAGCAAACGATCACAACTTGAAAAGATATGAATATCATCTTGGGCTCTGGGATGCACTTGAGAGATGACACAATAGCCTACGGCCATACGTCTCACTGCTAATGAGCACCACCTTTTTAAAGCTAATTAATCAGCTCCATTTAATCAAGCATGCATTGAGCCATGCTATCATGGATGCAACTAGCCCAGAAATGACAACAAACGCAGGCTTGCCTTTCAAGACAACAACATGCTTAATATCATATTTTTCTAAGTAGATTAGCATGTGTCTTGTCAATTTTCTATAAATAGGCCAATAAGTAGTGAGAAAAACATACTTAGCATTTAAGAAGTGATAGGTCAGTAGCAGAGTCTTAAGCAATCCCTTTCATAGGTTAGGTGGTAGATAAGTTCAGCATTAGCTTAGAAGCCTAGGGATAGTGTCAAAGCCATGGATACTCTAATTCGCCTAACCTCGTATAAGTCACAGACGATATTCATAGGGGAGATTTCAACTAGGAGACTGAAAAAAATGACCAAGAATAAGCATTCTCTAGTCTTGGTAGTCATAAAGTGGGTTTTAAGAAAAGATTGTATAGAATATGAAGACAAGTATCGGGTGAACATCGACATATTCTCCCACTTCGTAGTGTCCATGTTGGACATTAGCATTTCCTGGCCACTTATCTTGAAGCTGGTTAAAGAAATCTTCCCTAAAAAAATACTTGAATGGTCTCGGTGAGGTCGTTGCTCATGCTGCCTATGGGGTGGGTCTGCCGTCAGCAAGCGATCTGCGTCGCTTTATTGAGGAAGAAGCCATTGTTGTTTGGCTGCTGTTCCTCAATGGATTCCACCTACAAACCCGCAACTAGCACCAGCAGAGGGTTACTTAGGCCCTACACTTCCTATTTCGTAGCTACAACGTGATACCTTTCTATGACGTAGACTAGTATATTGACTTCAGGAACCTGTTGTTTCCCCCACCAATGGAAGTTGTGCCAAATGATGTTGTCAGTGCTGCCAAAGAACCCATGGACGAGGAAGAAGTGGACACTATAGTTAATGCATCAATTGCCACCAGCCATGCCTTTGGATGAAAAACCCCTGCCACTTGCTCAAAATACCATCCCATAGCTATATATAAGCTTGACAAAAAGGGTTGTTGTATATATAATAGCTCAATATGCTTGTAAATTTTGAAATGTGGCTTCCCAACCACTTTTGTAATGAAAAGAACATATATGAATAGATATCTATCATTTAAATAAAATCCATGCTCTTTCTTTCATTCTATATTTAATTTTTTCTAGGCTTGCAACTTTTATTTGCTATTTCTCTACACATGGGTGTGTTCTATGTAAAAAAATCTAGTGTTCCACCCACCAATAATAATGGGTTAATTCTGCAGAAGTTCAAACTAATTCAGAAAAAGACTGGCCAAAGAAATGGAAATAAAATAAAAGCGCTATTTACATATGTACAAAGTAGAGCTTAATGCCTAATGAAACAACTTAAGATGAATCTCATTGATTAGTTTTCCTAACGGTTCATGTTCCATATTCTCTAGCTCAAAAGCATTGTGTTATTTGCACCGAATGATTTTAAAGGGACCCTCCCATAGGCTATCAAATTTACCATGTTGACCTGGCTTTGCAGCCCTGCTATCATACTTTAGCACTAAGTCTTCGCATTTTAGACCTTGGTCGGAAACCTTCTTTTCAAACCATCGTTTGACCACCCATTGATGGCTTGTCATTGCTATTAGGGAATTCTCCATTTTTTTCTATACTTCCAACAATTCAGCGAACTGAACCTCCATGGCTTCATTTTGTTCTATCTCAAGAGATTTCAACAATTGTATTGTCGGGATCTCCATGGAGATAGGTAACAATGCCTCTTTCTCGTATACCAACTCATAAGGCGAAGTCTTAAAGACTTGCTTAGGAGTTATGCAGTTTTCCCAGAGTGTTGTTTGGAGGTTTTTATGCCATTCCCTCTGGTGTTTTGAGCTAATCCTTTTAACGAGTTAGATTAAGCTCTTCTTCGTTGACTTTGCTAGACCATTTCCCTGTGGGTAATAGTTTGATGATGTTTTAAGGAATATTCTATTCTTTAATGTAAAGTGACATACCTTTGCACCTAGGAATACTCTAGCGTTGTCCAAAATGATAGTTTTTGGAGGGCTGAACCTTGTCGCCAATTCCTCGAGGAAATCTACAATCTCTATTTCTATTGCACCTTTAAGGGGAACAACCTTCATCCACCTTGTGAAGTAGTCTGTAGCGATCAGAATCCACTTGTGTCTGGCACTAGAAACTGGGTTGATCATTCCAATAAAATTAGCCCCCATTGTGCAAATGATTCGTTCGCCACTATAGGTCTGTGGGGCATTGCAAAATTCTTCCTTCTGTCGCTAAAAAACTGGCATTTTTTACAAACCCTCACCAAAGAGTGGGAGTCATTGAAAAGTGTGGGCCAATAATATCCAGCACGCATGATTTTAATTGTGGTGGTTTTGGCAAAGAAATGTCCGCTTGTAGCGCTATTGTGGAACGCGTCGAGGATTCTCTTCGCCTGCTTCAAAGTAATGCATCACAGGAGAACACCATTGAAATTATTTTTGAAAAGAACTCCTTCTATCTGCATATATCCAAAATTTTGTAACTGATAATACCTCCTTTTTTGGGATGAGAGGCCTAGCAAATACTCTTTGGTTTGCATGAACTTCATTCTATCAGTCAGCCAACCGCCTTCTAATCCTGATTCATTTATCAAGATGAGTTCTGGCTGCTCCTTTGTGACAAGTACCTCCTCATTTTGTGCCATATACTCACAATCCTCTTCATTTAATAGTTTTAGTAGGCTTGACTTCAATGTCTTATTCAAGGATCTTGGTGATCCAATTAGCCCTTTTTTCCATGATCTCCCCATCCATGATGTATTCACGCACACTAGAATGTGCAACATACACTAGCACCTTGTTGTAGGAAATTAGATGGTGGAACTTTTTAAGTCCCTTACTATTGCAAAGGCCTATTTTTTGACAAAATTATAATTTGCCTCATATTCCTTTAGGGTACAAGAATAGAATGCCACTGGATATTCCCCCTTTTCTTCGTTATCCTTTTGGGTTAGAATAGTAGCAATATTGGACTTGCTATTGAAAGCATACATTATAAAATCTTTGGATTGATTTGGATTAACCAGTACTGGAGCTGTGGAAATAGCTTCCTTAACCCTTTCAAAAGCTTCCCGAGCTTCAGTTGTCCACTTGAATGTTTGGTCTTTTTTTAGCATTAGGGTGATCGGCCTAATCATTCCCGCAAAATCAGAAATAAACTTGTTGATGAAATTTACTTTTCCTAGGAAAGACTGGACACCTTTCTTATTTACTGGAAGGGGAAGTTCTTTGATAGCCTTTACTCATTCAAGGTCAATTGAAACACCTTTTCTAGACACAATATTCCCCAATAGCTTACCATGTGACACTATGAATACACATTTCTTTGGATTTAGGGAAACTCTGAACTCTTGGCACTTTTGAAAAACTAATTCCAAATGGTCAAAATGATCATCCTTAGATTTAGAGAATATAGTAAGGTCATCCAAATAGATTAGAATAAACTTATTGATTAGTTTGCTGAATGCGACATCCATCGCCCGCTCGAGTGTTTCCCCTGCATTGGATAAACCAAAAGGCATTTTAGCATATGCAAATTTTCCACACTTTGTGGTGAATGTAGTCTTGTGTTGATCCTCTTCTTTAACTAGGATTTGGTTGTAGCTGGAGAAACTATCCAGTAGAGAACATTTCTGATCCTACCACAGTTTGTAGGATTGACTCCATAGAAGGCAATGGATAGTGGTCTTTCAGAGATGCTTTGTTCTGGTCTCGAAAGTCCACACATAAATGGATATCCCCATTCTTCTTTTGGACTAGGACCAAATTCAATACCTAAGTACTATGTTGGATTGGGAAGACAATGCATGACTCAATGAGCTTGGTTAGCTCCTATGCCATTAGGGCCTCAATTTTAGGGTTCACTAGCCTCTATTTTTATCAGACTGGTTTTGCGCCTTCTGTTAGCTCAATAGTGTGTTGAATGATGCTAGGATCGTAACCCTCCAGATCATCATAGGACCAGGCCACTACTCCATATTTTTTGCAGAAACTGATAAGCCTTTTCTTATCATGGTGCCAAACATTTTTTCTGACTTGGAGATTCCTACCATCGGAGACCTGAAGGTCCTCATAATCACTTTTTTCCTCTTCGAACTTCTCCTTATCATTTCAGGCATCATCACAATCAAAAAAGTTTTCAAGAGTAACCAATCCCTTTAGAAGTTTATTAGATTTGAGATGCATAATTTGTCCTTCATAAGCCTCGGTGATCTTTGGTTGAAGATAATTAGCGAACTCCCCTGAGTGTTGGATAAATGAGGCTATCTATTCATCGCTTTCAAAGACTTGCCAATTCTGATCATTGTCGGGGGATCGTTGGTCAGACTAGCACTCGTACTAAATGCTCATTATGAAGCAGGTTAGAAATAGGATCAAACTAAGCACCAATCATAGCCATGTGATCTGCATTGCTATTTTGTCTTTGGGGAATAGTCTAGATGTTGAGAGCTTCAAAACTATCAATCAAGTACCAAACTTGATGCCAATAGGACCTCATGCAGACATTTTTTGCTACAAAAATTCCTTGGACTTGGTTAACTACCAGTTTAGAATCTCTGAACACAATTAATTGTTTAATGCCCATTCATTCCGCAAGGCTTAGGCCTTGGACTAACCCTTCATATTCAGCCTCATTGTTTGAATAGGAAAAATGAAAGCGGAAAGGCCTCAACCATTTTTTATTTTGTGGGGATATTAGATATACCCTGCTCCAGCACCTACTTTGCTTCTTGCTCCATCAAAGTATAGTGTCCATAGCTCATTTTCCTGGTTACCTTCGGATTCTTTGGCGACCCTTAGAAGCACTTGGTCTTCATCATAAATTGCATACATACCCAATCCTATAGCATGATAATTTCTAAAAGGATCATTTTTTATGTGTTCACTCAACAGAGCATCTTCCTTATCATTCTGATCTCTGCTCACCTTCTCCTCTTCTAGCAAATCAATGCAATACATTTCTTGCTTGGTGATAGAGGTGTGCGTGGCTTCAAAATTGATCAAGGCCTTATCCACCACATGTTTAGAATGCAGAGCCTCTAATTCTATCCTCATTTTTGCGTTGTGCTTGGTCCTAAGTATCAGATGTGACCAATCTAAGGACAGGTATTTTCCCACCTTTGAAGTAAACTCTTAGGATAGACAGAGACCAAACATAGGAGGAACATCTATGATCACTGTGTCCTGTAGAACTGTGATACTAGGGCAGGAAAATAGAGTTAAAGGAAGCACTTTGATGACACCTACAGTGTCAACTTTATTTCCATCAAGCTGCATCACCCCTCTTTTCATAGGTTAGCAGCTGAGTCCTAAAACTTCTGCTATTTGTTTATGCATAACTATTGTACTAGTGCTAGAATCAATCATAGCATTGTGCAAAGGCTTCTTTCCTACAATGAGAGTTAAGAAGAAGGGCTGAGGTTTCAACCTACTTTTGTCATCGGCAGGAGATTCCTTTGTATGGTTTGTAAGAACCTTTGTTGGCGGTATGTGACAAACAACCTCTGTACTGGTTGAGGGCTCTATTGATGTTGGGTTGATCTCTTCTTGAAGCACCTTCTGTAATAGCATCTTTTGTTCTGAGATAGCTAGAATGTCCCACAAAGACACATTAGCAGATGATTTTTTCAATTGCTCTACCACATTAAAAGCTAGCAAACTCAGAGATTTCTACTCCTTGGTTCTTGCTATAATAATTTCCTTTTGTGGTTGAGAAGGTGAAGGGATGGTTGAAGCACTGGGAATTTGATCGGACACGCCTTTGAGTTATGGGTTGTCCAGATGTGAAACAACTAGCTCACCGGTGAATGTCCTCTTTGAGCATGTGTTATAGTTAGACTGCACTTGTGGTGTTTTGGATATGAATGCGTCATTAGCAAACACCGTTTCTTCTTCTTCCATCCAGGAGAAAAGTGCATGATCAGGAGCAATATCTTATAAAGACATTCCTTGCATCTGTGCAGTAAGGACTGCACTCTCCATTTGTGGAGAGGCATATACATAAACTCCATCTTTCGTTGCTATGCCTTGGCTGCATTGCTCCACCACTTTTTATTGTAGGTTGCCACATGAACAGTTTTGGGGCATATGCACATCGCTGCAGGGGAAACACTACGGATTGATGTCATCAATAAGGTTTTTCTACCCTGTGGTTAATTCCCTACTCGAGCTTGGTGATGCGCTTGTCAGTGGAGAAGGCACTGACACCATTTGGTTTGTAGTCAGCGTTGGTGGATTAGTGCGAGGCACACCCTGATATTGATTTTGCTGATAAGTAGACTGCCTGCCTTGATAGTTTTGATATGCGGGTCATGGGGACGCTGCTTGGTTTTGCTTAAGAGTCATTATGTCATTTTCCATGGTTTGCAACATCTCCTTGAGGTCACTTATTTCATCTTTGGAAGATCTTGATATAGAAGCCATGTTTTTAGGGGTGACCGCATATGTGTACATTAATTGGGTAGTTGTGGGCGCACTAGTTGACGTGACCTTTTGCGCGGAGATCGATATTTCAGGAAATATCAGCATAATAGGTCGAGGAGGCAATTTTCTGCAATCTATCAAATGATTCTCAGCTTTGATAGCAATACCATAAGTATCTGGTAGAGTAGCTCCTCCCAAAGACTTGATCATTACGGAAATGTTAGAATTGATGGACTTTAGATAAAATATAAAGGCCAACTCGGGAGTTGGGTAGATGGTAATAGGGATCCTCTGCCAATTTGCATGAAATCAGGCATTGAAGTCTGTAAGAGCCTCCTATGGAGCTTGTTTTATGACGGATAACTGGTAATACAATGAAGAACAATCTCTGTCATTCAAGAACCTTTCATAGAATCGATCTCCAAGCTCATTTCAGGTGTGAATTGAATTAGGAGTCAATGTTCAGTACCAACCCAAAGCCTTGCCTTTGTAAGATGTGGCAAGGAGCCTCAAGGCTGCATTCTGTGTTGTAATATTGTGTACTAGACAAACATCTGCCACATCCTGCAAATGTTTTGCTGGCATTTTTGAGCTGTCTCTAACAAATTTGGGGATAGCTTTCATGGCCAAAACTGGGATAACGCCCCAGATAGTGGGTGCTACTGGGGCTACTAGGGGACTTCCGACATTCCATGCTACGCATTTTCTATTGGCAGTCGGCAACATGGTGAGAGGAAAGGGTGGTGGGAATGGAACGATTACTAGCTGATTAGCGACCTAGAATGTCCCTAGTGGAGGTGCTAGTAAACTTGGGTTACCTACAGTTTGGGATCTAGTTATAGGTCGATGGCTCATACACCCTTCTACAATGCAATTTCATTAAACTCGGGTCCTACCGGGTGTGCCAGAAAAAGAACAAACTGTTGACACCAAAATTTGACGAGGTAACAGAGTCTTATGGGAAACTCAGTTTAAGGGAGACTTTTGCATTAAACTGAGTAACCTCCAGATTTTTAGAGAAGCCGACTTCTTCTATAATGGGGTTTGGAAAGGGAAAAGAAAGTAGATATAATAAATTAAATTATAACCTAAGGCGATGCACCAAGATTTGATGATGGGCACGATAAATCATAGATTTAAGGGCTTGAATGGTGTTGTTGTATTTCAAAACATCAGAGACTTAAAATTATAACATAGACAATTCATTTATTGACATAAAATAATATTGCATACATTCTTACTACCAAGAAGAGTCATTAGACATGATCTAGGTAAGCAAACTTTCATCCAACATATATAGAAGTTCTTCAAATGAATTGTCAAGACAATATAAAGCACAGTTCACAGTTTAATCAAAAGCATGAAAAATAGAAAGGCTGAACAATTGGCATAGTTTGAGAGTTTTGCAATTAAATAAAATAGTAATAGAGGCCTGGCATCTTTTTGCTAAAACCAGTGTGTTTTTCTCCAATTCCAGACCCTTTCTCATCAACAGAGAAATTATATATAGCAGGAAAAACCTCCCACCACTTTGGAGAACAACAACAGAAAAGATCTCGCAATCCTCTGCAATGATACCTGAATTAGAATATTTCCAAGGTCGTTACAATAGTATCGAGCCGGAACACAACATCTAGTCATCCCAGGCATAGGTGCATCTTCTGTAATGATGGTGGTGGTCCCAGCTAGGCTCGATCAGACAAGTGTTATCCATTGCTATGAATGATTATGACAAGTAGCAACCAATAGCATTATTTAGTTCAATTAGCTTATTGCCCGCATAACAGATTAGTCATTAGGCACGTGGTAGCCTTTCGCTGTCTGCATGAACCTTTCTCCCATCACTGCTGAGGATTTGTGAAAATGCGACATGTATCAAATGGGCTGAGAACCTTATCACAGTGGAGAGAACACTCCATCAGCCGGGCGTAAAGGATGCGTGGGAGCATTTCGCTGCCCGTGGTTGCTATTTCATCCTTGCGTTGAAAGATTTGTGAACGGTTGACACGTAGCAACATGTGGGGCCCGCTAACACCTTTTGGGAATGAAGGCTTCGTGGAAGCATTTCATAGCCTGATGAGGCCTCAAGGAAACAAGAAACAAAAGCATCCTATAACCACAACACGTGGAAGCACAACAGAGCTTCCCAGGATCTGAAAGGAATGCCAATACCTGAAGCTGCAAAGAGTAGATGCGCAAAGCGGTAGATCAAAAATTTGATAAAAAAGCTGAGCAAACTCGGTGATGCACAGGCCGGTGCACACAAAATACAAAAAGATAAACCCACAGGGAGCTGCTCAAATATTTATTTAACAGGAACAACATTAGTAGTACTTTCAATTAACACAACAAACAACTAATATTAGAAATACACCACCACATCAAATGATTTTCATTGATATCTACATAGTTTCAAACATGCATCATAGTCTCATAATTGTAAAACATTGTAATATACTATATTTTTCTCCTATTCGCTATTCAATATCTCCTTTTTGCTACCAAAAATGGATATTTATACATCAATTGCTTGAAAGGACACGTCCTTTCAAAATGTCTTATGTTAAAACAACAATAAATATAAAACAGGTAATTAAGCTCTATTAAGCCATAAATGAATCTTCAACAAGTGTTCTAGGTAGTCCCAACGCTCATGCGTATGTACATCTCCCAATGCATTTCGGATCATGATCTCCATCTTTACCATCTTTTCATTTTGTTCGCATGCTTCATCTAGTGTTGTATCTTTTGCGGTAGCTATTTCCATAATTTCTTGCAGTATTGATTCAATTTCACCTTTCCACTTATTCATTTATTTTAGTCTTCCTTTATCATCAAAGAATATAGTCAATCCTTTTCTGGTGGCACTTATTAATCCCTGTGCATCCCCTCACAATTCTTCAAAAAATTCTCGGTGCTTATTCATGAGATGATTTGAAGCCTCAATCGCTACATTATTAGAAACATCCCTCTAGTTTATTTCTTGGAGCTTCTCGAGAATCCTTCCATTCATTCTTTCATCTTCTTGCAATGCAGCAAAGTTGTGTGAATATGTTCCCCAGAGCTTATTCAACCAAGTTATTAGATTGGCTTGTCTTTTCTTAATTATTTCTACAAGTGCATCATATTTCCCTTGAGAATATGCACTTGATCCTTCCCAACGATCTTTTGCTTTTGAACTTTCACCATGAGTGAGCAACTTGGTTGATTTCATTGTAACCCCTAACAAATCTTTCAGGTGGTCATTTTCTCACAACATCCTCTCATTAGTCATTTTGTACATTTCTCTTTCCTTGATTAACAACTAAATTTGAGCTTTGTTTAATTTTGCTACATTGATTCCAATCTCTGCAGTTGCCACAGGATCAACATCTCCAACCTTTAAACTCATAACATGCCTGAATGCCTTCTGAGTGTCAATGAAAACTAATTTCCTGCGAGGTGGATATAAAGCCCAAATCATTAATGACCCTTCATCTGGATTGTATTTTGACCCTGCATATACTTTTGTCACCTTTTTTGGGCTGAGCTTATGTGTAGCATTACTATCTTTCAAAAAACTATCAAAAAATAATGTGCAGAATTAAGATCCAACCTTCAAAAAATCATAGCACCAACACTTTCCAACATTTTCCTTCCCTTTTCAGGGAGCATACCTTGCATCTCTCTGTCCACACACATCTTTAGATCATTCAGTAACTGCTCTTCATTACCTGGTGTGATATTGTCAACCTCTTCTCTTATCTCTTTTCTCTTTTTTTGTATAAGAATGACTTAAACTCTAGAGAGTTTACAAATTCATCATCTGCTACAAATGACTTGTACACTATATGCCTTAAATTTGTATCTACATTCTCTTTAGCACTCAATTCCCTAGCAGGGCAAGTGTAATCCTAAATTCTCAATCTTAACATTTTATTTTGTTGGCCCTGTGGCACATTATCCTCAAATGCCTCTTCCCTAGAAGATAATAGCTCTGTATCTTCCCACCCTTGATTATATTTGTCAACCACTATTTCTGCTTCTTCAGCTTCCAAGTTCCTGATCATATCATCAAATTGATAAGGCACATGTTGATACCCTAAAAAAATTATCTTTAGTTTAGCAGAATTGATGTACCCTTTTGGATCAAAATTCTTTCTAGGTGGTCCTCTTTTCATATTGTATTGTAGTAACTTGTCATGGATCAAGTTGGACCCTTCCTTAGCTAATACAGTAAAATCACTGAAGCACAATGTACTGGGAATAAAAGCCTATTTTACAAAGGAGCTCAAATTCATAACACTAGAAAAGTCCATCTTCCTAACAATTTCCAAGTATGCAATCCTGTCTGGGACTGTTTTAGGAAAAATGAATGGGGCATCTTCAAATCCATAAACCCTAATCATGGTAGCATCTTCCAAGCAATACCAATCCCCCCAATTGTGACTAATTTTCCCATTGAAGTCCTTAGGCCTGACAAACCTCTTTATCTTATCAGATAAAGAATAATCACATGGATGATTATATAATTTGTACAATGTCTTCACAAAATACTCCTCAAAGTACACAACACTAGAATTAGCAAACCTACAGTCCCAAATAGTCATCCATAATTGAACAGGTAATGATGTGCCTTCCTTGTCAAAGTGGGAAATTCTCATCTCCTGAGGCCACAACCCTAACTCCTATCCAAAATACAACACTATGTGCATCAACAATGAATAATGCCTAAGATGTAAGATAGAGGCTCCACCCTTTACTACCATCAAACCAGAATCAAGCCCCTTAAAAATGTACGAGGCATAATCAAACAGTCTAGAATTGTGATACTAAATATCTACTAAAATTATGATAGGCATGATTGACATATATTCAGGGACTTCCATTCCCAATACTTGGCCTACCGAGAAATAAGTATACGGGTATGTGCAGGATCATCATGGAAAAAATAGGCCCTTAAGTGGCAAAAAAAATTAAAAAAATCAGTGTTAGGCATCTTGACGTAAAAATTTGAATAAGTTATCTATATTATTTCAAAAATATGTAAGAATAGAATCTGTAAAAATTGAATTTAGTTTCTAAACTACTAGGTTTATTTAAAAATAAATAAAATCTATTTGGTGAAAATTTGAAATTTCAATGCAGTAGTACTTAAATTTCAGGGAAAAAATAAGTAGGTGTCTATCCACCCTAACCATAATAAAATGATAATATTTTTTATAAGATTTTATATATAAGAGGACTCATGTCCAGATGTGATGCATATTTTTTTGTATTTTTTTCCAAGTAAATAATTAATTATGAATTTCTTATTACAACTTTTAAAAAATATAAAAACTCCTATGTCTAACCACCTTAACTTGTTCAAAACTTCATGAAATTTAATTTTTCCTTTTTAATCCTATAGTATGTGAAGCATAGATTGTGACACATGTTTCAGATTCAAAAAATGTGATATCGTTTGAAAGTTATAGATGTTTTTCAATCAGCCTATTGATCAGGACTTTAGTCATAATTCTAATAGAAAATGAATAATAATTATGTATTAAATTCAAATTAAAGAATAATTTATATTGGTGGAAAGCTGAGAATCTCCTTTAAAAACCCTTTTCGTTTCATCATTTTTGGGTAAAAAAAAGTTGTCAGCCACATACCCTACAAATACCCATAATATTGCCACTTTTTGGCCCATCATGATCCTGCACATACCTATACTTCATATAGGGTTGAAAACGATCAACATGGAAGGGGGGTCCATCGCTATCCTCTAGAGGAACTGGTTTGCCACCCTGTCTAATTTTGTGAAGTGGCAACCTCCAACCTTTATAAATTGTGTCCATCCTCCTAAATTC
Source organism: Sequoia sempervirens (assembly GCA_007258455.2). Taxonomy (NCBI): domain Eukaryota; kingdom Viridiplantae; phylum Streptophyta; class Pinopsida; order Cupressales; family Cupressaceae; genus Sequoia; species Sequoia sempervirens. Next base: position 238,379,313 of record VDFB02000002.1, read on the forward strand.
CCTTTCTAATTCTTCACGTATGATTTTCTCATTACAAACCCCTTCCAAATTGAAAACCTCACCTATTGCTTCTTCTGATATGTGTATCAATGGTTTCCCAGATGGGTCACATATATCTTTGAGTTTCGAATTATAATGGGCAGCCAACAATCTTACCAATTTTGCATTGACAAATACATTAGGGCAAACTAGCTTTCCCATATTAAGCTTCCATGGGTTACATACTAGTTCAAAATGATTTATCTGGTAGTAATGAAAGTTAAAAAGTTCATAACCTCTTATAGGAGTCCAAATATCTTCTATGAACTTACACTTGTCATCTAATTTATCTACTTCTACCCTAAGTTGTGCAGATTGTCTGGCCTTAGGTCTAGAGCCAAGTAATTGGTCAATGAGATCTTGATTTAGCTTTCATTTAGTGTCCTCAGGCTCAACTTTGGTTTTCTATTTTTTCCCTTTAGGTTGACTGCTTTCCCCATATTTTCTACCTTTTTATTTTCCTAAGCTAGAGGATTCCATTCTTCAAAATTGCAAAAGTCAAACATTACAGGAGTCAAGGTGCAAAGAACTTATTGTATTTTGCTTGAAACCTTTGAGCTGAGAGAATTCCCTGGTTCTTCGTTCATCAATCTGCTTCCTCTGGTATCAATTCCACACTAATGTTTCCAATTGAATTTTCTTTAATTCATGCAGTTACTTGTGCTTTATGGTGCCATTAATGTTTTAGCTGAAACACGAGTGTAACATGTCTTTTTTCGAAACTCTCACTGTCACATAATGTAATATTATTGGCAAGACATTTTCAAATTTTGGAAGATCCTTCTATTATGGCTTTTACCAATGTTCATTAAAACATCTGCTAAGACGTCTTGTAGTTTCCTCGACACTTTGAGTCTCACTGAGATATTTTGTTCAGTATGTTTTCTATGCCAATTTTGATAACTGAGACATAATAACTTTCTTGCTAATGGCACTACACTCAGTATGACTCTCTTATTTCTCCCTGCCAAAGTCTATCTTGCCAATAAACATTCCATCCAAACTTGTCGCCAAGTCTTTACCAATACATTTCTGTTGGTGTGACATAAGGAGTCGGCAAGACTTCATGACTTCATCTCGATAGAATCTTCCTTTGTTTTTTTGGTGAGACCGGATGAATACTACGAGACATAACTCTGATGGCTCTTGTCTTGGCAACATATCCTTTTTTGCTTTGATCGGTAAGACATGTATGTGCTCGATATGTCTCACCCGATGACTATTGTCTTGCCAATAGGATTCTTCTGTCGCTAAGACTATGAACTGCAACTTCCCGATGTGTATCCTCAAATGAAAACTTTATCGGTATGACATTCCTGGCCTCTTGCTGATACACTGAAAAATATGTGTTAGTATAAAATAACTCATGGGTCGAGAAGACATATATCATCTCATGTCGATATGACTTTATATACTCAATTCTTCTAGTCAAGTGAACTTTATGGGACCAAATGATAAATATTGACTAGAACATGGGAAACAAAGTAAATTACATCAATTTTATATTCATGATATGAGCTTCTTTGGAAGACTTTTATGAGAATAGACAACTATAAAATTCTCAAATATTACAGTTCTAACAATGTGATTGGTTGAATAAAGGATAGGTGCAAAATCAACTTTGCAACTAAGATTAAGAATCTAGATTCTTAGGAATGAGGTTACTTTAGGATGTACCTTAGCTTACTTAGGATAGGAAAATTCCTAAATAAGGTTAGATAGGGAATTTTTAGAAAAATTAACTTAACAAAGCCCAATCCTTAAGCTAAATAGACCAAAATGATGGGCTAACAAAGGATGCTACTTAAGATAGGAAATTTCTTAAGCAACACCTAGGCTAGAGGAGGATATGCTAAGCATCTAGATTAAAACCTTAATGGAAATTTTGATTTCACAGGGGTATTGATGATTGGATGATAGACAATGATTGGGGAACTTGGATGTGAGGATTAAATAAGGTTTAGATGATATTAAATTATTGGGGATGATGGGAAATGATTGGGGGGATTTTTGGATTTGATGATTGAATAATGTTTATATTATATTGAAAAATTAGGGATGATGAAAAGAGGATGGTTCACGGGATGATTAGGATGACAAGTATGACAATAAAGTGATTAGAGTGATAATAGGAATTTTAAGATGACAAAAGGATGGTAAATGGGGTGATTATGATGACAAGATTAAGGTTTGATGCCAAGTCGAAATGGAATGGTAAATGGGATGATGATAAGTCCAAATAATGGGAAAGATGATAAAATGATGACAAGGTGGGGGGCTTAAAATGATGACAAGATAGTTAGGTGTCTAATGGTAAAAATTAAGGGTTTACCAAGTCCAAATGGAAGATGGGATGACAAGGAATGGTGACAAGTCCAAGTTTGATGAGGTCATAGGAAAATGGGATTAAATGGTTAGATTATGGAAAATGGAGAAAATGCAAAGTTTAAGTAAGGTGAAAAGGTGGGGATAAACAGGGTGATTTGAGTTGCAAAATTTGGAAGTCAGATATGGGAATCCTATGGGTCAATGTTAGAGGTCTAAATTTTCAAATTTAGACAAAGGCACAACTTTACAGTTTGAGGCATAGATTTATAGTCTGACATAGGCATAGTTTTATAGTACGAAGGCATAGTTTTCTAGTGGTAGGATGTCAGAGTGCAGGTGTAACATTTAAGAGTATAGGTGTAGGTTCACTGATGTAGGTTTACAAAGAGTAGGTGTTGATAGAGTAGAGTCACAAATTTATGAGGCATAGGCATAGGTTTGCAGTCTAATGTTTGGCAAGAGATATGCACAAAAAATAAAACACATTGTCCAAATATTCAAATTTTTTAAGGGTCAAAATACTATCCTCAACCTTGGAGCTAAGTGGCTCAATACTAGTTTCTCACAAGAAGACACACCAAACACTTTTTACAAGCCTAAATTATTCAAGTAGGATTATAGACTTAATGTGGGCCCACCACCCAATTTCTTAGGTTAATACTCCTTGATACTTAGGTGGAACACCCCTTTTTCATGAAGGAAAATAGTTAGAGATCTAATGGCACACCTACCCAATATGGAAATAGGCTCACCTTTTCTCTCTCCTTGGGAAATATCATAGCTCACCCAAATATTTCTATCTCAAATTAAGGGAGTACATGGTGAGTAACTTTGAGCATGATACAATACCCTGCACCACACTAAGCTTTGGCTGAAAGGTCTTACTCTAGGATATACAAGCTCTTTAGGGCATCCTCTAAATACTAGGAGGGTGTGTTAGGAACAATCATGAATAGTATCCTGTCACAAGCATGGGTCAAGAACTTTTGGCAAGAAATCTTAGACCAACCCTACACTCTTGGCTTGGAATCACCCAAGTATCAAAGCTTTGCTAAACATGACATGACTAGATTTCGGTGCAACTTTCATTCTCCCCCTTTATATACCCCACTAGCAACAATTGGTTAATGTCATCCCATAGGATGATGAAATCCCTAAGCAAGCCCCTAAAGGGAATACCAATTCTAAGTGTTTTTTATCCCCAAGATCGCACTAAGTGTGAGGGGAGAGAATACACACAAACTAGCACACCCTAGGATCTAATCTAAAACACAAAATGAAGAAATATAAATATTTATGATCTCCAAGATTGCTCTAGGTGTGAGGGGAGAGCATGCATCTATTTCACTCTTCCAAACATGGAAACAAGTTAATTAACCCACTACTCTAACTTTAGTGCCTAGCTAGTGGAAAATCAATGGTCTTCTACTAACATCATAAAAAACCACATATTAGTAGTTTCTATGATTTGTCTTGGACCAATTGAAAAACTACACCACTTGTTAGTCCAACAAGTTAGATCAAAAATTAAATTTATGAAACATAATGCAAGCACAAATTTATAGTGAACTAAAAATAGAAGCACAAAAAAACATAAAATTAAAAGTACACTTGGCAGAGGTGCAACTCTACTAAATAGAGGTAACAAGTTGGACCATAAGCACAAAAAATCTTTGCACAAGTGTAGAACATAGGTGCAAAAATAATAAAATGGTGCAACTGCATGGGAACAAAAGTTTGTAAAATTTGACCAACTTAAACAAATAATGACTAACAAAACCTAATAAAATAACTTATTTAACATTAATTGCAATATTATTTGACCTAGAAATATATATATATATATATATATATATTTATAACCCTAAATATTTTATATCTTATGTCAATAGATAGAAGCACAACTCTATAGAACACAGGCATTGCAGGCCTTTGCATAAGCACACTTGGTCACTATGTAGGTGTAGTGGGTCTCTATGCAAGCACTGAAATACAAAGAAGAAGTGTTGTAGGTTGGCATTAAAGTGTGACTTCTTTCTTACAAGCATACAATACAACAAAGATTCAAGAAAAAATGAAAAATTACAACTGATAGTTAAACTTGGAATCAAAATGTGAGTTTTTTTGACCTTAGGGGTAAAATTTTAAGCCTAAAAAAAATATATGATTTGAAACTAGGGATCTTGTTAACCTAGGTATATAGTTTTTTAATTTTTTATCTATTTTTTTGTCTTTTTTAGATTGTGATTGTTGTAGTTGTAATTGTAAAAATAAGTAAAAATATACTACAAATATAGATGTTAAACATGTGTTAAAACCCAATGGTAAATCTAACTATGTTAATGGCTTTAAAAAATAACCTTGCAAACACAAAAAAGTTAGCCTAAATAGTAAAAATGTCACGATTGAACATAGGCACAGTTCTAGTGAGTAGAAATGATGTAGGTGAAAAAAAAAACATTGCAGGAATGAATGGAGGTGTTGTAGCATTGACCAAAGGCACTACAGGATTGAGTGGAGGCACCTAAAGTCAAGGTAGAAGCAAAGGCATAGGTCACCAAGGCATCCAAAGATACCAAATTCATAGGTTACAAAGGTCCTCCACCTTTGCATAAAAAAATTGTTACACCAACCAAACCATGTAAGAAAGGTGTGTTACATACCCAACATCCTTTATCCAAGACTGAGCATGCTTTAGCCACATTTCTAAATTTAGGATACATTACACAACCAAGATAGGAAGATGGAGGGAAGACTCAAGCATCAAGTTTTATGGCTAATATCCCTTGAATATGTGCTCTAATAAACCATGGAAATGAGGATTAGGCTCATAAATGTTGGCATGATGGAAGAAGCTGAGGACTTAAGCAAAGGTTTGGATTAAAGGAGGATAATGGGGGATGGATGTTGGATCATGGATAGGGGGCTGGAAGGCTTGTTGATGGATAGATGGAAAGGATGGAAAGATCTGTTGGCATATGGCTTCTAGTATTGTCATTGATAGTAACCTAAGTCATTGATCTAGTCCACACATCAGTATTCGTCTATACCAAAAGATAGAGTGAAGAACAAGGTATCCGAATGAAGTTGAGTTTGTCAATCCTATTAGATCATTAGTTTGGGTTGTGGATCTTAGGAAAGTTTGTTGGGTATCTAGAATATATTTTATTCTTGAGTTTTGTGTTGTCGCATCAATTGGTGTATGAGTTAGGAGATTTGGTTGTTTGATTTTCTGTTTAACAATGCTAGAAGGCTGACTAAGTGATTGTGACGTATTTCAGATGCTTGAGGTAGAATTTTTTGAGGTATTTTTGGGTTTGTGGATTTTGTTTTGAGTCCTCACTATGTTGTGGCCGACTTTGGATGGTGCGCATTGAAGTCGACATATGGTTGATTAAATCTTTTGTTGTAGATATATATAAGTGATCGATTATATCATTTTGGTGTGTGTTCAAAGTATTTTGATGTATATTATGAATATTAAAAGGGTTGTAGAGTGATTATGAACAATTTCACTTGTGCATTAAGGATTTTGTGATGTGAATTGAAGCAGAGCAGAGCAAAAGAGCATAATTAGACAAAAGGTCAAGAATTTGACTGATGAGATTAATTGAAACTATTCTCAGGAATTTGTAGATGATATTTCATAGTTCACCACTCCAGTTGTCTTTTTACATTAATTGTAAGGAAGTGAGCCTTTATGTTATTAAGCAGTGAGTTCTAGGAAGTGCGCCTAAATGTAAGTGCATTCCCATTTCTGTAAAACACTTATATTTGAGTACTCAAATTGTGGATTGATCTCCACCGTGGTTTTTCCCCTGATAGGGTTTCCATGTAAAAATCCTTGTGTTATGTGTTGTGGATGATTGCTTTATGTTCTTGTATCTTTCTTTGATTCAATGTTGTAAGTGGTTTAAAGATTAGATTAATAAAGTTAAATATTACAAAAGACTGATTCACCCCCTCTCAGTGTTCCCTGATTCCAACAATTGGTATCAGAGCCTAGTTCCTCAGAATAATTTTAATAGCTTGAGGTGGATCTTGGAATGTAATGGACTCTAGTCATCGTCAGCAACAACAACTTTTGGTGGCACTTGATGATCTTGATCAGTCCAAAGAAGAAGTCCAAGAATTGAAAGAAAATATTAAGGATGCTAAGAAATTCATTCAAAACTTGAGGGATTAGATTATTAAGTCCAGGGAGAAGAGAAAGGATCTCTGTGATTAGATTAAGCAAAAAGAGACCAAAAACATGGATGACAATCACCTGAATCAAACCTTGAAGGAAATAACTGAAGAATGTGAAAAGCTTGCTAGAGACAATGCTACCCTAAAACATGATATGGAATCTATGGTGATGAAGCTGACTAAGGAGAGTGAAGAGAGAAAGAAGAATGAGGTGAATCTTGCTCAGTCCTGAAAAGAAAGATCTGATGAATGCAACATAATTAATGGAGAATTCATTCAGTTGGAGATTGAACTGCAAAAATCCAGAAACAATGAAGAAGAGCTTGAAAGATAGATTTTTATTCTTAGGGATGAAATTGCTAGTGCAAATGAATACAAGGAGAAGTTCAAGATTAGCTCAGCTAAGTTTGATGAGCTGACTCAAGGTCAGAAGAATGAAAATGACAAGCAAGGTCTTGGATATGAGAAAGGAGAAAGTTCTAGATCTAGACAAAGGAATTTCAAGCAAGGAAATCAAATGAAAAAGAAAAAAAGGCATCTGGTAAGACAACCTGATGCTCAAAATTTTAATGGATATTGTTTTTCTTGTAATAAATTTGGTCATATGGCTTCTCAGTATAGAAGTAAAATGAAATCAAGAGATCCATCATTCTTTAGTCAGTACTTCAATTGTAATAATTTTGGTCATAAGTCAATTGAATGCAAAAAGATATCAGACAACTTTGTCAATAGAAGGAATGTTAAATGTTATACCTGTGGAAGTTTTGGGAATATTGCTAACCAGTGTAGATCAAGAAGAAATCAATGGAATGACTGGTCTGGACAAGGAAATGTTCAGTGTTACAGTTGCAACAAATACGGTCACATTACAAGATTCTACAGAAATAAAAATATGGATAGAAGAGTTCTAACATACAAAGGAAGAAATACATAGAAAGATGATAAAGGAAAAGGGAAAGTGACTCTGGATGAAATAAGAGATCAGATGAAGAAGACATGGGTAAGAAAGAGTGAGTCTATTGTAGGAAATGAGCCAGCACCATAAATTGCTTCTAGTAATTCCTTTGGGAATTGATTTTAGGCCATTGGCCTAGGGGGAGTTTTTCAAGAAAATCCTTTTCCCCCTATTAGTAGTTGGTGTTGGAATGTGACATGATTATCAATAGTTGTTTATAGATGTTGTTGAAACAGTTGAAGGGAGTATTTATGCAAAGTTGAAGGTCTGTAAAAGAATTTTTCTCTGGTTGACTAAGAAAATAGGGTATCCAGAACACCTAGGGAAAAATAATTTATTACAACAAAAGGTTAGGTGTGCAAGTTATAAAAAGAAAGTCAGAATTCTAATTTACCACTCTATATCAAAGAAAAGAAGAAGGAAAGCATTCTACAATAGAATTTTGAAAGTGTGAAGTTAATTTGGCGATGAAACCCTAATCCATCAAGTATTGAGAATTTCCATTTAATTTGTTGTGTGGTTGAAGAACTTCTTTGGTAGAATCAAGTCATGAGTACGAAAGGTAAAATGGAACAAATCAAAGGAATGATAAACCTAGGTGAGTATAGCAGTGAGAAGATTAGAACTATAAGAAACATGTTGTCACTCAATGAATTGAAATGGTTGAGAGAAGAAAAACACAAAAGCTTGGATATTTGGAGTGAATTCCCCTATTTCGAGAATGCAAAAATTGTTGAGTTTATTCTAGACAAATTGAATGATGATATTCTAACTTTGGATAAACCCTACCATATCTCGAAAGAAGTGACTAGAACTGTAATTGGGTTATGCAAAGTTGGGGATGTACCAAAAAAGAAGTCAATCTGAAATAAAGAAGTTGAAACCCTAACTAGAGTAATTGGAGATCAAAGAGCATTAATAATTTAAAAAATTAGAGATGCAGTGACAAGGTACATTGCACATGGAGTATCCTACAAAATATTTTTCAGAAATAGAGAAGGTGCAACTTCGACAGGTGTTGTTTACATTTCACTCAAGATGATAATGGAAGATGAGGATTTTGACCTTTGCAGATTATTGAAAGATCAACTGATGGAAAACATATAATTGAAAAAGATGACAGATTACCCTTTCAGGTTTGGTACTTTGGTTATATGTCTTTTGATGTATTTTTTGAATTGCTTTCCATTGTTCAACAATGTAATATGGGAAGAGAGTGAACAAATTTGTAAGCAAATTTACATACATTCTAACAATTTAGAAAACTGTGATCAAGAATATGAAATTTTCTTTAAAGGTTTGATAGGAAAGTTTGGCTCAATTGGTATTCCCCTTCCGGTAAAGGCACTTGAAGTTGGTTCCTCCTTCGATGAGATGGAGAGAAAGAAGAAAAGCGCATGCAAGACTCCAAGAGTTGAAGGGAAAGGAAAAGAATAGGTGATTGTGGATATACTAGATGAGGAATCTAATAAGGAAACTAAGGAAACCCAAAGAAAAGAACTGGAAATGGCTGAACCGAAACAAGAAAAGGCAAGGACAAAAGAAAGTGAAGAAGAAGGTGATTTAACCAAAGAAGAGCTATTGCAGCTTATTCACGAGGAAGATGGAATGTAGAAAATAGAAAACATATGGTCTATCAAACCTTCATATGAGTAGTACATGATTGAAAACATACTAAGTGCTCATCTTGTGCAGAACCGTATTAAATTAGAGTTTACATAATACATTTCTAGAAGAGATGGTTGAATGCATCAAGGAAATCATGGACTCTGAGTCTTAGAACAAGAAAGAAGAAGTAATTCTACACCTGAAGAAGCAGTACAAATTGTCACTCACCAAGCTAAAAAGGCACATGAATCAGCTAAGGCAATGCATAAACACAACAAACAACATCTACAACTATTTTCTTCAATGGCCTCATGCAATTGACAGATACAAAGAAAAGTTGGAACAAATTGAAATAGAGCTAAACAGTATTGGACAAGATCTTAACATGTTTTAGGATCAAGATGGTGCAATTAAGAAAAAAATTCAAGAATTACAGTCAAAGCATACAAATGTTCAAAACATAAGAAACAAGATTGTTGATACCTTTTTGAAAGTGAAAGACATAACAGAATACAAACTGGAACAGTTGATTGAGATACTAAGGAAAGGAGATATATTAGAAGAAGCTATCACCATTCCAAAATCCCTCATCAAGATTATCAACCGGACATCTAAAAATAATAGCATGATCATAATCACTAGGATTGCAGTAGAAGCATGGAGGATGTTTCTTCCAGAGATGAAGGAAAAATACAAAATACTCTTCTAACACAAGTAGCAGTTGTATTTCCTCAAAATTTTGAATCAGTTTTTTAGTAATTTGTGGTTACACCTCAAAAGGGATTATTGCAGGAAAATAATTTTGTCATTGATGTCAAAGGGAGAGAGAGAGAGCAGCGAAAAATTTCTTATCAAATTTAGGGGGAGTTGTGTCAGCTATGACTTTTTGAGGTCTTGAAGGATAGCAATATGTTGGTTCCAACACTTAGTCATTTTTCACTTAGTGTTTCCATCAATGCGAAAGGGGGAGATTGTTGGCATATGGCTTCTAGTGTTGTCATTGATGGCAACCTAAGTCATTGATCTTGTCCACATGTCAGTATTTGTCCATATCAGAAGAAAAAGTGAAGAACAGGGTATTTGATTGAAGTTTAGTTTGTCGATCCTACCAGATCATCAGTTTAGGTTGTGGATCTCAGGAAAGGTTGTTGGATATCTAGAATATCTTATTCTTGAGTTTTATGTCATTGCATCGATTGGTGTACGAGTTAGGAGATCTGGTTGTTTGATTTTTTGTTTAACAGTGCCAGAAGGCCAACTAAGTGATTGTGACATATTTTGGATGTCGAGGTGGAATTGTTTGAGGTATTTTTGGGTTTGTGGATTTTGTTTTGGGTCCTCACTATGTTGTGGTGAACTTTGGATGGTGCGCATTGAAAATCATTTATGATTTGAGCCATGTTGATGGTGTTTTCTACACGCAACGACTTAGACAAGATACAAGTATCCTATCTCTCTAGAAAGGTAAATCTCTATCAGCAAGCCTCAAGAGATAACCCCAAGGTCTCTAATGTCAGGGCTTGACAATGCATAAACAACTCAGTGATAAATGTGAAAATGTTGGTAATCACAAGGGGCCTTACAAATGAACAATGCTAGAAGTGTACTTCCATCAGATGCAACAATATGGTGATGCTTTCAATCCTAAAACTAACCCAGATTCAAAATAAATAGCAAAAGAGATATGGGTTTTAGAGATATTCAACTCTAAACTAACTCCTAAGATCAATCACAATAATGATGAATGTTGCAAATGGACAGATCTCCAATAAAACCAATCTCTACTTGATCAAGGACAAGCCCACAACTCTATAGAAATGGTGCAATCTTCTAAGGAAACTGAAGATTTTCAGACTATGAATATTCATCCACATACCCAATAACTGGTGCAATGTAAACAAGCATCCATAGTTGAACTTAGAAAAAAATAAGGCCCAAACTAACTTTACATGACAAATTACAATCAGAAAATTGCTAAAAGTATGGACCAAAGATCGATCAACATCATTAAAATTTTAGCATTATTGAAAAAGAACTGAAATCTAACATCTAACATTGAGAATTGAGAACAAGAAACCATAAACTATCAAAGATAAATATAAAGTTTTCCAAATCAACAACTCTGTTGCATTAACTTCTCTAGCATTGCATAACAATTTCAAGTCTCTCCTCTCCTACTGCTACTGACTTCTCCTAACTTGGCCAATTCTAGCTTTTTAGAGCCTCAAACCAGCTAATCTAACCTAGTCTCACCCCTTTTACAAATGAGAAGGCACTGGCCTTTTATAGCAAATTACATTTTGAATCAATGGCTAGGATTTAATTCATCCAATGGCTGCAATTGCACTTCTAGAAGCATCAAGTTGTTACATTTAATTTGGGAGCTTATGGTACATCATCATCCAATTGCATAAAAGTAGTTACATCATGGAACAATGAGAAAACAATATTATGCTAGCTTGTCATTAATGAAAATTCTGATTGGATGATGAAATTAGCTTCACATGTCTTCCAGAAACTCCTTCTAGCTATAGACAGTTTGGGTACAAATTCATATGTAGGCCCCACTTTTAAAATTTGAATTGAACTCTTCCATATTTCCCTGTTGGCATGAATCCATATGCAAGTTCCCCTTTTGGATTTATTTAATCCTAAAAAATAGATATCATCATTGGAAATTTTTATTTTCAAAATTTTTTCTCCATCTCAAGAATTTCATTTTCAGGAACATTTTAAAATTTCAAGAAAAAAATTCCATTTTTGGAAAAAATTGCATTTTGGAAAAATTACATTTTGGGGAAAAAATTATTTTTGAAAAAATTCCATTTTGGAAAAAATTGAATTTTTTGAGTTTTTCAGGGGGTCTTGGAATTTTCCAAGAAAGGAAATTTTAGGATTTTCCATTAGGCAAGCAAGGTAAACATCCAAGCACATGCCTAAGCAAAAAAATCCCCAAAATTAAAGTTCCAAAACACCAGGAACGAAAGAAAAAGAGGGTCCCTGCTTTTAGCGGGGTGTGTGTGCGAAAAACTGCACAACAAGCCGACGATTGAAATTTTTTATGTTTAATTGAATTTGACATATGGTTGATTAAATCTTTTGTTGTGGATATATATAAGGGATCGATTATATTAGTTTGGTGTGTGTTCGAAGTAAGTTGATGTATATTGCAAATATCAGAAGGGTTGTAGAGCTGCGATTATGCACAGTTTCACTTGTGCATTAAGGATTTTGTGATGTGAATTGAAGCAAAGTAGAGCAGAAGAGAAAAATCAGAAAAAGGGTCAAGAATTCGATTGATGAGCTTAACCAGAACTATTCTCAGGCATTTGTAGATATTATTCCATAGTTCACCACTCTAGTGGTCTTTTGATATTAATTGTAAGGCAGTGAGCCTTTTTGTTATTGAGTAGTGAACTCTAGGCAGTGCGCCTAAATGCAAGTGCATTGCCATTTCTGTAAAACACTTATATTTGAGTATTCAAATTGTGGATTGACCTCCACCATGGTTTTTCCCCTAATAGGGTTTCCACATTAAAATACTTGTGTTATGGTGTTGTGGATGATTGCTTTATGTTCTTGCATCTTTCTTTTATTCAATGTTGTAAGTGGTTTAAAGATCACATTGATAAAGTTAAATATTGCAGAACACTGATTCACCCCCCCCCATCTCAATGTTCCTTGATTCCAACAAGATGAACATTGACACGCATCTTGAAGGGTGGTGGAGTGATGGAAGAAAAATGAATTTGGAAAGTGACAGGTTTTTAGATGGAAGATTGGAGGAAGCTTTTGGATGAGCAAGTTTGGATGCCAATTTAGATTTTATTGCTTCTATGAGACTTTTAGGGATTTTTTGATGCCAAAAATTGACAAGGTAATAGCCTTATGCGAAACCCAATTAATGGGGGGGCCAATTGTGCTAAACTAAGTGACCTACATATTTTTAAAGAAGCCGACTTCTTCTATATTTGGGGGGTTTGGAATGGGAAATAAAAGAAGATATAAAAATAAAGATTATTATAAGGTAATGCACCAATGGTTAGGTATTGTGCATGGGAAACCTTCCTTTCAGATATTTGAGGGCATGTTCAACAATCCGCATATCTCAAAATAACAAAAATCATAGATAGAAACCAAGTAATCTATTCAATAACATAAAATAACTCCCATGTACATATTTACTGAATAGAAGAGTCCAATATATTGTCTAAATTAGCAAGTTACTTATATTGAAATTATATAAGTTTTTCAAATAAACTACTCAGTACAATAATGATAGTATAATTTTTATCAATAGCTAAGAAATATAAATTCCGAACAACAATGGCACAGTCTGGGAATCTTAAAGCAATAAAAAATATTACAAAAGGCCTAGTGTCATTCTATAATTTTTTCTGTATATGTTCTAAACTCATTTTTAGAATGAAGAAGCAGTATTTATAAGGAAAAAATTCCACCACTAGGGAGTTAGTAACATAAAACATTCCTTCATCACGAGCAATGTGTCCTAAGCAATGATTTCCCAAGGTTGTTGCAATAGAAAAGATTTTGAGCATGGAACATGGTCACCTTTGAACCAGATCTATCCCCTATGAATGATGGTGGTGGTCCCAGTGTAGAAGCAACAAAATTTCATGCAAACATGTGTCACTCACCCATGAAGTTGATTAGGACACGTAGTGATAGGTTGGGGCATTTTTCTCATTCTTCCCTCCTTGCAATGAAAAACCTTGTGGAGAAGTCTTTTCTACTGGTGTTGACTATGGGGTCCACCCAAAAGTGTACGTGAATCGATGCTATGTGGCACATAGATGGGGCTTGGTAGGGAAGCAAAGGAGGGAGGGCTCCCAAATGCCCATACAATTGACATGTGGAAGCATATCGAGGCTCGCCAAAAAAGTAAAGGAGAGAATCCTTGTGAGGAGTGCTCGGTGGACAAGTGGAGGTAGTCGGGCGAAGCTCATCAAAAAGGGGTCAGAGATATTCCAATGTATAGGGTGTGAACCAAACTTAGCAAAAAATAATACTATCAACCCAAAGGGAGCTTGAGGGATTTTATATCCACAACTTTTGGCAAATACTAGGGGTGTTTTTCCTATGAAACAAGGAATCCAAAAATTTCTATTTTAGAGACTAGAGCCTTATCCATTGGGCGATGGAGTAAGAGCTTGAAAAGAGCACTCTATAGTAGTAGCTAGTCATCCTCGGTTGGCATTGATGTGGCATGTAGATTCTCTTGCGCTTCATGCAGTTTGATCACTTCTTTGAATGGCAGCTTGATGGATATCCCAGTCCTAGACTCGAGCTGAAAAAGTAGTCATGCTATCTGATGAGTGGCACCTTCAATATTTGTGGTAGTAAGGGGTTGACTGAAGCTTTGAAAAGTGGATAAGTCCTGCTGCTGCTCCTCAATCTTTGTTGTGATCTACTCCACTGTGGCCACTGAGTCATTGGAAAGAAATGGGGAGGGTAAGCCCATCTGAGTTACCTAAGAGAACTTTTCCCATATGCTATTCATAGTTTGATCTAGTGTTTTCAAGCAATCGCTAGCATGGAGGATGGCTATGTGGTAACAAATGTATTCCTTTGCTATCTTGGCAGTTGATTTTCAGTCTTCAATCCCCACATTCACTAGGTCCTCGTTCAACACTGTGTACAACTTTTCTAGCAATTTTCTACCTTGAGAACCCTTTCTGCAATGAACCATGGAAATTGCTCAATCATTCTGCAAACCTCCCTGCTCAGACTTGCAGCCTCCACCATGAATTGAAGCTTTGATTGAAGAGTTAGACAAAAAGCTTTGACCTTTTCCTAGTATGAAATATATAATTGTTGGGCCATTGACAAGAGGTCCAACTGGATAGTAGGGGCTTGGGGAGGATTCTTCAAAAGATAAATTTTTGCATCCCTCAACCCAACATCCTGTGTTAGTTCTGCAATCCTTTTGTCTACAACAAGAGTTGTTCCTGTAGATTTTTCAACTCTGCCAACCATTTTTCTTTAGCCTCACCTCAGGTTGCAGATTCTCTTTCCAGGGAAAGCTTCACGTCCTAGATTTCGTTCTCAAATTGAGCTTGTAGACCCTGGAAATCTATGTCCTTTTGTTGTATCTTTTGCTCGAATTAAGCACGTTGATGCTGAAACTCCTCATTCTTTTGTTGCATTTCCTCCTCTGCCAGTCTGAACTGGTTTTGTAATTCCTAGTTTTTCTGTTGTAGCTCGACAACCAGATTGGGATCATAGGATTGAAACTTTTCATGTTCGTCTTGGAGTCTAGCCTACTCCACTTGTGCTTGCTGTGACAAGCACACAAATTCTGCATCCCTTTCCTTTTCTTTCATTAGTAGGACCTCAACCCTTTCCTTGACCTTTTTTAGCTCTTCTTCTTTCTTCTTCAACTAGTCACCGGACTTGAGGAAGTCAATGGTCACCACATGTTGGGTCTCCTCCATGAGCTTAACTTTATCCTGTGGTTGGGATATGCTCAGATCGAGTCCCATAGCATGGATGGTGTAGTCCTTAGGTTGCATCTCCCCTTATGGTTTGATGACAGTTGGATGCATAGTTGCAAAATGCAATGATTATTGAGCCTCATTGAAAAGGGTTTTTACCTTTGGCTCAACTGGCCTCTTAACATCCTTTTCCCTTTGCTTTTGAAGCCTAAGAGCATGTGCTAGCTTTGTTTTATCACCATCTGATAGAAATTCTTTTGGTGACCTAATGAGCTCACCCGTGAAGGGTGTATTGGTAGGAAGAGTAAAAGGGAATGAGAGAGTGGTGGTTTTGAATAATTTCTTCTTCAGAAGAGAGATTGTTAGTGGGGAGAATGGGGGAATGTTATACCAAGGCCCAGTTGGTGAAGCAAAAAAAAGGAATTAAGGGAAGTGGTGGTAGTAGCAGAGTTATAGTTGCTTCCATTTGTTGGGTGAACTGGGTTGGGGCCGATACAATAGTAGCAAGAGGGGTATCTATGGCTATTGTGAATTGGGCTCTAATGAATTGTAGAATAACCCACAAAGGAGTAAAGGTTGATTGTCCAACTTTGGAGTATTGTGAGAAACCTCTTGTGATCATTGCGAAAAAAGTAGAGAAAGAAAGACTGACACTCATGGTGACAGGTGATGTAGAGACAACAAAAGAAATCAAAGATTGTGAATTAAGAAGGGGAGAGAAAAATACCTAAGCTATGGAGGACTCTGGTTCTTGGCTCATTGCAGGTTCCTGAGAACCCTCTCTAGAAGTTATATCTATGTGCTACCTTTTTTCGGGTGTGGAAACATCCACCTCTATGGTCTTTGAAGATTGTTGTTGGGTTATTCTAGGTCTTTTCATGGCCTAGGTACATGTATGTGAGGCTCCCAAATGTGATATATTCACTTGCACACTTGAATAAGTTTTGCTAGGCTATTTTTCTACTTTCCTATTTTTCTACGCTGGGGCCATCTACACTTCCTCTTCCTTTTCCTTCTCCTTCACTATATATTTTCTAGCTTCCTCTGGGTCTACATCCTCATCATCATTGGCATTGATATCATCATGTGGTCCATTCCACAAAGTATCAAATTTTTCATTCATCTCTACATACTAGTAAGGGGTATTAGGGCATTGGATCTCTTGATGGTAAATCTAGAAATCCTTAATCTTTTCCTCTCTCCAATTAAAGTGGCCCCCATTTGGCACTTCTCATTATACTTCACTGAAGGTAAATAGAAACTAAGCCATGGTGGTCTCCTATCCTCTATAGGAATGTGAGCCAGGTCCATAAATAGATCATCCTACTTTGATAAGGGTTCCACCGCTTTTCCCAATAAGGCCCGGGGCTATGAGTTACCTTGATGAATGCATTTAGTAAGTCATTGTAGGGGTTATACTTCCATTTGTGGCAAATCAAAACTAGCCCCAAATGAGCCAACTTTGCTTCAAGCAACTTATGTGTCTTCTTTTTTTCCATTACCACCATTTTGAAAGTCAGTGGGCAGTAGAAAAATCCTTTCTTGCCCTTTCCTCCAAAAGAAATATTGTCACTAACTACCGCTTTCCAGAATATCTCAAGGGCCAACACCCTATTTGTGACACATTCTGGGAGCTGGAATGGCTCCTTGGTAAAGCCATGCATTCAAATGAATGTGAAATCCCTCTCGAGAAACTAGTCACATTTAAGAGTGAAACTCTTCATCCACCCCGTTTGGTCGGTGGAAAGTCGATAAAGATTGCCATCCTCACTCAAGTCTTGTAGAATCAGAGTCAAGAAATACTCCAAGAATGCATAATAATCATGTGTTGTAGAAAGGAGGGGAGTCTACACAAAAATTGGCTTTCTAACTTCCTTCTCATAAAAAATAGAGAACCTCATTCTTTTATTAAAAAAGTTGGGGTTCTGGTGTAAAAACATATGAGCAAGAAGAGAAGAAAACTTGAACTTATGCTACATGTGGTATTCCTTGATTTCGCTCATCATTTCATGGAAGATGAATTCTATCAAGTCATACTAGAATAAGGACTATTGTCTAGCTAAAAACCTAGACCCAGTTGAAAGTCATACACGAACCTGTCCTCATCCATGTTGCAAGAAAACACCATCATAGAGAAGACATCTTGCATATCCTGTTTAAAAGTGATGTGCAGATTGGAATTTGTGGAATTTTTTTGAAATATTCTTGGGGTCTTTGGGTTTCCTAATTATAAAATTCCATAGCATGGTCTCTGCCTCTCCAAAAGTTGTACCCTTTTTCTGGAGTGAATGACTCCATCTTGTCCACTTTAGAGTTTTTTATAGGGATGCACAACATGTTCTTGATAGCCTGTACATTGATGCTAACCCATAGCTCCCGACCCTCAATGGTTTTGGTATCTGGGTTGAAATTCTCAATGCCCTTGTGAACCAGCTCTAGGCAGTAATGCACAAAGGGAACCGTAAACTACAGGAGATCACTGAACCATTGTTTGTACACCAATTGACATTCGTTAGTGACCACCTTCATTCTTTCATAGGATACCTCCCTAAGATTCTTAGGGTTAGTTCTGAGGATGGGATCATGAATATTATCCCATTCTTCTTTTGTCTGGGACTAGTCCCTATGAGTTTTCTTCTTTTCTAGAACCCACGTATGAATCCACCTTGGCTTCTCTAGCTTCCCAGGCGATGCATAAGAGGTGTCATAAAAAATGTTGGTGATTGGTGCTTCTCACATGGTGTTAAGCAAGCTCTGGGTTGCCTCGACTTTTGCTTCCATTTGAGGATTTTTGTTCATCTCAGGGTACTGTGGATTTCTATGATGTTCAAATATTCTACAATTCACTTCGGCTCTTCGACACTTCTGCACTCAAAACTCTTTGCACTGGATAGCGTACTCAGGAAGCATTTTACAATGTTAGCCTTTCACATGCAATACTTAGCTATTTTTTCTTGGAGAGGTAGATAATGGTTTCCTTTTAGCATTAAATTTGACATGTACCACCAACTCCTTTGCTCATACGAAATGAATTCCTTTCCATTTTGAAAAGACAACAATTCATAATGGCAGTTAGTCATTATGCCCTATGAAATGATTTCCTAGGAAATTGAGCTGGCGATTGAAGGAGTTTTAACCTTTCGCATGCTTGGAAATTAATATCTTAAAAATAATGATTAAGCCAAAGGTGCAATGAGTACTTGAAAAAAATTGAGTTCATCCTTGGAGTTTGAAAAAACCCTACAACATGACATATCAACACTTGACCCTATGGACGATCACTTGGGACTACCACCAATATATGCTACTTAATTACTTCTTAATTTTGCACACAATAATTCGTACATGGTAGACACAACTAGGTGGGAAATTTGAGCTAGCTCTTGGTGGGATTTTCAAGTTATTACTTGATTAGCATCATGCTTATGGCATGCAAATACCTCAGATATTTCTATAAATAGACAAAAATACAACAACAAAATCACACTTAGCAATTGGGAAGAATTGGTATTTGGCAGTTAGGTAGAATTAGCATTAGGCAGTTGGATAGAACTAGCATAATGAATACTATCCCATTAGGCTAGTTAGTAATAAGTCTCAGACAACTTTCTTAGGTGAAATTTCTAATAGGTGCTTGAAGCGAATGATGAAAAATAAGAATTCATTGGCTATTATAGCAATGAAGTGGATACTAGGCTAGGATTGTATAGAGTATGAAGATAAATATAAAGTCAATATCGACATCTACTCTCACTTTGTTGAGTCTTTTCTTGATATATAGGTTCCTAAGCCAATGATCCTATGTCTTACATTGGAAATCTCCCCGAAGTGCTACCTTGGTGGTCTTGGAGAAGTGGTGGAAAATGCGGTGTATGGCCTCAGTCTTCCTACAGTGAGTGAACTCCATAAACATATTGAATAATATGCAATGGTTTCATGGATGCCATTCCCAAATGGGTTTGACATTTTGATGCATGAAGAGCACTGCAAGAGGGTTACCCATGCCTGCCACTTCTTTCTATTTTGCTATAACATGGTGCTATTCTATGATGTGGAGTGTTATACTGATTTCAAAGACCTAGTGTTTCCTCCACCACTAGTCATTGCTGCTATTGACACCACCATTGTTGTTCATGATCCTACTGCTCTTGTTATTGATCCTGCCAATGAAGTTGTTCTGGATGCTACTATTGATGATGCTACTACCTGAAGATGCACTCCCTTTTCCTCATTTAAAAAATCAACACTCTTAATTGGCATTTTGTATATATGCCTTAAAAGGGATTTCAATGTATATATATATATGAAAAAACTACATAGTATATAGATATACTTTAAAAGTATGGCCTTAGAGCCATTTTAGAAATGTAGTATTGAAGTATATAATTCTATATATAATGAATATATAGCTTATATCAAATTCCTATCTCTTTTGCTTCTTGCAATTCTGTATTACGGGCTCCTTTCATTTCTCTACTTCTTTGACTACCTTTTCAATTTTGCATATGGGTTTTGTTTCTCTGTTTCTTGAACTATGGATTTTATTGAAAGACCGACTGACAAAAAACACTTAAGGAAAATTAATTACAATACTTACATGTTTACACTGGAAGAATAATAAATGAATCTTAATTGAACAATTTGAGGTGGATTCTGTTCATTGGAATCCCCAATGCTTCATTATCCATATTTTCTAATTAGAATGAATTATGTTGCTTGCATTGAATTATTCTAAAAGGGCATTCCCACAGACTATCAAATTTTCCATGTTGGAGAGGATTCACAATCTTTTTGTTGAATTTTAGCACTAGGTCTCCACACTTTAGACCCTAGTCTAAGGCTTTCTTGTCAAACCATCTCTTAACCACTTGTTGGAAACTAGACATGGCTATCAAGGATTTTCCTCTTTTCTCTGTTACTTCTAGTAACTTGGCCAACCAAACCTCCATGGCTCTGTTTTCTTCAACCTCTAGGGATTTGAGCAACTGTAGCACAAAAATCTCCATGGAGATGAGCAATAGTGCTTCCTTTTTGTACACTAGCTTGTAAGGCGAAGTCTTGAGGACTTGATTAGGGGTTATGTGGTCTTCCTAGAGTGCTACCCAAAGGTTTTTATGCCACTCTCTCTAATGTTCCAACTAGATTCTTTTAATGATTCAAACTAAATTTTTATTAGTCGACTCTGCTAGACCATTTCCCTATGCGTAATAGTTTGAAGACATTTTTAAGAATATGCCATGCATGAGTACAAATTGACATACCTTAGACCCTAGGAGAGCCTTAACGTTGTCAGAGATGATGGTATTTGGCAGGCCGAATCTTGTTACCAGTCCCTCTAGAAGTTTACAATCTCTACCTTTGTTGCATTTTTCAGAGGTAGGGCCTTGGTCCATTTGGTAAAGTAGTCTGTGGTCATGAGGATCCATTTGTGTCTTGCACTAGAGGTGGGATTAATCATCCCGATAAAATCAAGGCCCCATTGTGCGAAGGGTTCATCAACCACTATCAGATTGAGAGGAATTGCAGAATTTTTTCTTCTTCCTGCAAAGAAATGGTATTCTTTTTCCAGCTTTCACCAAAGAGTATGAGTCATTGAATAGTGTAGGCCAAAAGTATCTGATGCATATGATTTTTATGGTGGTGGTTTTGCAGAGAAATGTCCGCTTGCAAGGATGTTGTGGAAAGTATCAAGAATTTTCTTTGCTTGCTCTATGGTGGCACATCACAAAAAAAAGCCATTGAAGTTCCTTTTGAAAAGGACCCCATAGATGAGTGCATATCTGTTGTTCTACAGTATATATAATCTTCTCTTCTAAAAAGGAAGGCCTGATGGATATTTCGTGGTATGCATGAATCTTACTCTGTCTGCTATCCAACAGCCTTTGGACTTAGATTCATATGTTAGAACAAGCTTTGGTTGCTCCTCTTTAGTTGCCATTTCCTCATCATGTGCCAAATACTTGCATAGTCCTCTTCCTCGGACGATCTTGGTGGGATTAACCTCAATATCATATTCGAGTGATCCAATTGGCTCTTTTTTTGGTGATTTCTCCTTCCATGAAATATTCGTGCACACTAGAATGCACGATGTAAACAACCACCTTGTTGCAAGATATGAGATGTCAAAACTTATTGAGTCCCTTAACAATGGTGAATGCTTACCTCTCGATGAATTTTTAGTTCATCTCATAATATTTTAAGGTTCGGGAGTGAAATGCTATCAGATTTTCTCCCTTTCCTTTATCATCCTTTTGGGTTAGAACAATAGCGATGCTGGATTTCCTATTGTATACATACATTATGAAGTCCTTCAAGAGGTCCAAGTTTACCAACATAGGAGCTAAATAAATAGAATCCTTAACCTTCTCAAAGGATTCTCTAACTTCTTTTGTCCATTTGAATAATTAATCCCTTTTTAGCATTAGGGTGATTGGTCTAATTATTCATGTAAAATCCGAAATGAATTTTCTCACAAAATTTACCTTCCCCAAGAAAGACTAGACTCCTTTCTAGTTGACTGGGAGGGGAATTTCCCTAATTGCTTTCACCGGCTTAGGATTGATTGCAATTCATTCTTTGGGTACTACATATCCCAATATTTTTCCTTGTGGTAGTCTGAAAACACTTTTTTTTGGGTTCAGGGATACCTCGAACTCCTGAATTTTTTTGAAAATGATTTCAAGGTGATCAAAATGACCATCCTTAGATTTAGAGAATATAGTCAAATCATCCAAATAGATTAAGAAAATTTTGTTGATCAATTCTTTGAAAGTAATATCTATTGCCTACTGGAAGGTGGCTCCAACATTTGAGAGACTGAAAGGCATTTTAGTATATGCAAACATTCCCCACTTGGTAGTGAACATTGTTTTGTGTTGGTCCTCCTCTTTTACCTGAATTTGGTTGTAACCAAAGAAGTTGTCTAACAGAGAAAACATCTCTGATCCAACCACTGTTTGTAGGATAGACTCCATAGAAGGCAATGGGTAGTGATCCTCCAGGGATGCTCTATTCAGTTCCAAGAAATCAACACATAAGTTAATGTCTTTGTTCTTCTTTTGGACTTGGACCAAGTTCGATACCCATGTGCTTGATGAAGAAGATGATCTGGGACTAAATTAGCTTTGTTAGCTCTTGCGCCATTAGTGCCTCTATCTTGGGATTCATTAGCCTCTACTTTTGGTGGACTAGCTTTGTACCTTCCATCAACTCTATAGTATGCTAGATGATTTTGGGATCGTATCCCTTGAGGTCATCATATGACCAGGCCACTACTCCATACTTTTCACAAAAATGGATGAGATTTTATTTATCATGATACGAGACATCCTTCCTGACTTTGACCTTCCTTCCATCTCCAACTTAAAGATATGCATAGTTACTTTTCTCTACTATAAGCTTCCTTTTGTCATTCCTCACATTGTTACAATCGAATAGGTTTTTGAGAGTGACCAATACATTTGGAAGCTTGTTGGACCTTAGTTGAATAATTTTCCCTTCATAGCCTTGGCAATCTTCGGTTGGAGTTGATCAGTGAACTCTCCTGACTACTAGATGAATGAGGTGATGTTCTCGTCACTTTCAAACACTTGCTAGCTTTGATCATTATCCAAGATTACAGGTCAAATGATCACTCGCACAAAGTGTACATTATGAATTAAGTGGAAGGTAGGGTCAAACTAAGATCTGATTGTTTCCATGTGATCCGCATTAGCATTTTTCTCTCGGGGCACTATCTGGATATTGAAGGCTTCAAAACCCTTAATCAGGTCCTAGACTCGATGTCTATATGATCTCATTTAGACATTCTTTGTAGCAAAGATCCCTTGGACTTGATTTAAGATCAGCTTTGAGTCTTCAAACACCATTATTTTTTTGATTCCCATACATTCTTCAAGACTTAAACCTTGCACTAGGCCTTCATTTTCAGCTTCGTTGTTCAAAAAAGAAAACTGGAAGCAAAAGGACCTGCATGTCTTTTCATTGGATGGGGATTTTAAACATATTGTTGCTCCTACATCGGCCTTGCATCTCACTCCATCAAAATGCAGCATCCATAGCTCTAGGGGGTGACAACTCTCAGATTCCTTTGTGACCTTCGAAATCACTTGCTCTTCATCATAGATGACATAGGTCCTATTGATGATGATCTCACTTGTAGAAAATAGGTCAAATAAAATCTCCACAGACAAGACTGTGAAGAGCCTATCCTTGTTGAAAGATATGGAACAAAGGCAACCTAAAGGGAAATTTTTCATTCATAGGACAAATATTGGATTTCATTCAATCCCATGTCTCTGATAACCAAGTCATTGTTGCACTAGGGTCACTCTCGGGTAATGATGTGATATTGCTGTTAATCTCAAAGGGACTATGGTTGGTCTTTAAAAATCTTGGGTAACACCTCGAATTAAAATAATTAATCTCGAACATCATAAAAAAAATATTTATCATAACATTTTATGAAATATCACAAATTATTTGCTATCACTTAAGTAGATTTAGCATTAATCATTCAACAACTTCATGGAAAATAGAAGATTTTCAACAAAATTCTTTCCATTCATTTAATTTTTTGGAACATTTTCAAAATTTAAACATCTATTCTAAAACAAAGTATAAAAAATACAAAAAATAAAAGTTGCTTCTGGTTATTCTCCATGGATACCCCAAAGAATTAATTAAAATAGAAAAACTGCTTTATACTTCACCAAATTTCTTCACAGCTACATATAAAATGGTGCAATATTTTAAAGAGAGGGTTTCATTTATGGAAACTGAGTAAGTTTTGTATGCACCCTTAAATGGTGCAACATACAGTCTTGTTCAGCCGAACTTACAAAACCAACTACAAAAGATACTAAGATAGTTAGCTATCCATTAAGCTATGATATCAATTAATGTCTATGTGCATATAAAGTTTTATGCCAGAATGGTTCAGAAAATAGGAAGAAAGAACAAAACTTAAAAAAATTTATGCTCCTCCGACATCCACAAATTCTGAACTTAAAATAAAAATGAAGCATCCTCTGGCCTTTTATAGAACACAAGGCTCATATAGGATAAGACAACTACATGAGAGGAAATCTAAGAGACCAATCTCATCAAGGCATGTGGAATATTGTGATCAATAGGAGAATTGCAATTGAAGTCAATGGAAGTCAACTCCAATTACTTGTTGAAACTCTTTGGGTTCTAATTTTTCATCTGTCTCAGGATTCCTTCTAAAATCAAACAAATCTATCCAAACAAAGATATATAGGAGCTTCCTATGATAATAGAGTGATTAGGTGGAAGTCAAACTCCTATATCTCAGGTTCCTCGGTTTGAACATTCTAGGAATGAATGTCCCCCGGAACAAACACACTTTGTTACTTCATGCTTGAACTCCAGCATCCTAGTGTTCTAGTATTTGGCTCATCTTTATAATGAAATTTATTCTCGCATGAGCTTCTTAAGTGCATCATCGAACCTAGCAATAACATCAAATTTGTTCACAAATGCGATTTTTCTGACCGTCCATACCGAAGCTTTGCATCACAATCAATATCTCCTACAATCACAAATTCCAAATATTAAATCCCCTTTTTTTTAAAAAAAATCTCATGTAAATAAAACCATTATTCAAATGTTACTACAAAAATCCCATAATTAACATGCCCTTTTTTTATAAAAAGCATATCATAAATCCTTATACATATATTGGATCAATGGGGTCATTAGACAAATTTAAAATTTTAGCATTACACTTCACATTGCAAGCCGGTACCTAGTGTGATAAGGCAAAAATACTTGTTAGAAAATGAGCAGCAAACAAAAGAATGCAAATAACAACTAAAAACACCCTACACCTAAAGATTGGCCTAATGATTAACTAAGCAAAGCAAAATGAAAGATTTCACCTTGTTGAGTTGTCCTTTGGTTGGCCCTTCTATCTTCGATGATGTATGCTCCTTGGATGGCAAGAGATACAAGCTATGAGATGAGATGAGGATGGAAAGATGAGTGAAAATGGATGCAAGTATGAAAATTTGGCTAAGTATGGCTCAAGGAAATTTTTTGCAAGAGTTTGGCTAGCATGAATGATCTATCCTAAAATGAGAGAAAAGAGGGGGTATTTATAGAGAATTTTGGACTCTCTAGGGAAATGGACGGTTGAGATTGAGCCACCAAGTCAAGATGTAGGGATAAGGTGAATTGAGAACTCACAAGCCCTCACATCTTGAAATGTGGCATGTGAAGTGGCTTGTAAGAGATGATGTGTACATGAGTTGGAAGGAGAGTACATGACATGGAGGTAGTACATAGTACCTTGGGATTAGGAAAAAATCTACTCATAAAGGAGGTCATTGTCCCCATGTGGGTGAGAGGACATGTGAGGAACTAAAAATTCCTCAAATATCCTCATGGGGATGAGAAACGGAATTTTAAATTCCAAGGAATGCATAGGGGAATTAAATGTGAATTAAAAATTCACATGGGGAATGAAGTGCCTTCTTCAAAAGGAGAAAGCCTTTAAGAAAGGTTGACTTAGGACACATTCCATAAATGATATGGGGTTTAGGATGACCTAATTAAGTGATTAAGGTTGTGCAAGTACTTGATTAGACAAGTTAATGACAGATTAAAGATAAGTGGGAAATTATGAAGGATGGAACCCTAATGATGATTAGGGGTGTGCACATCTTAATCATAAATTAATTATGACTAAGAAAGAGGGTTAGATTGTTAAGAGGGATTAGAGATCAACTTGCAAAAGTTGGAGGATGTGGCAATGAGAGAGAAAGTGAGGAATTTAAAAATAAATTTAAAATTCCAAGAGATAATATGACTAAATTAAATAAAGTGGTATTTTTATTTAATTTAGAGAGGAAAGAGGGGAAAAAATATTTATTAAATTAAATACTTTGGAAACCTTATGTAAGGCACAAAATATTAATTAAATGAGTGATTTAATTAATACTGGCAAAGAAGACAAATTAGATGAGCAAAAGGATAATTAAGGAGACGACATTGATCATATGGAAGTGGTCAAATTTAGATGTCTACATTTTTCCCCTCTTCGAAACACTATTAGGATAATAGTGTTTTGAAAAAAATAAAATACAAACAACTCTATGGAAGAAGCAACTCAAAAGAGATGTCTTAGCATGGGAGAGTTTGCGTGAGCTACCCGAATGGAGGAGAAATAAAGGGGATGCCCCACTCTCGCAAGAGAAGGCTTATGATGAAAGATTGGGAGAGAACGGTAGGGTATGCCCCCTCGAGAAGGTAGATGAGGAAGGAAAAAGGGGCCCCAGGAAACTTCTTGAAAGTATGAAGTGGTAGATGTCATTGGAAAGAGCACAAAAAACCAAGAAGATTAACACTTGAACGGAGGAAAATAGGTGTACAGTGTGCAAATGGTGGCCACAGGAAGATAGGGGGTGAGTGAATTAGTCGGGGAGAAAAAAGGTTAAATAAAGGGAAATTTTTTTCTTTATTTTAAAAGGTAAAAAAAGGAGTGAAAGGCTATAAAAGGTAATTCTAGAAATTACCTCTCCTCATTTGGATAGTTGTCAAGTGAGGAGGAGAGGGAGAAAAAGAGAGGATGAGAGGGAGAGTGCACGATGCTAGAGTATGATACCGACATCATCCACCGGAGGGATGAGAGGCGACGCTTCTTTAGTGAGTGTGTCATGCCACCCCAGGTTAGTTTGAAACCCAACTTTGTGATTTTGATCAATTTGATTTATTTTTTTCAAAAAATGAAAACATGGGTTTTGTTGGGTTAGGTTGGATGAAAAATGGGTAGGAGGGAAAAAAAAGTTAGCGGGGAGCGGAGGGGGGCGTTACGCCTTGGTCCCGTAGATTGGTGGGGCCACCCTCACCAGGGAAGATCTGCCCACATGTGTGGGTGAGTCCACCCATGCGCAAGAAGGTCCACCCATAGGCATGGGTGGTTCCGCCCGAGGGCTTAGGTGGGTCTGCCCGTGCACCAGGGTGGGTCCGCCCATGGAGCTGGGTGGGTCCACTTGAGCTGGGGTAGGTCTACCTAGGGACCAAGGTGAAGCTACCCAGGGCCCAGGCTGGGTCCACCCCAAGCCAGGGCAAGGATCTGAGATGACCGAATATATAAAGGTAGGGAAAAAGGGAGGATAGAGGTGGGATGGGAGAGAGAGAAATACCGAGGTGAGAAGAAGTTAAAAAAGGGGGGCAAAACCATGCCAAGGGAAACTGACATAGTGCTTTTGTTATGGATGCAGAATGTTGAGAGCTTGTGGATGTAGGAGAGATGATCCAAGGCATTGATGAGATGCATGGCAGCGATGATGGGCATAGATCACCAAAGACTAGTAGAGGCAGGACTAGTTCATATGCTATTGTATCCAATGACTAAGGCCTGCAGGGCCATGCTGATAGCCTTGATAGAGCGCTGGGACTCAGCGACATCAATGTTTCATCTACCAACTAGCGAGATGACAATGACTTTGGAGGATGTTTGGTAGATTTTGAGGCTCCCCATAGCAGGGCTTGCGATTAGCGAGTGTTGGGTAGCGGGCGAGGCACTAGATGAGTCTATGCAAGTTGTATTTGGCAGTGACAAGCTACCGATTCAGTGGCAACAACTGGATGTGGACAGATGTTTGTCTTGCAGGGTACCGACATTATCGTTGTACCTAGTGGGGCTGATTAGTGGGATACTGGTGCCAGACCAGAGTGGTCAATTCTTGTCTCTTAGGTTTTTCAAGGTGATTCTTCATATCATCGAGGCCTGAGAGGGTCAGTTTGTGTGGGGGACCTATATGGTAGAACAGTTGTACTGAGATATGCACTAGGTATGTTATCAGAGGGCATTGAGTGTGACATATGTCACACTCCTATAGGTTTGGGCTTGGGATCACATTAGGGTGACTAGGTTGATCATGCAGAGAGCGGGAGAGCAGGATGACAGAAAGGTCATGGCCTGGGGATGGGGGGCGGAGGCGGGATCGATACTGCGGTATCAGGATGTTACAGATGTGGATGTATGGAGGAGACAACTGGATGATGTACATACAGAGATGAGAGTATGGCATCCGTATATGCTGCGACACTTTAGGGGATGGAGGGACGATGGGGAGGCACATAGTGGTTACTTTTTTACCCGATGATATATTATTGGGAGAGGTCCTCTTGTAGTGGAGCTACACAGACCTGATCGGGTGACACGATAGTTTGGAGTGAGGCAGGATATTCCCACGGGGTGGGTGATGTTTCAAAGATTAACATGAGAGTGACCTGGGGGTTGACCTAGATCTGGATGCAGTGTGGGAGGAGCTGGAGGTACTATAGTTTGTGCCATACCCAGACAGGCAGGAGGGGCTGAGAGATGTAAGGATGACAAATCAATATCGTCAGTGGTTTAGGCAACATCCACCTCCCTGGATTACTCCAGTAGTGTCAATTAAGGGAGCACTAGGATTTAGATCAAATGATGAGAGACAATTGAGGGTAGAGGGACTAGTACCCTGAGGGCGACAAAGAGGAAGTCAGGAGAGATGAGGAGAGTAGGGGTAGGGACAGGAGGTGGGTGGAGTAGCTAAGGATCTAGTGAGGGTAGGTAGGATGAGGAGATGACAACACAGGGCCTGAGGAGGGGATGGAGCAGAGGAAGGAGAGGATGAGGCCAGGGCTGCGACATAGTAGGATAGGGGCCGAAGGTCCAAAGAGAGAGGATTCAGGAGGGACGTGCATCCCTAGGAGTTCAACAATAGGAGAGAGAGGAGGAGGCCGAGGCTAGCGTAGCACGAGAGATACACGAGGCAAACATGGCCATAGGAGGCCAGCAAAGACAAAGACAGGAGGAGGGCGAGGCCAGTGGGGCATGGGGGAGGATGACAGGGAGAGGGGGAGCTATTGAATCCTAGTTGTGTTTACAGTTTGTCCTTGATGAAAAAATCTCTTTTAGTTTGTTCTCATTGATAATCTGTCTCAGGTTGGTTCTCCTTGCACATCACAGGTTTTGGATGTTTCTCTTTCAGGCTTATTCATATTGGAGTGAGAATGGCAGAGTCTCCCTGATCCACTTTGAAATGTCTGAGTTGCCTATCGGCAAGACATTTCAGTTGTCATGGTGATTGAATTTATCTAACAGACTACTGTCGGCAAGACTTCTCTTTTGTTTCAGTGATAGAAAAGTGTTCTCTATCGGCATATGTAATACCATCGGCACGAGGTCTTATCAATTTCATTATGTCTCCCCAACCTTCTTCAGAACAGGCATATCGGCATGTGTTTGGCAATCGAGCTGAGGTCTTAGCGAAGACATATTGTCTCCCCGACTAGTGCATGTGGACGTCTAAATGTGAGACATTCATGTGGTTTCAGTGACTAAGGATGATCTTATCGGCAAAGGTTGTGGCTTCGCTGAAATGTCACAGTGAATGTGCAATGTCACACCGACCACTGTTGGACAATTGCCTTCAGTAGGACTTTTTGGAAGTCTTGGCAAATAGGTGTGATTTTGGGGTGTTTCGGTATGACTGAAATGATCTATAAGATGTCTCCTTGAGAGAAAATGTTATAGCGATAACTAAGAGGTATGTTTGGCAATGCAGTTTCCTTTGGCATAAGTTTAGAACTGTCTTAGCAACTCCAAGTAAATGAAGATGTTTCGGTATGTCTCAAGTTGTCATCGAGAGGTCTCCTCGACATTGGTATGCTATAGCGACCCTCATAAGATAGAAGGGTGCATCGGTGAGAGAAACATTATGTTACAACAACATCACAAGGGATTTCTATCAAAGATCTCCATTGGTGTGAGATTGATACTATCTTGGAAAACTAGGGTGAGCTCAGGATGTTTCGGAAAAACAAAGGGCAGTCTATATAGTGTCTCCCTGACTTCGTATTGTCTCAGTGACATGGGGTGAAAAGTGACCCTTGGAAAAACATTTTGAAGTCTACAAGAGGTCTCTCTGATATCGTTTGGTCACAACGATAGTGAATGAAAGGCTTTCGGTGAAAGGATGGTAAAGTCTTAGCGACTTAGAGTGGATAAAGTCTTTCAGTGGAACTTAATGTATTCTATGAAACGTCTTCTTGAAAGTTGAAGGTCACAGTGACTCTCAAGAGAAAAACGGGCTGTCAGTGTAACTTAGTGTGCTCTACAAGAGGTCTCCTCGAGAGTGATAAGTCATGGCGACTGTGAACAAAACAAAAGAACATCGATGAGAGATATCCTTGTGTCTCAGCGAAAGCTCATAAATATAAACATTTGGATATAACAGTTTATAGTCTGTGAGATGTCTCACCGACTTCACAGAGTCTTAGCGATACCTATGGGGATGACTGACTGCGTTATAAATTTCCTTTGGTAGAACTATATGATTGTCTCAGTGATCTGTTAACGAAATCTCAAAATCTGTGGCCGTTTATGGAAACTTCAAAATACAGTTGCAGGTTGACATCATGGATTTGCATCGAATCTTAGAACCATTACATGACAGCATATTCATTGAGTTTCCTCTTTGACCAGTTGCATTTTTGTTTTAATAGGATGATTTGTAGCTCTCTGGATAAGTGTTACTATTGATTTTTTAATCATCATCAACAGTCTGTCCGTATTCAGCTTTATATTCAAAAACTAGCAAGAGAATCTAAAGATCGGGTGAATAACATTTTTGAAGATTTCTTCACAACCAACATACTTGAATATGTAATTAAAGACCTGTGTTGAAAACAGTAAGGGTTGTTGATTTTGTAATTCTGGGAGTATCATTCCTTGTCTGTATGGAAATGTATGAATGAACTATGCAGAAAGATATGTGCTTAACTAAAAACAAAGAAATCCTCTGAGTCACTATTATTGTTCAAAACATAATTTGAGGGGTTGGTACTCCTTGAGATGGGTGTCTCAAATTGAGGGGCTAGTGCTCCTTGAGTGGGTGCTCAAAAATCAGCCTATAAGGCATTGTGAACTTTTGTTTAAAAGATTAAGCCAGGAAGGCATTTAGGGAGTGGTTTTTATACCCCAAGAGGGTTTTCCACTCGATAAAATCTAGAGTCTTCTTGTTCTTCTGAGTTCCCTTTGCTTTACTGTGTTGTTGATTATTTCAGTTCACTATTTGGGTATTATCTTTCTCAATTCTATTTATGAATGATTACATTCAACTCATGAATGCATTAATCATAGTATATTGAGATCAGATCTATGTTATAGTTTTTGAATTTGTGAAAATTACTCAAATCTGTTATAACACTGATTCACCCCCCCTCTCAGTGTCATTTTAACTCCAACAATTGGTATCAGAGTGTAGGGTCCTCTGATAGGTTTAATTACCTTGGATTGATATTGGTCTTGGAGTTTGTTTTTAATGGCGCATTCTCAAGACAATGCCTCTATATCCAGAGCTCCATTATTTGATGGAACTAATTATGTGTTCTAGAAAATCAGAATGGAAGCTTTTCTTGTTTCTTTTGATGTTGATTTTTGGTGCATTGTTTTAGAAGATTACAATGTACCAGCCACTATTCCCATTGATTCTACTGAAAAGAAGAAGTATGAAACAAATTCCAGAGCTAAGCATGCCCCCTTGTGTGGGTTAACTAAAGATGTGTTCATTAAAGTCATGCATTGCAAGTCTGCTTATGGAATCTGGGAAAAACTTGAAACTATATATCAGGGGAATGAGAAAGTCAAACTATCAAAAATCATTACACTCAAACATCAGTTTGAGGAGTTGAAAATGAAGGATGATGAGAAAGTGGTTGAATATTTCCTAAGAGTAGATGAAGTTGTCAACTCAATGAAAGGTCTAGGTCAAGAGGTTAATGAATTTGATGTGGTCACAAAGGTTGTTAGAACCTTACCATCCAAATTTGAATATAAGGTTTCAGCCCTAGAAGAAAAGAAACACTTTGACAAGCTTACCTTAGACAGCCTACAAGGAATAATTACTGCCTATGAAATGAGAACTAGCAAAAACAATTCTACAAGTAAAGAAACTACCTTTAACATTGAAAAGAAAGAAAAAGTTGAAGTCAGTGAATCAAATTTTCTGACTCTAAAGAATCCCATTTTGTTAGAAGATTTAAAAAGGGATCAGAAAAATATAAGGAAAAACTTCCCTTTAAATGTTTTAACTGTGGAAAAATAGGTCACTTTGCTGCAAAGTGTCCCTATGATGATCAAATCTGTGACAATGAGTCAATTGAAAAACAACCTATGAAGAAGGCCTTCAAACCTAAACGAAACTTCAATTTCAAAAAGAAGAAAAGTTTGTTTAGTAAGGATGAATCTGATATTGAGTCTGAAGATTCATCAGCTGAAGAAGATGAAACTTTGTTCATGGATGAAACTACTTAGCAAGATGATTCTAACACCTTTGACATTGAAGAAGGTGTAGTAGATCTTGAAAGTGAGCTGAAATGTGCTTTACAAGAGGTCAGAAAACTCAAAAAACAAGTCCTTTCTCAAGAACACATACCAGATAAAGAAATGATCTCTCTAAAAACTTGGCTTGACGAAGCTAAAAGAGTTGAAGACTGTCTTCAAGAGACTGTAAGCTGCAAAGATCAATAAATTCAAAAACTGGAACAAAAAGCAGTTTGTCTTAGGAAGGAAATTGAAAAATATGAAAGCACTCTAAAATTGAATGAGATGCTCAGCAAGCAAAAGATGTACAAAGATAAAATTGGTGTTGGTTTTGAAAAGGGTGAATGCTCTTTCGACCATGCAAAACAAAACCCCTCTTCTGAAGTCAAAGGTTTTGGTTCAAAACACTCAGAATTTGGTAAGGATCATGTTCAGTCTTTAAGAGGTAATAGATCTTCATACAGAGTCAATCCTTTCTTCTATGGTTTTTTTTTTTTTGCAACAAATTTGGCCATAAGGTGAGCACTTGCAGGCTTATGAATCCTAGGTTTGGTCTTAGGAAACACTATGGTTTTGTTAGACAAATCAAATGTTTTAGATGCAATGCTTTGGGACATTCTGTCAAACAGTGTAGAGCTGATCTGCAATCTAAACAACAACAATTTAAAAAGGTTTGGAAACCTAAGTCTATCAACAACATTGAGCAAACTATGTTGGTTCAAACAGTGTTTCATTCCAAGAAAAAGGACTTATGGGTCTTGGACAGTGGATGTTCTAACCATATGACTGGCGACAAGGATAAGTTTGTAAATCTTGAAGATTATATAGGTGGATATGTTAAGTTTGGTGATAATTTTGGTATTCAAATTAAAGGTATAGGTTCACTTCTTCTGAATGAAGACACTCCTCTCTATAATGTGTACTATGTGGAAGGTCTCAAGCACAATCTTCTAAGTGTTAGTCAAATCTGTGACAGTGGTTATCATGCTCTTTTCACTTCACAAGGATGTGAGATTAAAAACAAGCTTGGAAAGGCTATTGCAGCTGGAAGGAGGACAAAAGGAAATGTGTACAATCTTCTCGACACATCAAGAAATGACAATAATCAAGGTATGTGTTTAATGAGCCAAATTGAAGAAAGCTAGTTATGGCATAAAAGATTAGGACACATAAACTTTGAAAATCTGGTTAGAATCAGTAAGAATCAGAATGTTAGAGGTTTACCAATTCTTAACAAGCCAGAAAATTATGTGTGCAAAGAATGTCTAAGTGGTAAACAAAATAAAATCAGCTTCAAAACAAAAGAACACTTTTCATCAAAACCTTTACAACTTGTGCACACTAATTTATGTGGACCAACCGGAACAAGGTCTATTAATGATGAAAGGTACTTTATGCTATTTGTGGATGATTATACTAGAATGGTTTGGGTTACATTTCTTAAGCATAAATCAGAAGCATTTGAAAGGTTTAAAATTTTTCGTAAATTGGTTGAGAAGGAATCTAATTTGAAACTTAAATGTCTGCGATCTGACAAAGGAGGTGAGTTCACTTCTCAAGAGTTTATTGATTACTGTGAATAGCACGACATTAAAAGACAGTATGTTGCAGCAAAAACACCTCAACAAAACAGGGTAGTTGAACATAAAAATAGAACTATAAAAGAAATGGCTAGAACAATGTTAGATGAAGCTAAGTTTCCTGATATGTACTGGAAAGAATCTATTCATACAGCTGTATACATTTTGAATAGAGTGTATATTAGAGTGAAATCTAAACACACTTCTTATGAATTGTGGTATGGAAGAACTGCTTCTGTCAAATACTTTAAAATTTTTGGAAGTAAGTGTTTTATCAAAAAAGATGATGATAACCTTGGGAGTTTTCAATCAAAGAGTGATGAGGGTATCTTTTTGGGATACTCAACTCACAGCAAAGATTATAAATGGCTTAACAAAATGCTTAATAAGATAGTTGAAGTTGTTAATGTAAAATTTGATGAGAGATCACATTTGTATGCTGAATCTTTGTAGGATAATGAGGAGGAAGAACTTGAACTAGAAATTATTTTAGAAGAAACTAAGTCAGCAAGCCCTAGAATTGAAACAAGTTCTAAAAAGGTTGCATCAAAAGCTCTAACTAAATATCACCCCAAAGATCAGATTATTGGGGATGAAAATGTAGGAGTTCAAACTAGAAGAAAGGCTACACAATCTGATGAAAAGGCACAAATAGCTTTCTGTCTAGTTACTTAGTTTGAGCCTAGATTTTTTAATGAAGCTCTCATAGACTCATGTTGGCTTAATGTTATGCAGGAAGAAATTGATCAAATTGAGAAAAATCAGACTTGGGAGTTAGTCCCAAGACTAGATGACAAGAATGTCATTGGAGGCAAATGGATATACAGAAACAAGCCTGATGAAAATGGTAATGTCATTCACAACAAAGCAAGATTTTTCTGCAAAGGCTATGCTCAACAAGAAGGTATTGATTTTGGTGAAACCTTTGCACCCATTGCTAGATTATAATCTATCAGAATATTCTTGGCTTATTTTGTTTATAAAGACTTTACTATTTATCAAATGGATGTCAAAACTGCTTTTTTAAATGGCTATTTAGATGAAGAGGTCTATGTTGAATAGCCTGAAGGATTTATGTGCAAAGATAAGCCTTATCATGTTTACAGATTGAAAAAGGCCCTCTATGGTTTAAAACAAGCACCTAGAGCTTGGTACTCTAGGCTTGACAATCATTTGCTTTCAAATGGTTTTGTTAGAGGAGTAGATAGCAATCTTTATGTTCAAACTGAAGGTTCTGATATTCTAGTTGTTGAAATATACGTTGATGACACTATCTTTGGCTGCAACAATGTTACATTGAGTAAAAAATTCTCTCAGCTAATGGAATCTGAATTTGAAATGTCATTATTAGGAGAATTAAATTTCTTCTTGGGTCTTCAAATCTCTCAACGTGAAAATGGAATATTTCTTTATCAAACCAAATATGCTAGAGATATGCTTAAGAAATTTTAGATGGATGAATGCCATCCAGTTAGCACTCCAATGATTACTGGATGCAAACTTACTAAGGTTTATGATTCCCCTGATACAAATCAAACTGAATATAGATCAATGATTGGCAATTTGCTATATTTAACTGCTTCTAGACCTGACAATATGCAGGCAGTTTGCACTGTTGCACAATTTTAGGCATCACCTAAAGAATCCCATGTCACTGCTATTAAAAGGATTTTTAAATATATTCAAGGCACTCTTAATTATGGCCTTTGGTATCCTAGAAGCACCGATTTTTTATTGATTGCATATACTGATGCTAACTGGGCTGGTTGTTTGGATGATAGGAAAAGCACCAGTGGTGTTGCATTCTTTCTTGGTGATCGTTTAGTGGCATGGCATAGCAAGAAACAAGAATTCGTTTCTCTCTCTACTGCAGAAGCATAATACATTGCTGCCACTTCATGCTGTACTCAAGTTCTTTGGATGAGTCAAACTCTATCTGATATGGGTATTGAAATTCCTAACCTATTTCTATTCTCTGTGATAACACAAGTGCAATAAGTATCTCCAAAAATCTTGTTTTGCACTCTCACACTAAACATATTGCTATCAAGTTTCACTTTCTTTGAGAAAAGGTTTTGGCTAATGAAGTATGTTTACAGTTTGTTGGCTCTCAAGATCAGGTAGCTGATATTTTTAATAAGCCCTTAGCTAAAGAGTTATTTGAAAGGTTGAGACTTTGATTGGGAGTTATCTCTCAATCTTTACTTCTCTGATTTTCCATGCATTGGCTTAGGGGGAGCATGATATATGTTTTGATTCACTTATAGCTCTCCTACAATCTTGGTTGCTGCACTCTGATATTTTTTTTGCAGTTGTTTCTCATGGTGTTTTGATTGGCTTCTCAGTGGTGTTCATCTATTCTTTTCCTTGAGGCAAAAAGGGGGAGATTCTTTGGTGTTTTTCCATCAAGGACAAAGGGGGAGTTTGTTGAATCTTAGTTGTGTTTATAGTTTGTCCTTGATGAAAAAATCTCTTTCAGTTTGTTCTCATTGATAATCTATCTCAAGATGATTCTCCTTGCACATCACAGGTTTTGGATGTTTCTCTTTCAGGCTTATTCATATCGGAGTGAGAATGGAAGAGTCTCCCCAATCCAATTTGAAATGTCTGAGTTGCATATTGGCAAGACATTTCAGTTGTCATGGTGATTGAATTTATCTAACAGGCTGCTGTCAGCAAGACCTCTCTTTTATTTTAGTGATAGAAAAGTGTTCTCTATCATCATATGTAATACCGTCAGCATGAGATCTTATCGATTTCATTATGTCTCCCTGATGCGCTTCAGAACAAGCATATCGACATGTGTTTGATCATCAAGCTAAGGTCTTAGCGAAGACATATTGTCTCCCCAACTAGTGCATGTGGATATCTATCGGCAAGACATTCACATGGTTTCAGTGACTAAGGATGATCTTATCGGAAAAGGTTGTGGCTTCACTAAAATGTCACAGTGAATGTGTAATGTCACACCGACCGCTGTTGGAAAATTGCCTTTGGCAGGACTTTTTAGAAGTCTCAGTGAATAGGTGTGATTTCGGGGTGTTTTGGTATGACTGAAATGATCTACAAGATGTCTCCCTGAGAGCGAATGTTATAGCAATAACTAAGAGGTAAGTTTGGCGGTGCAGTTGCCTTCGACATAAGTTTTGAACTATCTTAGCGACTCCGAGTAAATGAAGATGTTTCAGTATGTCTCAAGTTGTCATCAAGAGGTCTCCCCGACATTGGTATGCTATAGCGACCCTCATAAGATAGAAGGGTGCATCGGTGAGAGAAACATTATGTTACAGTGACATCACAAGGGATTTCTATCAAAGATCTCCATCAGTGTGAGATTGATACTGTCTTGGCGAACTAGGGTGAGCTCGGGATGTTTCGGCAAAACAAAGGGTAGTCTATATAGCGTCTCCCCAACTTTGTATTGTCTCAGTGACACGGGGTGAAAAGTGACCCTTGGCAAAAAATTTTGAAGTCTACAAGAGGTCTCTTCGATATCATTTGGTCACGGTGATAGTGAATGAATAGCTTTCGACGAAAGGAAGATAAAGTCTTAGCGACTCAGAGTGGATAAAGTCCTTCGGTGGAACTTAATGTATTCTATGAAATGTCTTCCCGAAAGTTGAAGGTTATAGCGACTCTCAAGAGTAAAAAGGGCTATCAGTGTGACTTAGTGTGCTCTACGAGAGGTCTCCCTGAGAGTGATAAGTCATGACAACTGTGAATGAAACAAAAGAACATCGATGAGAGATATCCTTGTGTCTCAGCGAAAGCTCATAAAGATAAACATTTTGATATAATAGTTTATAGTCTGTGAGATGTCTCACCAACTTCACAAAGTCTTAGCGATACCTATGGGGATGACTAACTGCATTATAAATTGCCTTCGGCAAAACTATATGATTGTCTCAGTGATTTGTTAACGAAATCTCAAACTCTATGGCCATTTATGGAAACTTCAAAATATAGTTGTAGGTTGACATCATGGATTTGGATCGAATCTCATAACCGTTACATGAAAACATATTCATTGAATTTCCTCTTTGACTAGTTGCATTTTTGTTTTAATAGGATGATTTGCAGCTCTCTGGATAAGTGTTACTGTTGATTTTTTAATCATCATCGACAATCTATGAGTATTCAACTTTATATTCAAAAATCAACAAGAGAATTTGAAGATCGGGTGAAAAACATTTTTGAAGATTTCTTCACAACTAACATACTTGAATATGTAATTAAATACCTATGTTGAAAATAATAAGGGTTTTTGATTTTGTAATTCTGAGAGTATCATTCTGTGTCTGTATGGAAATGTATGAATGAACTCTGCAAAAAGATATGTGCTTAACTGAAAACAGAGAAATCCTCTGAGTCACTATTATTGTTCAAAACATAATTTGAGGGGTTGGTACTCCTTGAGATGGGTGTCTAAAAATGAGGGGCTAGTGCTCCTTGAGTGGGTGCTTAAAAATCAACCTATAAGGCATTGTGAACTTTTGTTTAAAAGATTAAGCCAGGAAGGCATTTAGGGAGTAGTTTTTATACCCCATGAGGGTTTTCCACTCGGTAAATTCTAGAGTCTTCTTATTCTTCTAAGTTCCCTTTGCTTTACTATGTTGTTGATTATTTCATTTCACTATTTGGGTATTATCTTTCTCAATTTTGTTTATGAATGATTACATTCAACTCATGAATGCATTAATCGCAGTATATTGAGATCAGATCTGTGCTATAGTTTTTGAATTTGTGAAAATTACTCAAATCTGTTATAAAACTAATTCACCCCCCTCTCAATGTCATTTTAACTCCAACAGGAGCCCCCTCAGTGATTGATGTGGATGAGATAGAGGTGTCGGTAGAGAGTGAGGGATATGAGCCTCAGGAGATGGATATTTATTTTGATGTGCATAACATCACCCCACTATCAATAGCACCACCTAGAGGAGAGGATCTCGCAGTGGTGTTGAGAGAGACTTTGGAGAGACTGTGCCTCAGTGAGTAGTGATTACGATAGATAGAGGCAAAGTGGGTTAGATTAGAGGCAAAGTTGAGTGAGCTATAGGCACAATTCACCTAGGGTGAGAGAGATTACTCAGACTTGGCCACATTGGTGTCAGATGTGGAGAGAAGATTGTTGAGAGAGAGGGATGAGACACGAGATGAGGCAGTTGACCTGTGGGCAGATATAAAGAGATTGCGAGCAAAGGTGGCTAGGGAGCATGAGGAAGGAGATGGAGTGAGATGGGAGAGAGACTATTTGGCGGCAGAGGCAGTGATACAGTAGGTTGTTGGAGGGGGGATAGGGTAGAAGCCATCAAAGACTAGGGTGGGGACTACCAAAGATATAGAGGGTCTGTAGAGATAGCTAGAGTGGTTACAGAGAGAGAGAAGATCTACACTAGAAGTGGACTGAGCTCAGAGACAGAGTGGACTATTTAGAGTAGATAGTTGGGGATATGGGACTGATGCAAAAGAGAGGGGAGGAGGTGAGGATGGAGATACATGTGCTATGGATGGAGAGACATGTGGCACAGGTAGAGGTGCAGGTCATAGAGGCAGATAGGGATGTGTCATAGGCACGTGCTCAAGTGTCCAAGAGTAAGAGGTAGGTGGCAGAAACAAAGGTTTAGTCTCTTTAGAGGGAGAGGGATACAATGGTGTCACAGATGTTAGGTCTTCAATGAGAGCGAGATTCAGCTGAGTTGAGACTTCAGGCATTTCAAGGGGACAGGGATGCAAAGGAGGCTTAGGCACAGGCCACACATAGGGAGAGAGATGTCGTAGAGGTTTGGATGCAGACATTGTAGAGTGAGCAAGACACAACACAGGCTCAGCTGCGGGCAGTGCATGGTGAGGGGGGGATCAGGGATAGAGGTACAATGGTTACCTACATAGTTACATGCGACAGAGGCTGAGAGAGACAGGGCTATAGAGTAGGTACAATAACTGATAGTGGAATAGGAAGCCTAGGTACAGGAGCAGAGAGTTATTAGCGAGGATCGAGATAGATATAGACTTGAGTGGAATGCCGCTAGGCATCTGGCTATGCAGTGAGATGATTATATGCAGGAGGTGAGTTACTAGAGGTGTGCATATGAGCATGTCGTCCCAGATCCAGCACAGTGCACAGCATGCTACATCAGATAGGTACGTCAGATGCCAACACTATCCTAGTCATTAGGGATGCGTACTAGAGGGTATAGTGACTATCGGCGGACTCCTCCTCTTGGTGGTTACCAGGGGACTCCCACGCATAGAGGGCCACTATCGGACTCTCCTTAGAGATTAGACGTGGGTAGCTCATAGTAGAGTAGTCAAAGAGAAGATGACAGGATACTAATTTTTTTGATAGACACAGGATGGAGTGTTTAGTACTTATCAACAAAGATCAAAGGTGCTCTACATCTTTGGATTTTGTACCTTATTTGATGATATATGATGGATATGTGGTAGATTATGCTCGAGGCCTTGTGACGAGATGTACATTGTATTATTTTTATTATGATATACGAGAACCCTTATTGACTCTATGAATTATTTTTTCTGTGATGGATGATCCAATTGATGTATGCACATGTATATGACATTTCATACTTATGTGGATGGATGACCTAATTTATTTATACACACACATACGATACTGCATGCTTATGTGGATGTATGATTTTATTTATTTATGCACATGTTTATGATACTTCATGCTTATGTGGATGTTTGATTTGATTTATTTATGCACATGTTTATGAGAATGGATGATTTGGTTTATGTATGTGCATGTTTATGATACTTCATTGTTATGTGAATGGATGATTATGCATATATTAATGTTGATAATGTAGAATGATAAGAATATTTGGTATGAAATGTAAGTAGGATGTAACTAACAATATGTTTTGACGGGTGACATTGGATGTATGATGTAAATGTTAATATGGACATATATGGATTAAATGAAACTATGATGTTTAATCTAATCAGCCTATGAATTATGAAATATATTGAACCTATAATGTAACATGAAATATGAATGAAAGATGAGTTCCTATAATACAAACCTAAGTGCCAGTAAGGACTTGCATGGGAGTGTGGATAGGTGATAGGTGTATTGTGGGTGTGATATTGCACCTGTAAAAAAAAACCATTAGTATCTTGAGAGGAAGATCAAGAGGGAAAAGAGTCAAGACCTTGCACAACCTAAATCACAAGTCCTAGGTCATGAAGATGGTTGAATGAAGAGTGTATGTAGTGAAATGAAATTTAGCACAATTAAGAACGTAACTTGCCATCTTCAGAGCATTGATTTTTGCTATAGCATAAGATACTGAATACCTTGATATGTAAGACCAAGGCGAGTTGGCATCCAATGCATAAAAAAAACACAGCAAACAAAAAGGCTATCTTGACACCCCAAGGTCACGATAACCTTGGTCGGACTAGGTATTGGGATAACCAAAAAAACACAAGGATGCCCTAGCGTAACACAAGACCTTAGGGATCTTGGTGGGTACTACGTGGGACAACCAAGAAGACAACAACAAAGAAAAAGATCAAGATACACCCCTATGTTGACGAGTCAAAGCACACCATGATATGATGGATCAAGGTGACCATGAAAAGTGCTGATAGGGAGCTCAAATGATAAACAAAATCCAAAAGCATCAAAATATCACAATCAATTTCAAAACATCCTTTGCCATAGGATCAAGGGGATGGAAGGGATTGAAGTGGTCTGCTAGGAAGGATACATCCTATTGAGATCGATGATGGATACAAAACTAGAATGACCTAGTTAACACAAGATGTTTTCCATTAACTAGATGTGTTGACACTAGGGGATTTTGTTTGTGAAGAAGGAGCCAGAAAAAATGACACACCCTATAGACCTAGGGGCTCGAGGGCTGATCAAAGATTGGCCTTGCCTATGTGAAAGCACAGAGCCCTTGTAGTTCATGAAAAGACCATGGATAATGCGGAAAGAGGATGGTGAAGGCAGATGATGGACGACCAACATGGGATGGTCAGAATACCCCAGGGGTAGATAAAATGATTAGCCTTGCTTACATGATAGTGCAGGGGAAACATAGTTCAACTAAGGATGCGACAGGATGAGGTCTAAATGGAGACTGACACGATGGGGGGGAAATATGAAGACACAAACCAACCGATGATCAAACGAATGACATAAGATCAGAGTGGGATATTGAAAAGCTTAGGATAAGGGATAGCCAAGATGGATCATCCAATGCTCAATCAAAATATACCAAGCGGCCAAGGATGGGATGGGTGAGGATGATAGTGCGAATGAAAGCATAAAATAACTAAGATGCTAGG
This sequence comes from Sequoia sempervirens, assembly GCA_007258455.2. Lineage (NCBI taxonomy): Eukaryota > Viridiplantae > Streptophyta > Pinopsida > Cupressales > Cupressaceae > Sequoia > Sequoia sempervirens. Next base: position 238,422,132 of record VDFB02000002.1, read on the forward strand.
TAAATAATGATTAAGCCCTCTACGAATGACGCTTGTTACCAGGTTTTCACCACCCATACTTATCCAAGCACCAAAAGGTGGTTTTCACCATAGGACAAATTTATTTCTCTTTACTATTTTTGGATCTTTTTTTTTTTTCTTGATTTTTTTGATTTTTGATTTTTTTGATTTTTGATTAGTGGGGTTACTAAGTGGACTTAGGTGTAGAACCTCTTCAGATGCATGATATTGATGGGTTCTTCGTGGGGCTCTCCTTCAAGAGTAGCTAGTTTGTATGCCCTAGATCCATATTTAGTGACTATGATATAAGGCCCCAACTAGTTTTCCCCAAATTTTCCCTTTTTATCACGGTCCTACTAGGTGCACTGGTTCTCTTTAAGGATAAGATAACCAACCTGGAACTGCCGAGGATGAACCTTCTTGTTGTAGTTATGCTTGAGGTAGTTTTGATATGCTTGCAGATGATCATAGGCTTTGATTCTTCTTTCATCAAGTAACTCCAACTGTGCAAGCCATGCAACATGAGCATCCTCCTCACTGATAAGATTTTTTAGAGAAATTCTCAAGGATGGGATCTCAACTTCAATTGGAAAGATGGATTTGGTGCCATAGACTAAATATTAGGGAGTGCCACTTGTAGGGGTGTAGATGGAGGTGCGATATGCCCAGAGGGCAGGATGAATATGGAGGTGCCAATCTCGACTAGTGTTATTGACAACCTTTTTGAGGATGTGGATAAGGGTCTTGTTGGTTGCTTCTGCCTAACCATTAACCTCAAGGTAATAAGGCATTGACCAATGATGTTGGATATGAAAGGTGTCACAGAGGTGTTTCATGGCTTGGTTTTTGAAAGGTTTTCCATTATCAAAGAGGATGGTGGATGTGATACCATATCTACAGAGAATATGGTAAAGGATAAATTTTGAGATCTGAGTACCGGTGATATGTGAGAGTGGCATTGCTTCCACCCACTTGGTGATGTACTCAATGGAAGTAATTATGAATGTATGGCCATCAGAAGATGGTGGATAAATCTTTCCAATCAAGTTGAAACCCCATTAAGAGAATGGCCATGGTGCTAGGAGGGGTTGAAGGTCTTGTGCTAAGGCATGAATCAAATCTGCATGTTGTTGGCAGGGAAGGCATTTCTTCACAAATTCACAAGCATCATGCTCTAATGTAGGCCAATAATATCCAGCTCAGAGAATCCTTTTGGCCAGGGCCATACCATTTGAATGATCCCCACAAACACCACTATGTACTTTTGTTAGTGCAGTATGGGCTTTAGTCCCATTCAGACATCTAAGGAGGATTCCATCATACCCGCGATGATAAAGCGTATAATCGATGATAATGTATTGGGAAGAGCAATGAATGAAAGATTTACATTGATTGTGTGTAAGATCTAGGGGTAGAATATTATCATGGAGATATGTATATATGTCCTGGTACCAGGGGGAAGCGGGACCCACAATATCGCACACCTTGTCAGTCTCAGGAGTATCATATGCTAGGATTAAAAGTTGTTCCACAAGAAACTCACATTCTATCTGATCTTTAGGCATGTCAATCAAAGAGCCAATAGTAGCCATTGCATCAATTGCTTTGTTTTGTACCCTAGGAATTTGGTCAAATTGTATGAAGGTGAAATATTTCTTGAAATCATCCACCATGCATTTATAGGGCAACAACTTATCATCTTTTGTTAGGAATTCATCATTAGCTTTTTTGATGACTAATAATGAATCACCAAAGACTTTCAAGTGAGTTATGTGCCACTGCTTTGCAATTCAGAGGCTGGTGAGGAGGGCTTCATACTTTTCCATGTTGTTGGTACACAAGAATTCTATCCTGAATGATTTTGGAATGTAGTCACCTTGAGGGGTAACTAATAGAATTAATGTACTTGATCCATTATGAGTATATGAGCCATCAAAATACAGTGTCCAAGCTGGTGCTTCTATAATAGTGTAAACTTCTTCATCTAGAAATTAAATGACCAAAGGGTAAGCATCTACTAGTGGCACCTCGGCCAATTGATCAACTATGAATTGTCCCTTTATGGCTTTTTTCTCTACATACTCTATGTAAAATTCACTTAGGAGCATGACCCACTTGGCCATGCAGCCAGTTAGAGTGGTTCTGGATAACAGATACTTTAGTGGATCAATTTTTACTATTAACCTGACCAAATGGCTGAGCATGTAATGTTAGAGTTTCTGTGTGTTGAAGACTACTACGAGGCAGGATTTTTCCATAGCTGATCAATGTCCGACCGATGTAGTAGATTGCTCTTTCTTTTGAAGATTCATCATGTTGTGCCAACAATGCCCCCGGTGCGACTAAAGTGGTAGAGATGTAAAGTAGGAGGGGCTTCCCTAGAATAGGTGGCATCAAGATTGGTGGATGAGCTAAGTATTCCTTGATTTTATCCAAACTTGCTTGACACTGTTGGTTCCATTAGAAGGTGGAGTCTTTTTTCAGAAGATGGGTGAATGACTGACACTTATCTGCAAGCTGGGCTATGAATCGACGAATGGATTGCATCTTCCCTTGGAGACTTCTTAACTGTTTTAGATTATGCGGGGGTGGCATGTCCAAAATAGCTTTCACCTTCGCAGGATGAACCTCAATACCTCTTCGAGAGACTATGAAACCCAACAATTTTCCCGATGTGACACCAAAGACACATTTTTTTGGATTTAGTCATAGCTTGTAATGTTCTAACCACTAGATGATATTTTTTAGGATGGTAGGATGTTCCACTCGGGTTCTGGATTTCCCTAACAAGTCATCAACATAATCCTCCATGATGATATGGATAAAGTCATGGAAGATAACCATCATTTCCCTTTGATATAATGCCCCTACATTTTTTAGACCAAAGGGCATAACATTGTAATAGAAAGTACACCAAGGTGTTGTGAAAGTGGTCTTGTGTTGGTCCTCAGGTGCAATTTGGATTTGATTATAACTAGAGAAACCATCCATAAGGGATAACATCTCATGTCCTATAGTGAGGTTGACCAACATGTCAATATTAGGTAGTGGGAATTCATCCTTTGGATAGGCCTTGTTAAGATCCTAGAAGTTTGTACAAATCTGAATGTCTCTGTTTGGTTTGGAAATAGGCACTATGTTGGAGATCCACTTAGAGCAATCAATGGGTCTGATAAAACTAGCATCTAGTAGTTTCTCCAATTCCTTCTTGAATAATAATGCTACCTGTGGATGCATCTTGTGGAGCTTCAGTTTGATAGGCTTGGCATCTAGGCGAATGTCTAGATGATGAACCACTAAGGCGGGGTCTAAGCCTGGCATGTCTGAATATGATGAAGAAAAGTTAATGATACATTCTTGGAGTAACTTCACGATGACTAGATACTGTTGCTTTGAGAGTGACTTAGCTACATAGGTGATCTTGGGATTTTCAACAGTACCTAGATTAACTTCTTGAGTCTCTTCGATTAGGATGGATGATCGAGTAGATAACTAAGTTCCCACAAGGGGAAGATGAAAATCTCCATCCTCCAATGCCCCTTCAAGGTTTTTTCCATTAGATGCATCCTTTATTTTTACTTTTTCTAGGTTAGGAAATGCCTCAGGGAGGTTTTCACTAGCTGACCATTTTTTATCTTTCTTGTTCTTATTTTTGCGACTGGAGTGTTCATCCTCCCCCAATCCCATGAGTTTGACATATGTATCTATAGGAATATTGATAGGTGTGTTGTCACATAGGTCCCAATCAATAAGCTCAGGATGACGAAGGGATAGGCTAATGGTATAGATGGATAGGCATTCAAACATGGATGATAGGTCAGTGTGATCAACGTCATTGTATGCACGTATGATGGATTCCTCCCCGAGTACGTCTTCCAATGAGCCATCATCCACAACAACACCATTGGAAGTATTAGAAGATTTTGCAGGGCCTTTCTACTTTTTATCGTATCTGATGCCTATGTTCTTTGGCAACTTTGATGTTTCAATAGGTTGCAACCACCCCTATTCTTCTTTACCTAGGCCACTGCCTTGGTAGTTATACTTCTATGCAAACTTAGCTGACCAAGGATATGCTTCCTGAAAGTATTCCTTTAGAGGAGGATCTAGTTGGGGTTCTTCTCGGTATACCCATTGAATTATATCCTCTTCTGGTGCATCTGTCTTTATACTAGGAGACCGAAAAGTGGTGGTAGGGATGTTTTTAACACTGAAGGTGACAGTCTTGTCTTCCTTTGGAGTAGCATGTGAAGGTTGACCATACTCATGTGGTGATGGTGGCATGGTTGCCACGTTTAGGGCTATATACATTTCATATTTGCCCCACCCCTTTTCAATGATCTGGACTTTGGTGACTGAAGGATTGGTGGTGGAGGATGGAGTGGCTATTGTAGTGGAGGGTGGATTAGCAGATGATGACTGAGATGACCCCATTTCAACCCTAGGAAAATAATGTAAATGGGGAAATGATGCTTCTGAAGCATGATAGTATTCAAATGGTTGGGGGTCAGCATAAATGGTGATCTCCTATCCATTAACCGAGAGTTTCAGGCACTAATGGTACGTGGAGGGGACAAATTGCATAGCATGGAGCCATGGGCAGCCAAGGAGGAGATTATATGGTAAGTCCAAATCAAGAACATGATAGGTAGTGTACTGAACTATAGGTCCCACCTAGATAGGAAGACTGATAATTCCCTTTGAATTCCTTTTCGCATTATCATAAGCTTTGATCATGATGATTTGATTACTTAAATCTACTTGAGTATACCCCACCTGTTTTATAAATTTTAGAGTACATAGGTTGAGGATAGAACCATTATCGACCAAGACCATTTTTATTTTATGATGGGCGACCAAGACTTTGATATGCAAGGGATGGTTATGGTTTGCATCAATATTTGGCATGTCATTTTGGCTGAAGTGCAGTTGGTAAGATAAATCCAGGTGTCCTACCAAAGCTTGAAACCATGTGGGATCAATGTCATTAGGAACATGGGTTTCTTGTAAAGATCTATTGAGGATTTCTTGATGTACAGGAGAAGACTTAAGTAGATCCAAGATTGAGATCTGAGCAGGGGTCTTCCCTAAGTGATCCAGAATGTTGTACTTAGAGTTTACAGGAGTTGATTGAGTGAATGTGAAGGCCACAGGGATAGTGATGTGAGCTCATTAGGTAGTAACAACACATTGAGGGTCTTTGGCTTTAACATGTATCATAGATACATGGGGTTCTACCTGCTCAATGTAATGGACAATACCATCGTAATTGAGGGGTACATTCTTATAGCTTATGTTATTTGTGTTGTTGTCTTGGGGATTATTGTTGGAAGTGCTTGCACCTTGATTATAGTTTGGGAAGGTGTTTGGATATATCTGCAACTGAGCGTTAGATGACAAAGCTTGACTAGTGTCAACTTTGATATCTCCTCAATCGATAAGATCTTGGATATAGTTTCTGAGATCTTGACACTTATTCAGAGTGTGTCCTTTGATTTTATGGAACTCACAATATTCATTTTCCCTAAACCATGTAGGTTTAGGTTTGGATTCGTCAAGTGGTTTGGTGACAGGATAGGTGATCGAATAGTTGACCTATAACAACTTATTGAAGACGACACTCAAGGGTTCTCCTAATTGATCATACTAGCGTTTAGCATTCCCCTGATTGTTTTGGTTTGGCTATTGAGGAGGATGAGGTGCCCCCTATGGTATGGATATGGCATTAGGTATGGATGGTTGTTGTCTATGGGATGTATTAGCCACTTGGATGCGTTCTATATCAGTGACACCATCATTCACTGTGTTCTTGTTCTTGTTCCAAAAATGTGGCTTGTCACCGAATGGCCTTTCTTTGTCATGGTTGTGTATCTTGGTGTTCCCTTTGGCAACAAGGGCACGTTCAAGGATGGATCCCTTTTCCACTATCTCTGAAAGTGGTGACACAGTGTAACCTAAAATTATGAGCCATGTCAAGATGAGAGTTTTCCACGAAGAGGGTGACCATGTCCTTCTCTTTTAGAGGGGTTTTCATTTAGCTTGCTTGCACATGCCACCTTTGAAGGTAGCTAGCAAAGGTTTCCCCCTCACATTGTTTTTCTTTGAGGAGATCTAAGGTGTCAGTGTCCTCCAAATTGAAGGAGAAGTAGGAAACAAATTTTTCAGATAGCTCCTCAAAATATTTTATGGACCCTCGTTCGAGGCTCATGAACCACTCTAGGGAATTTCATGTCAGGCTTCGTGGGAATAGGCACAAGAGATAGTTGTCATTGTGCATAACCTCTTGACACTGGGAGTAAAATTCTTGCAAGTAGGCCTTAGGATCTTTGTTCCCCCTGTATCTGTCAAATTTTGGTATTTCAAAATGTTTAGGGAAGGGGATCAATGAGATGGAGGGATTGAATGGATACAGGCATATGTCTTTGAACTTGAACAATTGTTTGCCAATCCTAGCTTGAAGATATTTTAGAGCGGCTTTGATTTCTAACATATTTGAGTTGACTGGTGGTGGGTTAGATGGATATGGATGGTACGACGATAAAGGATCCTATTGAGAGAGTGTCAAAATGTTGAGGTATGGATTTTGGCAGTGGAATGATGACATCCCTTGCTAGTAAGCCGAGGGATTTTTTGTTACGGGGGTTGTTGTTGTGAGGTATAGTACATATTTTTTTGATAAAGATGTGAGGTAGGATGCTAAGAATCTTGGATGTGATGTTGCAGATTGACCTGCTGATACTGAGGGTATTGCTACGACTGTTGGGAGGCTGCATAAGGTGGTTGTTGTTGGGACTATTGTTGGTTATGGTAATAATAATGTTGGGGCAGTTAATGATGTGATGTGAGAGGTTGTGGGGCCGAGATGGCATGCTGTATTGTGTTTGAGCTCATGGACATAGGATGGATGCAAGGAATGAAGATATGGTTTGGGTGGGAGGTTGGGATGGATTGCTTTACGACTGGTATGGTGGTTTTTGTGAAGAAATTAGTGGGTTATATAGTGGTTGTTGTTGTTGGGGCGGTTGAGATAACATAGGGGTGTTTAGGAAAGGAGGTTGTTGGGTACCAAAGGGAGTGTTTGGTTGGGATGTACCTTGTGGCAATAATGGAGGTGGTAGGTTAGATTGGGGAGGCTATGGAGATGCGTATGAAGGTGATGGTAGGTTTATGGCCCTAGCCGGTGGAGGTAATGAAGTAAAAGGGCTGCCCCCAGTGCTGACAGGAGGTAGATTGGAAAGGGGTGGTGTCGTTAGCGTTAATGGCGGTTGTTGCAGAATATTTTGTGGCATGCCAAAGGAAAAAGGATTGTTGGGATCAGTTGTTTGAGGAGCCCCCATGACTGAGATTTTGGGATATGGGGGATTGCTAATGGAATATAGAACGACATTACCGAATTCAGGTTGATACCAACTTTCTGTTGGTGTAATTAATTAATTAATTATTACACTAGCATAAGTCTACTTAGGTCTTGCATTTAATCATTAAGTCCTAGGTTGCATTATTAGATAAATCATTTAATAAATGGGATAATATTCCCTTCCTTATTTGTAAGAGATAAGATTCCTTCTAGAACTTATCTCATCATTTAATGATTGTCACCATTAGGGTTCACATGTTGTAGCATGTTGTTAGATCATGACACATGGCAACATCTCATGCATATTAGGGTTTAGCTCTTGCCTATATAATCAGGCATCTTGTTCATTTGTATCATATCATATCAATATCATATAAATAGAATCTTCAATCGGCATTCCATTGTTGCAACACTTCTTTTGTGGTTGATTATCTTTCATGGCTAAAGTCCTTTATTGAAGCTTCAGGGGCTGTGCAATCCATTATTTCAACACTTTCTACTGGAGGAACATTGGGGGTGTATGAACTCCTTGGTGCATTTTGTGAACCTTGGGGTACATTAGATGTGGAACCATTGTATTTGGATAAGTCAACACCTAGTGGAAGTTTGACACCTTTTTCAATGGGATGCGCCAAGATTTCTTCCCCATGTCTTTCGAGTAGGTGGTTAGTCATTTGCACATTGGTAGGGTTAGTAAAGTGTTCCTCAAATGTAAGTTTAGGGTGGTTGACCATGTTCTCATCCCTGGGTGGTGATGTGTTTTGACATTCAATATTGGATTGTGATGATGTACCATTGTGCGGATCCTGAGGGATGATTGCACCATTATGGGGGTCTTGTGAGGCATTAGCTGCGTTGTTTGGATCTTGAGGGATGTTTGGTTGGGATTATTGTTTGGCCATTTTCCTTGTTTATGACAGGGTTTGAACGGGCATGCAATATGATAGGATAGATTAAGATGCTAAGATGATCAATATGATGATGAAAGGATTGACCCAATGGATTAGTCGACGAGGATATGGCTCAATGGGATTGATTTGGATGATTAATCTAAAATGGATTTGTTTGATGAGATCATATTGACTCGATTGGTAGACAATCGACTAGCGTGAATTGGATGATATGATGATTTTATTTAGATGATGATTGATTAGGATGAGTGATAATGACCAGAAGAGTGACCCTTGGTAACGCTAGGTTTTGATTAATCAATTAAAAGGGTGGATGTATGATAGTGGCGCTGAATTTGACTTGAGATAGAAGCAGATTGATTGGGACAACAAGGATGACCGGATGGATGACAATCCTAAGCTGGTTGTGATGGATGACGATTAGAGATGAACACCTAGGTCAATTTGGATAACTGCTTGAATGAAGTTTCAATGGAATAATGGTGATATGAAACAGAGAAATGATATCCAAAATGTGGAGATGGTTGATTGAACGAGGACTATGAAGGGATGAATGGATGTTTGAATTAAGAGGATGAACATTTAGGATGGTGAATGGAATCTCAAAATAGGTGTATGAATGTTTAGAATGGGGAGACGAGTGATTGAAATAGTGAAATAGGTGTCCCGAATGATGAAACAGATGATAAAGATGACCGGTCAAGGGTCAGGTCTGCCCCTGGAGGTTAGGTTCGCCTGTCTAGAGGTTAAGTTCTCCTGTCAAGAGGTCAAGTTCACCTGTCCAAAGGTTAGGTTTTCCTGTCGGGAGGGAAACTTTTCCTATCCAGAGGGCAACTTTGCCTATCCAGAGGGCAAGTTTGCCTATGCAGAGGGAAAGTTTACCTATCTAGAGGGAAAGTTTGCCTATCTAAAGGGAAAGTTCACCTATGCAGAGGGAAAGTTTGCCTTTCTAGAGGGAAAGTTCACTTGTCCAGAGGGAAAGTTCACCTATGGCACAAAAGTTGGTCAAAAATGGCTAAAATAGGCTAAAAAGGTTGGTTCAAAGGTCAAGTTCGCCCCTGGCTGGGCAGGTTCGCCTATCTGGAGGTCAAATTCACCTGTCTAGAGGGCAAGTTCACCTGTTTAGAGGTTAGGTTCACCTCTAGAGAGGTTTAAACTTGAATTTTAAAAAGATGACTAAGGTAAAGGACCCAAAACAAAACAAAACATCAATCAAAAGGATATGGCTGAATCAATTAATCAAATAATCACTGGTTTCACACAAAGAAGACAATTCAGACAACACAAACCTAAGTCTAGTAGAGAGGGTATGGCCAACAAAGTCTTCTATTCTAGTATGACCATGGTTGCTAGGGAGTCCTCGATATACACCTGATACGTGAGGCCCAAACCGTGAACACCAACCCGTTACAAGCATGGGTCGAGAACCTTAGCAAGATACTAAATGCTCGGACCAACTCTTCACGACATCCCGACGCTTTGCCAATTACAACGTGGTTGGATTAAGGTACAACTTTCGCTCTCCCTCCTTTATATACCCTACGGATATGCATGGTTGGAATCATCCCTTGGGGTGATGAAATCCCCAAGTAGGTCTCGCTAAGAAAAGTAAAAGAGGATGACTCAAAGGACTTGGTAAAATACGATTTCTCGTCACCTAGGATCACCAAATGGTGCAAGGGGATTGGATACATCAAATAGGTTACCAACAAGCACCACAAACAAGGTTAATTAACACCCCTAGTTAAACTATGTGCCTAAGTTAGGGGGTTAAAAACCCTTAAAATAATCAAAAGGAGTGTTAAAAACTAAAATTTTACCTTTTGGAAGAAGTTGTCTAGTGCATATTCACTTGTCTGGATGGCAAGTTCGCCTATCTACAGGGAAATTTTTCCTATCTATAGGGAAAGTTCACCTATTTGCAGATCAAGTTCACCTGTCCAGAGGGCAAGTTCACCTGTCTATAGGTCAGGTCTGCCCCTCTGTGAAAAATTTGCAAAAAGTCAGTTTCTGAGTCTAGGAAGGGTAGGTCTAGCTGTCTGCAGGTCAGGTGTGCCCCTCTATAGGTTGGATCTACCCATCTATGAAAAAATTACAAAAGTTAGTTTCTAAGTTTGGGGAGGGTAGGTCCACCTGTCTGCAGGTCAAATCTGCCACTCTGTAGCTCAGGTTTGTCCCTCTATAACCCGCACCTACAAAAAGTCAAAAAACAACAAACGTGAAATAAAGAGACCCATTTGTGGGTCCCACCGAGCGTGCCATAAATGTGATAGGGTGAAAATACTTGTTAGAAAATGAGCAGCAAACAAAAGAGTGCAAATAACAACTAAAAACACCCTACACCTCAAGATTGGCCTAATGAAAATTTGGCTAAGTATGGGTCAAGGAAAATTTTTGCAAGAGTTTGGCTAGCATGAATGATCTCTCCTAAAATGAGAGAAAAGAGGGGATATTTATAGAGAACTTTGGACTCTCTAGGGAAATGGACGGTTGAGATTGAGCCGCCAAGATCAAGATGTAGGGCTAAGGTGAGTTGAGAACTCACAAGCACTTACATCTTGACATGTGGCATGTGAAGTGGCTTGTAAGAGATAATGTGTACATAAGTTAGAAGGAGAGTACATGACATGGAGGTAGTACATAGTACCTTGGGATTGGGACAAGCTCTCCTCATAAAGGAGGTCATTGTCCCCATGTGGATGATAAGACATGTGAGGAATTAAAAATTCCTCAAATATCCTCATGGGCATGAGAAACGAAATTTTAAATTCCAAGGAATGCATAGGGGAATTAAATGTGAATTAAAAATTCACATGGGGAATGGAGTTCCTTCTTCAAAAGGAGAAAGCCTTTAATAAGGTTGACTTAGGACACATTTCATAAATGATATGGGGATTAAGATGACCTAATTAAGTGATTAAGGTTGTGCAAGTACTTGATTAGACATGTTAATGATAGATTAAAGACAAGTGGGAAATTATGGAGGATGGGACCCTAATGATGATTAGGGGTGTGCACATCTTAATCATAAATTAATTCTGACTAAGAAATAGGGTTAGATTGTTAAGAGGGATTAGAGATCAACTTGCAAAAGTTGGAGGATGTGGCAATGAGAGAGAAAGTGAGGAATTTAAAAATAAATTTAAAATTCCAAGCGATAATATGACTAAATTAAATAAAGCGGTATATTTATTTAATTTAGAGACGAAAGAGGGGAAAAAACATTTATTAAATTCAATACTTTGGAAACCTTATGTAAGGCACAAAATATTAATTAAATGAGTGATTTAATTAATACTGGCAAAGAGGACGAATTAGATGAGGAAAAGGATAATTAAGGAGATGACATTGACCATATGGAAATGGTCAAATTTAGATGTCTACAACCGGTATTTAGCTTTACCCACTTACTTTCCTGGACCTTGGTTATACCAGAACTCCACTATACTAGCCTCTTACTTACCGAAAAGCTTCACATCGAACTACTTCATATCGGACTAGAGTCTTTCACTTGAACTTCACATTACCTTTCACCTTTTGTGTGTTTTTGGCACCTAGTACGTAGTGCATGAAACACTTACAATACAAAGTACTTTCTTATTATCAAAGATTTCTCTTCCTTTCCTCACTTCTGGTGATCTTCTGATTAGCTAGATCCTTCCATTAGAGTTATATTTTTCACTTGGGTCTCCAAGTCTTTTTAGTCTTGGGGAGTGTTGTGAGACCACACAACAGGTCCCCAATCTAGTGGCATGATAATTATCGAAAGGATCAATGTCTATATATTCGATCAAGAGGACCTCTTCTTAATCAGTTCAGTCTTTGATCACTTTTTCATCCTCTAGTAGCTCAGTACAATACATTTCTTCTTTGAGATAGAGGTATGAGTAGCCTCAAAGTTGATCATGGATTCATCTACCACATGTTATGAATGCAAAGCTTTAGATATTATCTTCATTTTATGTCCATGATTTTTCCTGAGGATCAAGTGTGACTAGTCTAAGAACAAATATCCATCTATCTTGGAAGTGAATTCCCCAGATAAGTAGAGACCGAACATGGGAGGAGCATCTATGATCACAATATCTTGCGAAACTGTGATAATAGGGTAGGAGAATAGATTCAAGGGGAGATCCTTGATGACACCTATAGTTTCAACCTTATTCCCATCAAGCTATGTAACCCCTCTTTTTAAAGGTTCATAGCTAACTCCTAAGGCTTCAACTATCTATTTGGGCATGACTGTGGTACTAGCACTAGAGTCAATCATTGAGTTATGCAATAATTTCTTCCCCACAATAAGATTTAGGAAAAAGGACTTTGGTTTTGGCTTATCTATAACTTTGGTAGAGGCTTTCCCTGTACTATTTATGAGAACTTTTTCCGAAGGTGAAAAATCAATGGTCTTTCCCTTCAATGATTGCTCTATCGACTTAGTGCTTGTATCTTCTTAGAGGGCCTTTTGTAGTAATGACTTCTACTCTAGAATAGATAGTATATCCCAAAGGGATACATTAGTGGAGGATTAAATCAACTATTCTACCACATTGAATGGTGGTGAATTCAAATACTTTTGATCCTTGGGCTTCATAATAATAATCTCCTTGCAGGGTTGAGATTATTGTGCAGTTGCGAGGGTACTAGGAGCTAGGTCCAAAACACCTTAAGGCTACGAGATGACCAATCTGAATATGAATCTCCACTTTGAGTGAGTTTTATAATCCAATTGCACTTGTGGGGCCTTTGATGTAGAAGTATCATTCACAAACACTGCCTCTTCTTCTTACATCCATGAGAAGAGGGTGTGGTCAGGAGCTATATTTGTCTCTTGCTATAGGGACATCCCTTGCATCTACGCGGTGAGTACTGCATTTTCCATTTGTGGAGAGGCATATACATAACCTCCTAAATCTGATGCCATGCCCTGACTACACTATTTCATCACCTTTTGTTGTAAGTTTCCATGCGGGAAGTTTCGGGGCATATGTGCTTCACAACAAGGGAAGCACCAGGGGTTGATGTCATCAACTAGATTATTTTTCCCTGTTCTCAACTCTCTACTTGATCTCAAGTGGGTACTTTTCATTGGAGTAGGTACTGGCACTATTTTATTAGTTCTTTGAGTTTGTGGATTTGTGCATGGGCCTCCTTGGAATTGATTTTGTTGGTAGGAATATTTTTCGCTTTGATAATTTTGGTAGGTTGGCTTTAGAGGCATAGATTGGTTCTACTTAATGGTAGTTATTTAGTTGGTGATGGTCCGCAACATTTCCTTGATGTCGCTCATCTCATCCTTTGAAGATCCAAATGTGGAAGCAACATTTTGTGGTGCATTCAAATATGTGTACATGGACTTGGGAGGAGTGGACACACTTATAGATGGCATCTTGTGGGAGGGAACTAATATATCAAGGAATATAGGCATAGTGGGCCAAGGTGACAACTTCTTGGTGTCTATCAGATTGTTCTCTGCTTTGACCACAATGTTGTATGCATCTGGTAGAGTGGTTTTGCCAAGGGACTGGATCATCATTGATATATCGACATTGATCAATTTCAAGTAGAACATGAATGCCAACTTAGCTGATAGGCAGATAGCAATCTGAATCCTCTGCCAAATTGTGTGTAACTAGGCATTGAAGTCAGTCATGGCTTCATATGGGCCCTATTTATAGTCTCCAACTACTGATTTAGTGAAGATTGATCTGCATTATTTGAAAATATTTCATAGGAAGGGTCTCCAAGCTTGTCTTGATAGCAATAGTATTATCCCCCAAAGTATGGCACCAATCTAGCACCTTTCACTTGAAATATGCTACAAGTAGCCTTAGAGAAACATTTTGGGCAGTGACACTATGCACCAAACACACGTCTGCCACATCTTGCAAATGTTTGGTCAGTATCTTTGAGCCTTCTCCATTAAAATTTGGCAAAAATTTTAGTGTGGAAGCAGGGATAGGAGCCCATCAATTGACACTATTGGTGCAATGAGAGGGATTACAATGTCCCATTCTATGAAATTTTTGTTAGCCATCGGTGGGGGGACTGACAGACAGGTCGAGACATTTGCTTGACGGGCCCTTGCTTGTATTATTACTAGTGGTCGTATTAATAGGCCATGATTGTTTGAGGTTTGGGATCTAGTCATAGGCCTATGGATCATACACCCTATTTAGATTTAGATATATTTAACAAGTCCCACTGGGCATGCCAGTAAAATAAATTGTTGATGCCAAAAATTGACAAGGTAATAGCCTTATGGGAAACTTAGTTAATAGGGGGACCAATTGCGCTAAACTGAGTGACCTACAAATTTTTAAAGAAGTCAACTTCTTTTGTATTTGGGGGGTTAAGAATGGGAAATAGAAGTAAATCTAAAAATAAAGACCAATCTAAGGCAATGTGCCAATGGTTTCATATTGTGCATGGGAAACCTTCCTTTCAAAGATTTGAGGGCACGCTCAACAATTTTTATGTCCCGGAATAACAAAAATCATAGATAGAAACTAAGTAATCTATTCAATAACATAAAATAACTCCCATACACATTTACTGAATAGAAGAGTCCAAGACATGGTCTAAATCAACAAACTTATATTGAAATTATAGAAGTTTTGCAAATAAACTACTCAGTACAATAATGGCATAGTATAATATTTATCAATAGCTAAGAAATAGAAATGCTAAACAAAAATGGCATAATCTGGGAATCTTAAAGAAATAAAAATAATACAAAATTCCTGGTGTCTTTCTACAATTTTTTTTGTATATGTTCTGAACTCATTTTCAGAAAGAAGTAGTATTTATAAGGAAAACATCCCACCATCAGGGAGTCAGTAATAGAAAATATTCCTTCATCACAAGAAATGATGTCCTAAGTAGTGATTTCCCAAGGCCGTTGCAACAAAAAAATTCCAAGCATGGAACATGGTTGCCTTCAAACCAGATGCATTCTATGTGAATGATGGTGGTGGTCCCAGTGTATAAGCATCATAATTCTATGTAGACATATGTCTCTCACCCACAAAGTTGGTTGGGACACATGGTGATAGGTCGGGGCCTTTTGTTCATTCTTCCCTCCTTGCAATGAAAAAAACTGTAGAGAAGACATGTCAAGAAGTCTTCGCTACTAGTGTTGACTATAGGGTCTTCCCAAAAGTGTACGCAGATTGATGGTACGTGGCACGTGGATGGGGCTTGGTAGGGAAGTAAAGGAGGGTGAGCTCTCAAACACCCATGTAGTTGACACATGCAATCATGGCGGGGTCATCAAAAAAGAAAAGGAGAGAATGCTTGTGAGGAGAGCTTGATGGACACATGGAGGCAGTAGGGTGAACCTCATCAAAAAGGGGTTAGAGATATTCCAATGTATAGGGCACGAACCAAACTTAGCAAAAAATAATACCATCAACCCGAAGGGAGCTCGAGGGATTTTATATACATAGGATCCACATAGCTTTTGACTTTGATTTTTTCTTTGTGGGCCTTTGTGGCCTTTGAGATTTTTCTTTTTGCTTTATAGACCTTTGTGGCCTTTGAAATTTTTCCTTTCGATTTGATGGGCCTTTGTGGCCTTTTGGATTTTCCTTTTGACTTGATCGGCCTTTGTGGCCTTTTGGATTTTTCTTTTGATTTTGGATCATATTTTCTTTTATTTTTGCATGTCACTTCAAGGAGACATGTTGATCCTTTGATATATGTGGATTTTGATATGGAAGCTTTTGACATTTGGCACCCAAATTGCTTCCAAGAGCAATGGGATAGGTGGATTGAGATGAATGATATGGAGGAATTATGGATGGGTTAATGTATGTATAATTTTGAGAGGGCATCAAGGATGTGTACCTTTGTTGTTCTTGATGAATAGGAGATGTAGGGATGTAGGGCCCCAATATGGATGGAAGGGTTGAAGGACTAAATTTTGGATGATAAGGACCAAGGATAGATGGAAGGTTTGATGAGCTAGGATAAGGAGCTAGGATAGATGGAAGGTTTGATGAACTAGGATACTTAGGTTTATTTTGATGGAATCTAGAATTATGATGGGTACCAATGTCTTGAGAATGAGGTGTATAACCAAGGCCATGATAATATGAATTTTCTTAGATATAAAGGGGTTCTAGGATACCTTGTTCATGAAGGTCTAATCCTTTTCCTTTGTAGTTCATACTTTGACACATTTGTTTCCCAATGGGATATGTATTGTTTATGAAACAAGATGCGATCCATTTTGGGGAGGATATGATATAGATGAAAGGATAGGTGTTGGAAGTAAATCAAAGTGGGTAAAGGTAGAGGAACCAATTTTATAGGTGCGGGGTTCATGGATAACTTGGATAGGGGTGATAGAATCTTCAAGAGGCTTGTGATCATGGGGGGAATTAAGATGGGAGATAGGATTTTGACATGGATATGATGGGGTACTTTTATCTTGACTTGGAAAAGGATCATGAGGTGTAGGAGATGGAGTATCTTGGTCTTTATTAAGTATCCTTGTAGGATATGAAGGATATTGATCATGAGAAGGACAAACATCATCATGGAATGAGAGGGTATCCTTGAATGGAGGTATATCTTGGTCTTGATGAGGAAGGGAATCTTGAGATTTTGTGGAAAGCATATCTTGATCATTAGATGGTAGGAAATCATTGGATATGATGGAAGAACTATCATGCTCTTGGGATGCAATGGAATCACGAGATGGTATGGATTAATTAGTTGAGGTGGAAGGGGATGTCTAATAGGCTCTACATGTTCTAGATGGTCAACAACATGGAGACATGATGAAGGTTGACTTGGGCTCAATGGGGGAGACTCTTGAATAGGCTCAAGGGGGAGACCACTGGATGAGGTTGTAATAATGGGCATGGTGTTTGAAGACTCTTTGGTAGGTAGATGGGTGGATTCGAGTAATGCCATAGGTTTACTTTTAAAATGTTTGAATTTAGGCCGAGGATTTGATGGTGGATTGAAAGGATCTTGATTTTGTTGCCATTTGGGCTTCTATGTTCTTGTTGTGATATGGGTGGATATGTTGATGTGGAATTGACATGATAAGTAGATGGGTTAGGTTGGCATGATGATGAAGGTGACACATAGGATTGTGGTTGAATGTGTTAAGGGTGGAATGGTGTTTGGACTCCCTTAAGTGTGATTATTGGTTTAGCTGGTGAAATGTGATTAGGGTCTCCCTTAAGTATAATTTTTGGTTTTATTGGAGGAATGTCATTAGGAACTCCCTTAAGTGATTATTGGTTTATTTAGGAAGATTTAGTAGAAAATGATTTTGAAGATAGGATGAAGACATGTTTGGCTATGAGAGTGATAATGTTTTGAGGTGCTTATGGTTAGAGATGAGATGACATTTTTATGTCTTGGTGTTTATAGATTGATATGGAAATTTACAAACAAATGATTACACATGTAAACACATGAATCACACATGCAAGACACATAAGAAAGTTTGAATTTTAAATTATGAATATGATGATGATTAAGCAAGCACTTGAAGAAGACACATCAACATGTCCTAGAACTAGTCAAGTGTGTATGGCCCAAGACATGAGAGTCAAAGAAAAATATGTAGCTCCAAGGAATAATTGCATACTAAGATGGAGTGCAGGAAGATGATGAGGGATGTATGATATAAAGGATAGTGCATAAAGGACATGAATGGTAGAGGAAGTAAGTCTTGAATTTTCCAAAGCATGCATGTATATTTTTTCCCTAGTTTTAGCAAGGTCAAGGGTGAAAATATCGGGTGACTTGGATAGGATGGGGGGATGGAGATAGGATAAGGGATTTATGATGGAGGATATGTATAGGATATGGATGCATTGGTATTTGAACCCTAGGCTCTTCATCAAAATAAAAGATGGGAAGGGAAGATGAATTTGGATAGGATGATGGATATGGAATGAATGATATGGATAGGATAAGAAGGATATAAGGGTATAATGCATGATGTGTATGAAGATTCTTATCCTTGTCAAGATCAAATGAGGGAAAAGGGGGGATGAATGTAAGTAGGATAATGGATAGGAAACAAGGGATAAAAGGGGAGTGTGATAGGTAGGATATCATGGATGAAACTTTCCCCCAAGTGTAGAGAGAAAGAGGCTAATGGATTACACAATATGCCTATTTACTATTTTTTTATCATGGTACCTATCCAAGGCACCACAAGAAGTGGTTTTCACCATTAGATGAATGATTTCTCTTTACTTTTTTATTTTTCATTTTTTCTCTTTTTTTTTAAATTTTTTTTAATAGGATGGATGGAGAAGGATAATGATATGGATAAGAGGATTTGGAATATAGTGGATGCATGGTAGGTTTTGGTGTTTTTTCCAACAAAACCTTAAAATCCTCTAAAGGGTAGCCAACACTTATGCTCAAGAATCTTCAAGGTCAGTGGCCAACAAACGAGAGCTTGATATATAACCTTTTCTCCCCTACACTTCAGGCTCTATTAAACCTGGGAGGATAATCCCAAAAATGTTCTTTAAGATACTTGTGTGTCATAGTATCAAACACACAGTAAATAGATAATTCTCCTTTAACAAAAAACCAATCCCAAAACCCTCCAACTTTCCTCTTGAAAACCCTGTCAAAACTCATCACAGGAGGTTGAAACCAGACACAGATGTTCACATATGTCAAATGAATACACACACCAAAAGGCTTGGAATGAAAGAAAATGGGATTTGAATTATGACCCTCCAAAGCAGGTCACTGGGGAAAATTTTTCAGGTGCACCTTTGAGTGTGTAGATCAAAGTTTTTCATCATTGGCAATTCAAATTTGCAAAATTTGAAGGTGCCATCAGTTGCTCTAACTAGGGACACATTCCTCTTGTGGGAATGGAAAGATTCTAGATCTTTGGGAGAGTAGACCAAGTGCCAGAACATCAGGTGTCATAGTTTATTCACATTTTCAAACCATTTTTGATGACCCCAGGCCACCAAATGAAAAGAAGAGCCAATTTTTTCCTATGTCAAACACCAATCTATTGAAGGAACTAATTTCCCTCAACCCACATTTATCTCTGCCATACCATTACAACCAATATAAATTTCTGATGCAGAGCAAGAGGGTTTCACAATTGAACTTATTAGAACATATTTCACAACAATGTTTCAACTCATTTACGCATTCTACAAGGCAACTTTCCTGACAATTTATTTGATTTCAAGATACCAAAATAGATTTAAGGCACAAAAATTGTTGTAGAATAAAAAAACACATTAAAAAATAGCAAATGACTAATTTAAAACCATTTCCCAACTTTGACAACTCAAAAATGTGAACTTCTAAAAGTAGATTATTCAAATCAGCATTTAGGTCCATTTAGACCCCTTCAACAAGCAAATTTACATTTCCCAAGCCATTTCTCTTTGTTACGACTTCATACAAGTATAAATAGGTCTGAAAAACCATTAGGAAGAACCTTTGTTAATGTTATTTTAACAAACCCTAGCTTTAAACCACCATTTTCATGCAAAATTCACACAAAATCACCCTTTTCCAGCCTAGGTTCTCCTTGAAACCTTATCAAAAATTTAAATACACCCCTATAACTTTGGAATATCAAATAAAATGTTAAAATAAACATACAAACCAATTTTCAAGAGTTTTCAATGGTGGAAACTTCAGATATGAATTTTTCTTCAAAATTGGAACCTTCATTTCTGAACAGGGTTGCTGGGAAGATTCGACCATTAGACCACTTAAACGACCTTTTAAAAATTTATGGTAAGAACAAAAAATTTCATAAATTGAATTATCTTTCCATAAATGTAAGTTTCAGGGCCGTAATAAACCGTACAAGTCCGTACAACTCTCTGGAACAGCAGATTTCACTGAAAAACACAGAAAAATGGAACTTTCATTTTCTTCATTTCACCAAAATCTTCAACTAACCTTGAATTCGACCATACACATTGTTTATAATCCTTGAAAATCAAAACCAACCTATATAACTGACCCAAACCAACCTCCTAACTACTTGACTCCACCATTTGCACTTTTTTGCATTTTTACAATATAACAACTTTTTACAAAATATGCATTTTTTGCATTTTTGACTCCAAAGACCCTCCAAACAATTAAAATGCTATTAGATAGTCCCAATGGACCCTAAAACATATAAATCCATTGAATCTTATTACAAATTTGAAAATTGACTCTTCATGTGCCATTTAACAACATTTGACATTTTTTGCAAATTAGACAAAATGACTACATAACTTATCCAAATACCTATAAAATGACTCAAATACATTAATATGGTCTTGAAAGACCTTATTTAATGACCCCTAAGCACTCTTTAAACATTCTTTTATATATTGGCCTCATGGAGGCTTGAATGCAACAAGGTGCTCCTGCACCACTTTCCTCTTACAAGGAGAAATATGTAATTACCACTGAAATCTACCTAATTAAAAATATTGCCACTAACATCTCTCACAACTTTTCTAAGCATATCATTGCTAATGTAATATCTATCATTCTGCATTGTATAACCAGGCATAAATTGAAAATTTACATCATCACATGACACATATTTATATTGAAAACAAAATTCATTGCTCTTCATCTTATTTTCATGTTCCATCAAAATTCCTCCCAGTTGAACTGGAAACTAAAAGTGTTCATATTCTCTTGGAAAGTAATTGGCATTATGATACTCAACCTTGTCTACAACATCTGTATCAAATGTAAAAAATTCATAGGAAATTCCCTCAAGGAGCTCATCAATGTGTTGCTTTATTTTTTGAAGGCCACATTCTAACCTTGTATTAGATGCATCATCCTTAGAGTTGTTAGCAAAGAGTGGATTATCTCTGCATCAATAAGGATCATCATTTCCCATCTCTAGTGAAGATGGAGGTGATGAGTCCAATTAATGGCACAATTTTGATAGGGTTTATCATAGATTTGTTATTGATACTATAGATTTTGGAACCTAGTTATTGACATCCTCTATGTTATTTCTCTTGATTTTTGAACCTTGGGCATAAACTTATCCTTGTAACTTTTGATAATATTAATATGCTATGTGGATTATTTATGTTGATTTTACATGTGGTTGAATGGATGTTACTTTAAGATAATTATGGATGTACAATTGTTTTTGTGTGCTAATGTTATTATGCAGGTTCACATTAAGATGCTGATATAAATAAAGCCTACAAAGTAGAGGAAGTTCCTGCCAGCTGGTCAGTTGCTAGGGAATTCAAAAAGATGATCATTAAAAGGTCAATGGAGGGAAAAATATCAATGGAGGGAAATTCCTAGCTCAAATTATAGATTGTAACTACCTTTTAAATGAACATATTTGTTAGTTGAGTGAATATAGGAGGTGTTGTTATGCTAAATCTATGTTCATGCAAGACTAGCTTGACCAAATCCTGTGTATGCATAACCTCCTTTCCTCTTTTCATGCTTTCAATAAGTGGCATCCTCCTAATTTTTTGGAGTTGACTACCTTGTTTTTTTGTTTATTAGTAGCTTTCTTTCTATAAATAATACTCAGATGCCCCTTCTCAGAAGGTTGAATGTTTTGGTATTGTACTTACATTCCTAGTTTTCAAGAAATACAATTATGTTGATACTCCATTGTAATCATGCTTTCAATGAATAAAATGATATTATAAGTTTGTTGCATTTGAGTTAGTTTCAAGGGATACTCACCCAAAGGGGACCACTTGGTGAGAATTCCATCCTTTTAGCTCAGTCATTACTTTCATGTTCAATAAATAGTTATAGTTTTAGCAACTGTCTATTCTTGTAGCCACTAGAATTCCATTATGTGACTATTCCTACAGCCACTAGAATTCCATTATGTGACTATTCCTACAGCCAAAGCAGACATAGTAGTTTCCTTCCTGTTTGCTAAGATTTCTATTTTTGTCATGCATTTCAATTCAGTTTAAGTTGGTTTATTCTTAGTGCTTATGTTACTTCCTTTCAAGCAATTTACTTTCAACATAATGTCCTTTCTAGTTATAGAATGAATATGGCTACAATAGAGTCTTAGTGCACATATAGTGCTGACCCATTTCAAGTTCATGTCCCTGGGTTGATAATTAAATGAACCTTCATGATGAGAAAGATAGCTACTCAATACAGATGTCCAATCTCTGAATTACAACTTTAAGGGCTTAGTTTTTGAATTATTAGAGGAGACCAACATTTTTGGTGCCATTGCAAGGGATGGTGTCAAACTAGGAAGTTATTCAAAGTCATTTTTTAGTTTCTTTCCTATTTTTGGTATCTCTGAAGTTTTTTTTTACCATACCCTTCATTAGAATATGTAATGACCCACCATTATTTCACAAAATTCTTTGTGTGAGTTGGATAATACTAAGTAATATTGAATGCATGGGGTAGGAGAAGAGATGATTTTGGGAGATTTCTTCATAATGACCCTAATCTTGATAACCAGCTAGTTGAGTTTCAAAATTTTCCAAGAGAAGAAGAGGAACAAGAACCAAACCCTTTTGCTGATGCATATGCTAATTTGACTAGTTCTAAAACTTCCTTTGAAGAGAAGGCTGACCAGATTGATAATATTTTTCCTTTGGTAATCCCTTAAGCACAAATAGGTGACCACAATAGAGCTAATCGAACAACTTTTCCATTCCCTATCACTGACCAAAATGAAGTTGATAACCTCAAGAATATTCCTGCTTCAGTTCTCCCTAAGTTCTATGGACTTGTAACAAAGGACCCATACACCTTCTTGTTTGAATTTGATATCCTCTACAAAAGCTATGACTACACTACTGATGCTCATAGGCTTAAGTTGTTTCCTAATACCTTGAAGGATGTTGCATTAAGATGGTTCATGAGTTTATGTAGGAATACTGTAGATAGTTGGGATGATATGAAGGAAAAGTTTTCTTGAGAAGCATAAGGAGTACTGTAGAGGTAGTGATATAAGGGGAGATGATATCTTCAGGATGTAGCAGAAGGAGGATGAGAGTTTGGAGGACTATGTGTCAAGGTTCCTATTTTGTCTACATAAGTCCCCATATCTAGCACTCAATGAAGAGTTCTCAAAAGTTTCTCTTCATTAGGGGGATCAATGAAAATTTTACTGATGCTCTTGAATTGATAGGAGGAGGAGATATCACCCAAGTTCCTTGGGATGATATTAAGAAGATATGTCATAATTACTCCAGGGAAGCTATCAAGAAGGGAAGAGGATACCAATCTTCTATGGGTAGATCCTCCACCAATGGAGTCTCAAGGATGGAGATTACTCATTTGCTGTCAGATTTCAAGTAGGATATTATCAAAAATATGGCCACTCAGCTCGATACTCTTCAAGAAAAGAAGAAACATGAGGAGGCAGAGGAAATGTTGGCAAAATATTATCCTCATTGTAGGAAAAAGAAGGATTGTAGATGTAAAATGGTAGCCAACATTAACAACGAACACATTCCACCTGAGTTCAAGCCAATTGAGGGTGATGATGATCAAGTCTTCTATGTTGCAAAAAGAAGGCCATGGGCTCCAAGACAAGGTATGCCACCAAACCCATTATCTTTTAATGGACCTTACATTAATTCTTATGCATCTGGTAATCAATGGAAACCCCATATCCATCAAACTTTGGAGGATATCCACCTCAGCCTTGGAATAACCCTCCAAATACTTGGCCCAATTACCAAAACAATCCTCCTCATTGGCAGCAACACTAGAGGAATTGGTAGCAACCTCAAGGGAACTGGCAACAGACATCCCAATGGATGGGAGGACAACAATTTCCAAACCAAACAACTAGTTATATGCAGCCACCTCCATAGCCTCAATAGCCTACCATAATGCCTCCTCCTAGCTCAAGCACTAGCACACCTAGACCTACTTAGTTACTAGCTCAACCCACACCTAACCCAAATAACAAACCATAGTAGTAGCCAGTCTATTCTGTAGATCCTAATCAATTTACTACATATGATATGAGTGTGAGTGATATTCATCTACGTTCAAGAACCAATTTGGCATCTCCTTCCAATCCTATCATAATAGAGCTTCCTATGGAAGATGAGACCCCCCAAAATCCATCTAATACACATGCTCAGTCAAGTGTGCATACCAATCCTGAACCATTTCAATAGTTTGATCTAGACCCACCATTTCCTCAAAGGTTAGAAGTTGTTGAGCAAAAGGAAGAAACAACCTTTGATATTTTGGATTAGTTGAAATAGCTATGTGTCAAGATACCATTTTTCTAGGCCATAAAAGATGTTCATATATACAACAAGGCAATCAAGGAAGCATGCTTCAAAAATCCTAGGAGGAAAAAGAAGGACCCCACTACCATTCATGTAGTAGGGAAACTTGGCAGATATCATGCTTGGGAAAATAATTGTTCCTAAATACACTGACCCAGGTAGTCTTGTAGTTGAAGTCATCATAAATGGGGTCCAAGTGAAGAATTCTCTAATAGATTTGGGAGTAGCTATTAATGTGATGACTAGGGATATCCTACAACAATTGAATGTTAACAAATTTGAGACCTACTCGTACTATCCTGCAACTTGTTGATAGTTCCACTGTCAAACCAATGGTGTTGTAGAAGAGCTTGTTGTTATTCTAGACTCTTGGAAATATCCAGTAGATTTCATGATCCTTTCTCCTAAAGGTAAATTAGGAGGGTATCCCATTATTTTGGGTAGGCCATGGTTGGCTACAATAGATGTCTACATTGGATGTAGGGTAGGGGACATGACTATTTTTTATGGAAGAAGTACTAAAAAGATTGCCCTTTATCCTCCTGCTCAACCATCCCATCATATGGATAACCCTATCTGGCCACATGTTGAAGAAGCTGAGGAGATCAATTTAGTGGTACAACTCATGATGATAGGTAGAACTCCTTTTCTGCAAATACAAGAAGAAGATGACATATTATCCAATATAATTTAGAATAGTTATGAAATGCATGAACAACCACCTACTCTTGATTTTGATTCTGTTGGTCCACTACAAACACTTCTGCCTGCTCCTCTTGCACTTGAACTTCCTACAGTAGCAGGTATGTCTCATACGTTTCTGCCACATGAACTTAAAATTCCAAGCATCAGTGAAACAACCATGATTGAGTTGACTACACAAGTGCAATTTTCAAAAGGGAAGCATTTGAACATTAATAACAAGCTTACTCAAGAGCAGTAATTGTCCCTGACAAACTTATTAAAAAAGCATCAACTTGCATTTTCATGGGATTACCATGACATGAAAGTATTAGATCCTAAACTCTATACTCATATGATCTACATTAGAGATGACTGCACACCAGTAAGGCAACCACAAAGGAGAGTCAATCCTGCATTAAGGGAGATTGTTAAAGGAGAACTACAAAAGCTATTGGATGTAGGATTTATCTACCCTATTTCAAATAGCCAATGGGAATCTCCTTTGGTGATTGTACCTAAGAAGGGAGGAAAATGGAGAGTTTGTATTGACTATAGGGAACTCAACTCTGCCACCAAAAAGGATCATTTCCCCCTTCCTTTTATAAACCAAGTCTTGGATTCACTTGCAGGTAAGTAGTACTTTTCTTTCCTAGATGGATTCAATGGTTATAATCAAATACAAATTTCACCTGAGGACCAAGAGAAGACAACTTTTACCTATCCTTGGGGGACTTATGCCTATTTAGTGCTTCCATTTTGATGCAGAGGGTCAGGGATTTTGAAAGAAACACCAAGTTACAAGACTAACAATGAGTCACTCTCAACCTTTCATCTAAGCGCCAACATGGAGATAAGGCCTCAACTTTGCATTCATGACTTATTGGCTTCCCTTATGGTTCCAAACCATTGGAGTGATCTCAAAGGGCTCAACCTAACCTGACTTGAATGGTTTTCAAGCCCTAACCCTCTGTCTTGAACAAAATCCACTTACAAGGTTTTTTTGGTCCTATGGTCCTTTCAGGACCCTTAGGAATTTTGATATTCCCATTACCTTTATTCATCCCAAATGCACATTATAGGCTCCAAGACACCATAATTGATGCTCTGATATGATGGAAAGGTCCTTCTGACCCCTCCACACTTCTGATCCTTGAAGAGCTCCTTGAAGGCCTTGGGTGCTCCTGCACCATTCTCCCCAAGAAAGAAAGAATTCTTGCCCCAAGAAGTATCCCATGTGTTTCCACCAAAAGACCCCTTGCTCTCATATGTTTTCATCTTCCAATGAGAGGGTATGTAATCTCCCAAAGTCATTGTCTTCCTCTTCTGCTAATCTGCATTCTTGACAGAATCAAAACTTTGATGAGACTGCCCTCTTGGCTGTTTGATCTCAACCTGCCCTTGTACCCTATTTCTGCCTTCATTCCCCTGATTTCTTGGTGAAAGAACTCCATCTCTATTACCCTCAAATATAGGGCATGCAATATTCCCCACCTTAATACTGTCCAAGTCCCACAAATTCTACTTTTTAGGACTGTATCCTTCACAACCCTGCTGCAACTTGTCTTTTCTCAACCTACCAATGTCTTCCCCTGTCTCACCCTTACTTACTTGCAAATGTTTCTCAAAATAGATCATAAAACTTTCATTTGACTACTCCAAAGGCAAAGGCACTAATTTGTATCTAACATCTCCTTTATGCACCAATAATGTATTATGGAATCCATCATGCAATGTCCTTCTAGCATACTGCCATGGTCTCCCCAAGATGATATGACCACAAGTCATTGGAATGACATCACAAAGCAGCCTATCATGATATGATCCAATTGAGAAATCTACATAAGCCCTCTTACAAATCTCTACATGCTGTCCTTGAGTTACCCAAGTGGCCTTATAGGGAGTAGGATGATCAAATGTTTCAATCCCTAGCTTGGTTATCATATCAAGTGAAACTAAATTGCTATGTGACCCTGAATCTATGAGCAATCTGTAGATCTTACCATGACTGAGACAATTAGTCTTAAAGATAGTTACCTTTGGCTCTTGATGAAGTCTTTCTCCTTGCTTTACCATAAGAAACTCACCATCAGTCACAGGGTCTACCATGAATGTTTTTTATTCTTCCTTTTTGTCCTCTTCTTCTTGTACCAAGTTAGCTCTCCTATCTCTGCCCTTATCAGCTTGTTCCCATTTAGGACACTTGAAGGAAGGATGCCCTGGTTCATTGCAATTGAAACACCTACCTGTGAATAGGCCTCTACCTTGTCCAAATCTACTTCCTCCTCTAGGATGTATCCACCTCTTTGATCAGAAAATACCTCTTTGCCTTTGTCATTGCTGCTCTTGTCATTGCTGTCTTGTCCTTGTTCTCTATTACCTCTGCCCCTATTTGAACTACCCCCTCTTCCACCATTGCTTGATCTTTCTTGCTTCCTCTTCACCTTTTCCTCAGCTCTAATGGCCAATTGAAAACATTCTCCCAATGTTCTTGGAAATTGCAAACCAATCTCATCTTGTAGATTGTACCTCAAGCCATTGATATACCTGGTTACTTTCTCATCTTCTTCCTCATATCCTCCTCTAATACTAAGCTTGTGAAATTTCTCAGTATAGGACATCACATCCATGTCCATTTGTCTTAAATTATGCCTCATCCTTTTCACATGAATGGAATAATCAGATGGTAGGAACTTCTCTTTGACCAAACTCTTCATCCTAGCCCATGTAGAAACTTTTGCCAATCCTCTAGCCATCCTATCATTCTAAAAACTAGTCCACCATGTCAATGCTATGCCTCTCAACTTAGTTTTGGAAAACTTAACCTTCCTCTCTTCATCCATCTCCTCAAACTCAAAATATTTCTCTAAGGCATCAAGCCATCCTAACACCTCTTCACTATCCATCTTCCCTTGATAGATAGGAAAATCTATGTGACTCTTTCCTCCATGACCTTGTACTACCTTCAACAATCTTAGTAATCTCCTTTCCTCAGGGTCCTCTGTCTCATCTACTGGTTGTTCCTGATTTACCCTCACATGCTCTTCTTCTTCATCATTGTCTTCTTGGTTTTCTCTCCTCCTACTCCTCTCAAGGTTATTTATTCTTGCTTGCATGGTCTCTCTCTCCCTTCTCCATTGCCTTTCTTCTCTTGCTCTGGCCTGCTCTCTTGTTGCTTCTTGTTCCCTTCTTTCTCTTCTCTCCCTTTCCAAGATTTCCTTCAACTCTTCCAACTCTTTTGCCAATTGATTTTTTGGTGCCATTGTTGTTTCTTCAATCCCTAAAGGACTTACTTACTGCTCTAATACCTCTCTGATGTAGAGGGTCAGGGACTTTGAAAGAAACACCAAGTTACAAGACTAACAATGATTCACTCTCAACCTTTCATCTAGGCACCAACATGGAGATAAGGCCTCAACTTTGCATTCATGACTTATTGGCTTCCATTATGGTTCCAAACCATTGGAGTGATCTCAAAGGGCTCAACCTAACCTAACTTGAATGGTTTTCAAGCCCTAACCCTCTGTCTTGAACAAAATCCACTTACAAGGTTTTTTTGGTCCTATGGTCCTTTCAGGACCCTTAGGACTTTTGATATTCCCATTACCTTTATTCATCCCAAATGCCATTATAGGCTCCAAGACACCATAATTGATGCTCTGATATGATGGAAAGGTCCTTCTGACCCCTCCACACTTCTGATCCTTGAAGAGCTCCTTGAAGGCCTTGGTGCTCTTGCACCATTCTCCCCAAGAAAGAAAGAATTCTTGCCCCAAGAAGTATCCCATGTGTTTCCACCAAAAGACCCCTTGCTCTCATATGTTTTCATCTTCCAATGAGAGGGTATGTAATCTCCCAAAGTCATTGTCTTCCTCTTCTGCTAATCTGCATTCTTGACAGAATCAAAACTTTGATGAGACTGCCCTCTTGGCTGTTTGATCTCAACCTGCCCTTGTACCCTATTTCTGCCTTCATTCCCCTGATTTCTTGGTGAAAGAACTCCATCTCTATTACCCTCAAATATAGGGCATGCAATATTCCCCACCTTAATACTATCCAAGTCCCACAAATTCTGCTTTTTAGGACTGTATCCTTCACAACCCTGCTACAAATTGTCTTTTCTCAACCTACCAATGTCTTCCCCTGTCTCACCCTGCTTACTTACTTGCAAATGTTTCTCAAAAAAGATCATAAAAATTTCATTTGACTACTCCAAAGGCAAAGGCACTAATTTGTATCTAACATCTCCTTTATGCACCAATAATGTATTATGGAATCCATCATGCAATGTCCTTCTAGCATACTGCCATGGTCTCCCCAAGATGATACGACCACAAGTCATTGGAATGACATCACAAAGTAGCCTATCATGATATGATCCAATTGAGAAATCTACATAATCCCTCTTACAAATCTCTACATGTTGTCCTTGAGTTACCCAAGTGGCCTTGTAGGGAGTAGGATGATCAAATGTTTCAATCCCTTGCTTGGTTATCATATCAAGTGAAACTAGATTGCTATGTGACCCTGAATCTATGAGCAATCTGCAGATCTTACCATGACTGAGACAATTAGTCTTAAAGATAGTTACCTTTGGCTCTTGATGAAGTCTTTCTCCTTGCTTTACCATAAGAAACTCACCATCAGTCACAGGGTCTACCATGAATGTTTTTTATTCTTCCTTTTTGTCCTCTTCTTTTTGTACCAAGTTAGCTCTCCTATCTCTGCCCTTATCAACCTGTTCCCATTTAGGACACTTGAAGGAAGGATGCCCTAGTTCATTGCAATTGAAACACCTACCTGTGAATAGGCCTCTACCTTGTCCAAATCTACTTCCTCCTCTAGGATGTATCCACCTCTTTGATCAGAAAATACCTCTTTGCCTTTGTCATTGCTGCTCTTGTCATTGCTCTCTTGTCCTTGTTCTCTATTACCTCTGCCCCTATTTGAACTACCCCCTCTTCCACCATTTCTTGATCTTTCTTGCTTCCTCTTCACCTTTTCCTCAGCTCTAATGGCCAATTGAAAACATTCTCCCAATGTTCTTGGAAATTGCAAACCAATCTCATCTTGTAGATTGTACCTCAAGCCATTGATATACCTAGTTACTTTCTCATCTTCTTCCTCATAATCCTCCTCTAATACTAAGCTTGTGAAATTGCTCAGTATAGGACATCACATCTATGTCCATTTGTCTTAAATTATGCCTCGTCCTTTTCACATGAATGGAATAATCAGATGGTAGGAACTGCTCTTTGACCAAACTCTTCATCCTAACCCATGTAGAAACTTTTTCCAATCCTCTAGCCATCCTATCATTCTAAAAACTAGTCCACCATGTCAATGCTATGCCTCTCAACTTAGTTTTGGAAAACTTAACCTTCCTCTCTTCATCCATCTCCTCAAACTCAAAATATTTCTCTAAGGCATCAAGCCATCCTAACACCTCTTCACTATCCATCTTCCCTTGATAGATAGGAAAATCTATGTGAATCTTTCCTCCATCACCTTGTGCTACCTTCAACAATCTTAGTAATCTCCTTTCCTCAGGGTCCTCTGTCTCATCTGATGGTTGTTCCTGATTTACCCTCACATGCTCTTCTTCTTCATCATTGTCTTCTTGGTTTTCTCTCCTCCTACTCCTCTCAAGGTTATTTATTCTTGCTTGCATGGTCTCTCTCTCCCTTCTCCATTGCCTTTCTTCTCTTGCTCTGGCCTGCTCTCTTGTTTCTTCTTGTTCCCTTCTTTCTCTTCTCTCCCTTTCCAAGATTTCCTTCAACTCTTCCAACTCTTTTTCCAATTGATTTTTTGGTGCCATTGTTGTTTCTTCAATCCCTAAAGGACTTACTCACTACTCTAATACCACTCTGATGTAGAGGGTCAGGGACTTTGAAAGAAACACCAAGTTACAAGACTAACAATGATTCACTCTCAACCTTTCATCTAGGCGTCAACATGGAGATAAGGCCTCAACTTTGCATTCATGACTTATTGGCTTCCCTTATGGTTCCAAACCATTGGAGTGATCTCAAAGGGCTCAACCTAACCTAACTTGAATGGTTTTCAAGCCCTAACCCTCTGTCTTAAACAAAATCCACTTACAAGGTTTTTTTGGTCCTATGGTCCTTTCAGGACCCTTAGGACTTTTGATATTCCCATTACCTTTATTCATCCCAAATGCCATTATAGGCTCCAAGAAACCATAATTGATGCTCTGATATGATGGAGAGGTCCTCCTGATCCCTACACACTTCTAATCCTTGAAGATCTCCTTGAAGGCCTTGGGTGCTCCTGCACCACATTTGGTTTATGCAATGCACTTGCAACTTTCCAGAGAGCAATCATTAGTATCTTCTTAGATATTTCACATGAATTCATGGAAATTTATATGGATGATTTCACTACTTATGGTGCTGATTTTGATGAAGCATTGGAGAATCTAAAAAAGTTTTTACAAAGATGTGAAGACCATAATTTGTCCTTGAATAGTGAGAAATGCTTCATGATTATGCATGAAGGAATAGTCCTTGTCCATTATATCTCTCAAAAGGGAATTCAAGTGGACCCAATGAAGATTGAGGTGATTACCAATATTTCTATTCCTACAAAATAAAAAGATGTTGGGAGTTTCTTGGGTCATGTAGGATATTATAGTAATTTCATAAAATATTTCAATAAAATGGAAGCACCACTCTATAGTCTCTTAACTAAAGATGTTGAGGTCCAATGGATAGAGGATTGTGACAAAGAATTCCTACTTTGAAAGAAGCTTTAACCCATACTCCTGTGCTCAAAGGTTCTAATTGGGAACTCCCTTTCCATATTCATATAGATGTATTTGATTATGCCATAGGAGCTACCTTGGGACAAAAAGAGAGAAGAATTGAGAATGCAATCTACTTTGTTAGCAAAACCTTACAAGGAGTTGAGTTTAACTACATAGTAATAGAAAAGGAGATGTTGGCAGTCATTTATGCTCTCAATAAGTTCAAACATTATGTCACTGGATATCAGATCTTTGTCCATACAGACCATGTAGCCATATAATATCTAATGAATAAGCCCTTAATTACAAGAAGATTAGCAAGATGGTTTCTTCTCATGTAGGAATTTGATATCACCATTGTTGACAAATCAGGTAAAGAAAATGTTGTAGCAAACTTTCTCTCAATATTGACTACATCAAAGGACACTCAGGTCATTGATGACTCCTTCCCTAATGAACATTTGTTTTCCATCAATGTGCACACACCTTGGTATGTAGATATAGAAAATTATCTAGTTACAAGGAGAGTTCCCCCTCATTTCTCTTCAAAAGAGAGAAGGGTTCTTATTGAGAAAACTTTTCCTTTATCATAGATTGTAGGATGTTTATTTTATACTAGACTAGATCATGTGATGAGAAGATGTGTAAGAGAAGATGAGACATATGATATACTATGTGCATGTCACAATGAACCCTATGGAGGGAACTTTGCAGCTAAGAGAACAATAATGTAGATTCTTAATATAGGATATTACTGGCCCACACTTCATAAGGATACAGAAAAGTATACTAGGAAGTGTGATAGATGTTAGAGAATGGGCCAGCCAACTAAATATGATGAGATGCCCCTATACCCCCAGGTAGTCATCACACCATTTGATAAATGGGGACTTTATTTTGTATGTCGCATTGATCCACCATCAAATGGAAAATCCTACATCTTGGTTTACACTGACTATGTGACCAAGTGGGTTGAGGTTAAAGCTATGAAATATGTAAGAGATAATAAAGTTGCAGAATTCCTCTATGGGGAAATCTTCACATGCTATGGCATTCCCAAAGAGATAGTGACAAATCAAGGAGCTCAATTTACATCAACTCTTGTAACAACATTGGTCAATGGATATAATATAAGGCATAGGAAATCTACCCCTTATCACCCTCAAGCCAATGGGCAATTTGAGGTGACCAATAGGTAAATGGAGGCTATTTTTACCAAAATAGTGGCTATTGATAGGAAATATTGGGAAAATAGGCTACGAGAAGTTGTCTGGGCCTATAGAACTAGTTGGAAGAAAACCACTAGTTTCACTCTTTTTGAATTACTATATGGAAAGACAACCATGATTCCTATAGAGTTTGAGCATACAACTCTTAGGACTACACTAGATCTTGGGATAAACATATCTGAAGCACAAAAGGATAGAATCATGTAGCTGAATGCCTTGGATGAAATGAGAAAGTCAACCCTTCATCATACTGAGATAGTGTAAAATTAGAGAATAAAATGGCATGAAAAATTCATAAAGGACAAGAAATTCCATCCAAGTGACTGGTCACTCCTTTATGATTCTAGGTATGAAGATAATGTAGGAAAGCTATAGAAAAGGCAGTTAGGACCATATGAAGTTGTTGAAGTATTCTCCAATGGTGTTGGTCAAATCACAACCATTGACCTTGTTAGATTTAAGCTGCTTTTCAACGATCACCGCCTTAGGTTGTATCATAAACCAACTTGCAAGCAAGAATTCATGTATAAATTTACTCAACACCAAGCCTCCAAACTTCCTGCAGCCAAAGGAAGTAGACCTGTGTCCCTCCTAGCTAATCATGGTATGTATTCTGTCATAATAAAGATTTCCACTTTTGTGGGAGTCAACTTCTCCATCAATCCATCTGCCCATCCATCTCCACCTTTCTCTCTCTTCCATAACTCCACCATCACTTCACTTCACCATCACTTCATTCCATCACCACCTCAATTAATTTCTCAATGGTACTTCCAAGTAACTTGTACTTCCTTCCACATTTTTTGTAATTGACACTCCAAATTCTTAGGTGTGTGTGTTACAATTTGTTATCATTTAACTATATTAAAAGCATTTATTTAATTACTATAAATTAATGTTGATTTTTCACATAGCACATATTTTTAGTCTACCCTATCAAATCATAATTATATCCCAACCTGTGAGGAGACACGCTCCAATTTGGGTTGGGGGGGGGGAATGTAAAACCACATGTCCATGTGTCATACATGTCAGCAAATTTTAATTTGAAATGATGCCTTGCATGTGTGATAAGACACTGAGATGCCACCATTTTTCTTGAATGATACCCTTCATTTATGTTTCTTTGTTGCCTTAGTCATTATTTTAATAGTGACACAAATGTAAATTGAAAATTCACATGACATTGGCGTTAGCACTAAAGAAGAGTTGCAGGAAACTAAAGAAATTAGATTTTTAAATAAGGATTGCAGGAAGGAAAATTTTACAAAGGTGTTTGCCTGACTATGGATAGTAACAATGGGAGGCTAGCTGATTAGAAATGAACCTATAGTTCATGATGTGTTATTGCAAGATGCACTTTCTCTGGCCAAATTCATAAATTGTGGATGGTTGGATTATTTTATGAAACTAGTGAGTTTCAGTGAGGGCATTTCTCTAGAATTTGCAGAAAATTTTTTTGAAGGCAAGGCAATGGTAAAAGGGATAGAAGTTATAGCCATTGAGGAGAGAATTAATGAAGTAACGAGATTTCCTGCTGATGGAGAGCCATACCCTACTTCTAGGGATGTGAGGTCAGCAAGGGAAGAGTTCACTAAAACTAGTGATCCTCTGATAGTTGTAGATAAGTAAGGAACAAGGAGAACTTCTCTGCTAGAACCATGGAAACAAGTTGTTTTCTACATTATTAAATATATCACCTATGAAGGCTGCCAATCATGCCTCCATTATGTGCATTTTAAGATCCTAAACCATGTGATGCATGGAAGAAGGATGAACATTCCCAATGTGATGTACAACCTCCTTGCAATTATGACAACTAAAACACAAAAAGGTAGAGATAATTATGTCTCCCATTACTGTTTGATAAAATTGTTAGTTGAAAAATATTTGCAAATAGTTTATGGTATGTCATGGGAAGAATTTGTGAGCATTGATTAGTTCAAACTAGAAAATGTAAACCCTAGAGGTTGACCCTTAACCCATAGGGTTAGTAGAGATGATAGGGTTACTAAAACCACTCATGTAGCTTCAACCTCTGGCATAAACCCTAGCACGAGTTGTCTTGTAGCCAAGTCGGCAATAGAAATTGGCTACTCTAAATCAGTGTATTCACATGAGGAGAGTTCATCTTCAGACCCTAACATTTATATTCCTCCTAAGAGCACACTACACACTAGAGTTGCTACTAGGGAAGAGAAAGAAAAAATGAGTGAAGCAGAGAGTAGCAAAGGAAAGGCTAAGAAGGGAGAGCCAGTGAAAATAAACGCTATCCCTAGGAAGTGAAAAACTGTGGAAGTTGAAGTTCCTCTAGTCGTAGAAGCTGAAGTTCTTGCAGCCGCAGGAAAAAAAAAAGTCCACCCAAGAAATCAAGATTAACCAAGTCTACTACTAATGAGACTCCAAGAAGGAGTCGTAGACTTAGTAAAGTACCTGAGGAGATGGAAGAGACTCCTAGAGTGCAAGGAAGTATAGATTTGACAGAGAAACCTAGGGAGTAGTTAAATATTGGGTTGGAAAAACTTGCTACTAATGCAGAAAGAGTTGAACAACAAGAACCAATGATAGGGCTAGGTGATTTTGAGCACCAGGTT
Source organism: Sequoia sempervirens (assembly GCA_007258455.2). Classification (NCBI taxonomy): domain Eukaryota; kingdom Viridiplantae; phylum Streptophyta; class Pinopsida; order Cupressales; family Cupressaceae; genus Sequoia; species Sequoia sempervirens. The sequence goes on from VDFB02000002.1 coordinate 238,457,914, forward strand.
GTAGGGTATGCTGAATATTTGATTGATGAGAAATAGGAACCATTGCTCACTATTGATATAGAGCTAGTTGAATATGAGAAACCAACACAAGGAAAGATCATAGTTGGAATGCACATGCCTACTTCTTCATGGGAATCTGTAGCTCTAAATTTGTGGAAAAAGATGCAAGAAAAAGAAAGAGAATGGAGAAGAGAAAAACACAAGTTACAGGAAGAAGTTAAAAAGAAAAATGTAGAAATTGAGGAGAAAAATACAGAGATTGCTACATTGAAGGATAAGGTAGATAATGTGGTAGCTTTGGTGCCACAAATTATGGCATGTAGAACTCCTCCAAGAGTATATACACTAAATTTGAAGGAGCACCATATTTCTTTCAAATTGTTAAGGATTATTTTAGGTTTGAATCCTTCTATTGAAACTCCACATGATTTTTTCTCAGTCTATCAATCTACTCCTCTTGAAGTTAAAAATATGTTTTGTGAATTATACTTTCATAATTATGATGTGCCTAATGATCATAACTCGAACTCATTGTTATACATTGGAGATATCCATTTGAGGGAATTCATATCCTGGATCCAAAATGAAATTAGCTGGGGGCTTTATATAAGTCCATACCCCTTTGTCTCTTAGAGCTGAATCCAGTGACCGTATACATTTACTTTACATGGCACAAAATTTTTTATCATCCAAGCTACAAAAGCAGTATCATGCCTATTAGGGATGAAGTATACCATGAATATGAGCATATAGTTGATACTGTAGGGAAAATAGTACCGGGGTACCTATCACAAAGATGGAATAGTTGATAGAACAGTTGAAGCAAGTTGAAGTATAATTATGCTACAACATGTAAACAGATTGCTAGGTACATACAAATTGGAAGGATGGAGCAACACTATTGGCTTCCATTGACATTATAGCCACCTATTCTATTGTGGCTAGATTATAGATACTATCAGTATGACATAGCTACAGAATGGCCAAGGTGGACAGATTAGAAAACATGGATTCTACTGGGATCCCAATTTAGATATTGTAGAGTTTGATGTAGGACTTGGCAGTAGTGACTTCATAGCTTTAACAAGGTAAAGAAATAGAGCTCCCTCTGCTGGAGGACCAACAAAACATTAGGTTGGGGGGAGCTGATGAGTCCAATTAATGGCCTAATTTTGATAGGGTTTATCATATATTTTTTGTTGATACTATAGATTTTGGCACCTAGTTATTGACATAGTTATTTCCCTAGTTTGTGAACTATAAACTTATCCTTGTGAATTTTGATAATATTAATGTGCTAATTATCTAATTTTACATGTGGTTGATGGATGTTACATAACTAATATGCAATTTTTTGTGCATGCAATGTTATTATGAGGTTCACATTAAGAACTGGTATAAATAAAGCCAACATAGTAGAGGAAGTTCTACTAGCTAGTCAGTTGAAGAAAGTCAAAAAGATGATCATTAAAAGGTCAATAGAGGGAAAACTCTCAATGGAGGGAAATTCCTAGCTCAAATTATAGATTATAACTACCTTTTAAATAAAAATATTTGTTAGTTGAGAAAATATAGGAGGTGTTGTTATGCTAAATTTACGTTCAAGAAAGACTAGCTTGACCAAATCTTGTGCATACATAACCTCCTTTCCTCTTTTCATGCTTTGAATAAGTGGCATCCTCCCAATTTGTTGGAGTTGACTTCCTTGTTTGTTAGTTAGTTAGTAACTTTCTTTCTATAAATAATACTCAGATGCTCCTTCTTAGAGGGTTGAATGTTCTCATATTGTACTTGCATTCCTAGTTTTCAAGGAATATAGTTATGTTGCTGCTCCATTGTAATCATGCTTTCAATGAATAAAATGATATTATAAGTTTGCTACATCTAAGTTAGTTTCAAGGGATACTCACCCAATGGGCCCTACTTGGTGAGAATTCCATCCTTTTAGCTCAGACATTACTTTCTTGTTTAGTAAATAGTTATAGTTTTAGCAACCGTCTGTTCCTACAACCACTATAATTCCATTTTGTGATTGTTCTTGCAGCCAAAGTAGACAAAGTTGTTTCCTATCCATTCGCTAAGATTTCTATTTTTGTCAAGCATTTCAATTCAGTTTAAGTTTTTAGTTTATGCTTAGTGCTTATGTTACTTCCCTTCAAGAAATTTACTTTCACCATCATGTCCTTTCTAGTTATAGAATGAATATGGCTACAATGGAGTCTTAGTGCACATATAGTGCTAACCAATTTCAAGTTTGCGTCGCTAGGTTGATAATTAAATGAACCTTCATGATGAACAAGATAGCTACTCGGTACAGATGTCTAATCTCTGAGTTACAACTTTAAGGGCTTAGTTGTTGAATCATTAGAGGAGGCCAATATGAGGCTCATCAAATAAGGGGGTTTTCATTACATTCATTGCTATTATAAAAGCCTCAGCCCCCTTAGCATGAAGGGCTAAATCTTTCATATCATCATTATATTCAAAATCATTACAATCACTAGAAGAGCATATATATAGATTTTCAATTTCATTCAAATCATCAATAGTTAACATCTCTAACTCACATTTTGAAAAATCTTCATAGGAAGAAAGTTTTTCCTTCTCAAGAAAACATGTGTTCCCATCATTATCAACACATTTATTATTTGCAACAAAGGATTCTATCTCTACTTCATGAGGATAATCATAATCATTAGAGGGATGACCATACACAATGCCATCATAATTACTACGACAAGGGGACTCATCAATACTTAAACTATGTTCATAATTTTTAGATTGAATGCTTAGTCTTATACCTTCTATAGAACTACAGGTGTTGGAATCTTCAAAATAATTGTGTGTGTGTGTGAATATGTGAGCTAACTAAAGAAATATAAACCAACTCACCAATGCGACATTATATTGAAGAAAACTAATTAAAAGATAAACAAATTCTCAATAACAATAGTTTCCTCAATGATGTCCCATTGTCCTCTATCTCCAAGGAATTGTTGTAAGTTGCTAGCTCTGAGTTGTTGTAAGCAGCAACTTGGAAGAATGACAACTTAGAGAATGAGATTATGCAACATGCATGTCTATTGCTAAATGATGTGATATGATTAACTAAGATATGAATCTATGATAAATGAAACTAAAATAGTTTGTGCAAGACTATTCTATCAAAATTATTACGCTAAATACTATGCTAAGATTAAGAAAGCAAGATGGCTAAATGCTACATAGAATGCAACTATAGTAATCACATTAAATTCACCAAATCCAGGATCGTTTCAATTCACAAAGAGGCTATATTTATAGGCTTTTGGAGGAAATAGTCTAGTTGGAAAAGATCGACAGTTGAAATCAAGCCTGTCAAGATGAATGGTATGAGATTTTTGGAGTTTGAGAGAAAGATGGAAGGTTGAGAGAATAATGGAAGGTTGATAGAATAATGGAAGATGTTTCCTCCTACACAATCTTTTCCATTCAAAATTGAAGGAAGGTTGCTATTTGAGGAGTTAGTTGATAGTTGAAGATAAATCCCATAATTAAATAATTAAGTTATTTAATTATATGTGACAAGGATTTTAGAAGTTTCCATAATTAAATAATTAATATTTAATTATGTGTGAGAAGATGATAGAAAAGCGTTTAATTAAATATATAAAATACTTAATTAAATATGAAGTGAAGAAAGTTTCTAATCAAATATTTTAGAATATTTAATTATATGAAGAGAAGAAAGTTTCTAATTAAATATTTTAGAATATTTAATTATATGAAGAGCAAGGAAAGTTTCTAATTAAATATTTAGAATGGGTATGTGCAGGAATATGATGGGCCAAATAGTGGCAATATGATGGGTATGTGGCTTACGACTTGATTTTTATCCAAAATTGATGAAATGAAAAGGGTTTTTAAAGGAGATTCTCAGATTTCCACCAATATATATTATGCTTTACTTTGAATTTAATAAGTAATTATTATTCATTTTCTATTCAAATTACGACTAAGGTCTTGATTGATTGATTGAAAAACATCTATAGCTTTCAAACGGTATCACATTTTTTGAATCCAAAACCTGCATCACATTCTATGCTTCACATAATATAGGATTAAGAAAGAAAAATTGAATTTCATGAAGTTTTGACCAAGTTAAGGTGGTCAGACATATGAGTTTTTTATATTTTTTAAAAGTTGTAATAAAAAAATCATAATTAATTATTTACTTGGAAAAAAATTATAAAAAAATATGCATCACATCGGGACATGAGTCCTCTACTTATATCTAAAATCAGTTATAAAAAAATATTATCATTTTATTGTAATTAGGGTGGTCAAACAGACACCTACTTCTTATTTTTTTCTTTGAAATTTAAGTACTACTGCATTGAAATTTCAAATTTTCACCAAATAGATTTTTTTTTAAACAAACCTAGTAGTTTAGAAACTACATTAAATTTTCTACAAATTCTATTCTTACTAATTTTTGAAATAATTTAGATAACTTATTCAAATTTTTATGTCAAGTTGCCTAACTCTGATTTTTCTGATTTTTTTGCCACTTAAGGGCCTGTTTTTTCCATGATGATCCTACACATACCCGAATATTTAATTATATGAAGAGAAGAAAGTTTCTAATTAAATATTTTAGAATATTTAATTAAATGTAGAGTGAAGAATTAGAAAGTGTTTAATTAAATATTAGAATATTTAATTAAATGTGGAAAAGGAATTTAGAGGAATATCATTTGAATTTAAAATTCAAACCTATGATAATTAATATAAATAAATTATAAAATCTATTTAATTAATTAAGAGGAATATGGAAGATGGTAATAATTAAATAAAAAATTTATTTAATTAAATTAGAAGAATTAGAAATTGAACAATATAAATAAATAATTAAATTTATTTATATGTAGATGACTTTAGAAGATTAATTAAATAATTCATATTTAATTAATTAACAAGCTTGATTAACTGTGACCATTTTTAGATGTATACATTTTTTCCCTCTTTGAAGTGATGTGTTTTACACATTGCTTCAAAGAAAAATTCGGATAATGAAAATTTGCCCTTGAATTTGAAAAATTGACTAATGATGCTATATGCCCCCTCGGGTGATGAATAAGATAAAATTTTGAATTTTTAGGACTTTTTTTTTTGAAATTTTTGATGATTTTTGAAAATTTACATTGATTTGTGTTTGATTCATTGGCCGATAAAGATGATTTGATAAAAATCGCTATTGAAAGATTGATATGAAATGATGATGATGATTTTGATAATTGATCTCATGATAGGTGAGAGTCAATGATAGGATAATGATGATTGACCTCATGATAGGTGAGGATCAATGATAGGTTGATAGATGATGGATCGATTAGATTAAAGGCAAGATGAGGAAGATGATGCAAAATGATGGAAAAGAGAGAATGATAAGCAATAGGAGATTGGGAAGATAAAATGAGAAGAAAGAAAGCACAAATGGATTCAAAAATAAATATGATGTTGCCCCAATCAAACTACAAGCCAAGATGGATTGATGATGATGATGATAGTGTTGTTGATGAGGGAAGGATACATCCAATGATGATTATGATGAGTGTTGTTGATAAGGAAAGGATACATCCTAGAAAAACACAAGGATAGGGAAGGATACATCCTGATGATGATGATGATGATGAGAGTGTTGTTGATAAGGGAAGGATACATCCTGAAACAACACAAGGATAGGGAAGGATACATCTCGATGATGATGATAATGATCAAGGCTTGCAGTAAGGCTAGGAACAAGATCAAAAGTATGATTAAATGATTTTTGCTAGATTGAATGCATAGATTAGATGAGATTGGAAGAAAGGATTGGATGAATTGATTTAGATGAGATTGGAAGAAATGATTGGATGGATTGATTGAGCTAATGCAGATGAGATGTGATGAATATGACAATTCTCATGCACAAACTAATATGGATGCCATTTATATTAACCATGTAGATTTTAACTATGCAAAATGAACTACACACCATTGTCATTCTGTGAGGCAACTTTATGCTTATTTATCATCATTGAGCCTTTTGATATGTTGAAAGTTAGTACAAGTATCGATGGTATAATGTAGACCATGATGACTTGAGTACAACTTCCATACAACTTCTGTTGAGATTTGATAGTGCAAGATAGCACAAGCATCTAGGTATAATGAGACTGAGATGACCTAAACATAACTTGCGTAAACAAGCAAGAATCAATCATTTTCCTATGAAAATTTGAAATATCATCAATAATATTTGTAGAGCATGTCACATGACAATTTGCACAGTAATACTGATTAACTCATAGAGAGTAGACAAAGAAAATATCATTCTCATTGCTAGCCCCTTTAGTTCTAGACATCATCGAGGTACTCCAGAGAAATGATGACAAAAATCAAGATAAAACAATTGAACATTAGTGTTAAAGTGATCAAACCATTATTTAGAAGAGATCATCCAATGAGAGTTCATTTGTTTTGTTTTCTATGTTGACTTGGATGGTCAGTTGTTTGATTGATTGTGATTGATGTTCAACTTGATGTTTAGGATGATTGATGTTTTCACTAGGTTGTCTTGTTGTTGCTTGTCTGTTGATTTAAGCTCAAAACAAGTTGCCCCCAGTGAGTTCAGGATTTTTCCCCTAATCTAGGATGAGACAGGACCATTTTATTGATGAAAGAATACAATTTATTGAATTTTTTTTGGATTTTGGAAATATTTTGACTTTTTTGGATTTTGATGTTTTTTTATTTTATTTTGGATTTTGATGTTTTTTTATTTTTTTTTTTTTTGATTTTGTTGTTTTGATTTTTTTGAATTTTTGTTGATTTTTTTGGATTTTGATGTTGTTTTGGATTTTTCAAGGAGATTTAAGATGGAATGGGATAACCAATTGAAGAAACAAGATGCCCCACAATATAAGAGAAGATGCATGACATGAAGGATATGGTATGGAAGATTTGGATGAAGTGAATAGGATAAGATGCATGATTTTCAAGAAGATCCTTAACCTTGTCAAGATCAAAGGTGAAAATGAGGATAATGACCATGAATGATAAGAGGAAAATGGAAGATAGTATATGGATAGGGAGATGGATATGAAAGATAATATTTGCATGATAGGGGGATGGAGGAAGGGTTTAAGCATCAAGTTTCATGACTAATATCCCTCGAATATGTTCTATAATAGACCATGGGAATGGGGATTAGACTTATAAATGTTGGCATAATAGTAGAAGCTAAGGCCTTATTCAGAGCTTTGAATTAAAGGATGAGAATGGGGATTGGATGTTGGATAATCGATAGGAGGTTGGAAGGCTTGGTGATGGATAGATAGAAAGGATGGAAAGATTAAAATTGGAACACACCTTGAAGGGTGATGGAGTGATGGAGGAAAAATGGATTTGGAAGGTGATATTTTTTTAGATGGGAGATGGGGAGAAGCTTTCGGATTAGCAAATTTGGATGCCAATTTTGATTTTATTGCTTCTATGAGACTTTTAGGAATCCACATGACTTTTGATTTTGATATTTTCTTTTTGGGCCTTTGTGGCCTTTGAGATTTTTCTCTTTGATTTATGGAATTTTACGGTCTTTGAAATTTTTCTTTTCAATTGATGGGTCTTTGTGGCCTTTTAAATTTTTCTTTTGATTTTTGGATCAAATTTTCTTTTATTTTTGCATGACTCTTTTAGGAGACATGTTGATCCTTTGATACATGTGGATTTTTATATTGAAGCTTTTGACATTTGGCACCCAAATTGCTTCCAAAAGCAATGTGAGGAGTGTATTGAGATGATCGATATGGAGGTATGATGGATGATTTAATGTAGGAAGAATTTTGAAAGTGGATCAAGGATGTGTGCCTTTGTTATTCTTGAAGAATAAGAGACAGAGAAATGTGGGACCCTAATATGGATGGAAGGGTTGATGAGCTAGGGTTGGGATGATAAGGACCAAGGATAGTTGGAAGGTTTGATGAACTAGAATAAGGACCTACGATAGATGGAGTGTTTGATGGACTAGGATAAGGACCTAGGATGGATGGATATTTTGATGGACTAGGATACCTAGGTTGAGAATGAGGTGTATAACCAAGGCCATGAGAATATGGATGTGCTTGGACAGAAAGGGGTTCTAGGATACCTTGCTCATGAAGGCCTAAGCCTTTGCCTTTGTAATTCATAATTTATCACATTTGTTTACCCATGGGATATGCATTGTTTACATGAAACAATATGCGAGTCCATTTTGAGGAGGATATGATATGGATGAAAGGATAGGTGTTGGAAGTAAATTGGAGTGGATAAAGGTGGAGGATCCCAATTTATAGGTGTGGGGTTCATGGATATCTTGGAGAGGTGTGAGAGTCTCTTGACACGAGGATGATGGGATATTTTGATCTTGACTAGGAAAAGAATTGTTAGATGAAGGAGATGGAGTAGCTTGATCATCATATGGAAGGGAATCTTTGGATAGGATGGAAGAATTGTTCCACTCCTGGAATGTGATGGAATCATAAGAGAGTATGGATTCATTGAATGGGGTGGATGAAGAACTTGGAAGAACATTTTGTTCTTGAGATGGAAGAGCATTATCATGGGTGAATAATGAAAGGAGGGGATCATCATATGGTTCTTGAGAGATGGGATCTTGATCAAAGATAGGAAGGGTTTGTAGAATTTTGGTATCATGGGATGGAGTGGAAAGAATGTTTTGATTGAGATGTGTAGATTGGAATGAATCGTTGGATGTAGAGAATATGATAGAAGAAGGTGATTGAATGGAATCATCATCTTGGGTGAAGGAATTGTGAGGTTCATTTTGAATTATGGGGGATGAAGATAAATGCATGACATGACAGGATTGGTCAATTTTATTTGATGGCTTATAATTTAACCTTTTCCAAAATTCAAAAACATTGAATTTGGATGATGCTATTTTTGGAGGAGAATAGGTTACATTCATATTTCCGTCAAAGGACTTCTTAGTTGCACCCCCTTGTATTTCCTTGATTTTCCTTTGGAGTGCTCTTATTTGTTGGGTAAGAGTACTAAGATCATTTAAGGGAGTTTCAATCTTTTTAGGATCTTCCTTAATTTTCTCCATATTGTAGTCAGAGGGCAATTTGGCACCTTGGTTTTCCAATAAAAGAAAGTATCCTTCTTTATTTCACTCTAAGGTCTTGTACACAATTATGTGAAACTATGGATCCTGTTTAGCTTCTTGAATCATTTCAGCAGTTATTTCATCATTTGAACTATTCCTAGTACGAAACCTATGAAAATTATTTTCTTCCCTATCACCCATGTTGTAAAGTGGATCTATTCTTTCATCTTCTTCTTTGTGTTTTTGGGACCTTGTGATAATAGGCATATGCTTATACCAAATTTTTACTAACTTTGATCACAAATGGGAGAGTGAAATTTGTTGGATACCTTAATAAGAATAGAATGATAGATTCTATTGATATGACTAAGGAATTTCTAATTTTTTGTTTGTGATTCCCTAGATTGAAGGATGATGATCCTGTTATGGGAATTAAACTAGAAATAAAAAATGGATGTTATGATGCACTTTGTGATGTTTTGATCTTAGTTTGAGAAAATAAGGAATTTGCAAAAGCCTAATGTTTCCAATTTTTTCTCTATTGTTGATTTCCAATCCCTTAACATAAATATCATGGTTTGATTTGTCAACTTCTTGTGTTTTTTGGATGATCTTATCTGAATTAATGTTTTGAAAACAAAGCATGCAATAGGAAGACAATTGTTCTTAAAGCTCTAGAATCTAAACAATGAGTGTACTTGAAATTTTCATGAGTATTGAACAAAACAAACACTTCATACAGACTCACCCTTAATTGTCAAAAGGGTCATCATAATAATCACAGTTCCCACATCTTAGAATTGTGTCAAATCACACAGCCATGTCACCCCCTAGAGGGTGCCTGTGTTTTTTTTCTTTTCTAGGTACGTACTCAAGGTTAGATTTCTCGATCCCTTGAGCAAACAATCCATGGAAATTATATGGTGTGTGTATTGGGGGTAGATTCTTCCCTCCCCTTGTATTGTGATTATTAGGATGTTCAAAAACTAACATGGTTGGCTTCTACACTAAGGTTTGTAGTAAGGTTTTCTATTCAGTACAGAAAATGATATACTCCCTTAGGAGACCTCCCAACCTTTAGAACAAAGGCTTTGGGGATGGTTATCTTTGCACACTATTGTCGAGTTGGACTTTCATCAACAACTCACTTTTGTTTAGAGTGGGTTGCAAACCTTGGCTTTAGGTGTTCCCACTTAGGTTGCTCCTCTTGGGTGAGTACTTTTTCCCACAAGAGTAGGCCTTCTAAAGGATGTAATAAAACATAAAATTCATAAAATGAAAAGGTAAGTCTATCATTTTGGTCACCCAGTTAAGGGGAGAGCATAGGCCTATTACCCAGCAATCATAACAAATAATTTGTTCAGCTTTAAATCCCAAATGACAATTTTCTACACTAAGTGAAGATATTGCTTCACAACAAGCATGGAATTCATTTTAACCAAGATAAAACAATTTTTTGGTGACTACCCTCGGATTGATAAATTTTAGATTTGAATGTCTACCCTAGGATTGCTTCATTTTAACCTTATGCAGGAAATAGAAAGAAGATCTTTGTTCACAGATGCATTGGAATTAGGACTAAATTTTTTACAATTCCCTTGATGCGCTAAAAGAACACATGTATGCACTAAAACATATCATAAATGGGCTAAAATAAAATTTTAGGGATGCGCTAAAACAAAACATCAATGTGCTAAAAGATCACATATGAACTAAACTAGAGCAAAAATGTGCTGAAATAGAGCACATATGCGCTGAAATAGAGCACACATGCACTGAAATAGTCCTTGTATGCACTAAAGTGTGAGTTTTTCTTTTGTAACTTGCCAGAAAACCTACAATAAAATATTAAAAATGGGGCAAAAGCCCCACGGTGGGCACCAAAAATGTGTGTGTGAATATGTGACCTAACTAAAGAAATATAAACCAACACACCAATGTGACATTATATTGAAGAAAACTAATTAAAAGATAAAAAATCTCTCAATAACAATAGTTTCCTCAATGACATCCCATTGTCCTCTATCTCCAAGGATCTGTTGTAAGTTGTTGGCTCTTAGTTGTTGTAAGCAACAACTTGGAAGAATGACAACTTAGAGAACAAGATTATGCAACATGCATGTCTATTGCTAAATGATGTGATATGATCAAACTAAGATATGAAGCTATGATAAATGAAACTAAAATAGCTTGTGCAATACTATGTTAAGCTTAAGAAAGCAAGATGGCTAAATGCTACATAGAATGCAACTATAGTAATCGCATTAAATTCACCAAATCTAGGATCATTTCAACTCACAAATAGGCTATATTTATAGGGTTTTGGAGGAAATAATCTAGTTGGCAAAGATCGACAATTGAAATCAAGCCTGTCAAGATGAATAGTGAGATATTTTTGGAGTTTGAGAGAAAGATGGAAGGTTGAGAGAATAATGGAAGATGTTTCCTCCTACACAATCTTCTCCATTTATAATTGAAGAAAAGTTGTCATTTGAGGAGTTAGTTGATAGTTGAAGATAAATCCCATAATTAAATAATTGAGTTATTTAATTATATGTGACAAGTATTTTAGAAGTTTCCATAATTAAATAATTAATATTTAATTATGTGTGAGAAGATGATATAAAAGCATTTAATTAAATATATAAAATACTTAATTAAATATGAAGTGAAGAAAGTTTCTAATTAAATATTTTAGAATATTTAATTATATGAAGAGAAGAAAGTTTATAATTAAATAGTTTAGAATGTTTAATTATATGAAGAGCGAGGAAAGTTTCTAATTAAATATTTAGAATATTTAATTATATGAAGAGAAGAAAGTTTCTAATTAAATATTTTAGAATATTTAATTATATGAAGAGAAGAAAGTTTCTAATTAAATATTTTAGAATATTTAATTAAATGTAGAGTGAAGAATTATAAAATGTTTAATTAAATATTCAGAATATTTCATTAAATGTGGAAAAGGAATTTAGAGGAATATCATTTGAATTTAAAATTTAAATTTATGATAATTAATATAAATAAATTATAAAATCTATTTAATTAATTAAGAGGAATATGGAAGATGGTAATAATTAAATAAACTTATTTATTTAATTAAATTAGAAGAATTAGAAAGTGAACGATATAAATAAATAATTAAATTTATTTATATGTAGGTGACTTTAGAAGATTAATTAAATAATTCATATTTAATTAATTAACAAGCTTGAATAATTGTGACCATTTTTAGATGTATACAAATTGAAACCACACAATTCATCTGCTTCACTAAGGTATGCATTTTTAACCTTTTCTCTACTCCCTTCTTCTTCATGTGATATCTCACTGCTTGACTCATATGGGGCAGCAAAAATATTATCATCATGGATTGAAAAACATGATAGTCTCTTGATGATCATCTCCAATCTTTTTAGAAAGAAAAAAGTATTCACACACTTGGTCAAGCCTAATAGGCTTCAACTCCTTTGGCAGATCACTCAAACCTGGTTCATAAGATTCATAAAATAAATCAATGCATTCTAAATTTTTAAGTTTGTGACACTCAAGAATTGTAGATAGAGTATCCATAAATCTTGCATAGAGATCATGTGATGATTCTCCTTCATGTCTCCTTATGCAAGAGAGGGCTTGAACAGAGACCATAGGATCATAAGTGCATGCAACTTCTCAACAATTTGTTTCAAGCTCTATGTAATCAATATTATGGAATGACGTATAACTTAAACAACATGGGTGTAAATGTTCTAGCATTCATTTTCAATTTCTGACTACACCCTTCATCAATTTTTTGTGTATTAGGGAAGCAAACACTTGTAGACAAGTGACCCTTGTGCATTCCATATTTCTAGTTGTTTTCAATGTTCAGGGCTATATCATAGGCCTAATGCAAGGTTTTAGGATCCTTATCTCTTAATAGATAGCTTATCTCATTATCAAAAGCTCCCAAATAAACAACCAAACACACTACATCACTTTGTCTCAAAACCTCAGGAATATACCTTAATATTTGAGAAAATATTCGGTTAAATGTTGGAACCAACTTGTCCTCTTCTTTTCAATGCTCATAAATTTATTGAGCACATAACTAGTATTGATTCTTTCACCAAATTGCTCCATGAAAACTACCTTGAATTCACTCCAAGAATAGATAGAGCATGTTGGTAAATCAGAGAACCAATCTCTTGAATCTCCCTTTAAGGACTAAAACAATAGCCTCATGATCACATCCTCATGGTCAAATTCGTAACCATCCATTAGATTATTGAATTCTTGCAAATACCTACTTGCTGATTCAGGCTTCTCACCATTGAATTTTGGCAAGTGTTCCTTGATTTTAGATGGTATGGCATTTGGAAACCCCAAAATACCATTGAAATTTATGGCTCTATGTCTTTCAATGGAGAAATTTCTTTGATGAAATGATAGGGGCTGAACATTATGCATTGTTAAATTTGGCTCCACTTAGGGATGCATAGGTTGATGATACATTTTCTTACATCTCTACAAGCCTTTTCATACTATGCAATTACACAAGGTACTTCAAACTTCTTTTACAACATGGTATTAAACTTTTTCCATGCAAATTTCTATCTCAACTTGGTTAAGATCATCTAAATGAGTTTCTTCAAAAAAAACTCATATTTCACTTCATAATATAAGCTAAAAATTATAACTCAAAAGTATGTAAAATAAACACACAAGAGGAGGAAGAAAAAATGTCCAAGGTACCATATGCTTCAGCAGTAGGCAGTTTAATGTATGCCATGGTATGCACGAGACTGGATATTGCACATGTCGTAGGAGTTGTTAGTAGGTATTTGAGTCATCCTGGAGTTGAGCATTGAAATGCGGCAAAATGGATTCGCAGGTACTTGAGAGGTACATCCAATAAATGTTTATATTTTGGGGGCTCTAACACTGATTTATAGGGCTATGTTGACTCAAATTTGGCATGGGATATAGATACTAGGTGGAGTACCACAGGTTATGTATTTATAGTTGGTGGGAAAGTAGTGAGTTGGATTTCTCGATTGCAAAAGGTGGTTGCTTTATCCACCATAGAGGCAGAGTATGTTGCTGCAACAGAGGCGGAAAAGGAGATGATATGGCTGCAACTTTTCATGGATGAGTTGGGAAAACAACAGGCTCAATTACTTGTTTATAGACAACTAGAATGCTATACATCTTGCAAAGAATTCTTTCTTGCATTCTAAAACAAAACACATATAATTGAGATATCATTTCATTTGGTTGGTGTTGGAGGATGGACAGGTCAAGCTAGACAAGATACATATAGATGTTAATCCAGTAGATATGTTTACAAAGGCGGTGACAAGGAAGAAGTTGAGCTCCTCTTCAACTTCGGTTGGCCTTCAAGGTTGAATTCAAGTATAACAGAGCAGCAGGGTCCAAGGTACTTATTTCCAGTGGGAGCTGTAATTGCAGTAGTGTCGTCTAGGATTAGTCTCTAAGTGGGAGATTGTGTTGGTGTGGAGCCTGATTAGTCTCCAAGTGGGAGATTGTTGGTATGTGGTGACTGATCATGTTATACTGTATAGCCCATGGTATACGATACACCCCGACATGTATCCTTGTTGGGGTCTGGGGCCGGGCCAGGCCCCGGGTAGGTGTTCGGGGGTGACAGCCCCCAAAAAGTGGGGGTTCAAGGGTGGCAGCCCCTGAGATAAATTTTCCTCCTACTTTTTCACATCATCACCAAAAAAGGAAAAAATCAACGAAAAAAGAAAAATCCAATTTTGTAGAACCCAAAATCTGGAAGCTTCTAAGTTTGATAAAAAGGGGTTTAGATGGGTGTTACCAAATAAAAGAAAACATGTTTATTCCCAAGATTGTAATAGGTTTTTGCACTAGCTAATAAAATCTTTGGATGGCTTTGGTTTGGTGGATGTAGCCTAGATTGCGTGAACCATGTTAATTTCTCTGTGTTATAGTTTATTCTGTGTGTTTTAAGTTTCTCTATTTATTACTTAAATCTGCATTTAATTGTTAGATATCTTCCTTTCTAACCCTAATATAGAGCACAAACCAAAGAGGGTTTTTTGAACTCCTTTTGCAATATCACACTTATAGTCCCACTCCCTGCTTTTCTACAGAGAGGGTCTCCCCTAACTCCTTTGCTCAGACCCACAGTCTGATTTTTTCCTTCTTGTGGTAACACCTTTGTGGGGTTGAGGATTAGGGGAAGAAGATTACTTCTTCTTCCCTCCTCTCACTAGAATATATACTTCCTCTTCCTTACTCCTTGTATCAACAACCACTAAAACTCCCTTTCCACCCACAAGCCTAAATGCACGATCTAGGGGAGAGGAGGGGATAACATTTGGCTCCAGAATAACATGTTTAGGGGAGCATAAAGTATCTAAAATATGATAAAAATCCATATCCTCAGATGACTAACCAACACCCTCAACCTCAGCCTTCTTAGTCTCCTCATCCCCCTCAGGGTGTGGTGCAATGTGATCCTCAATATTAGCAACAACCTCCATGAATTTTCTAGTAGCAGAATCATCCTGCTCCAGAGGAGCAGAAGACCCCTTAGCCTCCTTAACCTTCCAAAATTTGGTTTGAGGAATGAATTTGGGAAAAGACTCCTTAGTAGGGCATTCCTTAGCCCAATGACTTGCTTTTTTTCATTTGAATCATTCGAATGAGAAGGGTTCAAAAAAAATTTGTTGCTTCCAGTAGCCCACGTTTGAGTTAAGATGAGAAACATTAGGCATGACAACATATTGGTCAATCATGACAAAATATCAATGGAACCAGATGCCTTATAGAAAGAGTGGCCTCATCAATAGAAACAAGACATCCAAAAGAGTTAGCACCACCTTGAGCACCTCTTCATCTGAATATTCCAAAGGACAGTTCGACAACTTTACCCACACAATAGCCGAGTCAAAAAGGCACTTTGAAAGATCCATCCTAGGCTCCCAAGGGCGTAACACCAAGGTAAGACACCCAAATTTCCATGACCCTTTTGAAAAAAATGATCTTAGGTATTCATCACTTGAAAAGGAAAAGGAATTAAATCTTATAGCCATAGTTGCAACCTCAACTTGCCCCTTTAGAGCCCACTTTTTATGAACCCGGTGCGAACCTCTTCAATATAAGGTCTACGACCCAAAATTTTTCCCACCAACAAAAAGTAAATTCTTGCTATGTTCTTATCCATAATAGACTCTGGAATGGAGAACCAAAGCCACCCTCCATGTCAGAAGAAGAAACAGATTCAAACACAACTCCTTTACCTTTAAGCTTTGAAAAGAAAAGGTTAGCCCATCTTTTCCTGAACAAAGATAACTACCCCACTATCCGATTCTTTTCCACAAACACATTCTCAATCTAGGAATCTTTTGGATTAGCCAAAAATGATTCACCAGGAGCCTTTGGAGCATGAACCAATGCCTCCACTGCTGGAAAACTAGCACATGTTTCCTTGGAAGCCTCAATCCCACACTGCCCCTCATAATTGATAGCTTTGACCACATCCCTACCACATCACCCTTCTTTCCCAACAACATCAATAGGGAACACCAAAGCATCCTCACCAAATGATCCATCCTTCCTTGCAACATCAATAGAAAGCACCAAATCCATAGGATGACCGAACTAGGAAATCGCCATGATCATCATGGATTGAGTTGAAATTCAAATCACTTAGTCCCACCTCACTAACAGTCTTCTCCACAATGGTCTTCTCCTTAGACGCTATTTCCGCTTGATGGGACATGCTAATCCTTTTATTTTTGTGGATTTTTGGCTTTATGCATTTGAGATTTGATATCCAAATTGTTTCCATTAGCAATGGGATTAGTGGATGGATATGACTAATGTGGAAGTATTATGGACTGGTTAGTGTAGGTATGTTGGAAAAGATTCAAGGGTGTGTGCCTTTATAGATCTCGATTATGGATATAAGGTGATGGATAAAGATGATTATAGGATTTTGGAATAGGAGTGATAAGTGGTGAAATCTAAGGACCCAAGATGGATGGAGGGGATGGAATTGTTTTTGGGACATAAGGACCCAAAATGGATGGAAGGGATGAAGGCTTGGGATTTGGAATATATGGGCCCAAGATAGATTTTAAGGATGGAGAATTTGGACATTTGGATTTAAGTGGAGGGATTTTTTTTTAGGATGGATGGAAGGGGTACCAATGTCTAGAGACTTATATCCAAGGCCATGATAATAAGGATTTTCTTGGATTTGTATGGGTTCTAATATGAATTTCTCATGTAGGCCTAACCCTTTACCTTGATAATTCATTTCTTGACAAATCCATTTTCCAATGGGATACTTATTATTTTGGAAACAAGATACGAGTCCATTTTGAGGAGGGTATGGCATGGAGGGAATGATAGGTTCTTGGAGGAGACCAACTTGGATGAAAGTGGAGGAACCCAATTGATAAGTGTTGGGTTCATGAGTAGCTTTGATAGGAGTGATATGATCTTGTGGATGATTAGGATCATGACATGAAGGTGAAGGGGTTCTTTGATCTTGACTTAAGGTAGGATCATGGGATGGGGTGGATGGTATAGATTTTCTTGGTTATGAGATGGAAGGGAATCATGACATGGAGATGAAGGGATGCTTTGACCTTGAATTAGAGGAAGGGGATCATTGAATGGGGTAATGGATGGAAATATTTGTTCTTGTGATGGACTAGGGTCGTACCATGGAGGTAGTATGATAGGATCATGATATGAGGTGGATATGCTAAGGTCATCAAATGGGTTGGATATGGTAAGATTATAAGATGGTATAGGATCATGAAATAAGGTTGATGGAATAAGATTATGGCATGGAGTTGAGAGACTTGGATCATGAGGTGGTATGGAAGGGATGGATTTATCTTGATATGAAAGGGGATCATTTTGAATTTCTTGATAAATGGTAGGATCTTGATCAAAGATAGATTTATCTTGGATTCCATGGTTATCTAGAAAGATTTCTTGGATGGACTTAAGGATATGAGCATGAGATGGAATGGGATCACAAGGAGTACCTTGATCTTGACATAAATGGGGATCTATGATGTCATGCTTTGGATCAACGAGGTCAAGTGAGTAACATGGTTGACTTTATGTAGGTGCTATAAAGGTGGAAAAACATGAAATGGATGATGTAGATGAGATGGAAGTGGGTGGAACTAGAAGGATAGGACTAGCATCCTATGAAGTAGGATTTTGCATGGGTTCTTGTACTCCTTTGAGGGTAATTTTTGGTGGTCCTTTGATGGTAATTTTTGGTGGTCCTTTGATGGTGATTTTTGACTTGACGATGGGTTGACTAGGATGTGAAGTGCATAAGATATGGTTATGGAGAGGTGTTGGTTGAACATGGAGGACATTTTAGTTTCCCTTGTCAATGGAGGAAAAGGATGACATGGAGGGTGACATGAATTGAGTATAAGTTTGAATGGTGTTTAGGATGATAATGAATTAGAAAAGAAAGATTTTGAAATGGATTATGGAGGGTGGTTATGATAATGATTAGGAACTATATTAGACAAATTAATTAAGCTTAGGGTCTTAAGTGATGGATTAAGAATTGATATGGATGATTGAGATACTTGGGATGATTTGGATTAGATAATTGGGTATGATTAGGATAAGATGAATGATTATAAATATTGGGGAGATAATTAGGATGAAGGGGGAGATTATTATGATAAAATTTGGTTAGGATGAAATGATTAGGACAAAGGGGGGGTGATTAGGATGAAAATGGATGATTAGAATGATTAGGAGGATAATTAGGATGAGGAATGATGATAATGATGGAAGAGGATGATTAAGATGTAATGATTAAAAAAAGATAACTATGATGATTAGGGATGTAATGATTGAGATGGAAATAAAGGATTAATATAAGATGAAGTATGAATTGGATTAGAAGGGATAAATAGGATGATTGTGAAAGGTTAGAATGATTATAGAGGTGATTAAAATGATTAAGAGGAATTAAGATGAGAAGGAATGATTATGATAGAATGAGATGATTAGGATGAACAAGAATGATCAGGATGGAAGGATTGGTCAGGGTGAGGTGATTAGGATGAGATGATGGATGGTTATGATGACTAGGATGGGATAATTAATTTGACTTGGATGACTAGGATAGGATGATTAGAATAGGGAATGGGGACTAGGATGTGATGATTGGGTTGACTTGGATGACTATGATAGGATGATTAAGATGGGGAAGTTTGACTTGGAGACGATGTGGATAGCTTGACTTGGAGGACACCTAGCTTTGTTTGTTTTTTAAATGTTTCTAATGTTTTTTGGATTTTGAATTTTTTTGTTTTTTTTTTGTTTTTTGAGTTTTCTATTTTTTTGGTTTATGGTTTTTCTTGCTTGAGTAAGATTTATATCTTGAATACACATTCACACATGCAAGACAAGATTTGATGCAATATTTAATGTAAATTATTATGATAAGAAGACACTTCCAAACACAAGACCAATCCTAGAAATTATTCAAGTGGGTAGATTGGCCAATGGTCTTAAACTAGGCTGCACAAGGATTTAGGGATGCCCTCTATATACCTTGATGGTACGTGAGGCCCAATTTGATGAATTTGAAAGGAAAATAATGCCAAATATCTAGGAGGAGAGGGTAACCCACACTCTACCTTCACTTTCAAAAGGTATAAATTTCTTTAGGGCTTAGCCAAAATTGGAAAGATTCTACTTCCAAGAGGCATGTGTTTAGATTCACCCCGTACTATTTATACTCCACCAAAATGCTAGAGTTGAGGTTGTCCCCTAGAGTGATCACTTCTCTAGGAAGGTCCCCTAAGAAGGTTACACAAAAGTGATGGAAATAATTTTTTTGATCTCCAAGATCATATGATAATGCAAGGAGAGATCATACACATGTATTTGATCACACAAACAATGTTCATTAGCCCTCAAAATTGAAATGTGTGATGTGAAAATGAGAGTGTTGAAGAGTGCTTTTGATTCCCAAGATTATATGGATATGTGAGGAAAGAGCATACACACCTCCAAGCACAAATAAGATCACCAAGCAATGCAAGCACTTTCTTTTTCTAAGACTAAATTGAAATGTTATTTTGAGAAGACAATTGTTGTTTTTAAGCCTAAATTGAAATGTGATTTTGAGAACAAGATTAAGATGAAGACATGAGTTGAAAAGTGTGCACCTAGATTTTCTTTAGCTTCAAATTTTTTTCCACTTGATCCAATTTGTATTTTTAAGTTTTTACCTTTTTGTGCATTCATAAAACCAACAACAAAGCCAAAACCCTGACAAGACAATTGATCACTAATATTAGAGGGTTAGCTATTCAAGACAAATATATATTTTGGAAATGTTTTTGGCATCAAAAATAAAAAACACATCTTTCTAAAAACATAATTTTTAAATATTTGATTTTTTATGTAATTTTTTTCATCCAAATTAAAAACATAAAGAATAGACCCCTATTACAGTATAGAGACTTTCCAAAAATATAAAAAAAAATCTAAAAAATTTGCTAATTTTCTCTCAAAATTAATTTTTCATGAAACATAATAAAAAATTTATAAATAATTAAAAATAGATATAAAAAATCTAATTTTTGGAATGGAAGCTCTTGATATTTTCCGCAACCTACAAAAAAAATTATGAAAAGATCTACAACTATTTAAGAGATAAGGTTAAATCTTTGAAAACTAGGGTATTGTCCAAAAATGATGCAAAACCTAGAACAAAAAAAGCTGACAAAGCCTGCAACAAAAAGGATCCAACTCCAAAATTCCTCAAAATTTGTCAAAATCTTGAGCCAAAAATTAAAACACTTCACAAAACCTTCACAAGACATCGTTCTTTAAGTTTTAGTACTTAAATAAGCATGTTCAAGCCATGTTACAACATGAAATCAAAGCAACATAGTTCCAACACCATGAAACAAGACCTAAAAGGCCATGAAAATGACAAGAGGTCATTTTTCTATGACACATTTAGCCCCCACTTTAGTGAGAGGATGAACTTGCTTCAAACTCGCACTAAAGTAGCCATGAATATTGAGGGGAGGGTTCAAGTGCACTTATGTTAGCAAGATGGAATACAACCATCAAGAGGGATGATCAAGCCCCCAGGATGAAGATCCCATGGAAAACTAAGCATAAGGCCAAAGGAACACATAAGTGTTGAAAAGATTTGAATGAACCTTCGATTGTCAATCCAACTAGTTGTGAAAAGAGATCTAGGCTAATTGTTTGAAAAAAAAAGAAGAATGTGTACTCAATCTAGGGCCACAAAACTTTAGGTTGTCTGTGGAGTGAGAAGGCCCAACTATATGCTCACTCTAGGGCCATAGAACTAGTTGTCTATGGGGTGAGAAAGCCCAAAAAGTAAGATACATACGCTAGTTGGTATGCACTCACAAACAAAAAGGTGGCTATGGGGAAAAGTCATGCCTCTAGTTGGGATTCCCGCTCAACCATGTCAGAGTTATACCACCTAATAACTCTAATAAGGAACCACAAAGAAAAATGCCATTAACAAAAAAAAAAGGGTACCATAATCATGCAAGTTGTGTTATGCAAGGCGGAAAAAAGGAAATGCAAAAATGTAATGTAAAAAGTGAAAAGATGTTCAAAGGATTCTTGTTCAGTTCATGCAAGGTCAGTCACTTAGGGAACATCATGTCTAATGTCTCCAAGAGAGGAACAATCAAATAATAGTATATTCACAACCTAGGGGGTGTGGTGCATCACATCAGGCCACCAAGAGGAATGTAAAATGCTAAGATAGATAAAAATTATGAAGAAAATCACACCCAATGTCATCCACAAAGTGACAAATGCATCAAGTAAATGACAAGGCTGCACTAGGAACCAAGAATGCAAATGAATTATTGTAATGTATTCCCCCCACTTTAAAGGAATTGCTACACATCGTTCTATGAGCAATTAATTTAAAGTGGCAAAGGAAAGAAAAGAAAAAAGAAAAACAAGACATGAGAGCCAACTTGGAAGGCCCTATGCGAAGTCATATGTTTCAAAGTTACGCTGTGTCATGTCAAGGAAATTGAAAGCAAAATAAAAGGGAGTTGCCTCCCAGAAAAGAAAACACACCAAACACATAAGGGATCTATGGATGTTCATTACTGCAATGTTTTTATGGAAGATCTCGGAACTATCATTATTACATGAATACATAGAATGAGAAGAATGACACAAAGAGAGCGAAAACAAAAGAAAAAAAAAAGTTTTTTTTGGGTCAACATGGAAGAGAAATTGCAATCTTGACACCTTGCTTCATCCCCAAAAGGAAAAAACAAGCGAAAAGAAAAATGAAAAAGCTTGTGGGTCAACATGAAGGAGACATTTCGATCTCAATGCCTTGTGGCATCCCCAAAAGGAAAAACACAAGAAAAGACAAAGTAAAAAGGACAAGAAAAAGGGTTTTGGGTCAACATCAAAGAGACATGGGGCATCTTAACGCTTTGCATCATCCCCAAAAGGAAAAGACAAGGACCATTTGGGTTAACATGGAAGAGACATAGGGAATCTCTACGCTACGTGTCATCCCCAAAAGGAAAAAACACAAAAAATATGAAAAGGACAATGCATGACAAATAGAATAATAGAGGTACAAATAGAAGAAGTGTACAAAGAGAGGAAACATCAAATTCACAATACAGGGGAACACGATACACACATGAAAAGAAAATTAAAAAGAAACAAGTAATGTAGGTGTAAGTCAACCATTAACTAGGTTATTGGTTTCTTAATCTTGAATAGATAAGCAAAAAAGTAATGACTTAGTTAAGAGACAAAGGAAAATGCATTACAAGGACAAGGATAACAATGTCTTGCCCCCCACAAAGGGTAAAGAAAAGAATGAGCTGAGGTAAGTGATGGGAAGGATCATGCAATAGTGAGAATAGGAAATTCGACAACTATGGCATGAGGAAGAGGATGTAATTGTTTTAAGGTATGTGAGGGAAAAAATCAATATAAGTAAGTGATTCTTAGCAAGTATTTCCTTCAATGTCCGACATTTGTTAGTTCGACGTCCAAGAAGATGATGATATTTACAATATGGTATGTTTGAATCTTTAGGGTGGATAACCAACCTATTAATAAGTGTTAAAAGTATTAGACCTTTGTTTAAAAGCAATTGAAGTCTCCTTTCACATTTAGGGGGAGGATGGATGGGAAACTTTATTTTCTTCAATTTGTAAGGTAATTTTCATTTTATAGATTCTCCTTATTCATGAATATGAGGTAAAGGACCCATGGGGATCCTAACATCCTTGTCATTAGAAGGAAATAATGGTTGCTCACATCGAAAGAGAATGTTTAAGTTAGGAGGAGCATTCAAGATCACCATTCCAGCATCCAAAATTCTCCTAGGTTGAAAAGGATGTCTCTCATAATGAGAAGGATCTTGATACCTAGTCCTATTGTGTTCAATGCTTCAGTTGATTGTTCTTCAAATGGTTGATGGATTTCATGTTCATGTTTTGTGTCACAACCTTGTTTACTTAAGATAGTAAATCCTTTACCATATGTTTCTTCAAGGTTGATAGGAATGTTTGTGACTTTTTCCTCATAGAATGGTTGGGATTGTAGGGGTTGAGAGGAACTAGGTTCACTTGAGGGAGGAACCTTAGGTCCTATATTGACTTCAGGATGGAAATATGCAAAGTGATTAGGAGGTGCAACAATGGGAAGGTCTTGTGATCTCATGGATGGGTAAAAGACTGCATTGGATTCTAGGTTATCAAGGCAGTCATTGTAGAATTTGTACATGCTATCATCATCTTCTCCAATGATGTTTACTTCATGAGGAGGACAATAACTAGGAGTTGTAGGAGCATGTTGGAGTTCAAGGTCATTAGGGTCACAACCAAAGGCATAGTTTAACATGTCTACCAATGATTTTAATGAATTTCAAAACTTATTGAAAGAAAATTCCCTGATGTAAAAAAGATAAGATGCAATAAATGATGAAAAGTAGAGATTCTAGAAATGAAAAAAAAATGTGGGAACAAGAAATAGGAATGCAGAAAAATGCCAAAAAAATTACAGAAATGTTGTCCAAAAAGTGTAGAGGGACTGATTCGCCCTAGGTGGTGAATGAGTCCCAGTATGATGGTTTTTAGTGTTTTTTAGGATTTTAAAGATGATTTAAATGTTCTACAAAATGAAATTATAGATGAAGAATGAATATTTTTACTTTTTTCAATTAAGTTGAATGCAAAAATGAAATCTAAATGATGTTTTCACTAATGCAAAATGAAAAAGTCCTAGAATGCAATAACAAATCAATGTCCTAATTAAATTATAATACAAATGAGAACTAGGATGAAATATGTAAATTCAATCACAAATGAAAAGTGTTCAAAAGTTAGGTTCACCAAAATGAAACATAGATTTTTGGGACTCGAATGCTACTCTTACTCTCTTAGGGTTTTTCACCTAAAAGGAGAGAGATTGGGTCAAAAAATGCTAAGGATTCACTCAAATTAAGATGTATGTAGTGTGATATGATGTAAATGAACTTAACTAAATGAAATTGACTAATCTAAGTGATTGAAAATGAATGCAAAAGTGCAATTATAACTATGTTTGAAAACACATTGTGATATGCAAATAATGAAGAAAATGAAGAAATTATGCAAAATAGAAAGTATAGGGATGAATCTTAGTGCACCTGGATGAAATATGAAGATTCTAGAGTGTTTTGGATGCTGATAAAATTCACTGATTTTTCACATTGGGACCCATTCACCTAGGGTAGCGAATCAGTCCACCTCTTGATGAAAAACTGTTGGGAGCTGGTTTCTTTTTGTTAGGAATTGAAATCTGAAAAAACTTAAGTTTCCAATCCTAAGGTGGGACTCATTCACCATAGGTTGTGAATTAGTCCTCTCCCAAATTTTTGAAAAACCAAGAGACAACTCTGCAACACCAGATCTTGGAATGTCTGCTTGTCAGGTTGTTGAAGTCAAATCTGTAGAAAATGGACAAATAACTCTCTCCAAGCTTGCAATTGACTTAAGTTGACTTGAAGCACCTAGTTGACATTAAAATTAATCTTCAACACCTAATAACCTATCAAATCTATAAACAAGAGGCTATAAACAAACAAGCAAAAGGGGAAAGATGATTAGGGGTTAGTGAATAGGGGTTTGCCTTGGTCAAACCCCACTTTTGGTAATCAAACACTTAAAAAGACAATGAAATGAAAGTGAAAGATAAAGTGATAACACACAATTTCTATCCACTCACCTAACCCTTGATGTTGTAAATCTAAAGTAAATGTCAATGGCAGCTTCAAAGTGCTTGAAAAGTGCTTGAATTGATGTTGTGGAATGCTTGATTGCTTGAGTGACTTAGGAGATTGAATGCCTGAATGAATGAGGGTTAAAATGAGGTGAAAATCACATATTTATACAAATATTGTGCCTTAGTATCCATTCATACCTCATCATAGGCCGATATGAAGTGATTTTGAATAAAATCTCAAGAGAAAATTTAAAATATTTTGAATTTGGGGCCAATGGGGACTCATTCACCACCCATGGTGAATGGGTCCCACCTAGGACCTAAAAACAAGTATCAAGAAAATTTTTGTATTTAATGTTATTTATCAAGATATTTAAAAATACACTTAATTAAGTCATATGAGGGTATAAAGGGACAAAATAAAGCATGAGAAAGGTGTAAATAGTGAAGATGTTCCTAGAAAATCATGAAAGATTGTTACAAGACTTTAGAACACTTCAAAATAAGACTTGATAAGTGATGAAAAGGTGATTATTAGGTTAATTTTACTCAATAGAGTCTAGAAGAATGTAAAAATGTCTTACAACACTTCACAACACCTTCAGAAGATGTTGTTATTTAAGTTTTAGTACCTAAATAAGCATGTTCAATCCATGTTACAACATGAAATCAAAGCAACATAGTTCCAATATCATGAAACAAGACCTAAAGGGCCATGAAAATGACAAGGGGCCATTTTTCTATGGCACAGGTTGGTATAGGAAGACATTCCTATTAGGAATAATGAGAATCTTGACACTCCCTTCCTTAATGCTCCTACCCTTTGGGATAATCTATTTAAAAACCATACTGATCATTCTCTTGATGCCTCCCTCACTTGTGATGAAGCTACTTTACACACTTCAAACTTGGATGAAGACACTACAATCTCTCCTAGTTGGGTAGAAAACATAGCACAAGAGAATGATACCTTAACAACAATATAAATTCAACTAACATCTTCTCCTAATAATCCCCCTCTTGACACTTCCATCATTGATCATTCCCCTATTAGCGATGAAGTAATTTTGGAAGAACCTATCCCTACTTATCAAGAATACATGGCTTTTTGTTCTCCTAAATGCTCTCCTTCTAGGGAGAATATCATGGTGCTAAAAAATGAAAACACTAATAATGTATCTTCCTTAGATAAACAAGTGGTTCTCAATTTCCCTTCCTTAGAGATACATCCAACCAAGACTGTTGAGGTTATGAATGCACAAGTTTCCATTAGATCCCCTTCAATCAATGGACCTCATACATATCCTGTGGGACATCCTAACAACCCTTTAATTCTCTATCCCCCTTCACACAAACAACAAACTCCAAAAAAACCTAAACTCATGCTCTACCCACCTCAGAATAATGTATCGCAATAACTAAGTCATAATACCGTTGCTCATACACATAACACTCACAATAATCCACAACCGCCACCACCAAACCAAATCCCTCTACCTTTACCCAATCCATATAGTGCTCCTCGTTACATCCCACAAATAAAGGAGTATGATCTGGTTGAAAAATTAAAGAATACTCCTTCAAAAATTTCTCTTTGGGATTTACTTCATAACTCACCAAATTACCACACTATTATTCAAACAACCTTACAACAACTTGTAGTCCTTCCTCGTACAACTCCAAAAGATGTGGCAATTTTAATCCATAGCACACATCTCAACATTACTTTCCATCAACATGAGCTCCCCTCTTTGGATGTGTAAAAATAAAATGAAGCTTTCATGATCATTGCTTAATACCAAAAAATAGGCATAAAGAGAACTCTTATAGACAATGGTTCTACTCTTAATGTGTGTAGTGTGAGTCTTTTGGATAGGCTTGGCATTCACAGATCCATCATTCCACCTAATTCTCTATATATTAAGGGATTTGACAATGTTGCAAAGAAATCACTTGAGGTATTTAGTATGCCTCTTACAGTTGGAGTGGTCACCTTAAATACACCAATCTATATCATACAATCTTATCTTAGGAATACAATGGATTCATGTCATGAATGGTGTGCCCTCCACTCTTCATCGCAAAATGAAATACATTTACAACAACAAAGTATACACCCTTGACATTGACCCTGAACCTCATAGTGTCTTACAACTTTCCAATACCAAAGAGAACCCCTTGAACAAATTAACACCAACCATATAGGTAGAACCTACACAAAAAAATGACAACAACATTGAACATCACACAAAATTATCAGAAGATGATTGAGGTTCCTTGGATTTTGAGCATGACTTCATGGGTGAATACAAAATCATCCACAAAGATTCAAAAAATGAAAAAGACACAACAACCAACACCAACTTCAGAATACCTTTCGAAAGCATCCACCTCAACCACTTTAGACAAAGAAGAAAATTACACAACAACCTTTAACAAACATAATAATGAACAACCACCTAATCCAAAAGCCATGAAAAATCTTTATGGAAAAGGTTTTGAGGTGATGAAATGGCTTGAATATAATGGAAAAGGATGTGGTGCTAATGAACAAGGTATCCACAACCCTATAAATCCCCTCACACAACAAACAACTCATGGTCTTGGCTATTGTCTCATAATTGAGATCACTAAACCTCCACCCTCCATCAACAATATCATGAAACACCTTACTACACCATCCTTAACATCTAGTGGCCTTGATCATTATCCTTCATCAAATATGCAACACATGACTACACCTTCACTTAATGTCAATGTCATCTCACAAAATGTTCATGATTTTAATTCTTTAGATTTTATACATTCCTATAATGGAAAGAATAAAATCTCACAATCTAGAGACACTTGTGAAGGTATGCCATATACTACTAAGCAATATGTATCTTTGAAACACACCACAAGACCGCCTCCTCCCATTGATCAAGAGGGTATCTTGTCGAGACTCCTCCAAGATCACTTGGTCACCCTCCCTTCTAGAACTCAAAAGAAATGTTATGACAAGACTTCCTTGTGTGCATATCATCAAGTTCATGGTCACTCCACTAATGAATGTAAAGATTTGAGTCATAAAATCCAACATTTTTTGGAGTTTTGTATGCTTCCTTATGTGAGGGGCATCTAATTCCTCTAATTGCTCTTGATTTTCAATCTAGCATGCACACCAATCCTTTCGGCTCACCTTTGTCTTGCACTAAGTGGGGGCAAGGAGTTCAATAGACTTTTCCTTGTATGTCACTTGTCGTTGCCTCATTTGGCTAGTTGTTAACCTTTCATGAATACATAAGAGAAAGCTTGGAATATGGATGGCATGCCTTAAGTTGATTTGCATATGGCATACTTCTCCCTTTAATGACATAGCTTATCAGAAACATATGACTTGGAATAGGGCTTTCTACATAAGCTCTCATGTCTTCTTTTCTCTTCTACTTTAAAGTGATTTCTCACAATACAAGTACTTGCAACTACTTTAAAGTGGGGGACATACATCACCACTCATATTTCACTATGCTATTTCTTCTTGTGATGTATTATTTTCTTGGTGGAGTTAGTGGGATTGATTCCCTCCAAGATCATGATAATTCTTTGACACATCCTCTCTTGGAGAAATTAAGCACAATGTCCCCCAAGATGAGACCTTGCACTAACAAAGAAAAATCCCTTTGAACAAACATTACACTATTGTGCATTAACAATGTCTACGAGTGTCAAGCATACAAAGTTTTGCTTACTTTATAGAGCTCGAACTATCATTTTCCTTTGTGGCACCTTGTTAATGTTATTAGGAGGTATAACTTTAATATGGTTGAGTGGGAAGCCCACCTAGCAACATGAATTTTCCCCATAGCCACCTTTGTGTTTGTGAGTGCATACCAACTAGCATATGTACCTTACCTTTTTGGGCTTTCTCACCCCATGGACAACTAGTTCTGTGGCTCCAGAGTGAGTACATCTTTTCCATCCCGTCTTTCTTGCCATTGCATGATTTTGTATCTTGATGGTTTGACTTAGGATTTTGGATCTTGGAGGCTTGTACAACCTCCTTTTATCTTTGTCATTATTTTTCATTTTCATCTATACATGTGGATCTCTCTTCAATGTCTACTTTAGTGTGAGTTTGAAGCAAGTTAATCCTCTCACTAAAGTGGGGGCTAAATGTGCCATAGAAAAAAGGACCTTTTTCTTGAAATTAGATTAATTAATGATAAAAATGGACTTAATGAGGCCTTAATCTAGTGTTGTGAAGCATTTTATACATCCACACTAGGTCTTGGACCTTTGCAAACTAAATAAAATGCTTTTAATGACATCTTGTAAAGGTGTTGTAAAGTCTTGCAAAGGACTTTCATGCTTTTCTAGACTTAATTAACCTATTTCTCCCTAATTCAACATTATCAAATATGTTTAATAACATTATTACATAAATCTAGAAGGTTCTTAACTTAAACTTAATGATAAACTAGTGTTGTAATGTGTCTTACAAATTCACATTGGTTTTTGTGCCTTTCTAGGCTGTGTGGACATCATTTTAGTGTTGTAAAGTGTATTTAATCACACTTTCACATTGATTTATGTTTCCCAAGCCCTATTTGACATTTACATCATCACTAATAGGTCCCTCTTAACCTATATTGTGCATCCCAAGGCTTAAATTGATCAAATACCTGACATAGTCATCATATAAACCTAATTTTCTTACTTCTTGGCATTCCAACTAGAAAAAATTGCCTCTATGGGACCCATTCACCATTAGTGGTGAATTAGTACCATCTAGGTGGGGCCCATTCACCATTAGTAGTGAATGAGTCCCAATTTTAGCCATTTTTGGGGTTTGAGTGGGAAAAATTAGGTTTTAAGTTAATTTTTCTTCATGTCGGCCTTAGGGATCCAATTAATGGGAAGATAAGGTGAATTGCATATAAGTATAAGTCTCTTAATTATAATTTACATATCATTATCATTCATCCATCATTCATCATGTTTTCAAGTCAAGCAAGCTAGGGTTTTGTCATTTTAAGTCACCAAGGTAGCACTTTTCAGACATTCAACTGAGAAATCTTCATGTTTTGTTGTAGAAATTCAAGTTCAATCATCATGACAAGGTAATAACTCCATTATTTCTTGCTTCATTACATTTTTTCATCATTTTGGTTTAATTACCAAAAAAGGGGTTTGACCAAGGCAAAGCCCTATGCCCTAACATTCACCATTTCTTTCTCTTCCATTGTGTGTTTATAGATTTAGGTGCTTGGATGGCTTGGAAATTATTGAAGATTTGTTTGCAAAATTTTTGAAGTCATCTCCACTTTCACAAGGCCAAATCTTACACAAAAAGTCATTTACAGCTTTAAAAATCAAGGTTTCAAATCTAGGTACCTAGAGGTGCAGATTGAGCAGATTGAAAGCTACAGATTCCACTTTTGAGTTTTCAGAAAAGCCAAAATGGACTAATTCACCCAGAGTGGTGAATGAGTCCCAATGTACATGTTTCCTAGAGATTTTTAGAGATTTGAACAACTATTTGGCTAAAATGGGCCTCGGTACAATTTTTCATAACTGGGACTGATTTGCCCAGAATGACGAATGAGTCCCCCTTAGCCCCAAATTAAAAACATTTTAAATTTCCTTTCAGGATTTTATTCAAAATCACTTGATGTCTACCTTTGATGAGGTATGAATGGATACTAAGGCACGAGAATGGGTTGGATTTTCATGTGGGATGGAGCTGCAAGGAGGTGGATGGTTATCAGTGTTTTATTGTTCTCTCTAGCTTCCCTATTGAGGTGGGAAGTCTAAATTTGTTGGGCTCAGTGTTGTTGCTACTGAGCAGATGATTTCTTGCAGCCTTGTTGCATCATTGCTTGATTGGTTCAGGTGGTTTTTACCATCAAAACCTAATTGTTAGGGTTTAAGGTCCCTTATCTTCTTGTTAGCTTTTTGTAACATGTGTTGTCTTGTTGATCTCTAATGGTT
This sequence comes from Sequoia sempervirens, assembly GCA_007258455.2. Taxonomy (NCBI): domain Eukaryota; kingdom Viridiplantae; phylum Streptophyta; class Pinopsida; order Cupressales; family Cupressaceae; genus Sequoia; species Sequoia sempervirens. The sequence continues at coordinate 238,489,304 of VDFB02000002.1, forward strand.
GTTATTGTTTGGCTGTTGATGATTTACTATTTTTTTTGTTCGTAGCTTGCTTGCTTTGGATAGGGTTTTGCATCCCTTCAAAACCATATGTACTGGGTTTCAGGGCCCCATCAAAACTTTTTTTACCCTTAATCAAAAACAATATATTAATATATATGATATATTAATAATATTATTAATATGACATTATTTTTAATATTCATTTTTTAGAGTTGTATGTAGCTCTCAAAAATGGATATCCATTTTTAGAGCACTTTAATTTTTTAAAATATGACATATATATATCACATCTATACATTAATATTTCATATATATATTAATGATATTAAAATATATTATGATATATTAATATATATGTACATATATATTAATATTATTATTATTATTAATTTGACATTATTTTTAATATTAATATTTATATTTATATGACATTATTTTTAATATATTAATTTAGAGTTATGTGTAGCTCTAAAAAATGGATATCATTTCAGAGAGCACTTTATTTTTTTTAAATATTACAATAGAAGTATTTTCCGCATGGAAAATCATATCTAATTGCCATAATTTTGAAGAGCCATAATTCTATTGTTTGAACATTTCACAAAAGTTGGGATTCTCCTCAAATTTGGATTGTTATCACCATATGGAGATATGTGCTCACTTCATTTCAATAAGGTGTTTTTCATTGGGATGTCTAACTATTGGCCTCTCCTTTATAGCTTTCTTTGGCATTTGAATGCACCTATATAATGGCAATAATTTTTGGTGTCGAATGCAGGTGCTCACAAGCTACCCCGCGAAGCCTCTCATTAAATCATTCAACCAACATATATCATATTTGTTCTAGGAATACGATGAGGATGCTCAAATGGCTATAAAAAGCAAGTGATCAGGGAAGATTTCTGCGCTTAGGGCCATGTGCATAATGGCCAAGTTTTTAAGTGCTTTTTCATAATCTACATTGAGGTGTTGAGCTATAGAGTTTGGGGCAAATTCGCATGGCTCAATGAATGGTGTGTAGGGATCTCATGGAGGCAGTGATGAACACAATGGACAACATCCCCAATAATTTTGCATCTAATGTTGTCATGGGAATCTTGGATTTGAATACAAAAAAGAAGGTGAAGTTACACAAAGCTTGGAAAATGTTCAAAAAAAGGTGTTGAGAAAAAGAACAATATATTAGTGAGTTTATCACCTTTATGGAGGAGAATCCTGATTTGATCTACCAAAATGTAATAGTTTGGCTTCTCGACATTGCTACTAGTGTGGGATACTTGTACCACCTTATCTGAAGCTTTGGATTTTGTTGTAACTTATATTTTTGAAATGAAATGTACTTGGATTTATAATATTAATATTAATATGACATTATTTTTAATATATTAATATATTAGTAATATAATAATTTATTAACAATATATATATTAATATATTTATAATATATTAACATATTAATAATGTTAAAAATAGATATCTATTTTGGAAAGAACTTTAATGTTTTAATATATGACATGATAGTTTTGATTAAAGGGAAAAATGGGATTTGAAGGGACATGAAACCCTTTACAACCGAGGATACAAAATGCTTACAAGAAAAATATTCAAAAGACCACCAACAACAACTCAATAGCCAAAAAACACAAACAGGCGGGTGTTGAACTGAAAGTAAGACAACAAACCACCATCAGCTACACAACAACAAAACAACCTAAAAGAAACCAACCCCTAGTAGGAAACAAAAAGAAAGAAAGAAAAGACCGCACACTAATTCAAGCCACATTGGAAACCTCAATCTATTGGTTCCTATGCCTCTCAACCATGTCTAGCAGCTCCTTCTCAGCATCAAATTTTTTCTTCCAATCAATTAACCTTCTACCAACAAGACCTTTTTCGTCATCCTTAGCAACTTTTTTTCCCTTGCCCTTGGCTACATGTTCTTTCTCCATAAGCTCAAAGAAGTAAACCTCCTCCCTAAGCTCACTTATTTTCCTAAAAAGGACTTCCACGGAGTCCACATTGTTCTTGACATAGATATGACATGCCTGCATTAACGTATTGATGGATGTGTTTATGCCTAAAACCTTGGATTCCAGAGCTACCAATCTTTCATCACATAGAGACTTAAATTCATGATAAGAACCTTCAAGGTCCACCATTCTATCTATAAGAATGTTTGGCACAAAACCCTTCGAAATATTCTTCATATTCTCCTTTAAGCCTCTGGTTTTAATATTGATTTTATTAAACTCCTGAAGAGTCCATTTAGCTAATTTAAAGGTACTAGTGGCCTCAACCCTAGCCATATCCAGTAAATCAAACATGGAAGTAGAATCATTGTCAAGGTAAGAAAAGTCCTCATAAAGAGGATTTACCTACAAAGGCTCTCATTTGGCTTGACTCTTCTCTACATTCTCCTCATCCAAACCCCTAATTTCCTCATCATGTTCCTCCTTGGGAAAGTCCTACATGGGAGAATCCTCAATGGCCATCGTATTTTCACTAGAATACTTTTCCTCACCAGCCACATTTGGATCCTTGGTCAAAACCTCAAAAGCCTTCTTCTTTAAATTGGAAATCCATTTAGATAGCCTCCTTGGTTTATCAACCAAACCCTCAAGATTATCATGCGTCCCCACCTCCAAACCACCACCAATAGCAACTTTACCAACAACCACTTTCGCAGACTTGGAAGAACAATCACCCAACCCCACCTCTGTGTCCTCACTCTTAGAAAGTGACTGCTGCTTAGACAACCTATTACACTTAGCACCTATCACCTTCCTATTCTTTGAAAACGTAGTTGTTGCTACAGGAGAAGCATCCTCATCATCCTCATTCCATTCCCCCTCCTCCTTTGAAGGGGACTCTGAACCTGACAACCTAGATAGATTACTTACAACCTTTTCCTTTCCCTTAATGGTCAGAGCTGAAATAAGAGCCTTGACATGCTCCATAATAAGTAAGATAAGACCTTCATGAAGGACAGGGGCCCTCCTATTCTTCAGATGTGAGTGCAGTGAGACCTCCAAAGAAGATAATAGGAAAAAAGGAAATGAAATGAACAAACCATGTCTGAAATGGTTGAGGAGTGTAAAATGGTGACCAAGATTAGCCCTAAACCTCCCTCCCAAAGTCACATAATGCATTAGGATCTTAGTAACACTTGCCCAAATCTTCTTGAGGGAAGTTCTCTCATAACCCCAGCTCACCAATTTGATTAACTAATTCCTCTCATCATCTTTAAAAAACTAAACCATTGCTTCTTCATTTCTTTTTTTATCCTTAAAAAACTACCGGCCCACAGTCGGTATTCCCATGATAGTGGCAATCAAGTCCTCATTAACCTCCACTTCCAGACCTTTAACCTTTAGCTTACAATTATGCCAGAAAGAGACAAATTGTGTTGAGGCATTAGGGTCATGCCCGTGTAATCTCTCCAAGAATGTAGTGAAATTCCCAAAGCTCAAAATACTCCAAATTTTCTTCTTTCTTCGAATGTCACCACAAGAGTGTGGCTCAATTCAGCTCCTATCACCACCCATTACAACTAACATAGAACTCATAGAACCCTTGTGAAAACCACTCAACTAAAGGCCAGAGAGCTGATGACTTTCACAAAGTGTACAAACTACATGAAGGTACAAGGCCATAAATGTCATAAAACTTCATCCCACGCCATCATTCCTTAATAAACTACTAGCTTTCTCGGGAAGGATCAATCCCTCCTCCCACAAATGAAATTCATTTCAGCTGATAGCCTCATTGGCAAAAAAATATGCCAACGAGTTTCCTTCTCTGTAAACGTGAGAGATGCAGGTTTCATCACAAGATTGCAACATACTTATCATATCCTTGATAAGATGGTCAACATTCCAGCATAGAGGATGAGTGCCATGTAGATAATTTATGATGTTCATGGAATCACCTTCCACCGAAATTTTGGAGTAACCTTTGTTGATGGCATACTTAACACTTATGAAGGTAGCCTCCACCTTTGCGCAATGATTGGTATGAGTACCCAATGGGAGTGCCACTGTGCCAAGGTATGACATGATAGTTAATATTAATAAATTAATAATATATTAATATATATTAACAATATATTAATATATATTAACGATATATTAATATATATTAATGATATATTAATATAATAATATGACATTAATAATAATATTGCTATTATCAATATGATATTATTTTTTATATTAATATATTTGTGAGTGTCAAATCTGCAATCAACTAACAAGAAACAACAAACAAGTGTCAATCATGTTAGAAAACCAAATCAAACACTCCCTATGAGATTCTTTAACCAAAGCAAAGATAAAACATGAAAATGAGAACAAACTAACTAAAGATAAAATGAAATCCAATTGGCATAGTTAAACCTTCATCCCATAGGGGGAGTGGTGCTCCTTTGATGTGGAAAGAAGCCCTTTCTCAATCCCTTTGATAAGCTTTGATTATTGAAGATGATTCCAAGTATGGAATTGATTCCAAATGGTGATAACTTAGCTAAAATGATGAAAAGTGGTGATTGCTATGAAGTGAAATGCCTACAATTAATAAAAATGCATGAAGTTGTGGATCCATATTGTGAAGAGAATGCTTCTATTTATATAACTCAAGGATTGAAGAATGAGAGAAATTGGTGAATGTGGGATAAAATTGGAGTCAATGAGAATGTGCTACTTGTCACAATTCTATTAGAGGAAGGTGGAGCAAATTTTGGGAAATGTGTGAGTGGAGGAGGATGGAAGATAAATAAATGAGAATGGTTGAGGATTTGAAAGGTTGTAAGAGGAATTGAATGAATATGGTTGGAGATGTGAGAGGATGTAAGAGAAGTTATTGCATTTATAAGAGGAGTTATTGAAGATGTGAAAGGTTTTTGAAAAACTTTGGAGGGAAATTGAATGAGAAGTGGTTGAGAGGAATATTCCTTGGAATATGCCTTTGTGAGTATAAATAGAGGAATTAGTTAATTAAAAAACATGAATTTCATGTGCAACCTAATTAGTTGACCATGGGTTGATTTAACTCTTGAGGAGTTAAAAGCTAGAGGATTTATTAATGTTGATTAGAAAGTGATTTAGGATTAATTAATTCAGATTTAATTAATTTGAATGGGTTAAGGGGTTGTGACATTTGATTTGATTTATTTAATCAAATGAGAGGACTTAGGGGGATTTAATTAAATGATTTTATTTAATTAAATATGATGAAAATTAGTCAGGAGAAGGGTGAATTAATCCAATAAATTTAATCAAATTTGATTAATAGCCAAATTTGTTGAATTTAACTAAATAATGTTGATTATTTAATTAATTGGTTAATTTGAGGTGATTTAGGAAGAAATAGTGTTAATTTATCAGAATCAGATGGATAGTGTCGATCAAGACTTTTTAGGTGCCTACAATATTAATAATATAATATATATAATATATAATATTATATAATATGTATAACAATATATTATTATTATCTAATATAATAATATATTATATACATGTACTCGGTCTCAAAAAATTGTAAGTTTCAAATAACAAATATCTAAGATACATAATAGATATTTGTTGTTAAAGCCAAGTAATTGATATTCATTATTAATGGATCTATCCGCTTTCTAAAAGTGGATATTTGTTAATAACAAATATCCATTTTAATTTATTTTTTACCAACCCAACCAAAGTTTCAAACATGAATTCCATGCTTTTCAATTCCTCATGTCACATTTGTTTTGTTGCATCATTGTTGTTTGGCCCCCCATGATCCTGCACAGAACCATATATTTATATTTATATTTCTTAGTTACATTGATAGGTGTAATATACAATGGAAGCATGAGGTGGAGGCGAGGAGTGGGATGCATGTTAATGTTAACATTTTTTTGTTAACAAAAACTCTTAAATGGCCAACATACATTAAATTAATGATGTAAATTTGGGCCATTCATTATTAGGTTTTAGATCTAATGGTAGATTTTTTTTTGGCTTGTCTTTCCCTAGAAGGTAGCCCTATGTTGTATTATGGTTGTTGTATTGTGTTGTATTCTAAGAGTCTAATAGTGGTCATGTAGTCTCTAGATCTCTAGTGGTGATACTCCTATGAGAAGCTTGGTCTGCAAGTATATTGTAATCTTTGTATTTCTGAATAATATATTGGGTGGCTCACCACCCTGGGCAAATGAGTCTCATTGTGAAAAATTAGTGAATTTAATCAGTATCTAGAACACTCCATAATCTTCACATTTCATCCAGGTGCACTCAAATTCATCCCTATACTTTCTATTTTGCATAATTTCTTCATTTTCTTCATTGTTTGCATATCACAATGTGTTTTCAAACATAGTTATAATTGCACTTTTGCATTCATTTTAAATCACTTAGATTAGTCAATTTCATTTATTTAAGCTCATTTACATCATATCTCATTGCACACATCCTAATTTGAGTGAATCATTAGCATTTTTGGACCGAATCTCTCTCCTTTTAGGTGAAAAACCCTAAGAGAGTTAGAGTAGTATTTGGGTCCCAAAAATATATGTTTCACAACCTATCCTCTTGAAATCAAGGAAGGATATTAGGAGATGGGAAAGTTTTATTGTCATGGATGTTGGGATTAGGTGAGGTGGTATTCAATAATGTTTCTATTTTTTCATCGTCTTGTTTGCTAACATCATCCAAAGAGGAATAAGAAAATGGACAATCAAGACTCGTAATCCTTGGAACTTCTTTCACCAAGATACCTTCGGCACTAATAGGAGAGGTATTGGGAGAAGAAAAAGTACATGTGTTATGATTTTCTACACCTCCATTCACACCAATGGGCAATGTAAGATTAAGGATTGTACAATGGTTTGATTAGGTTTCTTAAAGTCCTCATTGTGGTAATCAAAAGTGAACTCATAAGAGGGAATGTTGTACTTATACAATCCACTATTAATGAAAACAAAGCCACATATTTTGAAGGAAAACATGGTATGATGAAAAGGAAATGCAATTTTCAATTTTGAAGTAAACTAATTTTCTATTTACATGATGTAACAATCTAAAAATGAAATGGTGTGAATGCAAAAGTGAAAGTAAAAAATGCATGAAATAAGCTAATTTAAGTGAAATCTAGTGAAATGTATGTTACATAAATTCAACTGAGTGATATATATAAGTTAAGGCATCAAAAAAAATCCTAAGAAATTTTTTTTGAGTTCTTTATAATGCTAGTTTAGGGGTCAGAAGGGACTGATTCGCCCAAGGTGGCGAATGAGTCCTAGTATGGACTTCTTTAAGAATTTTTAGAAAATTTTGAAGGATTTTAATGTTTCTAGAATGCTTAGATGCAGACCTAAGTGAAAAATACAGAATTTTAGAACTTTTCAATGATTAAAGATGCAACAATGCAACCTGTTGTGCACTTTTATGAATGCAAAATTTAACACCTAGAATGCAAATTAATCATACAAACCCTAATGCAAGCTAGATCTATGATGATGAAAGAACTCCAAATTAGTCAATAAAGCATTCAAAAAGTAGGTTCACCAAAATGAGCCACTGATTTTTGGGATGCTAATGGCTACTCTTGCACTTCTAGGGTTTTTTCACCTAAAAGGAGAGAGATAGGGTCCAAAAATGCTTATGATTCACTCAAATAAGGATGTATGCAATGTTGTTTAATGTAAATAAAGATTAATAAATGCAATTGAATAATCTAGATGACTAAAGATGAATGCAAAAGTGCAATAACAACTATCTTTAAAAACACATTGTGATATGCAAACTATGAAGAAAATGAATGAAATATGTAGAACAAAAAGAGATGGGTCAAATCAGAGTACACCTAGGAAAAGTATGATGATTTTGGAATGTCTTGGATGTTGCATGAATTCACTGATTTTTCACAATGGGACTCATTCGCCTAGGGTGGCAAATCATTCTCCTCTTGGTGAAAAAGTGTCGAGAGTTGGTTTCTATCTGTCAAGATCCAAAATCTAACAAAATTTAGATTTTCAGTCCTAAGGTGGGACTCATTCGCCGTGTGTGGTGAATCATTCCTCTCTCAAATTTATAAAAAATAAGGAGACAACTCTACAACACCAAACCTGAAAATGTATTCTTGTCAGGTTGTTGAAGTCAGTTCTGTAGAAAATGGACAGAAAACTCTCTCCAAGCTTGAAATTGACTCAAGTTATCTTGAAGCACCTAGTTGACTTGTAAACCAATCTTCAACAACTAAAATCTTGTGAAATTTTCATACAAAGGGCTGTAAACAAACATGCAATAGGGGAAAATTGATTGAGGGTTAGTGAATAGGGGGTTGCCTTGGTCAAACCCTACTTTTGGTAATTAAATGCTTGAAAAGATAATGAAATGAAAGAGAAAGAGAAACTAATAACATGCAAGTGCTATCAACTTACCTAACCCTTGATGATGAAATTCTGAAGTAATGTCAATGGCTGCTTCAAAGTGCTTGAATAGTGCTTAAATTGATGTTGTAGGATGCTTGAATGCTTGAGTGAATAGGTGGATAAGTGAACTTGATGAATGGGGGTTATGATGAGGTGAAAGTCACTTATTTATACAATTATTGTGCCTTAGTATCCATTCATACCTCATCATAGGACAACATCAAGTGATTTTGAATAAGATCCTGAAAGGAATTTTAAAATATTTTTAAGTTGGGGCCAAGGGGGACTCATTTGCCATTCTGGGCGAATCAGTCCCAATTTTGGAAAACTGTATTGGGTCCTGTTTTAGCAAAATGGGTTTCTGAATCTCTAAAAATATTTAATAAATGGGTACAATGGGGCTCATTCACCACTCTAGGTGAATTAGTCCATTCTAGCTTTTTTGAAAACTCAAAAATGGATTTTGTAGCTTTTAGTCTACTCAATTTGCACCTCCAGGTACCTAGATTTGAAACCTTGATTTTCAAAGTTGTAAATGACTTTTTGTGTAATATTTGGCCTTGCAAAAGTGGAGATGACTTCAAAAAGTTTTCAAACTGATCTTCAATAATGTCCAAGCCATCCAAGCACCTAGATTTGCAAACACACAATGAAAGAGAAAGAAATGGTGAATGTTAGGGCATAGGGGTTTTCCTTGGTCAAACCCCTTTTTAGGTAATTAAACCAAAATGATGAAAATATGTAATGAAGCATTAAATAATGGAGTTATTACCTTGTCATGATTGAACTTGAATGTTTGCAACAAAACATGAAGATTTTTCCCTTGAATGTCTGAAAAGTGCTACCTTGGTGACTTAAAATGACAAAACCCTAGCTTGCTTGACTTGAAAACATGATGAATGATGGATGAATGATAATGAGATGTAAATTATAATTAAGAGACATATTTATAGGAAATTCACCTTATTTTCCTATTAATTGGATCCCTAAGGTCGACATGGAGAAAAATTAACTTAAAACCTAATTTTTCCTGCTCAAACCCCCAAAATGGCTCAAAATGGGATTCATTTTCCACTAATGGAGAATGGGTCCCACCTAGATGGGACTAATTCTCCACTACTAGAGAATGGGTCCCACATGGGCCATTTTTGATAGCTAGAATGCCAAGAAGTAAGAAAATTGGGTTTATATGATGATTATGTCAGGTATTTGATCAATTTAAGCCTTAGGATGCTCAATATGGGTTAAGAGGGGCCTATTAGTGATGATGTAAATGTAAAATAGGGCTTGGGACACATAAATCAATGTGAAAGTGTGATTAAATACACTTTACAACACTAAAATGAGGTCGACACAACCTAAAAAGGAATGAAAACAACCATGAACACTAGCCCATCTACAAGCATGAGTTGGGAGCCAAAAAAACTCAAACCAACGCTTCACCCTACATCCTAAATCACCAGGGGCCTTAAGGATTCACCAAACATGAGGTAGCTAGATTGGGGTAGTTGAATCACACATGTGTTGAATCATGACAAAGTATTGATCCTGCATGTGGAGGTGTTGTTCCATTATCTTCAATGTAAAACTTCACAAAAACTCAAATTTGTATTAGTTTCAGGGACATGGGTTCCATCAGGCATGCCAAAATGAAGATGATTAAAAGTGATATAAGACAAAAAATAGAAGATAAATGCAATTTAATAAATAATTTTTAGTTTTATTGCTGATAAGGGTGTGGTTCAGTGGTCAATTTGCTTGGTTGTAGTGACGGCCACTAGGGTTCAAACCCTTATTGGGCCAAAGTGCTTGTAGGCCTTGTGCCTTCGCTGGGCCAATGTACTTGCGGGTTTGGTAGTTTCTTCTGGTTTCTTGTACCCAGTTCATAGCTCCGGTCGAAAGTGTTTACCCCTATTTAAAAATAATAATAATAATTTTTAGCTTTATCACCTCATGGATTGAGCTAAAGTAGATGCACCCATGTCTATTTGATGTGCTCCTTGATGATGTTGTATTTGGATAGAATATGGTTGTTTATACCAAAAACATGATGTTGGGATGGAGGATTGATAGAAGAAAATAGAAAAATAAGGATATGATGAAGGTATATGCTTCATGAAAATGATAACATAAGGATATGATGAAGGTCCCCTTTTCAAAATGAGATCAAATGCCTCAAATTATAGATTTTTGATGGGAGAAAACAATGGCTAGGATGCATTAACTAAATGGGGGGTCAAGACTGAATGAGATAATTGAGGCTTAGCCTTTTGACAAGTGTCACAACAGGAAAGGATGTGTAATCTAGCAAGGTGTGCTCACACATGTGTGAGCACACATTGAAAATAACATGAAAGAGACATGTCTATGACATGTGTAAGAGGTAGGGTAGCTTGGGATAGTGACATGTGTAAGAGGTAAAGTAACATGTCTATGACATGTGTAAGAGGTAGGGTAGCCTCACATGTGTGAGAGATATGCTCACACATGCGTGAGAAAGGGGTAGGATAGGTAGGTTAAATACTTTTCACATGATGACAAGTTTAGATTTTGATCCATGTAGATGAATTCAAAGGCTAGGATTGAGTGGATAGGGATTGATGGTGAGGAGGAATTAAATAATAATAAAATGATAATGAAGGTTAATAAATTAATTAAGTAGGTATTAATTAACGTATTTAGTTGGAAGGTTTGGGGGCTAAGGTTAGATTTAATTAAATAAACATAAATTTATTTAATTAAGGGTGAGATAAGGATGAATTAAATAAATAAATAATTTATTATTTATTTAGTTAACATATAGAATGGGGTAAAGTCAATTGTGCTCAGGTATGGACATTTTTAGATGTATACATGGGGATAGGGACGGACTAAGGGAGGGAGAGATGGGGAGTGATACAGAGAGGGAGAGATAGAGAGAGGGAGAGAAAGGGAGAGAGATAGGTAGAGGAGGGAGAGAGCTAGAGAGATAGGTAGAGAGGGAGAGAAAAAGAAGAGGGGGAGAGAGGGAGATATGGCTCAATATATAGAGAGGGACAGGGAGATGGAGAGATAAAGATAAAGGGTAATATAAAGAGATACAAAATAATAGGAAAAGAGTGAGAGAGAGGTATAAAGAGAGAGTGGAAGAAAGATAGAGAGATAGAGATAGAGATAGGATGGGAGAAACAAGGTGTGTGTGGGTGTGTGTGTATGAGTGAGAGATAGATATATTGAAAGAGATGGAGAGGGACATATATGTATAAATAGATAGAGATGGAGAGAGGATGGAGAGAAATAGAGAGAGGAGAGAAGAGAAAAGAGATAGAAATAAGGAGTGATAGAGAGAGAGGGGAAGAGAGGGATAGAAAAAAGGAAGAGATAGGGATAGAAAGAAGGAGAGATAGAGAAATAGATATAACTTGGGAAATATAAAGGGGGTGAGAGAGATACTCTCTCCCTTAGTCTTTTTTGCTATCCCTATTCATCTCCCCCTCTCCCTCCTTATCTCTTGATCTCTCTACGTCTATAAATATATTTGTCTCCTATTTCTCTTTATCTCTCTAACTTGTTCTCTCTATGCAACTTTATATATATCTATGTCATGCACATCTTCTCTCTTTTACTCTTTTTCTTTATCTCTCTATCTTTATCTCTTTCTCTCTCCCTCTTTATTACTCTCTATATCTAACTCTATCTATCTATCTATTTCTTTTAATCTATCTATATCTCTTTGTCTTCCTCTTTGTCTCTTTCTCTCTCTATCTCTATCTTTTTTTATTTCTCTTCTCTACTTTTGTATCTTCCTTCTCCCTCTCTCTACCCCTCCATTTCTATCTTTATTTCTCTCTTTAACTTTCTTTGTGTCTCTCTTTGTTTATTTTCCTCTGTATCTCCTTATTTGTCTCATCTATCCCCTCTCTTTCTCTCTATTTCTTTTTCTTTTTTTTTCTCCCTTTGCCTCTATATTTTATACATCTCACTATCCCTTCTCTTCTCCTCTCTCTCTTTTCTCTCTTTATCTCTCTATCTATTTTCCTCCTGTAGTGCCACTCCATCAATGTTATCATTGTGTTGTTTTCTGACTCGCTGTGAAGTCAGGTACTGTTTGGTATGTTGTTGATTTGATAGATGCTTTTATATGTTTGTGGTTTTGATAAATAAATATATTAATTAATGTGAGGTGAAAATAGAATTAAAAGGTAAATTAAAATTAATAAATTAGATATCTCAAGAGTTGATTTAATGGTGTGCAAATTATAAGGGTTAAATTATAAAATAAAAATAATTAGTGGTAGTTGTCGGTAGTGGGGAAAATGAAATAAAATAATAAATTTAAAGAAAGTGCATGTTGTAAGGGGCATGGTGGGGAAGTAAATAAATTAGTTAATTTGCTTAAGAAAGGGGCTTTTTGCATGTTTTTTGGAAACTATTCTTTCTGTATCTCTCTCGTGAATGTTCTTGTTCTTGGGAGCTCTTTTATGAGTTTTGGGGAAAGTCATGAAATGGGTTTTCTGTAGCATTTGTTGAATCTTTGAAGAAGTTGAAGTGGCAAATTGTGGACCTTGATCTTGACATCAATTCTTAGCTATTCTACTCACTCAAACCAGGTTCCTGCTAATCTCAATTCTAAATCTGTCGAATTATTGCTATGTCGATTATTTTAGTGATTTCTTTTATTAAAGATTTGAGTTTGCATGTGCTTTAGCACTACATAGGTATTTGTTTGAGTCTTAATTTTTCCTTTAATCTCCTGGAGTAACTTGTTATTGCAAGGTTAGCAAGTTAATTTATTCATTGCACCCTTTTGGCATTATTTCCTTATTGAATCTGAATCCTTCCCTACAATTTGAGATAAGAATCCTTGCTTAGATTTCACCAGTTGCTTGCTCTTGTACATGATTTGAAAGATTAGACTGATTGTTTTCCTGCTAACTATTTTGCTAGATTTGTCATAATCGCCTATTCTTTTGAGTTTGTAGTTTGCTCTCCTAGTATATGCACCAATATTGTGATCCATATCCAATGCATTCACCCTGAAACTAACGTGAGGAAGGAAAACCCATTTCCTCTTCATGTGTATACCTTTGAGGCCAGTTCTAATACATGTATTGTGATAAGTAGTAAATATTTGCCATCTTTATTATCTTCAGCAAGCCACACTAAACAAAATATATGGTGCCCCGAGTATCCTTTATCTCTGTTGTTATTTTTTTTAACAAGCTAAACGAAACTTTCGGCGTTGCCATCATGGTAGTGATCCACCGTTATGTCTTTTTTAGATGGAATTCTTAAACATTCGTTACTCCCCCATTTTTTGTAAAATCTGACGGTGATAAGAAGCTTACCCTTGCAAATTCGGTAGCGTCAGTTATATTTCAGTTGGTTTAGATCGTTGGAATGCATGTAATGATAATCGATGCCGATTAAGTTGGATTTGGGTGTGGTTGGGAACTGTTAGTAATAGTATGATGTAAACCGAATTCTACCAATCGATACATTCGCATTTTGACATTCAGTTTAAAACTCATCTGTGACTATATATATATATATATATAAACATGGTTTAAATTTGACGGTCGACCTTGCCTGTCAACAATTTTTTTTTAATGACGGTTATCTATTCAAAGGTGCCCTTAAAACATTATGATATACCTTAATGTAAGTAAAATTATATATAAATCAAATATATATATATCATTATAATTCTATATAAATTTTGACAATCTATCCAAAAAATCTCTCCTTTCATCTTATACAATCTTCTTAAAATTTTGATTCTATTTTACGGCAAAAATCTCTAAATACAGTCATACGGCCATTATATATATATATATATATATATATATATATATTCATTCATGAGTAAAACTTCTGAGTTTGGTAAAGTCGTTGCTTGCTCTATACTTTGTATTCATCACAATAAAAGTTTGATAGTATATATTTAAAAGATGCACGATTTGGATACAAGTGTGTGTATATATATATATATATATATATATATATAATCTTGTATATAAATATTATGATTTTAGAAAAGAGGACCTTTGTCTTGTATTTATTAGAAAACATAGCAAGTGAATTTGAAAATAATAAATAAATAAAATGAAGAGTAATTGAATTGATTTAGATTAATAGAGGGAATATGGAAGCAATGTATTTTGTTGTTGAATATTTGGATTTGGTAGATTGCAATTGATAGAATATAATTGTTGACTGAGGTTTTATATCTTCTTTAAGTATCTTGAGTTTAGTAACAAATGATAACAATAGTAATATGATATTGGTTAATTTATTTGTTGATTAGGCAATTGTTCCTAAACAAGTTATAGGATGATTAATTAGAGAAATTTCTTGATATTGCATACGTATATATTTCATCTATCTTTATCATAAGGAAAACATCATTAGGAGGAGATAATTTTCATGAATCTCATGATTCTTGTTAGAAAGGTTATTCTTATCATTAGAGTAATTTTCAATTAAATTTATACATATTAAGTTCATAGATATATGTATTTATCTTCATTTCAAATCAATTAATTTGAATTTATTCCTTGACAATGGTAATCTAAATTATGATCTCTTATCTTCATTTAGTTCTATTTAATTTGATTATGCTAAGGAGAAAGTAAATTAGGGGTGTGGGTAAAGTATTAAGGATTGGTTACGAAATATAAATGATTGAGGGTATAAAGGTGGTATTTTTCTAAAATAATCCATTTACTGTTTGTGTGATGTTAGAAAAGTATAAATGTATCTTATTATCGAGTGATGGATATAGATATTTCTATGATTAATGTTCTAAGCCATGTGCCTTGATGAAGTTGTGATTAGATTGTGTTAAATAGGCAAGTTTGAATGTCTTTGGTTAGTCACTGAATGTTGAGTTCTTTCACAAATATGTGTGGTTGAGTTGTTAATTTACTCTGATTCATTAAAGTTTAATTGTGTGGAATTTAGTGTTTGATTTTAAAATTGGGACTATTTTGGTTAATGTATAAGGGGGAGTATATTGTGTGAGTTGTTGTGGTTGACTTCTAGAGGCTTGGGGAAAAAATATTATTGGTTGAGTTATTATGTTTGAGCCTTGAAGTGGTTGATTTTATATTTGAATTGTGTTATTGAAGGTTTAAGCCATGCACTGCTTAGTCATCGTTATGGTTGAGATTTGTGAGCAAGAGGATTCTAGCATTGCTTTATGTGTACATGCATGTGATTTGTGATTTTTTGCAAGTGTTTTTACCAGGTTGGATTTTTTTTTTTGGGTTTTCTTGTTGTTAATAGGGAGTGGCTCTCAATGGGGGTTTGACGCACAAAGTGGTAGGTCCAAGCTAACTCATTGAGAGTTTCTTAATCAGTAATAACCTAAAATAAATTAGGGGGTTGGGGTAATTCACATCAATCAAGATAACACCTCACTCATGGATCAAGTGCTTGTATAGTCTTAAGATGAGTGGGAAGGCTTGGAATGGCAAGATCAACTACCTTGCCCTCTTGGAAGGTATGTTGATCCCTCATGAGTTTGTATGGGGGTCCGACGACCGATAGAGGTGGCCAAGGTAACCCAGGATGGTGGTCCAGTCTACAACCTAGGAAGGTTAAACACCAAGGTAACCCATAAAAAACTATGCGATGACACTCCTCCCTATAGAAATTTTGTAGGCCTTGTTGTCATTCTTGTACCTCTAGAAGCGGTTGTTTCTTTATGATTTGTTTGTTAATTTTGTATGTTGGAGTCATGTTAGCCCTTTTGTGTTGTGCTACTGTCTTCTTCTCTGTTTTGGTGGTGGGACCTTATCATTATCTCCTAGCACAAGGGGTGGATCTTAGAGTTCCACATGGTTGGTTGGAACATGCTATGCACTCCATTGAGTTTTGTCACTATGTTCATGTTTGTGGAGACTACTCCTAGATATGAAGACTTCTTCACTTGTTACAATTCATGTGGAGTATCTTCATGTATTTGTATTTTACTATAATTCAATTGTATCATGTATTATTCTTTTGATGCACTCTCCTCACATGATTACAAGGAGACATTGTTGTTCAAGATGTAATGATGAAACAATGTGATTAATTTATGAACTCTTGTATGTAATGGATAATGGAAATGATGTTAATTCATGTGTTAGTTAATTGGATTAATATGGATGTTGTTAAATTGTTGATATGACATGGGTAATTCTTATTGATTGGTTTTTGTAATGTGATGAGTAAAATGAAATTTGTATTGTTGATGGAATTTGTTTATTGTGGTGATATTCATTTCTTACTAGTTTTGTTAATAGGATTCTAGTAATGTAACCTCAGAACCTTAGAGGACTTAGATTAGGAAACAATCTATTGTTTCAATTGAAATATGGTGTATATTGCACTTTCAAAAAAAAATTGTTCAGTTTTAGGTGTTCTAGCATGTTGTCCTCTAGGGTTTTGTGGTGGAGCATTACACATGGTATCAGAGCCTAGCTTCATACACTGGGCACTTTGGATACACATGATCCCATTACATTGACCTAGTTGCTTGCACTCTTGAGGTTATGTTTTCCCTTTTTGGTCATCCCCATTTAACAACCCAAGATTTATTCTTAGGTGGTGTGTGTCCAATGTTGCAGAAGACTGATGGAAAGGATAGGACCCTTGGCATAGTGTCCAATGCACCGATATTCTTTCTATCAGCGATGCATTATTTACCTTATGTAGCCTTGTGATGTGATTCTTGGTGATGTGAACTTGTGTGTGTATGTGATGAATGCATGCTAGATCATGAATATAATGCATAATTATGTTATTTTTTGTGAAAGAGTAGCATTCTGATGTAACAGCTTGATGATTGATATGTAGTGATTGGTTTATGATGCAATTGTTGTTATTCGTTGATATGATTGATATGTAGTGATTGGTTTATGATGCAATTGTTGTTATTCGTTGATGTGGACTATTGTTTGAAGTGTCTTGGTGGGAGGGACAGTGTAGTATTACTTGTTTGCAAGTACCCTGCTACGTTGTGATTTCCTCTCATGGTGTGCTTGATTGTTTGATATATGTATATATGTATGACCATTTTGTTTGCTACAGGTTGCAAGTACCAGGCATTGACTCCACCTATAAATTAGCAGGTTTGAGTGTCCCTCAAACCCAATGGAATATGTTGATTTGGAGATACCTAGCCATCATCCTCAAAGAGTATGAGTATCCAAGTTGATACCCTATCAATTTTGAAGTCAACCTATGTCATTTGAAGTTCTGCTTTTTACCTGGTTAGGTATTTGTTGTTTGACATTTGCATGCTGGATTATTTGATGTTGCTATAATTTAAGTATGTTTTATTCTAACCCTGCGACTTCTAGGAGTAAGTCAAATATTTGGGGGGAGGATGTAGTGCCCATCCATCAGTGTTGTCATTGTGTTGTTTTCTGACTCACTATGAAGTTAGGTATAGTTTGGTATGTTGTTGATTTGATAGATGCTTTTATATGTTTGTGGTTTTGATAAATAAATATATTAATTAATGTGAGGTGAAAATAGAATTAAAAGGTGAATTAAAATTAATAAATTAAATATCTCAAGAGTTGATTTAATGGTGTGCAAATTATAAGGAAGGGTTAAATTATAAAATAGTAATAATTAGTGGCAGTTGTTGTTAGTGGGAAAAAATGAAATAAAATAATTAATTTAAAGAAAGTGCATGTTCTAACAGGCATGGTGGGGAAGTAAATAAATTAGTTAATTTGCTTAAGAAAGGGGTTTTTTGCATGTTTTTTGGAAACTATTCTTGCTTTATCTCTCCCATGAATGTTCTTGCTCTTGGGAGCTCTTTTCTGAGTTTTGGGGAAATTCTTGAAATGGGGTTTCTATAGCGTTTGTTTAATATTTGAAGAAGTTGAAGTGGAAAATTGTGGAGCTTGATCTCGACATCAATTCTTAGTTGTGCTACTCACTCAAACTAGGTTCCTGCTAATCTCATTTCTAAATTTGTAGAAAATGAGGACTGTTATGTTGAAAAAAAACCAACTTCATAATAAATTTTGAGTTGGGAAAATTAGTAATTCACCATTTAGGATTCAATTTTGACAAAACCCTTATGTGAATCCATTGATTTCTAATATTTTATGCATACTCTTAAGTCTTGTTGGCAATGATATATGTGTTTGTCACTTGCAATAGAAAAATAAATTTATCTTTCATTCGAACAATCACCTTAGGGTATGTGTAAGATCATCATGGAAAAAATGGGCCCTTAAGTGGCAAAAAATTCAAAAAAGTCAGACTTAGGCAACTTGACATAAAATTTTGAATAAGTTATCTATATTATTTCAAAAATATGTAAGAATAGAATCTGTAGCAAATTGAATGTAGTTTCTAAACTACTAGGTTTGTTTAAAAAAAAAATCATATTTGGTGAAAATTTAAAATTTCAATGCAATGGAACTTAAATTTTAGGGAAAAAATAAGAAGTAGGTGTCTATCTAACCACCCTAACCACAATAAAATGATAATATTTTTTTATAAAAATTTAGATATAAATAGAGGAATCATGCCCCAATGTGATGCATATTTTTTTGTAGTTTTTTTTCAAGTAAATAATTAATTGTGATTTTTTTATTACAACTTTTTAAAAATATAAAAACTTGTATATCTGACCACCTTAACTTGGTCTAAACTTCATGAAATTCATTTTTTTTTTTAATCCTATAGTATGCGAAGTATAGAATGTGACGCATGTTTTGGATTCAAAAAATGTGATACCATTTGAAAGCTATAGATGTTTTTCAATCAACCTATCAATCAGGACTTTAATCGTAATGTAAATAGAAAATGAATAATAATTACTTATTAAATTCAAAGTAAAGAATAATTTATATCAATTGGGAGCTAAGAATCTCCTATAAAAACCCTTTCCGTTTCATCAATTTTAGGTTAAAAAATAGTCATCAGCCACATACCCATTATATTGCCACTTTTTGGCCCATCATGATCCTGCATATACCCCTTAGTCAATGAATTCACTGTTTGAATCTTAAGTAGAATTTGAAATGTCTATTTCTGAGTTATTTCCATAGAGGTTTATTGTGCTTCCTTATTTCAGCTATGAATTATTGCTATGTCGATTATTTTAGCAATTTATTTTATTAAAGATTTGAGTCTACATGTGTTTTAGCGTTACATAGGTATTTGTTTGAGTCTTAATTCTATCTTTAATCTCCTGGAGTAACTTGTTACTGCAAGGTTAGCAAGTTAATTTATTCATTGTACCCTTTTGGCATTGTTTCCTTATTGAATTAGAATCCTTCGCTACAATTTGAGATAGGAATCCTTGCTTAGATTTCACCAATTGCTTGCTCTTGTACATGATTTGAAAGATTAGACTGATTGTTTTCCTACTAACTATTTTGCTAGATTCATCATAATTGCCTATTCTTTTGAGTTTTTAGTTTCCTCTCCTATTATATGCACTAATATCCTGATCCATATCCAATGCATTCACCCTATTAAAACTAACGTGAGGAAGGAAGACACATTTCCTCTTCATGTGTATACCTTTGAGGCTAGTTCTAACTAATGTATTATGATAAGTAGTAAATATTTGTCATCTTTATTGTCTTAAGCAAGCCACACTAAACAAAATATATGGTGCCCTGAGTATGGTTGATGGCAAGAAGTTGAGTCAACTTTTTGGCCAAAAAGTGGGTGTTTTCCCTAATTTTCAGAATTTAACACATTTGACCTTAAAATTTGAAGCACTTAGAGATGAAATCTTTGAAATAGGACCACTAATCATAAAATGTAGTACTCAGAGTCTAGTTTCCAAATATGTAATTTATTTTAATACCCAAATTGTACAAATTGAGTTTCAGTAGGCGTTTCTAAAAACCATTGTTTAAAAGTCACCTTTTTTTACCATACCATGCACATGTACAACATCCATATTTTGACCTAAATTATCATATTTTTCTAAATCCTTTTGGGAAAATATTTGTGACTCACTAAAGCTTGTTTTCAATATATTTTTTAATTTTTTATTGAAATTTTTTTTTGGTTAAATTTTTATTAGGCATATTTGTCATTTTAAAAAATCGTCATGTACAACACACATAAGATGAAATAAAATTATTATTTTTTATTTTTTATAAATTGAAAAGAATTTTCTAAAGTTTGTTCTCATGCAATCCGTTCGTCAAAATGTTATGTTGATCAAAAGTTATTAAAATAGTAAAAGACCCTAATATTTAAAGTTTATGGACCAATTTCATCATAAATTAATTGAAAAATAGAAAAAATAATCCAATTGTAAAAAAGAATTACATATTTGGAATCTGTATTGTCTCATCTAAAATGGGTTTTAATTTCAT
Source organism: Sequoia sempervirens (assembly GCA_007258455.2). Lineage (NCBI taxonomy): Eukaryota > Viridiplantae > Streptophyta > Pinopsida > Cupressales > Cupressaceae > Sequoia > Sequoia sempervirens. The sequence goes on from VDFB02000002.1 coordinate 238,510,046, forward strand.
CAAAAAATTCTACAAAAAAAATCGTCAGCCATATGTCCAAACTCAGTATTTTTCTCTAACATTGTTAGTACCTTCAACTTGTAGGTCAAACCAGCTTGAAGACCTAGGTTCAGATTCCCAATGCTTTTCTTGAACCAAAATACAAGGAAAAAACCTAACCACAAAGCAAATCCAATTTCAATTATTTAGAAACGGAATCTCGTTTTATAATCGGGATCTTGTTTCCCAATTTCAAATGTGGTGACCCTTAATAGGGAAACGGGATCCCGCTTTATAAATAGGATCATGTTTCTTTGTCAATGGTCCCCACATTTAATATTGGGAATGGGATCCGAATTATAAAACAAGATCCCATTTTTTAATAAACGAGATCTCATTCTATAAATGGGATCCAATTTGTTTTTAACTGTTTTATTTAAATTTACTGTGAAGTCCACAACTTCACATGTACGGCTGAGAGTAGTAAAAATGGGCTATTTTTCATCAACTATTGTCTTTATAGGTGGTGAACTTGCATTTTTTATTAATTTTTTCAAAGGAGGCATCATGTAAACCATTTTTGAAGTGGAATTGTGTTAGTTTTGTACTTGTTTGGAGGAACAAAAGGTCTTCAACTTGCAATATGGATTGAATTTTTCAAAGGAGGCATGAAGAAAACAGTTTTTAAGGTGGAATTGGGCTAGTTTTCTACTTGTTTGGAGGAACACAAGAGGAAGAATTTTGTCCTTATAAGTCTTCAACTTCCAATTTGGATTGAACTTTTTGAAGAATTTCACTATTGACATTCATTTGTGCTTGAGTATTTTATAATCATGGGAGATAAAGCTTGTAATAAGAGAAGGAAGACATTGACTCCTGAAGAAATTGAAGCAAAAAAAGAAGGGAGACAAAGACAAAGACAAAGAAGAATGAGAATTAAATAAATGAATGATGGGGGAGCATCTAATTCCACAACTATTGAAGATGAAAACATTGAGGAGACCATGGTTGTAGATGAAGCTAATTTGCAAGAAGTCAATTTGGAGAAGAATATGAGTATACAAGCAATTCCTAAGTGTATGTCTTCAAATCCCTCTTTCAATGCTATGGAGAATGTTTCAATATGCACAAATCCAGGTATGTCTTCAAATCCACATGTTAGTGAAATGGTAAATTTGTATGTAGAAGTTTTACAAGATGTTGGACTTAACAATGCTGACATTGATAATATTCGAAGAGATGAAAATTTTATAGAATTTGTTGAAAATGAAAATGAGAATGATCCTTTTGTTGAAAATGAAAATAAAAACTATTTTGTTGATGTAAATGAAAATGAAAACCGTTTTGTTGATGAAAAAGAAGATGAAAATGTAAATCGCTTTGAAGTTGAAAATGAAAATGAAAATGAAGATGAAGATGAAGATGAAAATTTAGAAGGTGATGTTGAATTTAATGAAAATACTTTTTTTTTAAATTGAAATTGTTGTTTTCAATAATCTTCCTAGTCAAATTTCTTGGAGGAAAATAAGAACACATGCGAATAGAATATACAACAAATTCTTTTATCATAAAAAAATGCAATTCAATGTCAACTAATGATGCAATTGATGAGAATGAAAAAAATGAGGAAAATAATGAAAGGGTTAGGCTTTTTTGTTAAACCAAAAAGAAAATATCAATCATTAAAACATGTTATGTCTACTGTTGCTAGTATCATTCAATCTATTGGGAAAAATAGTCAATCTAAAGATAAAAATGCAGCAAGAAGAGCTATAACAACTACTATAGTTAATAAAGCAACTTTGAATAAAAGAATGGTAAGAAATATTAGTGAAGTTTTTAAAATACATCCTAAAACATTGTAAGAGTTGTAAAAAGAAGAGAAAGTATATAAAATGATCCTATAAACCAATGTTGGAGTTTCAGTGGTCGACTCCCGAGGTCTAATATGAAATTAAATGTTGAAATTAAATCTTTGATAAAAAAATATTGGCATGATAATACTAAGGTTTCATCTAATGCTAGAGATGTTTTAAAACTAAGGGTGGGGTCCAAAGTTCATGACCCTCACCCAAAACAAGGTCTATTAGATACAACACAAACTGAATTTTATAGAAAATTTTGTGGTGATTTAGTGTTACTTGGTAATATTAAAATAATTCAAAGGTCTTTTGAAAAATGTAAACCTTGGTATGTAAAAATTAATAAGCAGCGAATATCTTGTTATTGTAAAACACATGTTTAATTTCATTATTTTTATGATGTTTTTGATATATACGTTGCACCTTGCATACTAACATGATTATACATGAATGTGGTATTAATATGCCACCTAAAGCAATAAGGGAGTTTATTTCAAGTTTTTTTTGTGAAATATCTAATGGTAAATTGTTTTATTTAAGTTCTTGTATTTCTGGACAATGCATTAACTATGGAAATCTTTCATTCTTAAGAATTTGTATGCATGAAAGTGTTGATATTGATTTTGGACAACAATTAGTAGATGTTAAAAGATTTAAGAATTTTCACTATTCTTTAAAAGATGGAAAAATAGCAAAGCGTTGTGATTTAGTTACAAAAAAAGTTAGTGTGCATGCATTCATGAGTGAATTTAAGAATAATATTGTACCAAAATATGTCATGCACTCTCAACATGCTTGATGTATTGATGGCCAATTTCACACATGTAGAAGGGTCAAACCACAATAGTGGTTTACAAATTTTATGAGGAAGGAAATTTCATTTTTTTTCCTTCCCCCAAACTCAACGGGTTCAGTCGAACTCAATGGTTCAGCCGAACCATATTATATGTTCAACCAAACATATATGTTCGGTCGAACCATTGGTTCGACTGAACCCCCAAACCCTAAACAAAAATATATATTTTAAGGGGTTTGGTCAAACATGGGTTAGACAGAACCCCTTGAAATAAGACATTAAAAAAAAAAAGAATTTTTCACTGTCATTTTCGCTTTTTACTGCTTTCCTTGTACTTGTGCGTGCGGCGAACAATGAACTTGATCTGCAAACGGTGAACAAACTCTCGACTTCATCTCTCTGGCGAACACAAACTCAACTTCATCTCCTAAGTTCATCAACCCAACTTGCATATCAAGCGCCAGGTTTGTCAAATTCGAATTTTGTAGAGTTCAAAATGCATTTGTTTGTTAAATTTTGAAACCCTAAATGCGATTTTTTTTCAAATTTGTTGAATTGAAATTGCATTTGTTTGAAAGTTTCTAAAGCATTTTCAACATACACTATTTCTATGATACATTTCTACTCTGTCAAAAAATTAACATGCCCTGTCTATGCTTCCACATTTTGCATACATTTCTACCAGGGCACCTCCAATTTATTTGAGGCATTATATCAAATAGTTCATTAACAAATTTATTTGAGGCATTATATCAAACAGTTCATGGTAATTTTTGATGGAGTATGATAGAAATAGTGTTTCCATTGTATGCACCCTATATCAAACAATTCATTAACAAATTTATTTGAGGCATTATATCAAACATCATGGTAATTTTTGATGGAGTATGATAGAAATAGTGTTTCCATTGTATGCACCCTATATCAAATAGTTCATTAACAAATTTATTTGAGGCATTATATCAAAAACACTATTGGAAATTTATTTGAGGCATTATATCAAACAATTCATTAACAAATTTATTTGAGAAATTATATCAAACAGTTCATGATATAAAGTTTAGGGTGAATACAATGGAAACTTGGATAAAATTCTTCATATTTTTCCTTTGAGTCTTATGACATTACTCAAAAAATGGTTGGTGAACTAAATGTATGAATCGAAGAATAAATTTAGAGGAAATAAACTAGATTGTTTGAATGAAATGTATAATAAAATAGTTCTATTAGGATTTAGAAGGAATGAAGGTATTATTAAATTTTCTAGTATTAGGAAAATATAAAAATATGTCCACTTTACTATATATATATATATATATTTAAAACTATTCTTCATATATCATTGTTAAAACTATTAAAAATTAAATTACATAAATCAATTTTAAATTTGTACAAAGAAATAAATGACTTTGACTAAGAGCGAATATTTAAAATATAGCTATCCTCTTTGCAAAATCCAATTTGATTTGAGATATTTATGGACAAAAAATATGGATGAGCATGAGGTAAGTAAGAAAGAATAACCTTAATTTATATCTTCCCTCATCAAATAATTTCACATTTAAAGAGTTTCTTAAGGCATATCCAATTATGAAAAACTATTATATACTTGTTATAACTATATTAAAGTATATCATGAATAAATTGAAAGGATAAAGAGTAAATCACTAAAAACACATACATAAATCATAGAAGTAAATTGATTAATATAAGGAGATTCAAGTGGTTGGATAATTTTTTCCAAGGAGTGGAAGAGGTTAAGAAGGAACCATCAAATAAATATATTATTTTAAATACTTTGAAAGAAAAATAAAATTCTCCCTGCTCTAAATTGAAATGGTATTCCTTCTAAGATGATAATAATTGAAAAGAAGAAAATAATCATTATGAAGATCAAGTACCATTGATAAGTTTTAAGAGATCAAATAAAATATTCAACAACAAAAGAAAAAAGAGAAAATAGTTAATGCTAAAGAAACAACTACAACCAAGTTACTATGTTATAAATTCTCCTCTTATGTAGTCTTCATTTCCCTATAAATTGTGGCCTCCTTGTACAAATTAGCTATTGATCACCATAGTGAAACAAAATTAACATTTTGAAATGGTTAAACATTATTATTATTTTTATTTATATAAGTATAATTATTATGGGTTCATTTCTCCTCTCCTACTCTTCCTAATAAGGTTCTATTTCATAAGCCTCATATAAATGTTAGGGTTCTAACTTTTAAAAATTGAATAGTGTCAACTTAATCTCATTAGACAATGCTCCCCTAGTATTAATGGGGCCAACTTTTTATCTATCAAACTCGGCTATGTTTACATTGAATAAGAATTTGATACCTTTATCATGATACTTGAACTAAGATATCTTGGCTCTAATTTTAGTCATTTTATCTAAAAATTATTGGTGACATATCCATTCGTGTTTAGTTTTAATCATTTATTATTGCAATTAATTATTACAAGGAGATTCTTGAAGCTTGTATTCCATCCCCACCATTTTTATTCTAAATATTTGACATTTTCTTTCAACTTAAAGTCTAGATTTATCCTAAATGCTATACATATTTTTCTAGGATAACACATATTCATTATATTTCACTAAATGTGTTCAAGTATAGAAGGAAAACCTTCAATATATCTTTAAGATAACTTTGATACCATCAAGATAATCCCACCTTTCATTGCATTAATATCAAGGTTAACTAACCCTTCCTCTTTACATGCTTTTCAATTAGAGTATATTCTAGTAAAAATAGAAACATTAATAGTGTGGTTATGAAAGAGTGTCAAGGGATGCACACATCACTATTATTAATAAATTATAAGATTGTAAGAAATTTTTATGGAAGAAATGACTATCTAATAGAGAATATAATGTATTAGTACATATCTAACTATTACATATTTTAAATAAAGCCCCTTTAAAATCTATCTTATTGCCATTTAATGAGTCAACTAGGTTCAGAATTATTTTCATCTTATTCCCCCAAAATTCATCACCTTTACAACAAAACTTGATTTCATCTAATTTATCTTATTTATTCTCAAATCATGTTAAAATTACCACCTTAAACTCTAAGAAATATTTGGTAACTTATTTATTTTATCTTCATTTAGAAAGGGGTGTGAAGGGGATTTAGAACCTTTTAAAGTTTCTTTCAAACTAACTAGGAAGATTTTATTCATTGCCTTTCTTGTTGCTTTTAGCATTAGTGTTATGAATTTTGTGCCTTCATTCTTAAAAATTCTTATATCAACTCATTTAGCATTTCCATGATCGTTTTATATGGGAAAGGTCAACATACAACGATGTAGACACTTTCCATTTTTTTTTAATCCTTAATTAGTTCTTTCTAGGGAAACTTTTAGTCTTTTTGAACACCTTACAAAAATATGATAAATGTGTGATTATTTTTCTTTCCACTCTATAAATTTTTGATGTGCTTGGATATATAATTGAGACTCATAATGTACAATGATAAAAATTTAGTATATATGAAAGAAATATTTTTGAGACATCAAACTACCATTCTACATAACTCTCACATGGAAATAAGAATATTATTTTATTTTAACTAAATAAATTGTGTGTACTCTATCTTGAAAATTACTAATTAATTTTGAATTATATACTTATAATTTAAAATAAGAGCATCCTTTGTAACATGGAATAGATAGGTTAATTTTAATGAAATAAAATATTTTTTTATATTAAGAAGAATTTACAAATATATGGAACTCATACGTTGAGAAATTGACTAAGATGTAACTCTGTATGAGAATTAAGATGCTCAAATAATTTATATACCTTCTTTCAGTAATTAACATTAGAAATTAATACTTGGTTCATATTGTATACCCACCTCCCAATGGTCTTGGAATGGATGCATTTAGATGGAGAAGGATTTCAAAAGACTCATGGTACTTGTGGACCCCTCAAAGGCATGATATATAAAACATGAACTTTATTTATGAAATTTGGTATTTTGTTGTTGGCTTCTAGTATGAATGTTATCTATAAGGTGGAATTCTTAGTTGAGATTCTCAATCTTCCATTGTTGGTTTCTAGTGTGATTATACAATATGCTCGCCAAACTGTATTAATTTCTAATGTTAATTATTCAAAGAAAGTTTTGTTTCATAAGAAGAGACCTATGTTCACATATTCCTTGAGGCATGTTATTATCCACAATGCATGACACTTCTTCACATCTTTACCAAGTTCTCAACAGATACAGATCTTCCATTTCCATGGACGAGATTGATGATTTAAAAAGAAAATATCATGCCATTTCTTTCTTGAGAAGTCATGTTTGCATTCATGATTTTCAACTTCCATCTTCATCCAAAAAGAAATTTTGTTATCGTTATGTGCCTGATATTAAAAAAAATCAAAACCTTCATTTGAGCATGATCTCCAACATAAAGGTAAATGAGTGGAAACAAAAGAAAGCTTGATTAATGGCTTTCAGCATGTTGGTGGAAAATTTGCATCTTTTTGAAAGTGGCTTCCTAGCTTATCAGTCTTATGTTTAGTAAGGTTTTGTAATCTCCACTGTGTTTTGTATTCAGGTCACAAGTATATCTAGTATGATGTCTTCTTTTGGGTATTTTGGGTGCATAAGAGAATGTGCATATGTATTGATGTATTCAACCAATGTGCTTTTGTAACATTGTAATTAGACAATTGGTCATTTGTACTAGGACCTCACTGGTCTTTTTGATATTTTGTAAAATTTGTTACTCAGACTACAACTAGGGGTTTTCTTGTCGGTTCTTTCCGGCCAGTATGTCCGCCTGAACCAGCTATATGTAAAATATTATATATAAATAAAATTATAAGTGGTCTCCCACTTTTGCTTAGAAAAAAAAGTTCTTGTAAATGTCCACATCTTTTTCCTTGACACAGTTGCTATTTCTTAAAAGATTTCTTATGATTTTTCATAATGTTGGTCAATACTTTATTGTAAATATTCTATAGTCATGCTCTTAAATGTCATAAGAATATGTTGTAAGAGGGTTTCATCTTATAAAGCTATAATAATATTATATGCATTTAGAACATCTTAGACACCTCCCTTGAAGAATTCAACAAATGACAAATAACTACCAACACAAAGTGAGATGCCTCATTTCCTAATATGAGGACAAATTAATAAATCAAAATATTAGGATGCAAGGTTGACCCATCTTTCCCAATACTTGGCTAAGTTTATCATCTATTGAGGAGTGAATCCCAACAACAATTGTGCTTAGTGCTTACTACTAATCCAAGGAATACCCATTCACTTTTTCTTTATTGTATGCCTAATGACTCCTCATCTCAAGTTAAATTGTGGGAATGGATTTTTATGCCCTCCCTATGACTAAATGGGTATAAGGAGGTGAATATAATATGGTGGAAAAAACCAAGATACAAGTTGGTTTAGTTCTCATAAACTCTCTAAAAAATAATTGAATTCCTACATCCTAACTAGAAATACCATGAGGGCTTTAGATCCCATTTTAGACAAAAAATATTCATATACTGATCACTAGTTCACTTGGACCAACTAAAGAGATGGTTAACTAAGGGAAACTTAGTTGTATTGATAGACTAAAACTTAGTTATTTCTCTTTCCATTGTCCCCTCTCCACAAAACACCCTTATTTAAGTAGATTCTATTAAACCTATCTCACAAATCACCTCCCAATTCTTTAAACTTTTCAAACTTCTTATTCCCCATACCTAATAATCTATCCTTCAAGCTCAACACTTCCCACCTCAATCAAATTGATCACTTTGCTTCCCTAATATCCCTTTGGTTGATGTTCCTAGACCTCATCAAAATGGTAAGTGGATACAATTGTGGAATGATGCAATTAAATCTATTGCACTACCTTACTATGATCATGATCTTACAATAAGAATACGGCTAGAAAGAGATCTAGAATGGAAAAAAAATATGGATCCAAAAAGAAAAAGAAAAAAACTTGTTTTGGCTTTAGCACTTACTAATAACTTTTCTACAATGAGTGGTTGCTTCCGTTGAAATAAAACTTAGAAGATTTGAACTTAATTGTGGTAGATGATCTCAATTAAGAGATAGGCTACATTGGATGAAAGGATATAAGGGATACAAATTATTTTTTAGTTATCTCGAACATATTTACATTCTCGAGAGTGGATAATATCTATCGTTGATCAAGAGAGGTAGTTCCATGACAACTCTAATGATATTAAATCCATTTTCCTCCAACATTACAAATAATTTTTAATTGATCTAGTTGAAGGAGATCCATGTCAAGATATAGTGAAAAATTATGTGCATAACAATTATATATTTTTTAACATATATAAAATGTATGGTTGGATTAGTGAGATATTTATAACAAGTATGCAATATGAAGTCAAAATTTATTAGATTTTATTCTTAATAAATTAGTTTTGATGATTCAATTTATAGATTTATGCAATCTATAAGTTTAAATAGTTTGATGGTATCTAAACTTTATACATATAAAAATATGATAAATGTCTAATTATTTTGCTTTCCAATCTATAATTTTTTGATGTTATTGGCTATATAATTGAGATGATTCACTCATATTGTAATGATAAAATTCATCCTCATATGGAGGATTTTATATTATCTTCCATTAAATTCATCCTCTTTACGAGATTCTTATGGAATATTGATATTCTAGTGTGAATTCTTAATTTTAGACATATCTTAACTAGATAAATTTAGGTTCAATGAAGGCAATGGAACTTTTTTTTCACTTACATAATCCTATTTTGAAGTTCATTTATGTTAACAACTATTAGATTAAATATTTTTATCCCCAATTATTTTCAAATAATTTTATACTAATCTTTGTATTCTTATTCTTTCTTTCATTTTTTCATTTAAAATTTGAACCATTTAAAGATGCTATGTTATAGATTATAGTTGTCTTCCAGTTCTTTTTAAATTGTTAATGGTATGAAATTATTATTGATGAGTAGATGAATTATTACAACTATTTTAGATTTGTATTCCCTTTATCTAGATATATTATTTACCAAAGTCTCATTGCTCTTTTAGTTGTATTGTATATATATAACATGGAAAATGTAGATCATGTTCCACCTGTGCCAAATTCTTTGTTTGCAAATACTAGTAATGAGATTAAAAAATTGAGATATTCATTAGCATAAGGTGCAGCCCCGGGGATATATAGTGAACCATGCATGTTAATATTGCATAGTCTAGAGAAACTAAAAGATGAACTTGAGAGGACTAGTGCATATTCCCCAGATAGAGTGACTGCTATTATTTCCCATATGCGGGAAGAAGTACATGGTGACGTTCCCCTTTAACAAATACAGGATAGTGTCACCAAAGAAATGATAAAAGCCACTTATTTTCCATTTTATCAAAATGTGTGTAAGGCTAGGGGATACTAGGTCACTAGATGTGTCGATCATGCTATGGCCTCATTGATCTACCCACGATTTCTCACAGCACATGGTCTATACCCAAACAATGACTAGATTCCATTATATTTTGTTCAGCAATTGTATGCTGAGGTCCATTTAGGCCTCAAAATTAACTACCTGGAAATTCCACCATATGTTGGTCATTGGCATGGCAGGATTGTTGATAGGCCCACTTATCGTCGAGCAGATAGACCACCCCCAGTGTTTAGGGTATTGGTTGATGACAGGTCTCCTGCTCTCACCCCAGCTCTAGCCCCCATAGTAGATGAGGTTGTCATTGCTTCCCAAAAGGAAGCAATTGACACTGTAGGTGACATTGTGGCTGCCACCACTAGGATATCTAATGATCATGTAGGTCAGTATTTGATTTCCATACATTCCCAATCCACACCATTTTCAACACAGTGGACCACCATGGATCCTTTTGCAGTGGCCGACATCCCTACTCCTACATAGCTTGATGCCCTTACAGGAGATATGGCACGCATGACTTTGCATTGTTTGGCTGAGGACCTGTTGGAGGCATATGCCCACATTGCATCAAACAATGGGATTGGTATAGAGCATGTTAGAGATCATTTGAGATGTAGAGGTCATTCAGTTCTAGGATCCCATCACTCTCAATCGAGCACTAGTGTGCATCAGGATCCACCTACAGTTCATATGGCAGCTGCACAGACTATAGGTTTTACTGATGTGTTGATTGGTTATGTTTCATCATCACTAATGCCATCTCACCTTCATAGTCCTCTACATTCATCATTTATGGCATGACATGGGATAGATCAAATGGATGTAGATGTTGATTCGTCGCTTGATTGTTTGGTGGATATGGTGGAGGTGACCGTTTTAGAGGACTTAGGTCATATGATATCAAATGATGTGCATGTATGTGTGCATGTGCATGTTTCAATTCTTTTTTCATTTTATTTTTTTTAAACTAGATATTCATGTAAGTTGATATATGTGTATATATATTGTTATAGGTGGACATACCTCATATCACTCCTAGCCTTGGTCTAGATCATGTGCATGATCGATGTGACTTTGTGGATGAAGTTGCTGCCAATGGACATGTGAGTCTTACATTTTTATATAATCACACGTGTATATGTACATGCAACATTTATGTATGCATAGATCTAGATTGATATTTAAAAATACAATTTCATTTAAAACTAACTTTCATAAAATTTATTTAATATAAATTATATGTATTTAACACATCTTGTACACAATTTTATTTGTAGGGCTCAACACATCCATCAGAGCAGGACCGTTCTCATTCAGATGGCCATTCCTCTAGGAGTAGACATTCATATTAGGCCATGCACTCTAGATTTATGATCTTTACCACATGTATTTGATTATATGATGATATTTAATAGTATTTGATATTTGATGATCTCTAACTTACATTTGCTTATATGATATACACACATTTGCTTATTTGTTGATCTTTAGTATTCGGCATTTGATGATCTTTAATTTACATTTTGCTTATATGATATGTACATATATTTTCTTATATGATATATACATACATTTTCCTCTTTGCTTATAATATGTGTTATGTTTATATGTATTGAATCTCTTTACATGTATGTACATGTGTTTGCTTATGGTTTAAACATGTTTACACATAATATATGTATGCATTTGCTTTAAATATTCAATATACATACATTTTTTCTTATTTTATGATCTCTTACAACTTACATTTCCTTATATTCAATATAAATTTGATCTCTAGTAGAATTTTAGGGAAATCAATGCCACTTTATAATTAAGTTCATTCATGTTGATCACAATAAATATATATTTTTAAATGACTTAAGCAACATGAACCATTGAGTTGAGAACAAGATATAATCTTTTTGACAAGTAACTTGAAATTCAATTCAAATATAATTAAGAAAATTCAATTCAAATATAATTAAGAAAATTTAATTCAAATTATACCTCTACTATACATTTTTGAAAACTAGCTTGAAATTCAATTCAAATATAATTAAGAAAATTCAATTCAAATTATACCTCTAATATAAATTTTTGACACTTTAACAAAATTCTAAAATTACTAGATATGTTGTGCATACCTATGAATTAAATAACAACAAACTCCACAATGAAATAACTTGTTTGTTTACTACTTGATTCATTTAAACTAGGATCTAGTTATTCCATGTACACTAGAATAATTTTTTTCCCATCCCATATGCATATAAATAGAAGCTTATTTTTCATTATTCGGATATCAAATTGCAAGATTAATTCTCATTTATATCACTTGGAGTGCAGATTTTGGAGAAGTTTTTGCACATTTATCAAGGAGGCAAATATTGGAGCTCGACAACTTTTCATTTTTATCAATCAAGGAAAAAATTGTGGATAATTTAACTAAGTTGGTAGAGGACTTGTTTTGAGTCATCTTTAAGTTGAAGAAGAAAATGGGACAACAAAGAAAAAGAAAAAATGTGTCTCAATGGAAATTGTCAAAAGAAGAAGAACAAAAGAAGTGAACAAAACTTGGAAAATTATCATAGAAAGAAACAAGGTACATGCTTGTTTCTTCTCTCTCTCACTCTCAAGTGTGTGTTTAGTACTTTTACTTTGAAAAAACATGAGTATTCATTTGATGGGATGGAATCCATAATGTGCATTACTCCACCCAATAATTTGGTTAGTACACCTAAACATAAATTTGTATGTGCATACATTTTGCATTGGCTTTCTTATTAAAATTATAAATGTTTAATGTATGACCATTTTTCAACTTACAATACCTCAACTTAAAATGTACTCTTAAACTAAAATATTGTACATTAAATCCTTCCCTACAAACCTTTCACTTGTCTTTTACCAATACCTTTGTTTAATATTTTTTTCATCACATTATCATTGTTGAGTATTGCATCTACAAAATTTTCTCTTTACTTTTTTCATGAAGAAAATGATAGTGTACTTCAATACATGCTTAGTTCTCCAATGAAACCTTAAATTTTGTGTCCCTCAGTATGCCACTTTGATTTTCATAATTTTTTCAACCACATTAATTATTTTATGGCTTTGCAAATTCCTATATATTCTAGCTTTTCACTTTGAAAGAAACCATTATTTTTTCTTAATTATTCATGAAACTACACCTTCATGTAGAATGAAGTAGCATTCTAATGTTGATATTTGGTGATCAATAGCCCCTATCCAATCTACATTGCAACATCTAGTTATCTTAAGATTTTTCTAAACTCCCATTGAATTTAATCTAATGGTCAATAGTTCCTTAAAAATATTTTTTAAATATTTTAATAAATTCCCAATTCTAAGCTCTAGAATTATTTTAAAATTAGAACTCAAATTATACTTAAAGCCAATGCAATGTCAGGTTTTCTAGAGACTAACACATGTATACATCAAAACTCAAGCTATATGTTTCCAAGAAATAATAGTTATATATGATAGATTATTCTTTAAATTATGTCTTAACACACATTTGTTTTGAAGGTTTCTAACCATCATTACACTTGAATGACTATAAATACTTTTAAATGTCCTCAAGTCATCTTGGTCATGCAAGTTGCAATGTTTATATGATCCTTGACTCCAATTCCTTAAGCCAATTCTTTTTGTTTCAATATTTTTGTTTTGTGTCTTTGGTCTTTTATTTTCATCACTTCAATGTTCTCAAATTATTTTTATGTTTTATGCTCTAGGGATTTCTCAAGCTGGAGTCGAGCCAAATCTAGATATTGGATCAAACAAATCCGTTGAAGAACACATGGACCTTGAAGTTAGGGAGGAGACCCAAGTTTAAACAATTCTTGTTGGAGATGGGTCAAGATCACTTCCTTCTACTGGTATGGATGAGAATATAAAACTAGCACAAACTTCTCTCACTTATAGCATCATGTTTTATCAGTTTGTTTACTTGCATACATAAACTTCACTTATATAACATCATCTCTCACTTTTGTTTGCAAAATATTTTGTGAGACATGTGTAGGAAGGGCTCAACAAGCAAGAAGTTTTCATGCTCAAGTCGATCCAAATCTAGACATTGGATCAAATGAATCCACTCAAGAATGCATGGTCCTTGAAGATAGGGAGGAGGCATAAGTTCAAACAGTGCATGTTGGAGAGGGGTCGGGATCACTTCCTCCTACTGGTATGGATGAGCATATAAAACTAGGTAAGAAGGTGGGGAAACAAATTTCTCATAGAAATTTAGATCATTTACCTAAAATGGATATGGAGAAACTAAAATATTATGCCAACTAGCCTTATAATAAGAGAAAGAGGTTAATGCCTAAATCTGTAAATGGAATGATCACTCATCATTTCAATCATCTTGATACACTTGAAAAAACCCAATTGTTATCACATTTACTTCTTCGTGGTGAGCTCAAAGAGTCATTACAATTGTTGGGTGTACATGTATTCAACATCAAATAAGAAGAAACACATGGGATTACAAAAGGATATTGTTTAAAATGTTTAAAAGGGTTTAGATTCCATTGGGAAAGGATCTCGATCAGTGGATAAGGCCACTACAATAAGGGTGATGTTGACATCTACTGTACATCAAGATATAGCAAGAAAAAGAAAAATGTTTGCACTTTCAACTAAAATTGGTTATAGTAGAACCACATTGATAAAATATGAGAAAAACAAATTTTTTTTGGATGAGAGTTTAGAAGGCAATTGGGAAATTATGTGTAGAGCTCCCCATTTTGACAAGATTGAAGATGTTGTTAGGAACTTGGTCTCAGGTTTTTGGCATGATCAGACTTGTCCATCATCAAATGCTAGAGATGTTATGAGACACAGGATTGGACCTAGTATTTATGAAAATCATATCAAACATTGGCTAGACATAACACAATTTGAGATGTATATGAACTTTTGTAATGAATATCCTCATATAAAGATTGGGAAAACAATGTTTCAAAGGTTAAAGCCATATTATGTGAAGATAAACAAGTTTTTTGAAACTTGTTGTTGTCGTTATCATATTGAATTTGATCTCTACTATTAGGTGTTTGAAAGATGAGAGAAGAAAGATGTGGGTTTCAAAATGCACCTCCTAAACAAGCAAGTTTGTTCATAAAGTCTATATTATGTGATCATGAAAATGGACCTCAAATAAACTACATAAAAGGAATTTGTGAGACATGTGGAAATTTGGCTAAATTTCCTTCAAGAATTGAGGATACTGACCTAACAAAGACAGTAAATTGCAAGAGGTAAGTACTATTTTTAGAGAGTTTATTTTTTTCAATTTCTCATAGATTGTTATTTGGATTCTCTTTGATGTAATGTTTCATTGATCAAGTGTGGTTTATTAGTTATGCACATATTTTACTGACACATGTACAAGTATGTAAAGTTGCAAACAAATTTTGGGAAAGAATCCACAAGGTTGAACTATGTAGAAGAAGAGATTCCCATTGGAAAATTTATGGAAGATTTTTGAATATTGATACGACCATATATACATCATTCATTTTTTTCTAAGTGGCAAGTACAACAATTCCAAACATTGAGAGATACTTTCCCACGTGGAACAGTTCTATCAGTAGCTGACTTTGCAGAAAATTACTCCTTTGTAAATCAAAAGGAGATTCAATAAGAGTATTACTTTTCAAAGCAGATCACTATTATGGTTCATGTGTGTTATCGACATGCACAATTAGAATTGGATGGTGTTGAGAGTGCATATGAAGAATGATCCATTAAGAAATAATATCACTTTTATATTAGTGATGATAAAGAGCATGACACATGTTTTGTCCAACATTGCTTTACAATATTTTTTGAGAATTTGAGAAGCAGGGGTGTAAAATTTGAAAATCATTTTGTATGGTCAGATGGATGTGTAGCATAATTAAAATATTCACGGCCATTCTATGCACTTTGTAGATATCATAAAATATAAAAAATACCACATGTTTGGAGTTTTTTTGAGAGTGGGCATGCAAAGGGTGACCATGATGGAGCAAGAGCTTGCATCAAACGAGCTTTAAGAAAGCATCAAATGAGTTATCCAGAAGATCATCTAGACAATGCACATGATGTTGTTGAATGGTGCAAGAAACACTTTGCATCAAATGTGGTCGACACATCTTCAAGAACAAACTGACACATTCCACATAGAGTGTTTTGGGAGATATCGGTATGTATAAATTACATTAAATCAAAAATTTGAATTTATTTAAATTTAAATATATATATATGTATACATATTTGTTCACATAAGTTTTTTGTTGTACATATGTATCTAGGTGTGGATAGAAGATCGATGCATGGATGCAAGAGGGTAGAAAAAACAAGATCTTTGCATTGTGTTAGGAGTTCAGATAGTCGCCATGGATGGATATTAGACAAGGGATTACTCTTGTTTTTGCACTGAGTGCATTGAGGGAAACTTTGATTATGCATGCAACAATCAAGAACTTGGATATGTTGGTAAATGGGATACGGTGCCACTAGTGGTTTCAGAAACATATGATGAAAACGAGGAAGAAATATTTGAAGACATTCCTTTGATTTCAATTGATTATGACCATATTTCAGGATTGGTTAGAAAAGGTACATATGTGTAAGTTTTCAATAATTTAAATATTATATATATCTAGTTAATGATCTTTAGAGACATTTCTAATTTTTTTAGAATTTTTTTGTGTAAATTTGGTGTACAGGAGATGTTTTTGTAGTCCTAGCAGAGCCTGGAAACATCGAAGGTTTTAGCTATTATTTATTGTGTTGCACATAAGAGAGGAATAAGCTAACAGAACCTGAAACAAGTGATGGAATGTTATTTCCCACAGGTGAGTTTGAATTTAAAATTTTATATACATTGTATTCACATGTACACATTACATTATAAACATTAAATATATATTGTAGAAACCTTGAGCACGAAAATGTTGCACACGTTCATATGTCTTACCTTAGGTTCATGTTTACCATGCAGGTTCTGTTGTAGGGAAAGGGACATATCTAAAACAAGTCAAAGTTGTCCAGCATGGGATTCATTTTGTTGACTATCAACTTGATAACAAGGTCTATCAATATAGTCACTTAATAATTGCTACCACTCTACATCTTCATGCAGTTCCACATGCATGTGGCCGAAGAAAATGGAGACTAGATAGTGATGATCATCAAAAAATTATGCATGTTATTGAAGAGCGGGTTGAACCAGAATCTTTGACTTAGATTATATCCATGGTTTTCAAGTTCACTTGTAACCTGATACATGTTCAAATGAGAACTTATAGTAACTTGTACATAGTTGTAAATCATTTTGTGTAAATTACAATTATATGTACATATTTGTTCCATGGAAAATTCTTAAGTTCAAGAATCTTTGATAACATCATCTCTCACTTTTTTTGGTTGCATGTAAACCCATATATATGCTTTCAATCCTTATTTGAAACATAGTGAATTTTTTTAAAATCATTTTTCCTAAATTACAATTATATGTACATATTTGTTAAATGGAAAATTCTTAAGTTCAAGAATCTTTGATACCATCATATCACTTTTTTTGGCTGCATGTAAACCCACATATATGTTTTCAATCCTCATTTGAAACGTAGTGAAGTTTTTTAAAATCATTTTCCTAAATTACAATTATATACAACTTATATTTGTTTCATGGAATTCTTAAGTTCAAGAATCTTATATACACTTATATACAACTT
>VDFB02000002.1:238527962-238955446 GCA_007258455.2 Sequoia sempervirens
AAGGATTTAGGGATGCCCTCTATATACCTTGATGGTACGTGAGGCCCAATTTGATGAATTTGAAAGGAAAATAATGCCAAATATCCAGGAGGAGAGGGTAACCCACACTCTACCTTCACTTTCAAAAGGTATAAAGTTCTTTAGGGCTTAGCCAAAATTGGCAAGATTCTACTTCCAAGAGGCATGCGTTTAGATTCACCCCCTACTATTTATACTCCACCAAAATGCTAGAGTTGAGGTTGTCCCCTAGAGTGATCACTTCTCTAGGCAGGCCCCCTAAGAAGGTTACACAAAAGTGATGCAAATAATTTTTTTGATCTCCAAGATCATATGATAATGCAAGGAGAGATCATACACATGTATTTGATCACACAAACAATGTTCATTAGCCCTCAAAATTGAAATGTGTGATGTGAAAATGAGAGTGTTGAAGAGTTCTTTTGATTCCCAAGATTATATGGAAATATGAGGAAAGAGCATACACACCTCCAAGCACAAATAAGATCACCAAGCAATGCAAGCACTTTCTTTTTTTAAGACTAAATTGAAATGTTATTTTGAGAAGACAATTGTTGTTTTTAAGCCTAAATTGAAATGTGATTTTGAGAACAAGATTAAGATGAAGACATGAGTTGAAAAGTGTGCACCTAGATTTTCTTTAGCTTCAATTTTTTTTCCACTTGATCCAATTTGTATTTTTAAGTGTTTACTTTTTTGCGCATTCATAAAACCAACAACAAAGCCAAAACCCTAACTAGACAATTGATCACTAATATTAGAGGGTTAGCTATTCAAGACAAATATATATTTTGGAAATGTTTTTGGCATCAAAAATAAAAAACACATCTTTCTAAAAACATAATTTTTAAATATTTGATTTTTTATGTAATTTTTTTCATCCAAATCAAAAACATAAAGAATAGACCCCTATTACAGTTTAGAGACTTTCCAAAAATATAAAAAAAATCTAAAAAATTTGCTAATTTTCTCTCAAAATTAATTTTTCATGAAACATAATAAAAAAATTATAAATAATTAAAAATAGATCTAAAAAATCTAATTTTTGGAATGGAAGCTCTTGATATTTTCTACAACCTGCAAAAAAAATTATGAAAAGATCTGCAACTATTTAAGAGATAAGGTTAAATCTTTGAAAACTAGGGTATTGTCCAAAAATGATGCAAAACCTGGAACAAAAAAAGATGACAAAGCTTGCAACAAAAAGGATCCAACTCCAAAATTCCTCAAAATTTGTCAAAATATTGAGCCAAAAATTAAAACACTTCACAAAACCTTCACAAGACATCATTCTTTAAGTTTTAGTACCTAAATAAGCATGTTCAAGCCATGTTACAACATGAAATCAAAGCAACATAGTTCCAACACCATAAAACATGACCTAAAAGGCCATGAAAATGACAAGAGGTCATTTTTCTATGACACATTTAGCCCCCACTTTAGTGAGAGGATGAACTTGCTTCAAACTCGCACTAAATTAGCCATGAACATTAAGGGGAGGGTTCAAGTGCACTTATGTTAGCAAGATGGAATACAACCATCAAGAGGGATGATCAAGCCCCCAAGATGAAGATCCCATGGAAAACTAAGCATAAGGACAAAGGAACACACAAGTGTTGAAAAGATTTGAATGAACCTTCGATCGTCAATTCAACTAGTTGTGAAAAGAGATCTAGGCTAATTGTTTGAAAAAAAAAGAATGTGTACTCACTCTGGGGCCACAAAACTTTAGGTTGTCTATGGGGTGAGAAGGACCAACTATATGCTCACTCTGGGGCCATAGAACTAGTTGTCTACGGGGTGAGAAATCCCAAAAATTAAGATACATACGCTAGTTGGTATGCACTCACAAACAAAAAGGTGGCTATGGGGAAAATTCATGCCTCTAGTTGGGATTCCCGCTCAACCATGTTAGAGTTATACCACCTGATAACTCTAATAAGGAACCACAAAGAAAAATGCCATTAACAAAAAAAAAGGGTACCATAGTCATGCAAGTTGTGTTATGCAAGGCGGAAAAAAGGAAATGCAAAAATGTAATGTAAAAAGTGAAAAGATGTTCAAAGGAGTCTTGTTTAGTTCATGCAAGGTCAGTCACTTAGGGAACATCGTGTCTAATGTCTCCAAGAGAGGAACAATAAAATAATAGTATATTCACAACCTAGGGGGTGTGGTGCGTCACATCAGGCCACCAAGAGGAATGTAAAATGCTAAGATAGATAAAACTTATGAAGAACATCACGCCCAATGTCATCCACAAAGTGACAAATGCATCAAGTAAATGACAAGGCTGCACTAGGAACCAAGAATGCAAATGAATTATTGTAATGTATTCCCCCCACTTTAAAGGAATTGCTACACATCGTTCTATGAGTAATTAATTTAATGTGGCAAAGGAAAGAAAAGAAAAAAGAAAAACAAGACATGAGAGCCAACTTGGAAGGCCCTATGCGAAGTCATATGTTTCAAAGTTAGGCTGTGTCATGTCAAGGAAAATGAAAGCAAAATAAAAGGGATTTGCCTCCCAGAAAAGAAAATACACCAAACACATAAGGGATCTATGGATTTTGGGTTAGTATGTTCATTGCTGCAATATTTTTATGGAAGATCTTGAAACTATCATTATTCCATGAATACATAGAATGAGAAGAATGACACAAAGAGAGCGAAAACAAAAGAAAAAAAAAGTTTGTTTTGGGTCAACATGGAAGAGAAATTTCAATCTTGACACCTTGCATCATCCCCAAAAGGAAAAAACAAGCGAAAAGAAAAATGAAAAAGCTTGTGGGTCAACATGAAGGAGACATTTCGATCTCAATGCCTTTTGGCATCCCCAAAAGGAAAAGCACAAGAAAAGACAAAGTAAAAAGGACAAGAAAAAGGGTTTTGGGTCAACATGGAAGAGACATGGGGCATATTAACACTTTGCATCATCCCCAAAAGGAAAAGACAAGGACCATTTGGGTTAACATGGAAGAGACATAGGGCGTCTCTATGCTACACATCATCCCCAAAAGGAAAACACAAAACAAATATGAAAAGGACAATGCATGACAAATAGAATAATAGAGGTACAAATAGAAGAAGTGTACAAAGAGAGGAAACATCAAATGCATGATACAGGGGAACACGATACACACATGAAAAGAAAATTAAAAAGAAACAAATAATGTAGGTGTAAGTCAACCATTAACTAGGTTATTAGTTTCTCAATCTTGAATAGATAAGCAAAAAAGTAATGACTTAGTTAAGAGACAAAGGAAAATGCATTACAAGGACAAGGCTAACAATGTCTTGCCCCCCACAAAGGGTAAAGACAAGAATGAGCTGAGGTAAGTGATGGGAAGGATCATGCAATAGTGAGAATAGGGAATTCGACAACTATGGCATGAGGAAGAGGATGTAATTGTTTTAAGGTATGTGAGGGAAAAAATCAATATAAGTGATTCTTAGCAAGTATTTCCTTCAATTTCCGACATTTGTTAGTTTGATGTCCAAGAAGATGATGATATTTGCAATATGGTATGTTTGAATCTTTAGGGTGGATAACCAACCTATTCACATGTGTTAAAAGTATAAGAACTTTGTTTAAAAGCAATTGAAGTCTCCTTTCACATTCAGGGGGAGGATGGATGGGAAACTTTATTTTCTTCAATTTGTAAGTTAATTTTCATTTTATAGATTCTCCTTATTCATGAATATGAGGTAAAGGACCCATGGGGATCCTAACATCCTTGTCATTAGAAGGAAATAATGGTTTCTCACATCGAAGGAGAATGTTTAAGTTAGGAGGAGCATTCAAGATCACCATTCCAGCATCCAAAATTCTCCTAGGTTGAAAAGGATGTCTCTCATAATGAGAAGGATCTTGATACCCTAGTCCTGTTGTGTTCAATGCTTCAGTTGATTGTTCTTCAAAAGGTTGATGGATTTCATGTTCATGTTTTGTGTCACAACCTTGTTTACTTAAGATAGTAAATCCTTTACCATATGTTTCTTCAAGGTTGATAGGAATGTTTGTGACTTTTTCCTCATAGAATGGTTGGGATTGTAGGGGTTGAGAGGAACTAGGTTCACTTGAGGGAGGAACCTTAGGTCCTATATTGACTTCAGGATGGAAATATGCAAAGTGATCAGGAGGTGCAACAATGGGAAGGTCTTGTGATCTCATGGATGGGTAAAAGACTGCATTGGATTCTAGGTTATCAAGGCAATCATTGTAGAATTTGTAAATGCTATCATCATCTTCTCCAATGATTTCTACTTCATGAGGAGGACAATAATTAGGAGTTGTAGGAGCATGTTGGAGTTCAAGGTCATTAGGGTCACAACCAAAGGCACAGTTTGACATGTCTACCAATGATTTTAATGAATTTCAAAACTTATTGAAAGAAAATTCCATGATGTAAAAAATATAAGATGCAATAAATGATGAAAAGTAGAGATTTTGGAAATGAAAAAAAAATGTGGGAACAAGAAATAGGAATGCAGAAAAATGCCAAAAAATTTACAGAAATGATGTCCAAAAAGTGTAGAGGGACTGATTCACCCTAGGTGGCGAATGAGTCCTAGTATGATGGTTTTTAGTGTTTTTTAGGATTTTAAAGATGATTTAAATGTTCTAAAAAATGCAATTATAGATGCAGAATGCAGATTTTTACTTTTTTCAATTAAGTTGAATGCAAAAATGAAATCTAAATGATGTTTTCACTAATGCAAAATGAAAAAGTCCTAGAATGCAATAACAAATCAATGTCCTAATTGAATTCTAATACAAATGAGAACTAGGATGAAATATGTAAATGCAATCAGAAATGTAAAGTGTTCAAAAGTTAGGTTCACCAAAATGAAACATATATTTTTGGGACTCGAATGCTACTCTTACTCTCTTAGGGTTTTTCACCTAAAAGGAGAGAGATTGGGTCAAAAAATGCTAATGATTCACTCAAATTAAGATGTATGTAGTGTGCTATGATGTAAATGAACTTAACTAAATGAAATTAACTAATCTAATGGATTGAAAATGAATGCAAAAGTGCAATTATAACTATGTTTGAAAACACATTGTGATATGCAAACAATGAAGAAAATGAAGAAATTATGCAAAATAGAAAGTATAGGGATGAATCTTAGTGCACCTGGATGAAATATGAAGATTCTAGAGTGTTTTGGATGCTGATGAAATTCACTAATTTTTCACATTGGGACCCATTCACCTAGGGTAGCGAATCAGTCCACCTCTTGATGAAAAACTGTTGGGAGCTGGTTTCTTTTTGTCAGGAATTGAAATCTGACAAAACTTAAGTTTCCAATCCTAAGGTGGGACTCATTCACCATAGGTGGTGAATTAGTCCTCTCCCAAATTTTTGAAAAACGAGGAGACAACTCTACAACACCAGATCTTGGAATGTCTGCTTGTCGGGTTGTCGAAGTCAAATCTGTAGAAAATGGACAAATAACTCTCTCCAAGCTTGCAATTTACTTAAGTTGACTTGAAGCACCTAGTTGACAGGAAAATTAATCTTCAACATCTAATAACCTGTCAAATCTATAAACAAGAGGCTACAAACAAACAAGCAAAAGGGGAAAGATGATTAGGGGTTAGTGAATAGGGGTTTGCCTTGGTCAAACCCCACTTTTGGTAATAAAACACTTTAAAAGATAATGAAATGCAAGTGAAAGATAAAGTAATAACACACAATTTCTATCCACTCACCTAACCCTTGATGTTGTAAATCTGAAGTAAATGTCAATGGCAGCTTCAAAGTGCTTGAAAAGTGCTTGAATTGATGTTGTGGAATGCTTGATTGCTTGAGTGACTTAGGAGATTGAATGCTTGAATGAATGGGGGTTAAAATGAGGTGAAAATCACATATTTATACAAATCTTGTGCCTTAGTATCCATTCATACCTCATCACAGGCCGATATGAAGTGATTTTGAATAAAATCTTGAAAGAAAATTTAAAATATTTTGAATTTGGGGCCAATGGGGACTCATTCACCACCCATGGTGAATGGGTCCCACCTAGGACCTAAAAACAAGTATCAAGAAATTTTTTGTATTTAATGTTATTTGTCAAGATATTTAAAAATACACTTAATTAAGTCATATGAGGGTATAAAGGGACAAAATAAAGCATGAGAAAGGTGTAAATAGTGAAGATGTTCCTAGAAAATCATGAAAGTTTGTTACAAGACTTTAAAACACTTCAAAATAGGACTTGATAAGTGATGAAAAGGTGATTATTAGGTTAATTTTACTCAATAGAGTCTAGAAGAATGTAAAAATGTCTTACAACACTTCACAAAACCTTCAGAAGATGTCGTTCTTTAAGTTTTAGTACCTAAATAAGCATGTTCAATCCATGTTACAACATGAAATCAAAGAAACATAGTTCCAATACCATGAAACAAGACCTAAAGGGCCATGAAAATGACAAGGGGCCATTTTTCTATGGCACAGGTTGGTATAGGAAGACATTCCTATTAGGAATAATGAGAATCTTGACACTCCCTTCCCTAATGCTCTTGCCCTTTGGGATAATCTATTTAAAAACCATACTGATCATTCTCTTGATGCCTCCCTCACTTGTGATGAAGCTACTTTACACACTTCAAACTTGGATGAAGACACTACAAGCTCTCCTAGTTGGGTAGAAAACATAGCACAAGAGAATGATACCTTAAAAAAATATAAATTCAACTAACATCTTCTCCTAATAATCCCCCTCTTGACACTTCCATCATTGATCATTCCCCTATTAGCGATGAAGTCATTTTGGAAGAACCTATCCCTACTTATCAAGAATACATGGCTTGTTGTTCTCCTAAATGCTCTCCTTCTAGGGAGAATATCATGGTGCTCAAAAATGAAAACACTAATAATGTATCTTCCTTAGATAAACAAGTGGTTCTCGATTTTCCTTCCTTAGAGATACATCCAACCAAGATTGTTGAGGTTATGAATGCACAAGTTTCCATTAGATCCCATTCAATCAATGGACCTCATACATATCCTGTGGGACATCCTAACAACCCTTTAATTCTCTATCCCCCTTCACACAAACAACAAACTCCAAAAAAACCTAAACTCATGCTCTACCCACCTCAGAATAATGTATCGCAATAACTAAGTCATAATATCGTTGCTCATACACACAACACTCACAATAATCCACAACCACCACCACCAAACCAAATCCCTCTACCTTTACCCAATCCATATAGTGCTCCTCGTTACGTCCCACAAATAAAGGATTATGATCTAGTTGAAAAATTAAAGAATACTCATTCAAAAATTTCTCTTTGGGATTTACTTCATAACTCACCAAATTACCACACTATTATTAAAACAACCTTACAAAAAATTGTAGTCCCTCCTAGTACAACTCCAAAAGATGTGGCAATTTTAATCCATAACACACATCTCAACATGAGCTCCCCTCTTTGGATGTGTAAAAATAAAATGAAGCTTTCATGATCATTGCTTAATACCAAAAAATAGGCATAAAGAGAACTCTTATAGACAATGGTTTTACTCTTAATGTGTGTAGTGTGAGTCTTTTGGATAGGCTTGGAATTCATAGATCCATCATTCCACCTAATTATCTATATATTAAGGGATTTGACAATGTTGAAAAGAAATCACTTGAGGTATTCATTATGCCTCTTACAGTTGGAGTGGTCACCTTAAATACACCAATCTATATCATGCAATCTTATCTTAGGCATACAATGGATTCATGTCATGAATGGTGTGCCCTCCACTCTTCATCACAAAATGAAATACATTTACAACAACAAAGTATACACCCTTGACATTGACCCTGAACCTTATAGTGTCTTACAACTTGCCAATACCAAAGAGAACCCCTTGAACACATTAACACCAACCATATAGGTAGAACCTACACAAAAAAATGACAACAACATTGAACATCACACAAAATTATCAGAAGATGATTGGGGTTCCTTGGATTTTGAGCATGACTTCATGGGCGAATACAAAATCATCCACAAAGATTCAAAAAATGAAAAAGACACAACAACCAACACCAACTTTGGAATACCTTTCGAAAGCATCCACCTCAACCACTTTAGACAAAGAAGAAAATTACACAACAACCTTTAACAAACATAATAATGAACAACCACCTAATCCAAAAGCCATGAAAAATCTTTATGGAAAAGGTTTTGAGGTTATGAAATGGCTTGGATATAATGGAAAAGGATGTGGTTCTAATGAACAAGGTATCCACAACCCTATAAATCCCCTCACACAACAAACAACTCATGGTCTTGGCTATTGTTTCGTAATTGAGATCACTAAACCTCCACCCTCCATCAACAATATCATGAAACACCTTACTACACCATCCTTAACATCTAGTGGCCTTGATCATTATCATTCATCAAATATGCAACACATGACTACACCTTCACTTAATGTCAATGTCATCTCTCAAAATGTTCATGATTTTAATTCGTTAGATTTTATACATTCCTATAATGGAAAGAATAAAATCTCACAATCTAGAGACACTTGTGAAGGTATTCCATATACTACTAAGTAATATGTATCTTTGAAACACACCACAAGACCGCCTCCTCCCATTGATCAAGAGGGTAGCTTGTCGAGACTCCTCCAAGATCACTTGGTCACCCTCCCTCCTAGAACTCACAAGAAATGTTATGACAAGACTTCCTTGTGTGCATATCATCAAGTTCATGGTCACTCCACTAATGAATGTAAAGATTTGAGTCGTAAAATCCAACATTTTTTGGAGTTTTGTATGCTTGCTTATGTGGGGGGCATCTAATTCCTCTAATTGCTCTTGATTTTCAATCTAGCATGTACACCAATCCTTTCGGATCACCTTTTTCTTGCACTAAGTGGGGGAAAGGAGTTCAATAGCCTTATCCTCGTATGTCACTTGTCGTTGCCTCATTTGGCTAGTCGTTAACCTTTCATGAATACATAAGAGAAAGCTTGGAATGTGGATGACATGCCTTAAGTTGATTTGCATATGCCATACTTCTCCCTTTAATGACATAGCTTATTAGAAACATATGACTTGGCATAGGGCTTTCTGCATAAGCTCTCATGTCTTCTTTTCTCTTCTACTTTAAATTTATTTCTCACAATACAAGTACTTGCAACTACTTTAAAGTGGGGGACATACATCACCACTCACATTTCACTATGCTATTTCTCCTTGTGATGTATTATTTTCTTGGTGGAGTTAGTGGGATTGATTCCCTCCAAGATCATGATAATTATTTGACACATCCTCTCTTGGAGACATTAAGCACAATGTCCCCCAAGATGAGACCTTGCATGAACAAAGAAAAATCCCTTTAAACAACCATTACACTATTGTGCATTAACAATGTCTACGAGTGTCAAGCATACAACGTTTTGCTTACTTCATAGAGCTCGAACTATCATTTTCCTTTGTGGCACCTTGTTAATGTTATTAGGAGGTATAACTTTAATATGGTTGAGTGGGAAGCCCACCTAGCAACATTAATTTTCCCCATAGCCACCTTTGTGTTTGTGAGTGCATACCAACTAGCGTATGTACCTTAGCTTTTTGGGCTTTCTCACCCCATGGACAACTAGTTTTGTGGCCCCAGAGTGAGTACATCTTTTCCATCCCGTCTTTCTTGCCATTGCATGATTTTGTATCTTGATGGTTTGACTTAGGATTTTGGATCCTGGAGGCTTGTGCAACCTCCTTTTATCTTTCTCATTATTTGTCATTTTCATCTATACATGTGGATCTCTCTTCAATGTCTACTTTAGTGTGAGTTTGAAGCAAGTTAATCCTCTCACTAAAGTGGGGGCTAAATGTGCCATAGAAAAAAGGACCCTTTGCTTGAAATTAGATTAATTCATGATAAAATGGACTTAATGAGTCCTTAATCTAGTTTTGTGAATCATTTTATACATCCACACTAGGTCGTGGACCTTTGCAAACTAAATAAAATGCTTTTAATGACATCTTGTAAAGGTGTTGTAAAGTCTTGCAAAGGACTTTCATGCTTTTCTAGAATTAATTAACCTATTTCTCCCTAATTCAACATTATCAAATATGTTTAATAACATTATTACATAAATCTAGAAGGTTCTTAACTTAAACTTAATGATAAACTAGTGTTGTAATGTGTCTTACAAATTCACATTGGTTTTCGTGCCTTTCTAGGCTATGTGGATCTCATTTTAGTGTTGTAAAAAGTATTTAATCACACTTTCACATTGATTTATGTGTCCCAAGCCCTATTTTCCATTTACATCATCACTAATAGGTCCCTCTTAACCTATATTGTGCATCCCAAGGCTTAAATTGATCAAATACCTGACATAGTCATCATATAAACCTATTTTTCTTACTTCTCAGCATTCCAACTAGAAAAAATTGCCTTTGTGGGGCCCATTCACCATTAGTGGTGAATTAGTACCATCTAGGTGGGGCCCATTTTCCATTAGTAGTGAACGAGTCCCATTTTGAGCCATTTTTGGGGTTTGAGTGGGAAAAATTAGGCTTTAAGTTAATTTTTCTCCATGTCGGCCTTAGGGATCCAATTAATGGGAAGATAAGGTGAATTGCATATAAATATAAGTCTCTTAATTATAATTTACATATCATTATCATTCATCCATTATTCATCATGTTTTCAAGTCAAGCAAGCTAGGGTTTTATCATTTTAAGTCACCAAGGTAGCACTTTTCAGACATTCAATTGAAAAATATTCATGTTTTGTTGTAGAAATTCAAGTTCAATCATCATGACAAGGTAATAACTCCATTATTTATTGATTCATTACATTTTTTCATCATTTTGGTTTAATTACCTAAAAAGGGGTTTGACCAAGGCAAACCCCTATGCCCTAACATTCACCATTTCTTTCTCTTCCATTGTGTGTTTATAGATTTAGGTGCTTGGATGGCTTGGACATTATTGAAGATTAGTTTGAAATTTTTTTGAAGTCATCTCCACTTTCACAAGGCCAAATCTTACACAAAAATTCATTTATAGCTTTAAAAATCAAGGTTTCAAATCTAGGTACCTAGAGGTGCAGATTGAGCAGACTGAAAGCTACAGATTCCACTTTTGAGTTTTCATAAAAGCCAGAATGGACTAATTCACCCAGAGTGGTGAATGAGTCCCAATGTACATGTTTCCTGGAGATTTTTAGAGATTTGAACAGCCACTTGGCTAAAATGGGCCTCGGTACAATTTTCCATAACCGGGATTGACTTGCCCAGAATGACGAATGAGTCCCCCTTGGCCCCAAATTAAAAAACATTTTAAATTTCCTTTCAAGATTTTATTCAAAATCACTTGATGTCGGCCTTTGATGAGGTATGAATGGATACTAAGGCATGAGAATGGGTTGGATTTTCATGTGGGATGGAGCTGCAAGGAGGTGGATGGTTATCAGTGTTTTATTGTTCTCTCTAGCTTCCCTATTGAGGTGGGAAGTCTAAATTTGTTGGGCTCAGTGTTGTTGCTACTGAGCAGATGATTTGTTGCAGCCCTGTTGCATCATTTCCTAACCGGTTCAGGTGGTTTTTACCATCAAAACCTAATTGTTAGGGTTTTAAGGTCCCTTATCTTCTTGTTAGCTATTTGTAACATGTGTTGTCTTGTTGATCTCTAATGGTTGTTATTGTTTGGTTGTTGATGATTTACTATTTTTTTTGTTCGCATCTTGCTTGCTTTGGATAGGGTTTTGGATCCCTTCAAAACCATATGTACTGGGTTTCAGGACCCCATCAAAACTTTTTTTACCCTTAATCAAAAACAATATATTAATATATATGATATATTAATAATATTATTAATATGACATTATTTTTAATATTCATTTTTTAGAGTTGTATGTAGCTCTCAAAAATGGATATCCATTTTTAGAGCACTTTAATTTTTTAAAATATGACATATATATATATATTAATATATTTAAAAAATAAAATTAATAAAATTATATATTAATATATGTCGTATTAATATATTAATGAGCTATAGTAATATATATTAATAGTACTAATAATATATATTAATATATATGTACATATATATTAATATTATTATTATTATTAATTTGACATTATTTTTAATATTAATATTTATATTTATATGACATTATTTTTAATATATTAATTTAGAGTTATGAGTAGCTCTCAAAAACGGATATCATTTCAGAGAGCACTTTATTTTTTTAAAATATGACAATAGAAGTATTTTCCGCATGGAAAATCATATCTAATTGCCATAATTTTGAAGAGCCATAATTCTATTGTTTGAACATTTCACAAAAGTTGGGATTCTCCTCAAATTTGGATTGTTATCACCATATGGAGATATGTGCTCACTTCATTTCAATAAGGTGTTTTTCATTGGGATGTCTAACTATTGGCCTCTCCTTTATAGATTTCTTCGGCATTTGAATGCACCTATATAATGGCAATCATTTTTGGTGTCAAATGCAGGTGCTCACAAGCTACCCCGCGAAGCCTCTCATTAAATCATTCAACCAACAAATACCATTTTTGTTCTAGGAATATGATGAGGATGCTCAAATGGCTATAAAAGCAAGTGATCAGGGAAGATTTTTGCGCTCAGGGCCATGTGCATAATGGCCAAGTTTTTAAGTGCTTCTTCATAATCTACATTGAGGTGTTGAGCTATAGAGTTTGGGGCAAATTCACATGCTCAATGAATGGTGTGTAG
Source organism: Sequoia sempervirens (assembly GCA_007258455.2). NCBI lineage: Eukaryota > Viridiplantae > Streptophyta > Pinopsida > Cupressales > Cupressaceae > Sequoia > Sequoia sempervirens. Next base: position 238,540,719 of record VDFB02000002.1, read on the forward strand.
GGATCTCATGGAGGCAGTGATGAACACAATGGACAACATCCCCAATAATTTTGCATCTAATGTTGTCATGGGAATCTTGGATTTGAATACAAAAAAGAAGGTGAAGTTACACAAAGCTTGGAAAATGTTCAAAAAAGGTGTTGAGAAAAAGAACAATATGTTAGTGAGTTTATCACCTTTATGGAGGAGAATCCTGATTTGATCTCCCAAAATGTAATAGTTAGGCTTCTGGACATTGCTACTAGTGTGGGATACTTGTACCACCTTATGTGAAGCTTTGGATTTTGTTGTAACTTATATTTTTGAAATGAAATGTACTTGGATTTATAATATTAATATTACTATGACATTATTTTTAATATATTAATATATTAATAATATAATAATTTATTAACAATATATATATATATATATTAATATATTTATAATATATTAACATATTAATAATGTTAAAAATAGATATCCATTTTGGAAAGAACTTTAATGTTTTAATATATGACATGATAGTTTTGATTAAAGGGAAAAATGGGATTTGAAGGGACATGAAACCCTTTACAACCGAGGATACAAAAGGCTTCCAAGAAAAATATTCAAAAGACCACCAACAACAACCCAATAGCCAAAAAACACAAACGGGCGGGTGTTGAACTAAAAGTAAGACAACAAACCACCATCAGCTACACAACAACAAAACAACCTAAAAGAAGCCAACCCCTAGTAGGAAACAGTAAGAAAGAAAGAAAAGACCACACACTAATTCAAGCCACATTGGAAACCTCAATCTATTGGTTCCTATGCCTCTCAACCATGTCTAACCTTCTACCAACTAACCTTCTACCAACAGGACCTTTGTCGTCATCCTTAGCAACTTTTTTTCCCTTTCCCTTGGCTACATGTTCTTTCTCCATAAGCTCAAAGAAGTAAACCCGATCCTCCCTAAGATCACTTATTTTCCTAAAAAGGACTTCCACGGAGTCCACATTGTTCTTGACATAGATATGGCATGCCTACATTAACGTATTGATGGATGTGTTTATGCCTAAAACCTTGGATTCCAGAGCTACCAATCTTTCATCACACAGAGACTTAAATTCATGATAAGAACTTTCAAGGTCCACCATTCTATCTATAAGAATGTCTGGCACAAAACCCTTCAAAATATTCTTCATATTCTCCTTTAAGCCTCTGGTTTTAATATTGATTTTATTAAACTCCTGAAGAGTCCATTTAGCTAATTTAAAGGTACAAGTGGCCCCAACCCTAGCCATATCCAGTAAATCAAACATGGAAGTAGAATCATTGTCAAGGTAAGAAAAGTCCTCATAAAGAGGATTTACCTACAAAGGCTCTCATTTGGCTTGACTCTTTTCTGCATTCTCCTCATCCAAACCCCTAATTTCCTCATCATGTTCCTCCTTGGGAAATTCCTACATGGGAGAATCCTCAATGGCCATCGTATTTTCACTAGAATACTTTTCCTCACCAGCCACATTTGGATCCTTGGTCAGAACCTCAAAAGCCTTCTTCTTTAAATTGGAAATTCATTTAGATAGCCTTCTTGGTTTATCAACCAAACCCTCAAGATTATCATGCATCCCCACCTCCAAACCACCACCAATAGCAACTTTACCAACAACCACCTTCACAGACTTGGCAGAACAATCACCCAACCCCACCTCTGTGTCCTCACTCTCAGAAAGTGACTGCTGCTTAGACAACCTATTACACTTAGCACCTATCACCTTCCTATTCTTTGAAGACGTAGTTGTTGCTACAGGAGAAGCATCCTCCTCATCCTCATTCCATTCCCCCTCCTCATTTGAAGGGGACTCTGAACCTGACAACCTAGATAGATTACTTACAACCTTTTCCTTTCCCTTAATGGTCAGAGCTGAAATAAGAGCCTTGACATGCTCCATAATAAGTAAGATAAGCCCTTCATGAAGGACAGGGGACCTCCTATTCTTCATATGTGAGTGCATTGAGACCTCCATGTCTGAAATGAATAAACCATGTTTGAAATGGTTGAGGAGTGTAAAATGGTGACCAAGATTAGCCCTAAACCTCCCTCCCAGAGTCACATAACGCATCAGGATCTCAGTAACACTCGCCCAAATCTTCTTGAGGGAAGTTCTCTCATAACCCCAGCTTGCCAATTTGATTAACTAATTCCTCTCATCATCTTTAAAAAACTAAACCATTGCTTCTTCATTTCTTTTTTTATCCTTAAAAAACTACCGGCCCATAGTCAGTATTCCCATGATAGTGGCAATCAAGTCCTCATTAACCTCCAGTTCCAGACCTTTAACCTTTAGCTTACAATTATGCCAGAAAGAGACAAATTGTGTTGAGGCATTAGGGTCATGCCTGTGCAATCTCTCCAAGAATGTAGTGAAATTCCCAAAGCTCAAAATACTCCAAAGTTTCTTCTTTCTTTGAATGTCACCACAAGAGTGTGGCTCAATTTGGCTCCTGTCACCACCCATTACAACTAACATAGAACTCATAGAACCCTTGTGAAAACCACTCAACTAAGGCCAAAGAGCCAAAGACTTTCACAAAGTGTACAAACTACATGAAGGTACAAGGCCATAAATGCCACAAAACTTCATCCCACGCCATCATTCCTTAATAAAATCCTAGCTTTCTCGGGAAGGATCAATCCCTCCTCCCACAAATGAAATTCATTTAAGCTGATAGCCTCATTGGAAAAAAATCTGCCAACAAGTTTCCTTCTCTGTAAACATGAGAGATGCGGGTTTCATCACAAGATTGCAACATAATTATCATATCCTTGATAAGATGGTCGACATTCCAGCATAGAGGATGAGTGCCACGCAGATAATCTATGATGTTCATGGAATCACCTTCCACCCAAATTTTGGAGTAACCTTTGTTGATGGCATACTTAACACTTATGAAGGTAGCCTCCACCTCTGCGCAATGATTGGTATGAGTACCCAATGGGAGTGCCACTATGCCAAGGTATGACATGATAGTTAATATTAATAAATTAATAATATATTAATATATATTAACAATATATTAATATATATTAAGGATATATTAATATATATTAATGTTATATTAATATAATAATATGATATTAATAATAATATTGCTATTATCAATATGATATAATTTTTATATTAATATATTTGTGAGTGTCAAATCTGCAATCAACTAACAAGAAACAACAAACAAGTGTCAATCATGTTAGAAAACCAAATCAAACACTCCCTATGAGATTCTTTAACCAAAGCAAAGAGAAAACATGAAAATGAGAACAAACTAACTAAAGATAAAATGAAATCCAATTGACATAGTTAAACCTTCATCCCATAGGGGGAGTGGTGCTCCTTTGATGTGGAAAGAAGCCCTTTCTCAATCCCTTTGATAAGCTTTGATGATTGAAGATGATTCCAAGTATGGAATTGATTCCAAATGGTGATAACTTAGCTAAAATGATGAAAAGTGGTGATTGCTATGAAGTGAAATGCCTACAATTAATAAAAATGCATGAAGTTGTGGATCCATATTGTGAAGAGAATGTTTCTATTTATATAACTCAAGGATTGAATAATGAGAGAAATTGGTGAATGTGGGATAAAATGGGAGTCAATGAGAATGTGCCACTTGTCACAATTCTATTAGAGGAAGGTGGAGCAAATTTTGGGAAATGTGTGAGTGGAGGATGATGGAAGATAAATAAATGAGAATGGTTGAGGATTTGAAAGGTTGTAAGAGGAATTGAATGAATAGGGTTGGAGATGTGAGAGGATGTAAGAGAAGTTATTGCATTTATAAGAGGAGTTATTGAAGATGTGAAAGGTTTTTGAAAAACTTTGGAGGGAAATTGAATGAGAAGTGGTTGAGAGGAATATTCCTTGGAATATTCCTTTGTGAGGATAAATAGAGGAATTAGTTAATTAAAAAACATGAATTTCATGTGCAACCTGATTAGTTGACCATGGGTTGATTTAACTCTTGAGGAGTTAAAAGCTAGAGGATTTATTAATGTTGATTAGAAAGTGATTTAGGATTAATTAATTCAGATTTAATTAATTTGAATGGGTTAAGAGATTGTGACATTTGATTTGATTTATTTAATCAAATGAGAGGACTTAGGGGGATTTAATTAAATGATTTTATTTAATTAAATATGATGAAAATTAGTCAGGAGAAGGGTGAATTAATCCAATAAATTTAATCAAATTTGATTAATAGCTGAATTTGTTGAATTTAACTAAATAATGTTGATTATTTAATTAATTGGTTAATTTGAGGTGATTTAGGAAGAAATAGTGTTAATTTATCAGAATCAGATGGATAGTGTTGATCAAGACTTTTTAGGTGTCTACAATATTAATAATATATTAATATATTAGTATTAATAATATAATATATATAATATATAATATTATATAATATGTATAACAATATATTATTATTATCTAATATAATAATATATTATATACATGTACTCGGTCTCAAAAAATTGTAAGTTTCAAATAACAAATATCTAAGATACATAATAGATATTTGTTGTTAAAGCCAAGTAATTGATATTCATTATTAATGGATCTATCCGCTTTCTAAAAGTGGATATCCGTTAATAACAAATATCCATTTTAATTTATTTTTTACCAACCCAACCAAAGTTTCAAACATGAATTCCACGCTTTTCAATTCCTCATGTCACATTTGTTTTGTTGCATCATTGTTGTTTGGCCCCCCATGATACTGCACAGAACCATATATTTATATTTATATTTCTTAGTTACATTGATAGGTGTAATATACAATGGAAGCATGAGGTGGAGGCGAGGAGTGGGATGCATGTTAATGTTAACAAAAACTCTTAAATGGCCAACATACATTAAATTAATGATGTAAATTTGGGCCATTCATTATTAGGTTTTAGATCTAATGGTAGATATTTTTTTGGCTTGTCTTTCCCTAGAAGGTAGCCCTATGTTGTATTATGGTTGTTTTAATGTGTTGTATTCTAAGAGTCTAATAGTGGTCATGTAGTCTCTATATCTCTAGTGGTGATACTCCTATGAGAAGCTTGGTCTGCAAGTATATTGTAATCTTTGTATTTCTGAATAATATATTGGGTGGCTCACCACCCTGGGCAAATGTCTCATTGTGAAAAATTAGTGAATTTCATCAGTATCTAGAACACTCCATAATCTTCACATTTCATCCAGGTGCACTCATATTCATCCCTATACTTTCTATTTTGCATAGTTTCTTCATTTTCTTCATTGTTTGCATATCACAATGTGTTTTCAAACATAGTTATAATTGCACTTTTGCATTCATTTTCAATCACTTAGATTAGTCAATTTAATTTATTTAAGCTCATTTACATCATATCTCATTGCACACATCCTAATTTGAGTGAATCATTAGCATTTTTGGACCGAATATCTCTCCTTTTAGGTGAAAAACCCTAAGAGAGTTAGAGTAGCATTTGGGTCCCAAAAATATATGTTTCACAACCTATCCTCTTGAAATGAAGGAAGGATATTAGGAGATGGGAAAGTTTTATTGTCATAGATATTGGGATTAGGTGAGGTGGTATTCAAGAATGTTTCTATTTTTTCATCGTCTTGTTTGCTAACATCATCCAAAGAGGAATAAGAAAATGGACAATCAAGACTCGCAATCCTTGGAACTTCCTTCACCAAGATACCTTCAGCACTAATAGGAGAGGTATTGGGAGAAGAAAAAGTACATGTGTTATGATTTTCTACACCTCCATTCACACCAATGGGCAATGTAAGATTAAGGATTGTACAATGGTTTAATTAGGTTTCTTAAAGTCCTCATTGTGGTAATCAAAAGTGAACTCATAAGAGGGATTGTTGTACTTATACAATCCACTATTAATGAAACCAAAGCCACATATTTTGAAGGAAAACATGGTATGATGAAAAGGAAATGCAATTTTCAGTTTTGAAGTAAACTAATTTTCTGTTTACATGATGCAACAATCTAAAAATGAAATGGTGTGAATGCAAAAGTGAAAGTAAAAAATGCATGAAATAAGCTAATTTAAGTGAAATATAGTAAAATGTATGTTACATAAATTCAACTGAGTGATATATATAAGTTAAGGCATCAAACAAAAGCCTAAAAACAAATTTTTGAGTTCTTTATAATGCTAGTTTAGGGGTCAGAAGGGACTGATTCGCCCAAGGTGGCGAATGAGTCCTAGTATGGACTTCTTTCAGAATTTTTAGAATTTTTTTAAGGATTTTAATGTTTCCAGAATGCTAAGATGCAGACCTAAGTGAAAAATGCAGAATTTTAGAACTTTTCAATGATTAAATATGCAACAATGCAACCTATTGTGCACTTTTATGAATGCAAAATTTAACACCTAGCATGCAAATTAATCATACAAACCCTAATGCAAGCTAGATCTATGATGATGAAAGGACTCCAAATTAGTCAATAAAGCATTCAAAAAGTAGGTTCACCAAAATGAGCCATTGATTTTTGGGACCCTAATGGCTACTCTTGCAATTCTAGGGTTTTTTCACCTAAAAGGAGAGAGATAGGGTCCAAAAATGCTTATGATTCACTCAAATAAGGATGTATGCAATGTTGTTTAATGTAAATAAAGATTAATAAATGTAATTGACTAATCTAGATGACTAAAGATGAATGCAAAAGTGCAATAACAACTATCTTTAAAAACATATTGTGATATGCAAACTATGAAGAAAATGAATGAAATATGCAGAACAAAAAGAGATGGGTCAAATCAGAGTACACCTAGGAAAAGTATGATGATTTTGGAATGTCTTGGATGTTGGATGAATTCACTGATTTTTCACAATGGGACTCATTCGCCTAGGGTGGCAAATCATTCCCCTCTTGGTGAAAAAGTGTCAAGAGTTGGTTTTTATCTATCAAGATCCAGAATCTAACAAAATTTAGATTTTCAGTCCTAAGGTGGGACTCATTCACCGCGTGTGGTGAATCATTCCTCTCCCAAATTTCTAAAAAGTAAGGAGACAACTCTGCAACACCAAACCTGAAAATGTATGCTTGTCAGGTTGTTGAAGTTAGTTCTGCAGAAAATGGACAGAAAACTCTCTCCAAGCTTGAAATTGACTCAAGTTATCTTGAAGCACCTAGTTGACTTGTAAGCAAATCTTCAACACCTAAAAGCTTGTGAAATTTGCATACAAAGAGCTGTAAATAAACATGCAATAGGAGAAAAATGATTGAGGGTTAGTGAATAGGAGGTTGCCTTGGTCAAACCCCACTTTTGGTAATTAAACACTTGAAAAGATAATGAAATGAAAGAGAAAGAGAAACTAATAACATGCAAGTGCTATCAACTTACCTAACCCTTGATGATGAAAATCTGAAGTAATGTCAATGGCTGCTTCAAAGTGCTTGAATAGTGCTTAAATTGATGTTGTAGGATGCTTGAATGCTTGAGTGAATAGGTGGATAAGTGAACTTGATGAATGGGGGTTATGATGAGGTGAAAGTCACTTATTTATACAATTATTGTGCCTTAGTATCCATTCATACCTCATCATAGGACAACATCAAGTGATTTTGAATAAGATCCTGAAAGGAATTTTAAAATATTTTTAATTTGGGGCCAAGGGGGACTCATTTGCCATTATGGGCGAATCAGTCCCAGTTTTGGAAAACTGTATTGGGTCCTGTTTTAGCCAAATGGGTTTCTGAATCTCTAAAAATATTTAATAAATGGGTACAATGGGACTCATTCACCACTCTAGGTGAATTAGTCCATTCTAGCTTTTTTGAAAACTCAAAAATGGATTTTGTAGCTTTTAGTCTACTCAATTTGCACCTCCAGGTACCTAGATTTGAAACCTTGATTTTCAAAGTTGTAAATGACTTTTTGTATAATATTTGGCCTTGCAAAAGTGGAGATGACTTCAACAAGTTTTCAAAATAATCTTCAATAATGTCCAAGCCATCCAAGCACCTAGATTTTCAAACACACAATGAAAGAGAAAGAAATGGTGAATGTTAGGGCATAGGGGTTTTCCTTGGTCAAACCCCTTTTTAGGTAATTAAACCAAAATGATGAAAATATGTAATGAAGCATTAAATAATGGAGTTATTACCTTGTCATGATTGAACTTGAATGTTTGCAACAAAACATGAAGATTTTTCCCTTGAATGTCTGAAAAGTGCTACCTTGGTGACTTAAAATGACAAAACCCTAGCTTGCTTGACTTGAAAACATGATGAATGATGGATGAATGATAATGAGATGTAAATTATAATTAAGAGACATGTTTATAGGCAATTCACCTTATTTTCCTATTAATTGGATCCCTAAGGCCGACATGGAGAAAAATTAACTTAAAACCTAATTTTTCCTGCTCAAACCCCAAAAATGGCTCAAAATGGGACTCATTTGCCACTAATGGAGAATGGGTCCCACCTAGATGGGACTAATTCTCCACTACTAGAGAATGGGTCCCACATGGGCCATTTTTGATAGCTAGAATTCCAAGAAGTAAGAAAATTGGGTTTATATGATGATTATGTCAGGTATTTGATTAATTTAAGCCTTAGGATGCTCAATATGGGTTAAGAGGGGCCTATTAGTGATGATGTAAATGTAAAATAGGGCTTGGGACACATAAATCAATGTGAAAGTGTGAGTAAATACACTTTACAACACTAAAATGAGGTTGACACAACCTAGAAAGGAATGAAAACAACCATGAACACTAGCCCATCTACAAGCATGAGTTGGGAGCCAAAAAAACTCAAACCAACGCTTCACCCTACATCCTAAATCACCAGGGGCCTTAAGGATTCACCAAAAATGAGGTAGCTAGATTGGGGTAGTTGAATCACACATGTGTTGAATCATGACAAAAGTATTGATCCTGCATGTGGAGGTGTTGTTCCATTATCTTCAATGTAAAACTTCACAAAAACTCAAATTTGTATTAGTTTCAGGGACATGGGTTCCATCAGGCATGCCAAAATGAAGATGATTAAAAGTGATATAAGACAAAAAATAGAAGATAAATGCAATTTAATAAATAATTTTTAGTTTTATCGCCGATAAGGGCGTGGTTCGGTGGTCAAGTCGCTTGGTTGTAGTGACGGCCATCAGGGTTCAAACCCTTATTGGGCCAAAGTGCTCGTAGGCCTTGTGCCTTCGTTGGGCCAATGTACTTGTGGGTTTGGTAGTTTCTTCTGGTTTCTTGTACCCAGTTCATAGCTCCGGTCGAAAGCGTTTACCCCTATTTAAAAATAATAATAATAATTTTTAGCTTTATCACCTCATGGATTGAGCTAAAGTAGATACACCCATGTCTACTTGATGTGCTCCTTGATGATGTTGTATTTGGATAGATATGGTTGTTTATACGAAAAACATGATGTTGGGATGGAGGATTGATAGAAGAAAATAGAAAAATAAGGATATGATGAAGGTATATGCTTCATGAAAATGATAACATGAGGATATGATGAAGGTCCCCTTTTCAAAATGAGATCAAATGCCTCAAATTATAGATTTTTGATGGGAGAAAACAATGGCTAGGATGCATTAACTAAATGGGGGGTCAAGATTGAATGAGATAATTGAGGCTTAGCCTTTTGACAAGTGTCACAACAGGAAAGGATGTGTAATCTAGCAAGGTGTGCTCACACATGTGTGAGCACACATTGAAAATAACATGAAAGAGACATGTCTATGACATGTGTAAGAGGTAGGGTAGCTTGGGATAGTGACATGTGTAAGAGGTAAAGTAACATGTCTATGACATGTGTAAGAGGTAGGGTAGCCTCACATGTGTGAGAGATATGCTCACACATGCGTGAGAAAGGGGTAGGATAGGTAGGTTAAATACTTTTCACATGATAACAAGTTTAGATTTTGATCCATGTAGATGAATTCAAAGGCTAGGATTGAGTGGATAGGGATTGATAGTGAGGAGGAATTAAATAATAATAAAATGATAATGAAGGTTAATAAATTAATTAAGTAGGTATTAATTAACGTATTTAGTTGGAAGGTTTGGGGGCTAAGGTTAGATTTAATTAAATAAACATAAATTTATTTAATTAAGGGTGAGATAAGGATGAATTAAATAAATAAATAATTTATTATTTATTTAGTTAACATATAGAATGGGGTAAAGTCAATTGTGCTCAGGTATGGACATTTTTAGATGTCTACATGGGGATAGGGACGGACTAAGGGAGGGAGAGATGGGGAGTGATACAGAGAGGGAGAGATAGAGAGAGGGAGAGAAAGGGAGAGAGATAGGTAGAGGAGGGAGAGAGCTAGAGAGATAGGTAGAGAGGGAGAGAAAAAGAAGAGGGGGAGAGAGGGAGATATGGCTCAATATATAGAGAGGGACAGGGAGATGGAGAGATAAAGATAAAGGGTAATATAGAGAGATACAAAATAATAAGAAAAGAGTGAGAGAGAGGTATAAAGAGAGAGTGGAAGAAAGATAGAGAGATAGAGATAGAGATAGGATGGGAGAAACAAGGTGTGTGTGGGTGTGTGTGTATGAGTGAGAGATAGATATATTGAAAGAGATGGAGAGGGAAATATATGTATAAATAGATAGAGATGGAGAGAGGATGGAGAGAAATAGAGAGAGGAGAGAAGAGAAAAGAGATAGAAATAAGGAGTGATAGAGAGAGAGGGGAAGAGAGGGATAGAAAAAAGGAAGACATAGGGATAGAAAGAAGGAGAGATAGAGAAATAGATATAACTTGGGAAATATAAAGGGGGTGAGAGAGATACTCTCTCCCTTAGTCTTTTTTTCTATCCCTATTCATCTCCCCCTCTCCCTCCTTATCTCTTGATCTCTCTACGTCTATAAATATATTTGTATCCTATTTCTCTTTATCTCTCTAACTTGTTCTCTCTATGCAACTTTATATATATCTATGTCATGCACATCTTCTCTCTTTTACTCTTTTTCTTTATCTCTCTATCTTTATCTCTTTCTCTCTCCCTCTTTATTACTCTCTATATCTAACTCTATCTATCTATCTATTTCTTTTAATCTATCTATATCTCGTTGTCTTCCTCTTTGTCTCTTTGTCTCTCTATCTCTATCTTTTTTTATTTCTCTTCTCTACTTTTGTATCTTCCTTCTCCCTCTCTCTACCCCTCCATTTCTATCTTTATTTCTCTCTCTTTAACTTTCTTTGTGTCTCTCTTTGTTTATTTTCCTCTGTATCTCCTTACTTGTCTCATCTATCCCCTCTCTTTCTCTCTATTTCTTTTTCTTTTTTTTTCTCCCTTTGCCTCTATATTTTATACATCTCACTATCCCTTCTCTTCTCCTCTCTCTCTTTTCTCTCTTTATCTCTCTATCTATTTTCCTCCTGTAGTGCCACTCCATCAGCGTTATCATTGTGTTGTTTTCCGACTCGCTGTGAAGTTAGGTACTGTTTGGTATGTTGTTGATTTGATAGATGCTTTTATACGTTTGTGGTTTTGACAAATAAATATATTAATTAATGTGAGGTGAAAATAGAATTAAAAGGTGAATTAAAATTAATAAATTAGATATCTCAAGAGTTGATTTAATGGTGTGCAAATTATAAGGGTTAAATTATAAAATAAAAATAATTAGTGGTAGTTGTCAGTAGTGGGGAAAATGAAATAAAATAATAAATTTAAAGAAAGTACATGTTGTAATGGGCATGGTGGGGAAGTAAATAAATCAGTTAATTTGCTTAAGAAAGGGACTTTTTGCATGTTTTCTGGAAACTATTCTTTCTGTATCTCTCTCGTGAATGTTCTTGTTCTTGGGAGCTCTTTTATGAGTTTTGGGGAAAGTCTTGAAATGGGTTTTCTGTAGCATTTGTTGAATCTTTGAAGAAGTTGAAGTGGCAAATTGTGGACCTTGATCTTGACATCAATTCTTAGCTATTCTACTCACTCAAACCAGGTTCCTGCTAATCTCAATTCTAAATCTGTAGAAAATGAGGACTGTTCTGTTGAAACAAAAACAACTTCGTGATAAATTCTAAGTTGGGAAAATTAATAATTCACCATTTGGGATTTGATTCTGACAAAACCCTTATGTGAATCCATTGATTTCTAATATTTTTATGCATACTCTTGAGTCTTGTCGGCATTGATATATGTGTTTGTCGCTTGCAAAAGAAAAATCAATTTATCTTTCATTCAAACAGTCACCTTAGTCAATGAACTCATTGTTTGAATCTTAAGTAGAATTTGAAACATTTGTTTCTGAGTTATTTCCATTGAGGTTGATTGTGTTTCCATATTTTAGCTATGAATTATTGCTATGTCGATTATTTTAGTGATTTCTTTTATTAAAGATTTGAGTTTGCATGTGCTTTAGCACTACATAGGTATTTGTTTGAGTCTTAATTTTTCCTTTAATCTCCTGGAGTAACTTGTTATTGCAAGGTTAGCAAGTTAATTTATTCATTGCACCCTTTTGGCATTATTTCCTTATTGAATCTGAATCCTTCCCTACAATTTGAGATAAGAATCCTTGCTTAGATTTCACCAGTTGCTTGCTCTTGTACATGATTTGAAACATTAGACTGATTGTTTTCCTGCTAACTATTTTGCTAGATTTGTCATAATCGCCTATTCTTTTGAGTTTGTAGTTTGCTCTCCTAGTATATGCACCAATATTGTGATCCATATCCAATGCATTCACCCTGAAACTAACGTGAGGAAGGAAAACCCATTTCCTCTTCATGTGTATACCTTTGAGGCCAGTTCTAATACATGTATTGTGATAAGTAGTAAATATTTGCCATCTTTATTATCTTCAGCAAGCCACACTAAACAAAATATATGGTGCCCTGAGTATCCTTTATCTCTGTTGTTATTTTTTTTAACAAGCTAAACGAAACTTTCGGCGTTGCCATCATGCTAGTGATCCACCGTTATGTCTTTTTTAGATGGAATTCTTAAACATTCGTTACTCCCTCATTTTTTGTAAAATCTGACCGTGATAAGAAGCTTACCCTTGCAAATTCGGTAGTGTCAGTTATATTTCAGTTGGTTTAGATAATTGGAATGCATGTAATGATAATCGATGCCGATTAAGTTGGATTTGGGTGTGGTTGGGAACTGTTAGTAATAGTATGATGTAAACCGAATTCTACCAATCGATACATTCGCATTTTGACATTCAGTTTAAAACTCGTCTGTAACTATATATATATATTAACATGGTTTAAATTTGACGGTCGACCTTGCCTGTCAACAATTTTTTTTTAATGACGGTTATCTATTCAAAGGTGCCCTTAAAACATTATGATATACCTTAATGTAAGTAAAATTATATATAAATCAAATATATATATATCATTATAATTCTATATAAATTTTGACAATCTATCCAAAAAATCTCTCCTTTCATCTTATACAATCTTCTTAAAATTTTGATTCTATTTTACGGCAAAAATCTCTAAATACAGTCATACGGCCATTATATATATATATATATATATATATATATATATTCATTCATGAGTAAAACTTCTGAGTTTGGTAAAGTCGTTGCTTGCTCTATACTTTGTATTCATCACAATAAAAGTTTGATAGTATATATTTAAAAGATGCACGATTTGGATACAAGTGTGTGTATATATATATATATGCATACATAGACATTTATATGCATTTACAAATCAAAACCTTGCCTTGATAATATAAAGACAAATGTGAATAAATAAATAAATATATATATATATATATATATAATCTTGTATATAAATATTATGATTTTAGAAAAGAGGACCTTTGTCTTGTATTTATTAGAAAACATAGCAAGTGAATTTGAAAATAATAAATAAATAAAATGAAGAGTAATTGAATTGATTTAGATTAATAGAGGGAATATGGAAGCAATGTATTATGTTGTTGAATATTTGGAATTGGTAGATTGCAATTGATAGAATATAATTGTTGACTAAGGTTTTATATCTTCTTTAAGTATCTTGAGTTTAGTAAGAAATGAAAACAATAGTAATATGATATTGGTTAATTTATTTGTTGAATAGGTAATTGTTCCTAAACAAGTTATAGGATGATTAATTAGAGAAATTTCTTGATATTACATACATATATATTTCATCTATCTTTATCATAAGGAAAACATCATTAGGAGGAGATAATTTTCATGAATCTCATGATTCTTGTTAGAAAGGTTATTCTTATCTTTAGAGCAATTTTCAATTAAATTTATACATATTAAGTTGATAGATATATGTATTTATCTTCATTTCAAATCAATTAATTTGAATTTATTCCTTGACAATGGTAATCTAAATTATGATCTCTTATCTTCATTTAGTTCTATTTAATTTGATTATGCTAAGGATAAAGTAAATTAGGGGTGTGGGTAAAGTATTAAGGATTGGTTACAGAATATAAATGATTGAGGGTATAAAGGTGGTTTTTTTCTAAAATAATCCATTTACTGTTTGTGTGATGTTAGAAAAGTATAAATGTATCTTATTATCAAGTGCTGGATATAGATATTTCTATGATTAATGTTCTAAGCCATGTGCCTTGATGAAGTTGTGATTAGATTGTGTTAAATAGGCAAGTTTGAATGTCTTTGGTTAGTCACTGAATGTTGAGTTCTTTCACAAATATGTATGGTTGAGTTGTTAATTTACTCTGATTCATTAGTTTAATTGTGTGGAATTTAGTGCTTGATTTTGAAATTGGGACTATTTTGGTTAATGTATAAGGGGGAGTATATTGTGTGAATTGTTGTGGTTGACTTCCAGAGGCTTGGTTTAAGCCATTCACTGCTTAGTCATTGTTATGGTTGAGATTTTTGGACAAGAGGATTCTAGCCTTGCTTTATGTGTACTTGCATGTGATTTGTGATTTTTTTCAAGTGGCTTTACCGGGTTGGATATTTTTTTTGGGGTTTTCTTGTTGTTAATAGGGAGTGGCTCTCAATGGGGGTCTGATGCACAAAGTGGCAGGTCCAAGCTAGCTCATTGAGAGTTTCTTAATCAGTAATAACCTAAAATAAATTAGGGGGCTGGGGTAATTCATATTAATCAAGATAACACCTCACTCATGGATCAAGTTCTTGTATAGTCTTAAGATGAGTGGGAAAGCTTGGAATGGAAAGATCAACTACCTTGCCCTCTTGGAAGGTATGTTGATCCCAAATGAGTTTGTATGGGGGTCCGATGACCGATAGAGGTGGCCAAGGTAACCCAGAATGGCAGTCTAGTCTATAGCATAGGAAGGTTACACCAAGGTAACCCATAGAAAACTATGCGATGACACTCCTCCCTATAAAAATTTTGTAGGCCTTGTTGTCATTCTTGTACCTCTAGAAGCGGTTGTTTCTTTATGATTTGTTTGTTAATTTTGTATGTTGGAGTCATGTTAGCCCTTTTGTGTTGTGCTACTGTCTTCTTCTCTGTTTTGGTGGTGGGACCTTATCATTATCTCCTAGCATAGGGGATGGACCTTAGGGTTCCACATGGTTCGTTGGATCGTGCTATCCACTCCATTGGGTTCTGTCACTTTTTCATGTTTGTGGAGACTACTCCTAGATATGAAGACTTCTTCACTTGTTACAATTCATGTGGAGTATCTTCATGTATTTGTATTTTACTATAATTTAATTATATCATGTATTATTCTTTTGATGTACTTTCCTCACATGATTACAAGGAGACATTGTTGCTCAAGATGTAATGATGAAACAATGTGATTAATTTATGAAATCTTGTATGTAATGGATAATGGAAATGATGTTAATTCATGTGTTAGTTAATTGGATTAATATGGATGTTGTTATATTATTGATATGACATGGGTAATTCTTATTGATTGATTTTTGTAATGTGATGAGTAAAATGAAATTTGTATTGTTGATGGAATTTGTTTATTGTGGTGATATTCATTTCTTACTAGTTTTGTTAATGGGATTCTAGTAATGTAACCTCATAAACTTAGAGGACTTAGATTAGGAAACAATCTATTGTTTCAATTGCAATCTGGTGTATATTGCTCTTTCAAAAAAAATTTGTTTAGTTTTAGGTGTTCTAGCATGTTGTCCTCTAGGGTTTCATGGTGGAGCATTACACATGGTATCAGAGCCTAGCTTCATACACTAGGCACTTTGGATACACATGATTCCATTATGTTGACCTAGTTGCTTGCACTCTTGAGGTTATGTTTTCCCTTTTTGGTCATCCCCATTTAACAACCTGAGATTTATTCTTAGGTGGTGTGTGTCCAATGTTGCAGAAAACTGATGGAAAGGATAGGACCCTCGGTGTAGTGTGCAATGCACCGATATTATTTTTATCAGGGATGCATTATTTACCTTATGTAGCCTTGTGATGTGATTCTTGGTGATGTGAACTTTTGTGTGTATGTGATGAATGCATGCTAGACCATGAATATAATGCATAATTATGTTATTTTTTGTGAAAGAGTAGCATTATGATGTAACAACTTGATGATTGATATGTAGCGATTGGTTTATGATGCAATTGTTGTTATTCATTGATGTGGACTATTTTTTTAAGTTTCTTGGTGGGAGGGATAGTTTAGTATTACTCGTTTGCAAGTACCTTTCTATGTTGTGATTTCCTCTCACGGTGTGCTTGATTGTTTGATATATGTATATATGTTCAACCATTTTGTTTGCTACAGGTTGCAAGTACCAGGCATTGACTCCACCTATAAATTAGCAGGTTTGAGTTTCCCTCAAACCCAATGGAATATGTTGATTGGATATACCTAGCCATCATCCTCAAAGAGTATGAGTATCCAAGTTGATACCCTATTAGTTTTGAAGTCAACCTGTGTCATTTGAAGTTCTGATTTTTACCCAGTCAGGTATTTGTTGTTTGACATTTGCATGCTAGATTATTTGATGTTGCTAGAATTTAAGTATATTTTATTCTAACTTGGTGACTTCTAGGAGTAAGTCGAATATTTGGGGGGGAGGATGTAGTGCCCCTCCATCAGTGTTCTCATTGTGTTGTTTTCTGACTCACTATGAAGTTAGGTATAGTTTGGTATGTTGTTGATTTGATAGATGCTTTTATATGTTTGTGGTTTTGATAAATAAATATACTAATTAATGTGAGGTGAAAATAGAATTAAAAGGTGAATTAAAATTAATAAATTAAATATATCAAGAGTTTATTTAATGGTGTGCAAATTATAAGGAAGGGTTAAATTATAAAATAGTAATAATTAGTGGCAGTTGTTGGTAGTGGGGAAAATGAAATAAAATAATTAATTTAAAGAAAGTGCATGTTCTAACAGGCATGGTGGGGAAGTAAATAAATTAGTTAATTTGCTTAAGAAAGGGGTTTTTTCCATGTTTTTTGGAAACTATTCTTGCTTTATCTCTCCCATGAATGTTCTTGCTCTTGGGAGCTCTTTTCTAAGTTTTGGGGAAAGTCTTGAAATGGGGTTTCTATAGCATTTTTTGAATCTTTGAAGAAGTTGAAGTGGAAAATTTTGGAGCTAGATCTCGACATCAATTCTTAGTTGTGCTACTCACTCAAACTAGGTTCCTGCTAATCTCAATTCTAAATTTGTAGAAAATGAGGACTATTATGTTGAAACAAAAATAACTTCATAATAAATTTTGAGTTGGGAAAATTAGTAATTCACCATTTAGGATTCAATTCTGACAAAACCCTTATGTGAATCCATTGATTTCTAATATTTTATGCATACTCTTAAGTCTTGTTGGCAATGATATATGTGTTTGTCGCTTGCAAAAGAAAAATCAATTTATCTTTCATTCGAACAGTCACCTTAGGGTATGTGTAAGATCATCATGGAAAAAACGGGCCCTTAAGTGGCAAAAAATTCAAAAAAGTCAGACTTAGGAAACATGACGTAAAAATTTGAATAAGTTATCTATATTATTTCAAAAATATGTAAGAATAGAATCTGTAGAAAATTGAATGTAGTTTCTAAACTACTAGGTTTGTTTAAAAAAAAAATATTTGGTGAAAATTTGAAATTTCAATGCAATGGTACTTAAATTTTAAGGAAAAATAAGAAGTAGGTGTCTATCTAACCACCCTAACCACAATAAAATATTAATATTTTTTTATAAAATTTTAGATATAAGTAGAGGACTCATGCCCTAATGTGATGCATATTTTTTATAGTTTTTTTCCAAGTAAATAATTAATTATGAATTTTTTTATTACGACTTTTTAAAAATATAAAAACTTGTATGTCTGACCACCTTAACTTAGTCTAAACTTCATGAAATTCAATTTTTGTTTTTTAATCATATAGTATGTGAGGTATAGAATGTGACTCATGTTTTGGATTCAAAAATCAGATACCATTTGAAAGCTATATATGTTTTTCAATCAGCCTATCAATTAGGACTTTTGTCATAATTTGAATAGAAAATGAATAATAATTACTTATTAAACTCAAAGTAAAGAATAATTCATATCAATGGGGAGCTAAGAATCTCCTTTAAAAATCATTTTCGTTTCATCAATTTTGGGTAAAAAAAATAGTCATTAGCCACATACCCATTATATTACCACTTTTGGCCCATCATGATCCTGCACATACCCCTTAGTCAATGAATTCACTATTTGAATCTTAAGTAGAATTTGAAATGTCTATTTCTAAGTTATTTCCATAGAGGTTGATTGTGCTTCCTTATTCTAGCTATGAATTATTGCTATGTCGATTATTTTAGTAATTTCTTTTATTAAAGATTTGAGTCTGCATGTGTTTTAGTGCTACATACGTATTTGTTTGAGTCTTAATTCTACCTTTAATCTCCTGGAGTAACTTGTTACTGCAAGGTTGGCAAGTTAATTTATTCATTGTACCCTTTTGGCATTGTTTCCTTATTGAATCAGAATCCTTCCCTACAATTTGAGATAAGAATCCTTGCTAAGATTTCACTAGTTGCTTGCTCTTGTACATGATTTGAAAGATTAGACCAATTGTTTTCCTACTAACTATTTTGCTAGATTCGTCATAATTTCCTATTCTTTTGAGTTTTTATTTTTCTCTCCTATTATATGCACTAATATCCTGATCCATATCCAATGCATTCACCCTAAAACTAACGTGAGGAAGGAAGACACATTTCCTCTTCATGCGTATACCTTTGAGGTTAGTTCTAACTCATGTATTGTGATAAGTAGTAAATATTTGCCATATTTATTGTCTTAAGCAAGCCACACTAAACAAAATATATGGTGCCTCGAGTATGGGTGATGGCAAGAAGTTGAGTCCACTTTTTGGCCAAAAAGTGGGTGTTTTCCCTAATTTTCATAATTTGACACATTTAACCTTAAAATTTGAAGCACTTAGAGATGGAATCTTTGAAAAGGGACCACTAATCATAAAATGTAGTACTCAGAGTCTAGTTTCCAAATATGTAATTTATTTTAATACCCAGATTGTACAAATTGAGTTTCAGTAGGCATTTCTAAAAACCATTGTTTAAAAGTTACCTTTTTTTTTACCATACCATGCACATGTACGAAATCCATATTTTGACCTAAATTATCATGTTTTTCTAAATCCTTTTGGGAAAATATTTGTGACTCACTGAAGCTTGTTTTCAATATAGTTTTTTAATTTTTTATTGACTTTTTTTTTTGTTAAATTTTTATTAGGCATATTTGTCATTTTAAAAAAGTGTCGTGTACAACACACATAAGATGACCTAAAATTATCTTTTTTTTTATTTTTTTAAATTGAAAATAATTTTCTAAAGTTTTTTCTCATGCAATCTGTTCGTCAAAATGTTATGTTGATCAAAAGTTATTAAAATAGTAAAAAAACCTAATATTTAAAGTTTATGGACCAATTTCATCATAAATTAATTGAAAAATAGAAAAAATAATCCAATTGTAAAAAAGAATTACATATTTGGAATCTGTATTGTCTCATCTAAAATGGGTTTTAATTTTTTCAAAAAATTTTGCAAAAAAAGTCATCAGCCATATGTCTAAACTCAGTATTTTTCTTTGACATTATTAGGACCTTCAACTTGTAGGTCAAACTAGCTTGAAGACCTAGTTTTAGATTCCTAATGCTTTTCTCGAACCAAAATACAAGGCAGAAACCTGACCACAAAGAAAATCCAATTTCATTTTTTAAGAAACGTGATCTCGTTTCCCAATTTCAAATGTGGTGACCCTTGGCGGGGAAACGAGATCTTGCTTTATAAACAAGATCATGTTTCTTTGTCAACGGTCCCCACATTGAATATTGGGAATGGGATCCCGATTATAAAACGAGATCCCATTTTTTAATAAACGAGATCTCATTCTATAAATGGGATCCCATTTTTTTTAACTGTTTTATTTAAATTTACTATCAAAATTTACTGCGAAGTTTGCAACTTCACATGTACGGTCGAGAGTAGTAAAATTGGGCTATTTTTCATCAACTATTGTCTTTACAGGTGGTGAACTTGCATTTTTTATTAATTTTTTCAAAGGAGGCATCATGTAAACCATTTTTGAAGTGGAATTGTGTTAGTTTTGTACTTGTTTGGAGGAACAAAATGTCTTCAACTTGCAATATGGATTGAATTTTTCAAAAGAGGCATGAAGAAAACAGTTTTTAAAGTGGAATTGCGCTAGTTTTCTACTTGCTTGGAGGAACACAAGAGGTAGAATTTTGTCCTTATAAGTCTTCAACTTCCAATTTTGATTGAATTTTTTGAAGAATTTCACTATTGACATTCATTTGTGCTTGAGAATTTTATAATCATGGGAGATAAAGCTTGTAATAAGAGGAGGAAGACATTGACTCCTGAAGAAATTAAATCAAAAAAAGAGGAGAGAAAAAGACAAAGAGAAAGAAGAATGAGAATTAAATCAATGCATGATGGGGGAGCATCCAATTCCACAACTATTGAAGATGAAAACATTGAGGAGACCATGGTTGTAGGTGAAGCTAATTTGCAAGAAGTCAATTTGGAGAAGAATATGAGTATACAGGAAAGTCCTAAGTCTATGTCTTCAAATCCATCTTTCAATTCTATGGAGAATGTTTCAATATGCACAAATCCAGGTGCATCTTCAAATCCACATGTTAGTGAAATGGTAAATTTGTATGTAGAAGTTTTACAAGATGT
The DNA here is from genome assembly GCA_007258455.2 of Sequoia sempervirens. Taxonomy (NCBI): domain Eukaryota; kingdom Viridiplantae; phylum Streptophyta; class Pinopsida; order Cupressales; family Cupressaceae; genus Sequoia; species Sequoia sempervirens. The sequence continues at coordinate 238,561,847 of VDFB02000002.1, forward strand.
TGGACTTAACGATGCTGACATTGATAATATTCAAAGAGATGAAAATTTTATAGAATTTGTTGACAATGAAAATGAGAATGATCCTTTTGTTGAAAATGAAAACAAAAACTATTTTGTTGATGTAAATGAAAATGAAAACCGTTTTGTTGATGAAAATGAAGATGAAAATGTAAATCGTTTTGAAGTTGAAAATGAAAATGAAAATGAAGATGAAGATAAAAATCTAGAATGTGATGTTGAATTTAATGAAAATACTTTTTTTAAAATTGAAAGTGGTGTTTTCAATAATCTTCCTAGTCAAATTTCTTGGAGGCAAATAAGAACACATGCGAATAGAATATACAACAAATTCTTTTATCATAAAAATTGCAATTCAATGTCAACTAATGATGCAATTGATGAGAATGAAAAAAATGAGGAAAATAATGAAAGGGTTAGGATTTTTTGTTAAACCAAATAGAAAACATCAATCATTAAAACATGTTATGTCTACTATTGCTAGTGCCATTCAATCTATTGGGAAAAATAGTCAATCTAAAGATAAAAATGCAGCAAGAAGAGCTACAACAACTACTATAGTTAATAAAGCAACTTTGAATAAAATAATGGTAAGAAATATTAGTGAAGTTTTAAAAATACATCCTAAAACATTGTAAGAGTTGAAAAAAGAAGAGAAAGTATATAAAATGATCCTATCAGTTGCAAATAAGAACACATGCGAATAGAATATACAACAAATTCTTTTATCATAAAAAATTGCAATTCAATGTCAACTAATGATGCAATTGATGAGAATGAAAAAAATGAGGAAAATAATGAAAGGGTTAGGATTTTTTGTTAAACCAAATAGAAAACATCAATCATTAAACATGTTATGTCTACTATTGCTAGTGTCATTCAATCTATTGGGAAAAATAGTTGATCTAAAGATAAAAATGCAGCAAGAAGAGCTATAACAACTACTATAGTTAATAAAGCAACTTTGAATAAAATAATGGTAAGAAATATTAGTGAAGTTTTAAAAATACATCCTAAAACATTGTAAGAGTTGCAAAAAGAATAGAAAGTATATAAAATGATCCTATCTTGACCAATGTTGGAGTTTTAGTGGTTGACTCCTGAGGTCTGATATGAAATTAAATGTTGAAATTAAATCTTTGATAAAAAATATTGGCATGATAATACTAAGGTTTCATCTAATGCTACAGATGTTTTAAAATTAAGGGTGGGGTCCAAAGTTCACGATCCTCACCCAAAAAACCTATTAGATACAACACAAACGGAATTTTATAGAAAATTTTGTGGTGATTTAGTGTTACCTAGTAATATTAAAATAAGTCAAAGGTCTTTTGAAAAATGTAAACCCTGGTATGTAAAAATTAATAAGCAACAAATATCTTGTTGTTGTAAAATGCATGTTCAATTTCATTATTTTTATGATGTTTTTGATATATACGTTGCACCTTGCATACTAATATGATTATACATGAATGTGGTATTAATATGCCATGTGAAGCAATAAGGGAGTTTATTTCAAGTTTTTTTTTGTGAAATATCTAATGGTAAATTGTTTTATTTAAGTTCTTGTATTTATGGACAATGCATTAACTATGGAAATATTTCATTCTTAAGAATTTGTATGTATGAAACTGTTGATATTGATTTTGGACAACAATTAGTAGATGTTAAAAGATTTAAGAATTTTCAAGTTATTCTTTAAAAGATGGAAAATAGGAAAGTGTTGTGATTTAGTTACAAAAAAAATTGGTGAGCATGCATTCATGAATGAATTTAAGAATAAGATTGTACCAAAATATGTCATGCACTCTCAACATGCTCGATGTCTTGATGGCCAATTTCACACATGTAGAAGGGTCAAACCACAATAGTGGTTTACAAATTTTATGAGGAAGGAAATTTCATTTTTTTTCCTTCCCCCAAACTCAACGAGTTTAGTCGAACTCAATGGTTTGGCCAAACCATATTATATGTTTGACCAAACATATATGTTCGATTGAACCATTGGTTCGACCGAACCCCCAAACCCTAAACAAAAGAATATATTTTAAGGGGTTCGGTCAAACATGGGTTAGACCGAACCCGCTAAAATAAGACATAAGAAAAAACATGAATTTGTCACTATAATTTTTTCTTTTTACTACTTTCCCTGTGCTTGTGCATGCGGCAAATGGCGAAAGTGATCTACAAATGGTGAACAAACTCTCGACTTCATCTCTCCAGTGAACACAAACTCAACTTCATCTCCTAAGTTCATCAACCCAACTTGCATATCAAGCACTAGGTTTGTCAAATTCAAATTTTGTAGAGTTCAAAATGAATTTGTTTGTTAAATTTTGAAACCCTAAATGCGAAATTTTTCAAATTTGTTGAATTGAAACTGCATTTGTTTGAAATTTTCTAAAGCCTTTTCAACATACACTATTTCTATGATACATTTCTACTCTGTCAAAAAATTAACATGCCCTGTCTATGCTTCCACATTTTGCATACATTTCTACTAGGGCACCTCCAATTTATTTGAGGCATTATATCAAACAGTTCATTACCAAATTTATTTGAGGCATTATATCAAATAGTTCATGGTAATTTTTGATGGAGTATGATAGAAATAGTGTTTCCATTGTATGCACCCTATATCAAACAATTCATTAACAAATTTATTTGAGGCATTACATCAAACAGTTCATGGTAATTTTTGATGGAGTATGATAGAAATAGTGTTTCCATTGTATGCAACCTATATCAAACAATTCATTAACAAATTTATTTTAGGCATTATATCAAAAAATCTATTGGAAATTTATTTGAGGCATTATATCAAATAGTTCATTAACAAATTTATTTGAGAAGTTATATCAAACAGTTCATGATATAAAGTTTAGGGTGCATACAATGGAAAATTGGATAAAATTCTTCATATTTTTCCTTTGAGTCTTATGACATTACTCCAAAAATGGTTGGTGAACTAAATGTATGAATCGAAGAATAAATTTAGAGGAAAGAAACTAAATTGTTTGAATGAAATGTATAATAAAATAGTTCTATTAGGATTAGAAGGAATGAAGGTATTATTAAATTTTTCTAGTATTAGGAAAATATAAAAATATGTCCACTTTACTATATATATATATATATTTAAAACTATTCTTCATATATCCATGTTAAAACTATTAAAAATTAAATTACATAAATCAATTTTAAATTTGTACAAAGAAATAAATGACTTTGACTAAGAGCAAATATTTAAAATATAGCTATCCTCTTTGCAAAATCCAATTTGATTTGAGATATTTATGGACAAAAAATATGGATGAGCATGAGGTAAGCAAGAAAGAATAACCTTAATTTATATCTTCCCTCATCAAATAATTTCACATTTAAAGAGTTTCTTGAGGCATATCCAATTATTAAAAACTATTATATACTTGTTATAACTATATTAAAGTATATCATGAATAAATTGAAAGGATAAAGAGTAAATCACTAAAAACACATACACAAATCATAGAAGTAAATTGATTAATATAAGGAGATTCAAGTGGTTGGATAATTTTTCCAAGGAGTGGAAGAGGTTAAGAAGGAACCATCAAATAAATATAATATTTTAAATACTTTAAAAGAAAAATGCATTTCTCCCTGCTCTAAATTGAAATGGTATTCCTTCTAAGATGATAATAATTCAAAAAGAAGAAAATAATCATTATGAAGATCAAGTACCATTGATAAGTCTTAAGAGATCAAATAAAACATTCAACAACAAAAGAAAAAAGAGAAAATAGTTAATGCTAAAGAAACAACTACAACCAAGCTACTATGTTATAAATTCTCCTCTTATGTAGTCTTCATTTCCCTATAAATTGTGGCCTCCTTGTACAAATTAGCTATTAATCACCATAGTGAAACAAATTTAAAATTTTGAAATGGTTAAACATTATTATTATTTTTATGTGTATAAGTATAATTATTATGGGTTCATTTCTCCTCTCTGACTCTTCGTAATAAGGTTCTATTTCACAAGCCTCATATAAATATAGGGTTCTAACTTCTAAAAATTGAATAGTGTCAACTTAATCTCATCAAACAATGCTCCCCTAGTATTAATGGGGCCAACTTTTTATATATCAAACTCAGCTATGTTCACATTGAATAAGAATTTGATACCTTTATCATGATACTTGAACTAAGATATCTTGGCTCTAATTTTAGTCATTTTATCTAAAAAATATTGGTGACATATCCATGTTTGTGTTTATTTTTAATCATTTATTATTGCAATTAATTATTACAAGGAGATTCTTGAAGCTTGTATTCCATCCCCACCATTTTTATTCTAAATATTTGACATTTTCTTTCAAATTAAAGTCTAAATTTTATCCTTAATGCTATACATATTTTTCTAGGATAACACATATTCATTATATTTCACTAAATGTGTTTAGGCATAGAAGAAAAACCTTCAATATATCTTTAAGATAACTTTGATACCATCAAGATAATCCCACCTTTCATTGCATTAATATCAAGGTTAATTAACCCTTCCTCTTTACATGCTTTTCAATTAGAGTATCCTCTAGTAAAAATAGAAACATTAATAGTGTGGTTATCAAAGAGTGTCTAGGGATGCACACATCACTATTATTAATAAATTATAAGATTGTAAAAAATGTTTATGGAAGAAATAACTATCTAATAGAGAATATAATGTATTAGTACATATCTAACTATTACATATTTTAAATAAAGCCCCTTTAAAATCTATCTTGTTGCCATTTAATGAGTCAACTAGGTTCAAAATTATTTTCATCTTATTCCCCCAAAATTCATCACCTTTACAACAAAACTTGATTTCATCTAATTTATCTTATTTATTCTCAAATCATATTAAAATCACCACCTTAAACTCTAAGAAATATTTGGTAACTTATTTATTTTATCTTCATTTAGAAAGGGGTGTGAAGGGGATTTAGAACCTTTTAAAGTTTCTCTCAAAATAACTAGGAAGATTTTATTCATTTCCTTTCTTGTTGCTTTTAGGATTAGTGTTATGAATTTTGTGCCTTCATTCTTAAAAATTATTATATCAACTCATTTAGCATTTCCATCATCTTTTAATATGGGAAAGGTCAACATACAATGAGGTAGACACTTTCCATTTTTTTTTTTTTTCTTAATTAGTTCTTTCTAGGGAAACTTTTAGTCTTTTCAAACACCTTAAACAAAAATATGATAAATGTGTGATTATTTTTCTTTCCACTCTATAAATTTTTGATGTGCTTGGATATATAATTGAGACTCATAATGTACAATGATAAAAATTTAGTATATATGAAAGAAATATTTTCGAGACATCAAAATACCATTCTACATAACTCTCACATGGAAATAAGAATATTATTTTATTTTAACTAAAGAAATTGTGTGTACTCTATCTTGAAAATTACTAATTAATTTTGAATTATATACTATAATTTAAAATAAGAGCATCCTTTGTAACATGGAATAGATAGGTTAATTTTAATGAAATAAAATATGTTTTTATATTAAGAAAAATTTACAAATATATGGAACTCATACATTGAGAAATTGACTAAGATGTAACTTTATATGAGAATTAAGATGCTCGAATAATTTATATACCTTCTTTCAATAATTAACAATAGAAATTAATACTTGGCTCATATTGTATACCCACCTCCCAATGGTCTTGGAATGGATGCATTTAGATGGAGAAGGATTTCAAAAGGCTCATGGTACTTGTGGACCCCTCAAAGGCATCATATATAACACATGAACTTTATTTATGAAATTTGGTCTTTTGTTGTTGGCTTCTAGTATGAATGTTATCTATAAGGTGGAATTCTTAGTTGATATTCTCAATCTTCCATTGTTTGTTTCTAGTGTGATTATACAATATGCTCACCAAACTGTATTAATTTCTAATGTTAATTATTCAAAGAAGGTTTTGTTTCATAAGAAGATACCTATGTTCACATATTCCAAGGAATGTTATTATCCACAATGCATGACACTTCTTCACATCTCTACCAAGTTCTAAATAGATACAGATCTTCCATTTCCATGGAGGAGATTGATGATTTAAAAAGAAAATATCATGCCATTTCTTTCTTGAGAAGTCATGTTTGCATTTATGATTTGCAACTTCCATCTTCATCCAAAAGAATTTTTGTTATTGTTATGTGCCTGATATTAAAACAAATCAGAACTTTCATTTGAGCATGATCACCAACACAAAGGTAAGTGAGTGGAAAAAAAAGAAAGCTTGATTAATGGCTTTCAAAATGTTGGTGGAAAATATGCATCTTTTTGAAAGTGGCTTCCTAGCTTATCATTCTTATGTTTAGTAAGGTTTTGTAATCTCCACTGTGTTATGTATTCGGGTCACAAGTATATCTAGTATGATGTCTTCTTTTGGGTATTTTGGGTGCATAAGAGAATGTGCATATGTATTGATGTATTCAACCAATGTGCTTTTGTAACATTGTAATAAAAAAATTGGTCATTTGTACAAGGACCTCACTGGTCTTTTTGATATTTTGTAAAATTTGTTGCTCAAACTGCAACTGGGGGTTTTCTTGTTGGTTCTTTCCCACCAGTATGTCCGCCTAAACTAGCTTTATGTAAAATATTATATATAAATAAAATTATAAGTGGCCTCCCACTTTTGCTTAAAAAAAAAAGTTCTTGTAAATGTCCACATTTTTTTCCTTAACACAGTTGCTATTTCTTAAAATATTTCTTATGATTTTTCATAATGTTGGTCAATAATTTACTGTAAATATTCTATAGTCATGCTCTTAAATGTCATAAGAATATGTCATAAGAGGGTTTCATCTTATAAAGCTATAATAATATTATATGCATTTAGAACATCTTAGACACCTCCCTTGAAGCATTCAACAAATGGCAAATAACTACCAACACAAAGTGAGATGCCTCATTTCCTAATATGAGGACAAAATAATAAATCAAAATATTAGGATGCAAGGTTGACCCACCTTTCCCAATACTTGGCTAAGTTTATCATCTATTGAGGAGTGGATCCCAACAACAATTGTGCTTAGTTCTTACTACTAATCCAAGGAATACCTATTCATTTTTTCTTTATTGTATGCCTAATGACTCCTCATCTCAAGTTAAATTGTGGGAATGAATTTTTATGCCCTCCCTATGACTAAATGGCTACAAGGAGGTGAATATGATATGGTGGAAAAAGCCAAGATACAAGTTGGTTTAGTTCTCATAAACTCTCTAAAAAATAATTGAATTCCTACATCCTAACTAGAAATACCATGAGGGGTTTAGATCCAATTTTAGACAAAAAATATTCTTATACTGATCACTAGTTCACTTGGACCAACTAAAGAGATGTTGAACTAAAGGAAACTTAGTTGTATTGATAGATTAAAACTTATTTATTTCTCTTTCCATTGTCCCCTCTCTACAAAACACCCTTATTTAAGTAGATTCTATTAAACCTATCTCACATATCACCTCCCAATTCTTTAAACTTTTCAAACTTCTTATTCTCCATGTACCTAATAATCTATCCTTCAGGCTCAACACTTCCCACCTCAATCAAATTGATCACCTTGCTTCCCTAATATCCCTTTGGTTGATGTTCCGAGACCTCATCAAAATGGTAAGTGGATACAGTTGTGGAATGATGTGATTAAATCTATTGCACTACCTTACTATGATCTTATAATAAGAATATGGCTAGAAAGAGATCTAGAATGGAAAAAAAATATGGATCCAAACAGAAGAAAAAAAAAACTTGTTTTGGCTTTAGCACTTACTAATAACTTTTCTACAATGAGTGGTTGCTTCCGTTGAAATAAAACTTAGAAGATTTGAACTTAATTGTGGTACAGGATCTCAATTAAGAGATAGGCTACATTGGATGAAAGGATATAAGGGATACAACTTATTTTTTAGTTATCTCGAACATATTTACATTCACGAGAGTGGATAATATCTATCGTTGATCAAGAGAGGTAGTTCCATGACAACTCTAATGATATTAAATCCATTTTCCTCCAACATTACAAATAATTTTTAATTGATCTAGTTGAAGGAGATCCATGTCAAGATATAGTGAAAAATTATGGGCATAACAATTATATATTTTTTAACATATATAAAATGTATGGTTGGATTAGTGAGAAATTTATAACAAGTATGCAATATGAAGTCAAAATTTATTAGATTTGATTCTTAATAAATTAGTTTTAACGATTCAATTTATAGCTTTACGCAATCTATAAGTTCAAATAGTTTGATGGTATCTAAACTTTATGCATATAAAAATATGATAAATGTCTGATTATTTTGCTTTCCAATCTATAATTTTTTGATGTTCTTGGCTATATAATTGAGATGATTCACTCATATTGTAATGATAAAATTCATCCTCATATGGAGGATTTTATATTATCTTCCATTAAATTCATCCTCTTTATGAGATTCTTATGGAATATTGATATTCTAGTGTGAATTCTTAATTTTAGACATATCTTAACTAGATAAATTTAGGTTCAATGAAGGCAATAGAACTTTTTTTCACTTACATAATCCTATTTTTGAAGTTCATTTATGTTAACAACTATTAGAATAAATATTTTATCCCCAATTATTTTCAAATAATTTTATACTAATCTTTGTATTCTTATTCTTTCTTTTCATTGTTTCATTTAAAATTTGAACCATTTAAGGATGCTATGTTATAGATTATAGTTTCCTTCCAATTCTTTTTAAATTGTTAATGGTATGAAAATATTATTGATGAGTAGATGAATTATTACAACTATTTTAGATTTGTATTCCCTTTATCTAGATATATTATTTACCAAAGTCTCATTGCTCTTTTGGGTGGGTGCATGAAGTTGGGTACCAATTTTGTGGCCACTTTTTAAAAAAGTTTTAAAAAATGATCTCGTGTTATTTCACGTTAAAAACAAAGAAAAAAGTGAAATTATTTTCCTTGGGATACCAACCCAAAGGATTGGAGGGCATTCTTAACAAGGCCAGAGACGTGTTTTCGCAAATTCTACAATTTTTCACATAATCGGGTCTGTGCTCACCATCATGATTGCATCTAGTTCAATATCGAAAAAATTGAACACATGGGTAATGTTAGGTTCTCTCTTAGCTATCCAACGATGTAATTTTTTTCACGTTTTGACAATGTTAAGCCTTTCATCCATTTTTTTTTTGTTTTTCTATTTTTTGCAAAAAAGCGTGTTTTGTGTTTTTTTGTTCTAAAAATAACCATCCATCAAAATTTCAAATAAATTACATTTTTAGAAACTAGACTCCATTCTACAATTTAAAAAAAAACAAAAAAAATCAATTATTGGGTGTGCAAGAAGTTGAGTCCACTTTTTGGCCAAAAAGTGGAAGTGTTTTTCCTAATTTTCAGAATTTGACACATTTGACCTTAAAATTTGAAGCACTTAGAGATGAAATCTTTAACAAAGTCACTATTCATAAAATGTAGTGCTTGGAGTCTAGTTTCCAAATATATAATTTATTTCAATACCCAAATTGTAAAAATTGAGTTTTAATAGGAATTTCTAAAAACCACTATTTAAAAGTCTTTTTTTTTTTACCATACCATGCACGTGTACGACATCCATATTTTGACTTAAATTATTGTATTTTTCTAAATCCTTTTGGGAAAAGTTTTATGACTCACTGAAGTTTGTTCTTGATATTTTTTTGTAATTTTTTATTGAATATTTTTTTATTGTTAAATTTTTATTAGGAAAATTTGTTGTTTTGAAAAATCGTCATGTACAACATGCATCAGATGACCTAAACTTATCATTTTTTGATTTTTTTTTCAAATTGAAAATAATTGTCTGAAGTTTGTTCTCATGCAATCCATTTTTCAAAATGTTATGTTGATCAAAAGTTATTAAAATAGTAAAAAACTATGATATTTAAAATTTATGGACCAATTTTATTAGAAATTAATTGAAAAATAGAAAAAATAATTTAATTGCAAAACAAATTACATATTTAGAATCTGCATTGTTTCATCTAAAATGGGTTTTAATTTCGTCAGAAAATTCTGCAAAAAGGTCATCAGCCATATGTCTAAAGTCGGTATTTTTCTTTGACATTGTTAGGACCTTCAACTTGTAGGTCAAACTAGGTTGAAGGCCAAGGTTCGAACTTCCAATGCTTTTCTCGAACCAAAAACCTAGGAAAAAACCTTACCACAATGCAAAACAAAATTCAAATTTTAAAAAACGGGATCCTGTTTATTAATAAACAGGATCTCGTATTATAATCGAGATCCCGTTCCTCATTCGGCAGTACTCGGACCGTTGTGAATGGAACGGGATCTTGTTGCCTTTACAACAACTCTGACATTCAATTCTGGTGAATTGGATCCCAATTATAGAATAGGATCCCACTTATTAATAAACAGGATCCCGTTTAATAATTGAGATCCCATTTTATAGTAAGCAAGATCCCGTTTTATAAACAGGATCCCGTTTATTTTATGTAAATACACTGTGGAAAATTACTATGAAGTTTGCAACTTCACATGTATGGCTAAGAACACTAAAAGTGGATTATTTTTTATAAGTTATTGTATTAATAGGTGGTGAACTTGATTTTTGGTTGATTTTATCAAATGGAGCATCATCTACACCATTTTTGAAGTGAAATTGTGTTATTTTTGTGCTTGTTTAGAGGAACAAAAGGTTTCAATTTGCAATATGGATTGAATTTTTCAAAGGAGGCATGAAGAAAACAATTTTAAAGTGGAATTGTGGTAGTTTTCTACTTGTTTTGAGGAACAAAAGAGGAAGAATTTTGTCCTAATAGGTATTCAACTTCCAATTTGGATTGAATATTTTGAAGTATTTCACTATTAACATTCATTTGTGCTTGAGAATTTTATAATTATGGGAGATAAAGCTTGTAATAAGAGAAGGAAGATATTGACTCCTCAAGAAGTTGAAGCAAATAGAGAAAAAGAGAGACAAAGACAAAGACAAAGAAGAATGAGAATGAAATCAATGAATGATGGTGGAGCAACCAATTCAACAACTATTGAAGATGAAAACATTGAGGATACCATGGTTGTAGATGAAGCTAATTTGCAAGGAGTCAATTTGGAGAAGAATATGATTATACAAACAAGTCATACTATGTCTTCAAATCCCTCTTTGAATGCTATGGAGAATGTTTCAATATGCACAAATCTAGGTACGTCTTCAAATCCACATGTTATTGAAATGGTAAATTTGTATGTAGAAGTTTTACAAGATGCTAGACTTAATGATGTTGACATCGACTATATTCAGAGAGATGAAACTTTTATAGAATTTGTTGAAAACAAAAAATAAAAATATTTTGTTGTAAATGAAAATCAAAATGATCATTTACTTGAAAATGAAAACAAAATCTATATTTTTGATGAAAATGAAAATGAAAATGAAAACCGTTTTGTTGATGAAAATGAGAATGAAAATGAAAATGAAAACTGTTTTGTTGATGAAAATGAAGATGAAAATGAAAATGAAAACCGTTTTGTTGATGAAAATGAAAATGAAATGAGAACCGTTTTGTTAATGAAAATGAAGATGAAAATGAAAATGAAAACTGTTTTGTTGATGAAAATGAAAATAAAAACCATTTTGTTGATGAAAATAAAGATGAAAATATAAATGAAAATGAAGATGAAGATGAAAATGAAGATGAAAATCAAGAATGTGATGTTGAATTTAATGAAAATACTTTTTTTAAAATTGGAAGTGGTGTTTTCGATAATCTTCCTAGTCAAAATTCTTGGAGGTAAATAAGAACACATGTGAATAGAATATACACCAAATTCTTTTATCGTAAAAAGATTGCATTTCAATCTCAACTAATGATGTAATTGATGAGAATGCAAAAAATGAGGAAAGTAATGAAAAGGTTAGGCTTTTATGTTAAACCAAAAAGAAAAGATCAATCATTAAAACATGTTATGTCTACTATTGCTAGTGCCATTCAATCTATTGGGAAAAATAGTCCATCTAAAGATAAAAAACGAGCAAGAAGAGTTATAACTACTGCTATAGTTAATAAACAACTTTGAATAAAAGAATGGTAAGCAATATTAGTGAAGTTTTAAAAATACATCCTAAAACATTACTAAGAGTGGCAAAAAGAAGAGAAAGTATAGAAAATGATCCTATCAATCAATGTTGGAGTTTTAGTGGATGACTACCGAGGTCTGATATAAAATTGAATGTTGAAATTAAATCTTTGATCGAAAAATATTGGCATGATAATACTAGGGTTTCATCTAATGCTAGAGATGTTTTAAAATTAAGGGTGGGGTCCAAAGTTCGCGATCCTCACCCAAAACACCTATTAGATACAACACAAACTGAATTTTATAGAAAATTTTGTAGCGATTCAGTGTTACCTGGTAATATTAAAATAAGTTAAAGGTCTTTTGAAAAATGTAAACCCTGGTATGTAAAAATTAATAAGCAACGAATATCTTGTTGTTGTAAAATACATGTTCAATTTCATTATTTTTATGATGTTTTTCGATATATACATTGTACCTTGCATACTAACATGATTATATAGGATTGTGGTATTGATATGCCACCTGAAGCAATAAGAGAGTTTATTTCAGGTTTGTTTTGTGAAAAATCTAATGATAAATTATTTTATTTAAGTTCTTGTATTTCTGGACAATGCATTAACTGTGGAAATCTTTCATTTTTAAGAATTTGTTTCATGAAAGTGTTGATCATGATTTTGGACAACAATTAGTAGACATCAAAAGATTTAGGAATGTTCACTATTCTTTAAAAGATGGAAAAATAGGAAAGCGTTGTGATTTAGTTACAGAAAAAGTTAGTGTGAATGCATTTACGAGTGAATTTAATAATAAAAGTATACCAAAATATGTTATGCACTCTGAACATGCTCGATGGCTTGATGGCCAATTTCGTGCATGTAGAAACACATTTCCAATTGGTACTATACTTTCAGTGGTTGATTTTGCGGAGAATTATACTCTTGCTCCGCAAGAGGAAATTCAATCTCAATATTATAATTCATTGCAAGTAGCTATGTTTGTCCATATTGTTTATAGACATGCAAATGATAGCACTGAGGATGATAGAAAAGTTTTGAGGGAGTATCATTTTTATTTGAGTGACAATTGGTTACACTCATCAGAGTTTGTTCAATATTGTTTTAGTATATTTTATAGAAATTTAAGAGAAAGAGGAATCCATATGAAAGAATACCTCATATGGTTAGATAATTGTATGGGGTAGTTCAAAAATGCTAGAATGTTCTATTGGTTAAGTAGGGTTCACAAGGAACTTAATGTCCAACATATATGAAGTTTTTTTGAAGCTGGGCATGGTAAAGGAGAACATGATGGAGCTGGTGTGTGTGTCAAAAGAATTCTTGCTAGAGAACAATTAAAATTTGAGGATTTAGTAAAATTTAAAAATGCACATGATATTGTGGATTGGTGTAATAGAAGATTATTAGCACCTTGTTTGAGTGATTACTCTATAGTTCATCGATTCTTTTGGTTGGTGGAAGAAGAGAACATTGTATCTAGAGTTGATTGTGAGTCAATTAGTGGATCTACTAAATGGAATTCATTTAGGAGTGTGACAACAAGCACATGGACTATTTGGACAAGGGAGCTTGCATTTTTTTGCCATTTTTGTATCTCAGGAGATTGGGAAGCTTGTGAAAATATAGAATGGGTTGAACAGTGGGAGCAAAGATCGTTGACACCTGCAAAAGCACATAATCAATATGAAAGAACTATTGAAGAAAATGATCAATTGTTTACATTTGAAGATTATGACCGTGTATCAGACCTTGTACAAGAAGGTAATTTTAATTCAATTTATTTAATTTTATTTCACTTTATTAAGTTATTTTTTAATACTAAATTATTTATATGGATATGCACAAGTTATTAAATTGAATTTTTTTGGCAGGACATGTGTATGTTGTTATTGCACCTAAGGGGAATGAAGAGAAAATAGAATATTGGTTGGCTTGTTGTGTGGAAACTAAACATAAGTTGATAACACCTCGAGAAGATGATGTTGGCTTTCATTATCCAACAGGTACGATGATCCCCTTAAGACACCTCCTTAAGCAAATTTTGATAACAAGTTTTAGATCCCCTTAAGCGATTTTTTAGAACAAGTCTTTGATCCCCTTAAGAAAATTTTGAGAAGTTATTTGATGATGGTTTTTGAACATGTTTTCCAATAGGATCGGTGGTGGTTGTTGGTACTTGGCTACGAAAATACTTGAGAAGAAAGAATGGTCTACTTGCATTCAAAGACTATGAAACACAAAAAGATTATGCATTATTCACATTTGGTGGTGGCAACAAATATAAAACTAGAGCAGTATTGTGGAAGACCTTCAAAAAAATTGCTATGGTCAATTTCTATGGAAGAGCATGAGGCAATCATAGATGCATTGCAAAAAAGAGAGGATGCAGATGGTACAATGGAATAAGTAAATACAAGTAAATATAGTTTTAGTTTTATTTTGTCCTTTTAAATACATTAAATACATATTTCAACATTGGTCAAGTGTGTTATTAGTTGAAATTGATTTAAATTGTTCTTTTATACATCCTTAAGGCATAATCACAAAAAGGATCTAGTCCATGCAGATTCAACCTAGACAACATGGAATACTTGGTAAAAACATGTAATTATTAATAACATTTTGTTTCCATAGTCCATGATAGTGTGTACATGATTTCTGGAATAACTGTGTGCAATTTTTTACATCAACGTTTTGGATCAAACTCCATGATCCATCATCAGGATGAAAAGCAGAAAGAGAGAAAGGTGAAAATAAGATAGCAGACTTGGGTAGAAATAGGAGAGGAATGGGGAAGAGGGGAGGCACATAACCCTAAAAAGAGAAAAAGTCAAACAAAGAGGAGAGGAGAGGGGAGGAAAAGTCCAAGATGAAAGACCATGCAAACCTTAAAAATATATAATAGAATGAAAAAAGATTATGATAAGTATTAGAAAATGAAAAAATCAGAAATGTGATGAAATGTCAAGAGGACTAAAAAACATGTAAAATAAAGACCCAAGAAAAAGAGGGGAGTCAGCTCAAAAAAGTTGAAACCACTAATAAGAGTCAATAAACAAGAAAGAGGACAAGATAAAATAAGGAAGCAATTAGGATAAACTAAATAAGGAAAACGAAAATGAGACAAAGAAAATAAAAGGAGAAACCACAATGAAAAAATACGTAAAAAAGGCAAATAAGCTAAAGAAAGGAGACTTAAAGCAATGAACCACAAAATAAAGAACAAATACAAAGAATCACTAAATAAAAACTTAAGATTGGAAGACAAAACATCATAAGGAAACTAACAAAAAACTAAAGGAAGGAAACAGATGATCAAGAGCAAATACGAGTTATAGAAGAGGAGGTATAAGAAAATGACTAAGCATAACCTAGAAGGTCCAATAAGATCTTTAAACAAAAACAAGGAAGCATAAAAATCAACCTAAAGAGAAGCGACTGAATAATTAAGTAAAAGAAAGGATCTAAAATAAAAATAACCAAAATTGATAAGAAGCAAGAGGAACAAGAATGAGAAGTGGGATAAGGGAACCAAGAATTAAAAAGAGGGTCAAGAAAAGAGAAACCAAAAATCATCAAAGAATTAAGGAGTTAAGTAACCAAACGATTAAAAGGAAGATCAACTGTGAGATTAAATAAAGATTAGAATAAGAATAAAATTATAATTAAGAAGGTCAAGGATGATAATGAAGCGACAAGGAAAGGAAAGAACATACTTGAAGAAGAGAAGAGGAAACCAAAGCCATGAAAAGAATGATGAGAAAAAGAATCACCTAGAGACAAAAGGATGAAAAAAGATGAGAATAAAGCATGGGGAATGAAAGTATTCCAATGAGGAGAGAGGTAGAGGGAGAAAGGGAGGGAAAAAGGAAGGGCGAGGATGGAGACAACAGAAGGGAAAGAGGGGAGAACAGGAGCTTGGTGACACAGAAGAAGAAGCTAAGGGGTAGGGATAGGAGGGCGGAGAGAGCCTAGAGGTTGTTTAGAAGTGGTTTCCAAGAGAAACTTAAAGACCAACCCCCATCACGATTGAGGTTGTGGGGATGGTTGTGGATTTCAATGGCCTCTTTAAGTTTCCTCTTAAAGAAATTGTCTTCTTTGAACAAAATAGATGTGTTTTCTAAGGCAATGTGATGTTTTGTCTTAGAGGAGTGTTCAGCGAGAGCAGATTTGGAGATTCGGTCATGTCTTATGTCAGCACAATGTTCCTTGATTCTTGTGTTAAAGGAATGGCCTATTTCTCCTATATAAGGTACGCCACAAGAACATAACACTTTATAGACACCGGATTTGAGGAATTGATCTTGGGGGTCTTTGGGAGAGGGGATGTGACTTTTTACTGTGAAGAAGGGTTTGAAGGTGCAATGGATGCCCTTTTTAAGGAGGATCTTGGAAATTTTGTTGGAGATGCCCTCTACATAGGGGAGGGTGGCCAAAGGAAGGGACGGAGAGCATGAGGTACTGGGCTTGAGGGTGAGTTTAGCCTTTTCTAGTTTGAAAGCTCGGTTGATGTGCTTCTTTTTGTAACCATTTAATGAGAAGACTTGGGTGAGGTGAGCTAATTCTTGATCAATATGCCCAGTGTCACAGATTGTAAAAGATCTATAGGCCAGGGTTTTGAGGACACCCGCTTTTTGGCTCGGGTGATGGTGGGATGAAGAGTGAAGATAAAGGTCAGTATGGGTTGCTTTTCGGAAGATGGAGTGGGCTAAAGATCCATCAACTTTTTTGATGAGAAGAATGTCCAAGAAAGGAAGTTGATTGTTGGCTTCAATTTCCTTGGTGAAGGAGATGTAAGGAGAAATGTTGTTCAGGTGAGAATGGAATTCTTCAAGCTGCTCTCGATCGTGAGACCAACATATATTGGTGTCATCGACATACCGTTTCCACCACTTGGGTTTGAGGGGGAATGAGTGGAGGGCGACATCTTCAAAGTGTTCCATATAAAGGTTGGCCACAATGTGAGAAAGAGGAGAACCCATAGCCACCCCATCCACTTGTTCATAAATTACACCTTGGAAGGTGAAAAAAGTGGATCGAAGACATAACTCAACTAAGGAAGCTATTTCATAGCTATCCTTTTGCTTGATAAGCTCAATTGAGTCATGTAAGGGAACTTTCGTGAAGAGGGAGACGACGTCAAAGCTGACCAGAATGTCATTTTCATCTAGTTTCTTGTCTTTGATGAAGTCCACGAAATGTGAGGAGTTCTTAACGAAGGAGCTTGATTTTCCAACTAGGGGGGAAATGAGTTTAGCAAGATGTGATGCCAATCTGTAGGTAGGAGAATTGATCATATCAACTATGGATCGTAGAGGGACACCAACTTTATGGATTTTGGGAACCCCGTAGATATGGGGGGTGACCTCTTTGGAGGGGTAGAGCCATTTTTTGGTAGTATCATCGAAGGTAATTATTAGTTAAATCATATTTAAATACATGTTTTGATTACATATTGTTATTGCTTGGACATTAATAGTTAAAATTTATTTATTGTCATTTTTTGTATCCTAAAGCCATCATTGCATTGATCTCATACTTTGAAACAAAAAGGAGAGGATGCCTGGATTCAACCTACAAACATGTGTGGAATACTTTTAAATGCAGGTACTTGAGTTTTGTACATATAGATAGTTTTATATAAATTAAAATATGTATGTTTTGATGATTTCATTGATATTGCTTGTACCTTTTTGATATCGTGGTGTGAAGACCTACTACATTCTAGCCATGAGTTTGAGATGTTCTTGAGATGGCATATCCAAATTTTGTAAACATTGTTTTGAGATGACATATATGTGCATACATACTTACAAAATTAAACATACTCTATGTACTTCTATGTATCATATCAATATTCTATATATTTTGTTTCTTAAATGTGCATGTTTTCCTACTTTGAAACTTTATGTTTATGTGTATAATCACTAAATATCATGCATACATTATTGTTAAATCAATTATATCCTTAAGACGTATTATGACCCCTTAATACATCCCCTTAAGACACCCCTTAAGACCTTAAGACACCCCCTTAAGACCCCTTAAGACATCCCATTTAGGCGTATTATGACCCCTTAAGACATCCCCTTAAGATGTTCTATTATGACCCTTTTAGACATCCCCTTAAGACATCCCCTTAATTAACATGTTCTATTATGACCCCTTTAGACATCCCCTTAAGACCCCTTAAGACATCCCCTTAATTAACACATTTTATTATGACCCCTTAGACATCCCCTTAAGACCCCTTAATACATCCCCTTAATTAACATGTTCTATTACGACCCTTTTAGACATCTCCTTAATTAACATGTTATATTATGACCCCTTTAGACATCCCCTTAAGACCCCTTAAGACATCCCCTTAATTAACATGTTCTATTATGACCCTTTTAGACATCCCCTTAATTAACATTTTCTATTATGACCCCTTTAGACATCCCCTTAAGACCCCTTAAGACATCCCCTTAATTAACACATTCTATTATGACCCCTTTAGACATCCCCTTAAGAACCCTTAAGACATCCCCTTAATTAACACATTCTATTATAACCCCTTTAGACATCCCCTTAAGACCCCTTAAGACATCCCCTTAATTAACACGTTCTATTATGACCCCTTTAGACATCCCCTTAAGACGTATTATAACCCCTTAAGAAATCCCCTTAAGACGTTCTATTATGACCCCTTTAGACACCCCCTTAAGACGTCATTATTTGTTTTGACAACTTATAAATTAGTGTTAGACGAACTATTATTTATAGTATTTATTGTTGTGCAATTTTTCACACGCATGCCCCATTGTAAGCAGGGACCCTCTTTCGCTTTGGTTTTGGTGTTTTGGCCCTTTCTTTTGAGGTTTTGTCTTACTTAGGTATGTTATTAAATGTTTGTTTTGGATGCCTAATTGTTTCCCCATGTTATTTATTGAAAATCTTAAGGTCTGGATGAATTTCGGGCTTTTGCCCTGATTCAGGATTTTCCACCCTGGTTGGATTTTCTCGGATCTTGCTTGGATTCCAGATGGATCTTGTTGCTTGAGAATTTTGGGCCTTCACACATTTCCATGTGAGATGTATTTTCCTAGATTCTGCCCTATTGTTGAATTCCTGAATCCCTGGCTGTCTTGTTGGTTGCATTAATGGCTTCATACGCACTTTGAAGGCTGGTTTTTACTCAATTTTTGAGATCTTTTGCGCCATTATGTTCACTATTTTTCATTGTTTGAGTCGAGAACTGTGTCCTTAGAGTTTATTCTTAGGGCTGTTGGTTTCGCTTTGGGATTTTCAGGAAAACTGTTGTTTGTAGTAGCGGTTTCTAGTGCATTCCTACGTCTGTTCGCTGTAGCCCCCATTGAGCTTCGTGTTTTTTACTTCAAAGATCAATTCTCACTTTATAATGGTATGTGTCTGATTGCTCTGCTTTGAATTAAATTATGAATGGCATGTTGGTATTGTGAGGGCTTGTGGGACTTGAATTCTTATGTATTTGTTTATTTCGTGCTAGGGTTGTTCAGTATTGCATCCTTTGTCATCTCCCAGGTGAGTTTTGAGTTCATGTGTCCATCTACATTTTAATGAATCTTTCCTAAGAGTAATTAGTAAACCCTAGTGATGACCCAATAATGGAAACAATTAAATCCTGAGCTTTCCTGTGTGATAATTGCGGATAAGTAGGGTTTCGAACCTAGGGCAGTGCCATATCAGGTGATTTCATCTTATGATTGACCTAGAATGCAAAGAAAATTCATGAAAAGCTCATTCCCAACTTGCCCTAAGTTAAACCTTTTGAAATCCATAGTTGGTTCAGTGTCTAGATGAAATCGTGACTCTCCATCCCTTCTAGATTCCCTTTGTCATGACCATTCGAGATCATTGAGATATCATATCAACCACCTTGAGGTTTGCCAAAGTGGTCTTCCTAGGTTCATCTTGGATCGTCGTGACACTATCATTTTTACATCGATGAAATCTTTTATGCATATTAGTCGGCGAGACCTTTTCTTTCACCGAGACCTCACATCACGAGGAGATGTCTCATTGACATGCTTGTTCATACTTGCTTTCGGCAAGACAAGTCCTAGTCGCCAAGAGGTCACGGCGGGATTAGTGAGCTTTACCGATATTCTTTTGCTTCGCTAGGACATTCATCCTTCAGCGAGACCTCCCACCGAGTACTTTATGCTTTTCTCTAGTTTTGGTCTTTCCAGTCACTGTAACCCTTCGGAGTCAGGGAGATGTCACAATGTTCTTCCTGTGTCTCATCGAAAACCTTTGTGGGTTGGTATTTAGTCACTAGGACATTGTAATCCTCACTTCGAAAGTCTTTCTGTTGGCAAGACAAACCTCATCACCAAGATCTCATAGCGGGTTCCTAAAGTCTTGCCAAACTTCCGTTCTGTTGCTAGGACTTTCACTTTCGGTGAGACCTTTCATCGAGAGTGTCATGCTCTGGTTGCTGTGACCTTTTGTCGGGGAGACATTCATGCTTCGCTAAGACCTTACCGCGAGCTCCCTACTATTGCCGAAATCTTTGCTTTCGGCAAGACTCATAATGGTCGCCAAGATGTTGTAGCGAGGCCTTCTTTTCTTAGCGAGCCCAGATCTTTTCCTTGAGACCTCTGGCCAAATTCAAAATAAGCCTTAGTCAGCAGAACATCACAACTTCACTGGGACCTCCTATTGATAAACTCTTGTTTGGTTAAAGTGTTTGCTTGGACCCATTAGTCGGTGAGACATGAAGCATTTACCAAGACCTTACCCAACTGTGCTTTGATCACATTGATATTGTTTGCTATATCGCCGTTTGCCTAGATGTTACACCGAAACCACCATGTCTTGGTGAGACCTTTTTTGATAGCATCTTTCAGTGTGACTTCGTGGCTTCACTAGGACTTCTCCGCAAGCTCCCAACTCTTGCCAAAACCTTCGCTCTGGGAATCTCCATTGGTTCAAAACTTTTCCTTAACCATGAATGTCCATCAAGTTCAGATTTCTCCAAAATCCACCATCTCCCAGATTTCCTAAAAATCTTCTTTGGCCCGTTCTTCGTGGAACTCTGTCCCTCACAGATTCCCCTAAAATTTGGTAAAATATAAAGGGACATGAAATAATTGGATTTGTTTATAATTTTTGATGCATTTGATGGTGATTTCATATCATAGTTGGATCTCTCATGTGATTTATTGATGAAAATGATCCGGTTTGATGAGTAAGTAGGTGTTTCTTGATTTTTCGTTGGAATCTGATCGGTCTGGAATTTCCTGAAATACCTCTCTGGCTCAGATTCCGTGGATGGTCTTGAAACCAAAAATTTGTTGTTGTCATTTTATATGAATTTTAATGACACCTTGACTATGTTAGATGCATTCTAATGGTGTTTTGATGGATTAACCTTGCTTTCCTATGGTTTTTACTATATTTTCATGTTGAGTGCATGCTGAGTCAAGCAAGGTAGTAGCTAGATCTTAATTGTCTAATACAGAGAGGAACAAGCTGGACATTAAGAGCAAGGTCCCTGAGAGTAAGATCACTTATGTTTGGTTAGAGGTCACTAATGCGAATGTTGGCCTTTGGGACTATGAAGAGTTCCAAGAAAGAATGGCAGCCAAGGATCCTCCATTGGTGACTAGAAGGATGATGGAATCAGGGTTATCCCATGTAGCCAGTTTCCCTTCTATAGTGCAATGCTATGAGTTGATCCTTGAGTGTGTTAGGCACTATGATCAGGATACATAGAGGATTATTGGGCCTCAAGGGAGAGTTTCCAATCTCAGCCCAGTCTCCATTGCGTAAACCTTCGATATGCCAAATAGATCTCATGTGGTGGGCTTCACCATTGAGGAAGCTCAAGAGTTCTACGATGACTAGACTCTGAGGTCACATCAGCTAATCAATTCCTAGCTGGAGAATCCCAAGTCTCACTACTCCAAATTGCCAAAGCAGCTATTCACAGAAAAATTCAAGAAGGAATACTATGATGCCATCACCTTTCTTAGCAAGGTGGCTGGATTGAGGAGTGCTGGTACATTTGATAATTGGATGTGCCATGCAATTGTAAGGATGGAACAAAAGAAAGTCGACTACCATTGGGAAGGGGTAATTAGCCAAGTAATTCATAGGCAATTGTCCAATGTGTTGTAGACAAAGACCCTCACAATGACCTCATATTTGGTCTATGCACTTGCTAGATTCCATCCCTACAGAGGATTAGATACAAAGGGAATTTTTGGACAAGATATTATCTATGAAGTTTTCCCTCAGTTGTATTTAGGAAGCTCATACTATAGAAAGCCAAATGATGCATTCACTATGCATATCACTAGAATGCTTCAGGAAGCAGAGCATGTTAGAATTTCAAATCAAGCAAAGGAACTCATCAAGAGGTATGGAGCATGGTTTGTTTAGTTCCCAACCTTATCCTACATCCGGATTGATGGCTGCCAAAAGGCCCCATACATACTTCCAAGGTACACCACTGATCACATTATTTTGTTGGAAGTCACCAGGCAAATTTGTGACTTTGATGCCATTGTCAAGAAGGACAAGCATAAGATAGGATTTGGTGGGGATTTCCCATAAGGATTGGCACTGGAGAGGTTTGTCCTTCCATTGGTTCCACCTAGGCTTCAGATGAAGAATTGAGTGCTCTTGGCTTGTCCTTCCACTCCAAGAGATCTAGATTTGACATCACAGGGGAGGCTCAAAAGAAGGCTAGTAGAGAGTACAACCATAAGGTTAATTTAGAGGACTATTGGGCCAATTGTGGTGATGAATATGAGGTTAGAAAGAAGAAATTCTCTCAGCTTCTGGTGGATGTAGTCCTATTATACAATGTGAGGGAAATCCCTGATCAATTGGAGGATGATGGGAACTTAATTCAGGATGAGAAGATAGAACTAAAGCAACTGATGGATCTAGTTCTCAAATTCACTAGGATGTGGCTGAAGCACACAGTATGGGAGTTGGAAAACAAGGAAGTAGAATGCACCTATGCCCTAATGGGGGACTTAGATTCCTATTCTACTACTGAAGAGTCCACCAAGTAGGATCCCAAGGGCAAAGGCAAGCTAGATTCTCCTGTCAAAGTTAAATCTAAAGGTGTTCAAGGAGAAGAAGCCTAGGGAGCAGAAAAATAGAGGAAGCCAAAGGCCAAGAAGAGAGCAAGGACTAAGAAGTCTAAGTAGAGTAGTAAGGCTGATGCTCCTGTGCCTAAGAGGAAAAGAATTTTCAAATTGTCAAAAAAGGCTAGCTCCAGGGTTGGGAAAGAAAAAGTTACTCCACTAGTAGTGGATGTTGAAAGTTCAGGGGAGAAATCCAAGGTATATGCAAGGAAGTCTAAGACTCCTTCTCCTAGGGACAGTGTACCTAAGGCTAACCTACCTTCAGTGGCTTCTAATGAGGAGCAGCATGATGACAATCCTCCCCCTCATGAACTACAAAGTGAACCAGGTCAGACAAAAGAGGTTGATGAGGATCCAGACACTGACAGAGAGGAATTCCATGAAGGGGTACTCCACAGTGCAGAAGCAGAAATTGAAAAGATAATTTAGTCCCCTATGGTTGCACATGCAGACTCTCCTATCAAAATTGAAGCAGTTGAATCTCCTCCAAGGGAGGTAGAGGTGGTGAAGGTTCTCTCACCTGCACATGAAGAGGATCATGCTGAGGGGAAGGAAAGTAAAATGGATGAGACTCCAAATGAACAAAATTTGAATGAGGATCAGTAGGAAGAAGAAATGGGGCAGAGCAGAGTGCAATTGGAGTCCATTGTCCCTAATTGGCTAGACAAGGAGATAAAGAGAAAGCAGGTGGTTGTGGAGGATAGTCCACTGAATTGGGATGCACTACTAGCCAAAATTGGAAAAGATAAAGGTAAGAAGAAGGCTAGGGTGATCTCATGAGTTGAAAGGGATGAGGCATATAACAAGGTTGTTCATATTGCTACCCCTATTCCAGATAAAAACAGAGATGATGTGGATAGAAATGATTATAATATACAGACTTTAATCTTGGGCCTTCATCAGTTGAGTAGGATATTGAGGACTATGATGCCTCCAATGTAGTTATTGTGGATCAATTGAGGAAGCAAATGAAGACCAAGCAGTAACTTAAGAGAGAAAATGAAAATCTCAGGAAGTGCTTGGAGGAATTAATAAAAACTCTATAGTCCATTAATCCTTCTTCCTTTGCTACCAATCCTCTACCTTAGGAGACCATAACTGAGCTTGAAAAGATGAAATCTTCCACCCTTTCCACGGTGAATTGGTTGAAAGGGGTGCAAGAAAAGGGTGATGAAGCTATTAAGGATATTTTATAAATAGGGAAGGATGCTATTATGACAATTGATTGGTTGAAACAGGTGTTGGCACAAGATAAAGATGATACGAACCTCCTTCTACAGAAAACCATAACTCTAATGGAATACACCCTTGAAAGGTTGGTGAGCAACGGGATCCTTCCTTCTTCTAGAGCTGCCGAACCTTGGGAGTGGTTCGAGGCACTACAAATTAGGTAGAAGGTATTGAAAAAGATTCATAAATGAGGGAAGTAGATTGATGACATCCTAACTAAGGTTTACAATGGTTCCATTGCCTTCTTTGAAATCATGATGGGAAGAAGAAAGATCACGCCCAAGTACTTGAGCCTAGAGCAGTTGAGAGAATGGTGGCATGATGTGTATGCACCACTTGATGATGGTTCTGTTTCCCAGCACCAACTGGATGATGCAGCCACCTACCTCGTGGTTATTGATAAGCATGTGGTATATAAGGTAGGTTGGGATAGTTCGGTCAAACACTCAAGGGAAGAGATTGCATCCATTGAGAGGTGACTTAGGGTTATGCCAGTACCACTTGTAGCTGACTTAGATGAAGCATTCTTGAAGCTACGTGAAGAGTCAGATCGACACAGCGATAATAGGGAAGAGAGCTAATGATGGGTTGCGGTGTGATTTGTGTTTCCCTATTATCTTCCCGTGCATCGTCCGAGCTACATTACAAATCTTGGGCCGACCTTGACGGGACGTGCATTTATTGCTCGTTTGACCCATTTTGAAGACTCTCCTAGCCGGGTTGTTGTGCCAAGTTATTGTTGTGAAACCCTTACCTAGCCGATGGATTTCTAGGGATTTCTATATATTGGGCATGTCGCCTCATTTGTAAAGGGTTAGATAGTTAGAAAATAGTTAGAAGGTTAGAACTTGTAACCAGAATATAGAGCAGAGCTAGTTAGAAGTAGAGTAAGTTAGCAGGTAGTTTCCCTCAAGCAAATATTATAATAGAAAGCTAAAATTGTTGGTACAATGGACAATTTGAATGCAAATAGTGACCTTATGATTTGGTACCATATTTGTGCTCTCTTGTCTTGCATGGTTCTTGCTATTCCATCTTTAAAATTTCCTTGAGTTGGTCAATATTTAGATTAGATTCAATTTGATAATGTTTGTGATTTGATACTTGAATGTTGTAGCAATCTCTCAGTCCATACTTTTCACAACCAACTGATTGTTAGTTGCTTTGCAAAGTTAGCCTAGACTTTTCATTTTCCTTATGCTTAAGTTTGATTGTGAAGGTTTATTCACTTTAACTGCAATAGGGTTGTTTGAATGAGTGTTCATAATTTGAAAATCTTAACACCTCAGAAGATTGCATTATTTTCTGTGGGATTGTAGATTTATCTTGGTCAAGTAGAAATTAGTTTTGAGGGATTGGTCCATTCTGAGTATTGATTACTTCCATTGTTAATCTTAGGAGTAGTACTAGTTTTAGAAATCTCTTCGAAACCCTTATCCTTTTCTATTTCTTTGATTATTGGGTTAGAAATAGGATTGAAGCATCATCAGATCGTTAGATCTGATAAAATTGATTCAATATTTTCCTTGTATTAAGGTCCCATTGTGATTACCAGCATTTTCACATTTCATTACTTAGTTGTTTATGCACTGTCAAGACCTAACATTAGAGACCTTGGGGTCATCTCTTGAGGCTTTTTGATAGAGATTTACCTTTCAAGAGAGATAGGATATCATATTCTATCTGGCTGTTATTGTGCATAAAATATGATCAACAGGAACTGGAGCTAGAAGGAGGGCCCGAATAAGCAAGCTGGATCGATTTTTGAATGCCATCTCTCCTAAGAGATTCAGAAGAAGGACAAGATCTGATCCAGGAGAAGAAGAATTTCAAGAGTTACCAGACCCCACTAGGTCAAGAAGGGCCAACAGAAGGGGAGAATCATCCTCATCCCATCCACCTCCCACATCTCCATCATCCTCATCTTCATCAAGTTCATCTAAGTTTGAGGCTTTTCCCAGTCCACAACCTTAGCCAGTCATAAATTAGCCATTACCACCCCCACCTCCACCAATGGCTTTCCTGGCAACCAACCCATCTCCATTAAGTTTTTCCATCTACAATGTCATGCCAAAAAACCCTGAACACTTTTGTTCAAAATTCCATATGAATGATCCCAATAGAACCGCTAAAGAGCACATTAGAATCTTTTAGACTAGCCTCAAGGATCAAGGAATAAACCATGTGGATGTAGCATGTAGGTTATTTCCCTACTCGTTAGGGGAAGATGCATTCTATTGGTATAACCACTTGCCTACTAGATTGATCCAATATTGGACTGAGTTTGAAGCTGCCTTTTTGTAGAAGTTTCAAATCCCCATTAGTTTTAATGAGCTTTACCTTCAGTTCACTAATGTTAAAAGGGAGGTCAATGATCCCATAGGATCTTTCAACAATAGGTTTCATCATGCCTATACCAGATTACAGGCCCCTTATGCTGTTGATGAACCAACTGCCCTAGAAGTCTATTACGAAGGACTTGATAGTTTAACAGCTACCTTTATGAAATGGAGTAATAACCCCCCTGAGAGTCTACCAGATGCATATGCAGATGCTATAAAATTTAGTACAAATCTAAGGAAACATTTGTCTGGGCCTTTACCCTCATTAGGACCTGTTGCTCACCCTGGACAAGTTCCAGCTCTCAATCAAGCTTTTCCAAACCATACTCTGATCATGAACCAGTTACCTTAGTTGCCTCTAGTCCCTTACCCAAGACCTTTTGCTGGACAAGTTTCATCCACAATTAGTTATCCTCAGCAAAAGGTGACTCAACCTCTACATATCTAGCCTCAGGCTATTTATCCTTCATACCTACAAAATTTTGAAATCCTGAACCAGTCACGAAATCCCAATGTTGTAGTTGGGTGTTCCTAGAATAATGTGTATCAACCTTCATACAATAATCCTGAAAAGGAAAGATTGGATGAATTATCGGAACAAATAAAGAAATTGAATATGGAGGTAACCTACTTGAGAAATCAAAATATTCAGTTGCAAGCTACTCAGAGGAATATGCAGTCCAATCATAATAGAGAAACTCTACAAGGACAACACTTTGATAGAGGGAAATGTCAGGACAGAAGGTATAACAATGATAGAGGATACAACAACGATAGAGGATATAACTAGGATAGAGGTTACAATAGTGACAGGGGATATAATAATGAAAGAAGGCAGAATTATGACAAGGGACAATCTTTAGGCTAGAACTTTGACCAAGGTGGTGGACAAGGTTTTGAGAGAAGACAGTAGTCAGGACAGAACAAAACCTAGAACACAGGTCCCAACAATGGAGGAGTTCCCACCCCATTGGATCAACCAATCAGTCAACCTGTTAATCAGTCTACCAGTTAGTTGGTTAATCAAGAGAAGCCTCCTAACGGGGTATATCTAGCTGAGGCTGCCTTATCAAGGTGGTGTAGGCTCCACAAGACTAGTCAGCATTCTAAGTTGGACTGTCAAGAGTTCCAAACAATAGCCTCAATTTTCTAGTATGAGGTGGAGAACAATATAAGCTATCAGGAAATTGTACCCTCTATTCCTTATGATTCACCAGTGTTGGTATTAAACTATGCTCCTTTTCTGTAAAGTGAGGAAAATGTACATGAAGAAGAATCTGACCAGTTGAAGGATGAGGCAAACTAGGTGTGCAATGGAGATGAAATGACACAATTGTTTGATAATAATCCAGTGAATGATAATGGTCCCAGGGATGAAGAAGAAGCTTATATTGAAGAAGTATAGACCTTCCAGAGGCATGTCAAGAAGTATGACTTGAGGGAGTTGCCACATAGGTGCCCAAAGGCTGGAGGCCCCTTCACTACTTCCATTCCCCCAAATAATTTCAACATGCCTCTAGACCCTAATGCTAGTAACAATCCCTCATTTCCCCTAGTTTCCAGGCAATATTTATCTCAAGGAGGACAGGCTGATGTACCCAAGGGAAGAAATGTTGATGCAGGTAAAGAAAAGATGGTGGAGTACCTGAGGGAGACCCCACTGATTTAAATGAAGAAAAATTAGCCATGTATGTTGTTGAAGAACTCCATAAATTAAAGGTAAATCTATCTGCATTTGAGCTATTAAGAGTCCCATCCATTAAGAATGCAGTCTTAGGTTCTCATGATGCAAATTTCATATCGCAAGATAAACTAGTTAGCAAGAATGTCCATAAAGTATCTAGTTTTCAGCCAATAGGAGGACAAAATCGAGCACATAATCCAGACCATATGCCCCCTGAGAGTATAGGGAAAGAGAGAGACAAATCCCAAGTTGCCCAGGTAGACACTCCCTTAACTCTGTTCCAAGGGAAAACAGACATCCCCATTCTTGATTTCTATCTGCATATTTGGCAAGAATTTACATAATTGTTTGTTGGATTCGGGTGCTTTAACCAATGTTATGCCCCTTGGTGTCTATAGAGCTATGGGTATCACCCCTGTTAATTATCAAAAAAAAGTCACATAGCTGGATAGGACTGAAGTCAATGTTGTAGGAGAGTTGAATATGATCCACCTGCAGATTGCTTTTGATCCTAGGATTTAGCAAATTATTAACATACAAGTGGCTGACATTCCTGATGCTTATGGCCTAATCTTGGGAAGGGACTTTACCAGGGCATTGAATGGATATATTTCAACTGATCACTCCCATATGTGGCTCCCTTGGAAAGGAGTTCCAAATCATATTAGAATTGAACGAAAACCTAGAATGAAGTATATGATTACAAAGTATCATAAAACCTTTGCTGAAATTCTGGTGTCAAAAGTAAGTATGGGTAGTTACATGCTTTCCTCTCCCCTTGAAGAACTAGATTCAGAGGAGATCCTCATGTTGCATACAGTGTCTCACGGCCTCATGACAGATTCTAGTGGTGTTGAAGCCCTAGTGGACCCAGTTAAGGACAATGGTGAACTAGCTGAAAGTAATGATGATCCAGAGGATAATCAGCTGGCTTTCCTAGACAGTTTTCAAGAGTTCCTTCAAAAATATATTGAAGGTCAGATTCAATTAGGAAGAAGAATGGACTTTGAAGAGTTACTTTTGCCCAACTGGTGCAGACTACATAATGTTTCCCATTCAGAATTGGACTGTTGCTTATGCCAAGCCGCAGTAAAACAAATACAAAAGTATACTAATCTTACTCCTGTGGTCCCAATCAATGTCCAAGAAGACCACAAAGGAAAAGGAATGATGCCTCCTGAAGAGCCATCCAATAGTAACAGTGCAAGTAGAAAAGCAAGGAACTTTGCGGTTGTTGGATGCTGGACTCTGAGATTTGATGGGTCTAAATCAAAGCAAGGAGTTGGAGCTGGCTTTGAGCTGATAAGTCCAAGAGGTAAGACGTTCTTCATTGCTCATAGACTTCAGTTTCATCATACAAATAACGTAGCCGAGTATGAAGCCTTAGTGCTTGGATTGTTGATGGCCTTGAAGAAGAAGGTTAAGATCTTGCAAGTGTATGGAGATTCTAAGTTAGTAGTCAAGCAAGTTAGAAGGCAGTACTCCTGCCATGAAAGAAGAATGACTAACTATAGACACAAAGTATGGGCCCTTATTGAAGGGTTTGATGCCTTCAACATTCAATTGATTCCATGAAGTAAAACCTAGACAGTTGATTCCTTGGCCCAGGCAGCCAACACTCTGCAGCCTCTATCTCTTTCTAGGTTGAAGAAGTTTATAGTGGAATTGACCCCAGTGCCTTCAATCCCTGATAATGTTACCAACTTCTAGGTATTTGAAGATGATAGGCATATCTTAGATTTCATTACTA
This sequence comes from Sequoia sempervirens, assembly GCA_007258455.2. Lineage (NCBI taxonomy): Eukaryota > Viridiplantae > Streptophyta > Pinopsida > Cupressales > Cupressaceae > Sequoia > Sequoia sempervirens. The sequence goes on from VDFB02000002.1 coordinate 238,592,138, forward strand.
ATACAGATATCTTTGCTTCTCAAATCATTGACAAAATTGAGCCTCAAGAAGCAGAGATAGATCTGGAAGGGGTAATCAACCTGAAGACCAACACAATCCCTAGGGGAATGGTGCAACTAGAAAGAATCTTTGATCTAGATAAGATTAGAGACCAGGATCAAGACACTAGGAAAGAGTCCATTAGTGGACAATGTGACAAGTATAATGTGGTATCCCAGGAGGATGTAAAAAATGTTCTTATTGGAAAAGTATGCACCCCAGAATAAAGACGGGGAATCATTGATGCAATGCACAAATATCTAGATGGGATAGCTTGGAGTTATGAGGACCTGAAAACTTATGATACATCAGTCATAACTCATACTATCCCTTTCAATCTAGGAGTGAAACCTTTCAGATAGAGGCAGAGGCCTATTAATGCTCTGCTGGAACCTGTAATACAAAGGGAAGTGCAAAAAATGTTGTCTGCAAGAATAATATTTCCAGTCAGACACTCTACTTGGGTTGCAAGCCTAGTTCTTGTATGAAAGAAAACTGACGAAATTAGATTGTGTGTAGATTTTAGGAACCTGAACCGAGCATCAGAGAAAGATAATTATCTAGTGCCTTCACTACATGAAGTACTCTAGATCGTCAACGGATCTTAGATGATATCTTTTCTGGATGGTTACTCAGAATATGACGAGGTCATGGTGCAATATGAAGATAGACATAAAACTACTTTCACCACTAAGTGGGGCACTTTTACTTATAGAAGAATGCCTTTTGGCCCAATTAATGTTGGAGCTACATTCCAGAAAGCAATGGAAATAGCCTTCAAAGACATCATTGGTAAGTGGATAATCATTCATATAGATGATTTAATTATCTTTTCCAAAAAAAGAGATGATCATATTTTCAATTTATGCAAAGTTTTCCAGAAATGCAGAGAGTTCAGGATATCCCTCAACCCAAATAAATGCATCTTTGGAGTAAAAAAAGGTAAGTTGTTAGGGCATATTATCTCTAAAAAGGGGATTACAATTGATCTAGAATGTATAGAGGCTATTCTCAAGATCCCACCATCTGCTAGTAAAAAGGAAATGAAGTCATTCTTTGGAAAAATCAATTTTGTCAGGAAATTCATCACTGGATTTGCTAAAATAGTTAAGCCACTGAACACGATGTTGAAGCAAGAGGCCAAGTGGAATGGAATGCAAAAGAGAAAGAAGCATTCGCAGAAATAAAAAGGGTTATTGTTGAAGCTCCAGTTTTAGTACGTCCCGATTATGCCAAACCATTCTACATATATTCATTTTCCTCTGACCACTCCTGTGTTGCCATATTAACTGAGAAATCTAACCAAGGCAGTGAGCACCCCATAGCATTCATGAGCACACCATTGAAGGATGTAGAGTTGAGGTACCCAAATGTGGAGAAGCAGGCTTATGCCTTAGTCAAGGCAATCAAAAAATTTAGACATTACATCCTCAGAAATAAAATCTTTGCCGTAGTTCCTGATCTTGCAGTCAAGCTGCTCCTGATACAGAATGAACTGGGAGAATGAAGAGCCAAATGGGTAACTATGCTACAAGAATATGATAAGGAAATTTAGCCCATAAAATTGGTAAGGGGGCAAGGGCTCTCAAAGACAATGGCAGAAATAGACCCTAATCTTATAGCTCAGCTTATACTTTAGAGGGTGTTTCTCCTGGTGAATGGTATGATGATGTTGTTCATTATCTACTAACTCAGAGGTGCCCTGATCATCTCAATCCAGTACAAAGAAGGGAACTGCTCTTAAAGAGTGACAGTTTCATGTTAAAAGGAGTTGTTTTATACAAGAGAAACCACAAAGGTGTGTACTTAAGGTGCCTAGGAAGGGTAGAGTCTGAAAGAATGATGTCATAATTCCATGGGTCAGCACCATCTATAGCAAACCAGATTCTCAGAGTTGGTTACTACTAGCCTACATTGTTCAAAGACAACCACAGTCATGTCAGGACATGCCATGTGTGTCAAATGGTAGCCACCAAAGAGAAGTATGCAACGCTCCCACTTCAACCGATCGTCGAGGTAAAACATTTTGCACAATGGGGAATGGACTTCATTGGCCCCATCAACCCACCCTCCTCAACTGGTCACAGGTATATTCTCACCATTACTGATTATTTTATTCGATGGATTGAAGCTCTTGCATGCAAGCAGTGTACTTCTGATGTAGTGATTAACTTCCTTGAATCTGGTATTCTTAATCATTTTGGATGTCCTATGTCTTTGGTTTGTGATAATGGTCCTGCATTTTCATTGTTAAAGTTTTCTAATTGGGCTTTTGATCATGGGATCATTATAAAATTTGCATCCAATTACTATCCACAGGGTAATGGGTTGGTTGAATCCTCTAATAAGAATTTTCTGACTATCATCCACAAGTTATTAGGAAGGAACCCTAGAGACTGGAATACCCAACTTAGATATGCTCTTTGGGAAGATCATACAAGACATAAATCCTCCATAGGGATGTCACCCTACCACCTAGTTTATGGATTAGAACTTGTGTTCCCTATACAATTGAAAATTCCTACCCTGCAGTTCATTAATGAGTATTATGATGAGGGAGACAGAAATGAGGCAAGACTTGCTAAACTATTACACCTTGAGGAAAAGAGGGATGAAGCCCTGGAGAACTTTGCTAAGCATCAAGGGGTTGTTAAGAGGTGGTTTGATAAGAGAGCCAAGGTTAAAGCATTTAGGATTTTTGACTTGGTTCTTTCCTAGGATAAAGCCCATGACCGTAAGGGAGAGCATGGAAAATTTGACAAACTTTGGCTTGGTCCATACCAAATCTCAAAAATTTTGGGACATAATGCTTTTCACTTGAAAACTCTCACTAGAGAGGATATCCCACTGCCTGTCAATGGGTAGTATTTGAAGCATTATTTCCAGTCTTGAGTTGTTTTCAGCTCTGGTCTTGTATATAGTTAGATTAGGTTTCCATTTCTACTTTGCTTTTGTTTGTTTTGGTTAGTGTAGGTTTGCTTTTGGTTTGTTTGTTTTCGCTCTGCTCTTGCTTTGGGGGTTTCTCTGTTTTCGCCTAGATGTGTTGCACCTACATGGAAAATTATCTTCTTTGGAATTGTTCTAAGTATTTCATTGGTGAATTTTAGTCTTGCATCTTGAAAGGATGGTTGAATTCTTTGCTATTTCCAATGGTTTTAATGTCAGATTTATAGAATATTGGGTCATCGGTGTGGATTTGAACTTGAAGTACTCTAAAAATCTTATATTTTTCATATATCTTAAGAATCCTGAGGTCGCTATAGGAATCCTTGTGAAGTCTTGTCAAGTGAAAAATCCTATTTTTGCTTTTGCACCACAGTGGTTCTCAAACCTGAGTGTGAACTTCATTGTTCATAGGTTGAAATGAAAGTGACATATAAAGAATATCAAAAGAAAGCAAAATGAAATATTGAATATCAAAAGAATAATTTCAATTTATCAAGGATACCTGAATATCTCTATCGAGGCTATGGATGTCTGGCTAGCAGTAGAGCTATGTTTAGGAGAATCATAGCAATAACCTCGTCGAGGCTATGGACTCCTAACTAGCAATGAGGCCCTATCTTGGTTGCTTTTGAAGTTAGAATCCTTATGTAGCCTAACTTGACTGAACTTGGTTTTTGTAGTAACTTAAGGAGGGGAATGAACTCATGTGCACACACTTAGATTTTTAGTTTATGGAAGGTTTGATCTATCATTTGGTTCTGATTCTTTGAATCTTTGCATTCTAACTTATTTGTGTGATGGTGAGATTGAAACCAAAGATTCTGGGTTCTTGATTCTTGTTCTTCATTAAATGCATTGGACCATTTCCCCAGTAGAAGTCACCATTTGTTATGCATTTTTTTGCACACACGCCCCGTTGTAAGTAGTGACCCTCTTTCGCTTTGGTTTTGGTGTTTTGGCCCTTTTTTTGAGGTTTTTTCTTACTTAGGTATGTGCTTAAATGTTTATTTTGGATGTCTAAGTGTTTCCCCAGGTTATTTATTGAAAATCTTAAGGTCTGGATGAATTTTGGGCTTTTGCCTTGATTCAGGATTTTCCACCCTGGTTGGATTTTCTCGGATCCTGCTTGGATTCCAGATGGATCTTGTTGCTCGAGAATTTTGGGCTTTCACGAATTTTCTTGTGAGATGTATTTTCTTGAATTCCACCCTATTGTTGAATTCTTGAATCCTTGGCTATCTTGTTGTTTGCATTAATGGCTTCGTACGCGCTTTCAAGGCTAGTTTTTACTTGATTTCTGAGATCTTTTGTGCCATTATGTTCACTATTTTCCATTGTCTAAGTTGAGAACTGTGTCCTTAGAGTTTTTTCTTTGGGCTGTTGGTTTCGCTTTGGGATTTTTGGGAAAACTATTGTTTGTAGTGGTGGTTTCTGGTGCATTCCTGCATCTATTCACTGTAGCCCCCATTGAGCTTCACATTTGTTGCTTCAGAGATCAATTCTTGCTTTATAATGGTATGTGTCTAATTTCTCTACTTTGAATTAAATTATGAATGGCATGTTGGTATTGTGAGGGCTTGTGGGATTTGAATTCTTGTGTATTTGTTTATTTCATGCTAGGGTTGTTCAGTATTACATCCTTTGTCATCTCCCAGGCGAGTTTTGAGTTCATGTGTCCATCTGCATTTTAATGAATCTTTCCTGAGAGTAATTAGTAAACCCTAGTGATGACCCAACAGTGGAAACAACTAAATCCTAAGCTTTCCTATGTGCTAATGGCGGATAAGTAGGGTTTCTGACCTAGGGTAGTTCCATATCAGGTGATTTGATCTTATGATTGACCTAGAATGCAAAGAAAATTCATGAAAAGCCCATTCCCAACTTGCCCTAAGTTAAACCTTTCAAAGTCCATAGTTGGTTCGATGTCTAGATGAAATCGGGACTCTCCATCCCTTCCAGATTCCCTTCACCGTGACCATTCAAGATCTCTGAGATATCATATGGACCACCTTGAGGTTCTCCAAAGTGGTATTCTTAGGTTCATCTTGGATCATTGTGACACTATCATTTTTAAACTGATGAAATATTTTATGCATATCAGTCGGCGAGACCTTTGCTTTCACCAAGACCTCACCCTGTGAGGAGATGTCTCATCAACATGCTTGTTCATACTCACTTTCGACAAGACAAGTCCTAGTCACCAAGAGGTCATGGTAGGATCAATGAGCTTTACCGATATTCTTTTGCTTCGCCAAGACATCCATCCTTTGGTGAGACCTCCCACCGAGTACTTTCTACTTTTGCCAAGCTTTGGTATTTTCAGTCGTTGTAACCCTTCAGAGTCGGGGAGATGTCACAACGTTCTTCCTATGTCTCACTGAAACTATTTGTGGGTTGGTATTTAGTCGCCAGGACATTGTAATTCTCACACCGAAATTCTTTCTATCGGCAAGACAAACCTCATCGCCAAGGGCTCATAATGGGTTCCTAAAGTCTTGCCGATCTTTTGTTCTATTGTTGGGACTTTCACTTTCGGTGAGACCTTTTTCTGAGTTTGTCCTACTCTGGTCACTATGACTTTTTGTCGAGGAGACATTCATGCTTCGCTGAGACCTTACTGTGAGCTCCCTACTCTTGCCAAAATCTTTGCTTTTGGCGAGACTCATAATGGTCACCAAGATGTTGTAGCAAGGCCTTCTCTTCTTAGTGAGCCCAGATTTTTTCACTGAGACCTTCGGCCGAATTCAAACCAAGCCTTAGTCGACAGAACATCGTAGCTTTGCTGGGACCTCCTATCGATAAACTCTTGTCTTGTCGAATTGTTTGCTTGGACCCATCAGTCGGTGAGACATGAAGCATTCGTAAAGACCTTACCCTGATTTTCCTTTGATCATATTGATATTGTTTGCTATATCACCATTTGCTTAGATGTTACACCAAAACCACCATGTCTTGGCGAGACCTTTTCTGACAACATCTTTCAACATGACTTCGCGGCTTCGCCAGGACTTCTCTGCGAGCTCCCAACTCTTGTTGAAACCTTCCCTCTGGGAATCTCCATTGGTTCGGAACTTTTCCTTAACCACAGATGTTCGTCAAGTCCGGATTTCTTTGAAATCTATCGTCTCCTAGATTTCCCAAAAATCTTCTTTGGCCCATTCTTCTTGGAACTCCGTCCCTCACAGATTCCCCTGAAATTTGGTGAAATATAAAGGGACATGAAATAATTGGATTCATTTATAATTTTTGATGCATTTCATGATTATTTCATGTCATAGTTGGATCTCTCATGTGATTTATTGATGAAAATGATTTGGTTTGATGATTAAGTAGGTGTTTCTTGGTTTTTCGTTGGAATCTGATCAATCTGGTATTTTCTAAAATTTCTCTCTGGCTCAGATTCCGCAGATGGTCTTGAAACCCAAAATTTTTTGTGGTCATTTTATATGAATTTTAATGACACCTTGACTATGTGAGATGCATTCTAATGGTGTTTTGATGGATTAACTTTGCTTTCCTGTGGTTTTTACTAAGTTTTCATGTTGAGTGCAAGCTGAGTCAAGCAAGGTAGCAGCTGGATCTTCATTGTCTGATGCAGAGAGGATCAAGCTGGACATTAAGAGCAAGGTCCCTGAGAGTAAGATCACTTCTATCTAGTCAGAGGTCACTGATACGAATGTTGGCCTTTGGGACTATGAAGAGTTCAAAGAAAGAATGGCAGCCAAGGATCCTCCTTTGGTGACTAGAAGGATGATGGAATATGGCTTGACCCATGTAGTCGATTTCCCTTCTACAGTGCAACGCTATGAACTGGTCCTTGAGTGTGCTAGGCACTATGATTAGGATACACAGAGGATTATTGGGCCTCAAGGGAGAGTTGTTGCCAATCTCAGCCTGGTCTCCATTGCCCAAACCTTCGATATGCCAGATAGATCTCATGCGGTGGGCTTCACCATTGAGGCAGCTCAGGAGTTCTACGATGACTAGACTGTGAGGTCACAACAACGAATCAATTCCTGGCTGGAGAATCCCACGTCTCACTCCTCCAAATTTCCAATGCAGCTATTCAGAGAAAATTTCAAGAAGGAATACTATGATGCCATCACCTTTCTTAGCAGGGTGGCCAGATTGAGGAGTGTTGGTACATTTGAGAATTGGATGTGCCATGCAATTGTAAGGATGGAACAAGAGAAAGTCCACTACCATTGGGCAGGGTTCATTAGCCAAGTAATTCATAGGTAATTGTCCAATGTGTTGTAGACAAAAACCTTCACAATGACCTCATATTTGGTCTATGCACTTGCTAGGTTCCATCCCTACAAGGGATTAGATACAAAGGTAATTTTCAGAAAAGATATTATCTATGAAGTTTTCCCTCAGCTATATTTAGGAAGCTCGGACTATAGAAGGGAAAATGATGCATTCACCATGCATATCACCAGAATGCTTTAGGAAGCAGAGCATGTTAGAATTTCATATCAAGTAAAGGAACTCATCAAGAGGTATGGAGCATGGTTTGTTTAGTTCCCAACCTTCTCCTACATCAGAATTGATGGCTGCCAAAAGGCCCCATATAGACTTCCAAGGTACCCCACTGATCACATTATTTTATTGGAAGTCACCAGGCATATTTGTGACTTTGATGCCATTGTCAAGAAGGACAAGCATAAGAAAGGATTTGGTGGGAATTTCCCACTAAGGGTTGGCACTGGAGAGGTTTTTCCTTCCATTGGTTTCGCCTAGGCTTTAGATGAAGAATTGAGTGCTCTTGGCTTGTCCTTCCACGCCAAGAGATCCAAATTTGACATCACAGGGAGGCTCAAAAGAAGGCCAGTAGAGAGTACAACCATAAGGTTAATTTAGAGCACTACTAGGCCAATTGTGGTGATGAATATGAGTTTAGAAAGAAGAAATGATCTCAGCTTCCAGTGGATGTAGTCTGATTATACAATGTGAGGGAAATCCCTAATCAATTGGAGGATGATGGGAACTTAATTCAAGACCATGCCTATGAGGCAGTAAAAGATAGACCAATTAGTGATGTGGATTGGTCAGAGGAGGAGAAGACAAAACTAAAGCAACTGATGGATCCAGTTCTCAAATTCACTAGGATGTGGCTAAAGCACATGGTATGGGAGTTGGAAAACAAGGGAGTACAATGCACCTATGCCCTGATGGGGGACTTAGATTCCTATTCTACGACTAAAAATTCCACCGAGCAGGATCCCAAGGGCAAAGGAAAGCTAGATTCTCTTGTCAAAGTTAAATCTCAAGGTGTTCAAGGAGAAGAAGCCCAGGGAGAGGAAAAATAGAGGAAGCCAAAGGCCAAGAAGAGAGCAAGGACTAAGAAGTCCGAGCAGAGTCCTGAGGCTGATGCTCCTGTGCCTAAGAGGAAAATAATTGTCAAATTATCAAAAAAGGCTAGCTTTGGGGTTGGGTAAGAAAAAGTTACTCCACTAGTAGTGGATGTTGAAAGTTCAGGGGAGAAGTCCAAGGTATATGCAAGGAATTCTAAGACTCCTCCTAGGGACAGTGTGGCTAAGGCTGACCTACCTCTGGTGGCTTCTCATGAGGAGTAGCATGATGACATCCCTCCTGCTCATGAACTACAAAGTGGAACTAGGTGAGACAAAAGAGGTTGATTAGGATCCAGACACTGACGGAGAGGAATTCCATGAAGGGGAACTCCACAGTGTAGAAGCAGAAATTGAAAAGATAATGCAGTCCCCTATGGTTGCACATGAAAACTCTCCTGTCAGAACCGAGGCAATTGAATCTCCTCCAAGGAAGGTAAAGGCAGTGAAGGTTCTCTCAACTACACATGAAGAGGATCATGCTGAGGGGAAGGAAAGTAAAACAGATGAGACTCCTCATGAACATAATTTGAATGAGGATCGGCAGGAAGAAGAAATGGGGTAGAACAGAGTGCAATTGGAGTCCACTGTCCCTGATTGGCTAGACAAGAAGATAAAGAGAAAGTAGGTGGTTGTGGAGGATAGTCCACCGAATTGGGATGCACTACTAGCCAGAATTGGAAAAGATAAAGGTAAGAAGAAGGCTAGGGTGATCTCACGAGTTGAAAGGGATGGGGCACATAACAAGGTTGTTCATATTGCTACCCCTATTCTAGATAAAAAAGAGATGATATGGCTAGAAATGATTATAATATATAGACTTTTAATCTTGGGCCTACATCGGTTGAGCAAGATATTAAGGACTCTGAGGCCTCTAGTGCAGTTATTGTGGATCGATTGAGGAAGGAAACAAAGACCAAGCAAGAACTTAAGAGAGAAAATAAAAATCTCAGGAAGTGCTTGGAGGAATTAATAAAACCTCTACAGTCCATTAATCCTTCTTCCTCTGCTACCAATCCTCTGCCTCAGGAGACCATAACTGAGCTTGAAAAGATGAAAGCTTCCACCCTTGCCACGGTGAATTGGTTGAAAGGGGTGCAAGAAAAGGGTGATGAAGCTATTAAGGAGATTTTATCAATAAGGAAGGATGCTATTATGACAACTGATTGGTTGAAACAGGTGTTGGCACAAGATAAGGGGGATATAGACCTTCTTTTGTAGAAAACCAGAACTCTAATGGAATACACCAGTGACAGGTTGGTGAGCGACAGGATCCTTCCTTCGTTTAGAGCTTTTGAACCTTGGGAGTGGTTCGAGGCACTACAAATTAGGTAGAAGGTATTGAAAAAGATTCACAAATGAGGGAAGCAGATTGATGACTCCCTAACTGAGGTTTACAATGGTTCCATTTCCTTCTTTGAAATCATGATGAGAAGAAGAAAGATCACGCCCAAGTACTTGAGTCTGGAGCAGTTGAGAGAATGGTGGCATGATGTGTATGCACCACTTGATGATGGTTCTATTTTTGAGCACCAACTAGATGATGCGGCCACCTACCTCATGGTTATTGATAAGCATGTGGCATATAAGGTAGATTGGGATAGGTCAGTCAAACACTCAAGGGAAGAGATTGCATCCATTGAGAGGTGACTTAGGGTTCTTCCAGTACCACCTATAGCCGTCTTAGATGAAGCGTTCTTGAAGGTACATGAAGATTCAGATTGGAACGGGGATAATAGGGAAGAGAGCTAATGATGGGCTATGGTGCGATTTGTGCCTCCCTATTATCTTCCCGCACGTTGTCTGAGCTGCATTATGGATCCTAGGCTGACCTCGATGGGATGCGTATTTATTGCTCGTTTGAACCATTTCTAAGACTCTCATGGCTAGGTTGTTGTGTTGAGTTATTGTTGTGAAACCCTTGCCTGGCCAACATATTTCTGGGGATTTCTATATATTGGGCATGCCAACTCATTTGTAAAGGGTTAGATAGTTAGAAAATAGTTAGAAGGTTAGAACTTGTAACCAGAATATAGAGCAGAGCTAGTTAGAAGTAGAGTAAGTTAGCAGGTAGTTTCCCTCAAGTAAATATTGCTATAGAAAGCTAAAATTGTTGCTACAGTGGACAATTTGAATGCAAATAGTGACATTGTGATTTGGTGCCATATTTGTGCTCTCTTGTCTTGCATGGTTCTTGCTATTCCATCTTTAAAATTGCCTTGAGTTGGTCAATATTTAGATTAGATTTGATTTGATAATGTTTGTGATTTGATACTTGAATGTTGCAGCAATCTCTCAGTCCATACTTTTCGCAACCAATTGATTGTTAGTTGCTTTGCAAAGTTAGCTTGGACTTTTCATTTTCCTTGTGCTGAAGTTCGATTGTGAAGGTTTATTCACTTCAACTACAATAGGTTTGTTTGAATTAGTGTTCATAATTTGCAAATATTAACACCTTAGAAGATTGCACTATTTTTTGTGAGATTGTAGATTTATCTTGGTCAAGTAGAAAGCAGTTTTGAGGGATTGGTCCATTTCGAGTATTGATTACTTCCATTGTTAATCTTAGGAGTAGTACTAGATTCAGAAATCTCTTTGAAACACTTATCCTTTTCTATTTATTTGATTATTGAGTTATAACTAGGATTGAAGCATCATCAAATTGTTAGATCTGAGAAAATTGATTCAGTATTTTGCTTGTAGTAAGGTCCCATTGTGATTACTAGCATTTTCACATTTCGTTACTGAGTTGTTTATGCACTGTCAAGACCTGACATTAGAGACCTTGGGGTCATCTCTTGAGGCTTTCTGATAGAGATTTACCTTTCAAGAGAGATAGGATATCATATTCTGTCTAGCTGTTATTGTGCAGGAAACACGATCAACATTTATTAATGCTTTTATTCTCTAATCTTCTATTGTATTGTTTATTTCTTAAAATTTTATCCTTTATAATATATAAATAGATTGTTTTTATTTGTAAATTATGATTTATTGATTGATTATTGATTCACGTGAATTTAATAAGTTCATTGAGTAATTATCACTATTTATTGAATGTACATATCATGTATATCATGTATGAAATCACTAAATTTGCAAAGTATAAATATTAAAATGTCCTATATTAATCCATGTATGAGATCACTAAATTTCACATTAATGTCCTATATTAATGTCTTGACTATGAACATAAAATGCATAAATGGACATGTGTAAATTAAAATTTCAAACAATAATAAAGTCCATAATTTATGTAACATATTAAGTGCATGAAACCAATATATTAAGCGCATGAAATAAATTCCAACAGAGTACATGATAAACAAGAAATATAGTCCATGAAATAAACAAATATAACACATAAAATCACATGTTTCTAGGTCATGTACTATCTCTATAATCAAGAGACCTCTTCACACCATGCGGACTATGTGGATGACCTGAAACACTCTGTATAAGAGAAAGATGAAATAGATGTAAGACAATAAAAAATGATTTAATGACAATTTAATTTATAATCCATCATAAAATTAAATTACCATCATATCTACATTTGGATGCTCTAGGTGCCTAAAGCAACCTCTAAATTATCTAAATCAATCTACATAAACAAGACAAAGAAATTTGAAATTAGATGTACAACTCTACAATTAATTTTTTTTAATTCAATTTAATTTATAATTTATCATATTTTAATTGTATTGTATTCTGAGGTTGTGCACTAGGCTCTTATCCAGTACCTATCTATACATGCTCAACTACAAGATGTGTCTCATGCTATAAAAGAAAAAGAATATGTAAATATATCATATTATGTATATATTCAATTTAAAATTTATAATTCACTTTAAATATAATTAAAAAATTAAATTACCATTTGATCTGGAACCTGCTCTACATGTCCTCCTGGTGGTGTAACTATGTATGGGTCAAGGCTGAAAGTTGCACTAACAAAGTCCTACAAGATCAAAATTAAAGCATGTACAATTGAATTAGGTTAATATATATATATATTCAAGTTTGCACATTTTGTGTATAAATTTTTGTAAACAACCTGGAAATCAGTGGCCTCATGAGTAACTGCAACATCAAATGTTTTCCCAATGCCCATTCTTATTGTGGTATCAACCTAGACATACATGTACATAGACATTTAACGCTTATAATATTTACAAGTGTACATGCATGCATTTCATATATCTAGTGAATTCAAAACTCATAAAATTGTAACTATACTAATGTAAACTTTAAACAAATTTACAATATGAATGTACCCACCCCTAATCTATGATGCTCGATAGTGGAGGAGTGCTTGACAATCCCTCAGGTGGAATCGACGTGGATGCAGATTGACTCACCTAAACCAACATAAATATTTGAAACATATATGTGATTCAATTATAAATTTAAAACTCAAGTTAAATAATTTATGATTTCATATATAATTTAAAAAATTGAAATCAAAATACCCCATAAGGGTTGCCGAGTATGACCGGTGTCAATGTATGTACTTGTGGAATAGATGATTGCCCTTGCATCATTAGTGTCATCTGTACACCAAACAATTTGATTCTTAAAATATATTGCAAAATTTTCTTTGATTTCGTACATCTAGATGCATATTTATACCCGTGTTGTAGTTTCCTCAGGGTGATGTTCTGCTATGAGGAACTCTACAAATGAACTGATGTGACCAGATGAACCACCAAAATCTCCCCGTCCACCTAAACTAGGTGTGGCCTGATCAGGTCCATAGCATACTTGATGACAACTAGTACATATATGGGGGATAGGCCTCGACACTCCTGGAGTAGTACTCAGACCAGCTCCATAAAAAACTCCTCAATCATCATCATCGTCTCTATGCTCCCCACTTGCTATCACAGAAGTGTGTTGATCAAGGTCTCTTGCGAGTGTACTAAGGGAACCTAATGTTGAGACCAGAGCTTGATGATGTACAGGTGCAAGAATGGGAGGACCAGGAGCAACAACAAGGGGTTGCGCATGCATGGGGCATCAGGGATCAACCCTTGCCCCTAATCTCTATTGTGGTATGCCACCACCAACACCTTGAAATGATCTAAAATCAAAATAATTGGGCTTTTGCCCCAAAACAAACTCTACATACAGTTTTCTCAAAAAATACAATGGGCACTCCCAATTAGCATGTGGGGGACTATCAAAAACCATATACCATCGATCCCAAAAATGTGCACTCATCTGCGGATGTATGCACTCATCTGCGGATGTATGCACCACCTCATGGATATTCTAGATTTGTTGGGTGGAATGGGTTGTCGAGTAACAGGGTCAAGAAAGTAGAGGGCTAGATGGGATTTTGTTATTTTAAGGTCTAATATTTGTTCATAAGAGAGACCATTAGAATAAAATTGTCTCATTTGTTCTTTGCCTCGTCAATGCCTATCAAGATCAGAATCCATCATCCTGATGGAATCAACAAAGTTTTGCATTGCAAATGCAAAATGTCTCACATGTGGAGGAATAAATGTCTGACTCTACATAGCATTGATTTGATTTTGTAAGGATGCAACTTGATCATTTATTCGTGCTCTCAAGCGAGCCTCATCAGATGCAATAGGTGCTAGATGTGGCATATTAGGTGGAGGGGGAGGGGGAGGGGGAGGGGGAGGTGGAGGTGGAGGTGGAGGTGGGAGGCAGATCTGGTTGTGGCTGAGGTGGTGGATTGATGATATCATCAATGTTAAAATCATTCATGATATGCTCAATATAAATGTGCACCTGAATTAAATCATACAAAATAGTCCATGTGCATACATATATTAAGATCATATATTTAATTGAAATAGGATGAGCAACATATATATTAAGATCATATATTTAATTGAAATGCACATATATATACATTTATTGTTCAACTCAAGAGCATGTCCATACAAAATTGAAAATTAAATGTATGTACATGTACATTTAAAATAAAAAATATGATGCATAATTTTCATGCGTACAAATCATTAAACTAAACTATGTACATACATACAAATTTCAAAATTTAAGAACTATATATGCAAATTTTTAATACATGCACATACATACTAAACAATAAACTTGAAACATTCACAAAATATCATTTTATGTCTAACACACACACACACACATATATATTACAATTTTTTAGGAGAAATCATGATCTAGTAGATAGTCATAAAATATATACTATTATATACTATTCATTATAAGTTCATAAATTCCACCAAATTCATAAATCCATGTCACTAAAAAGATCCATCTAGAACCAAAATCATAAATTCATGTCACTAAAAATATCCATTTGGAACCAAATTTATAAATTCATCACACAAAATAGCCATCGTTCACCAAATTTAAAAATTCATAACTATTTAAGATCATTGTTTTAATTTATAAGCTATTATGGCTCTCTACTGCATAGATCTTCATTTCTTTGTGTTTTCCTTTTCAAAACCAGGAGTTCTCCTCTCCTCTAGCCATTGTCGATGCTCATCTATGATCCCATCCATAGCCCTAAAAGCATCAACAAGGGTTTGCATCCTAGATGCAAACATCCTCAGAGGAGGTGTGACACATTCTTCATTTTGAATAATGTTGATTTGATCTTGGATGGTTCTAGTAGAAGCATTGATTTGTGCTTGCAAACGAGCATGTTCATTGATTTTAGGTGGTGGAGGTGGGGGGTTACGAGGTGGAGTGGGTGGAGGTGGAGGTGAAGGTGTTGGAGATGGATGGAGTGGAGGTGGATTGCGAATATTATTGAATGGATCCATGTGATCTTTAAGATATGAGTGAACCTGCATTAGACTTGTAATTTCAAGATGTAAGATACATGTTTAGGAAATAACTTTAAACCATTCAATATAAATGGCCTTAAATAATTGAATACAAATGATAAAATTATATGTAAGCCTCATTTATATGTCTAAGGCACATGTTACTTGAATGAAAATACAATTAACTATTGATATTGTATAATCTTGTAGGATCTTATTATTGTTAAATTTGGTTGGGCCTTGGGCATCTTTGATCACCAAATTTTAAGAACTTCTTTGATCCCCTTAAGAAATGCCATATTGGAGCCCATTAAGAAAATTGAATTATGATTTAGGGTGATAGGATGGCTTAAGGGGATTTACGTCTAGTGAGGTCCTAGGAGAAAATGGCATGGCTCAAGTGAATAAAATTTGGTGAAGTTACCCAAGGCAACCAAATTTCATTAAGAGCCTTTAAAGAAAAAATGATGGCTTTAGGGTTTAGGGTTTAGACTTTAGATTTAGGGTTTAGGGTAATAGGATAGCTTAAGGGGATCTACATGTAGTAAGATCCTAGGAAAAATTACATTGCATAAGGGAATGAAATTTGTGGAGTTGCCTAAGGCAACCAAATTTCATTAAGAGCCTAAGAAAAAATGATGGCTTTAGGGTTTACGGTTTAGAATTTAGAGTTTAGGGTTTAGGGTAATAGGATAACTTAAGGGGATATATGTAGTAAGATCCTAGGAAAAAATTACATGGCATAAGGGAATGAAATTTGGTGGAGTTGCCTAAGGCAACCAAATTTCATTAAGAGCCTAAGAAAAAATGATGGCTTTAGGGTTTAGGGTTTAGACTTTAGAGTTTAGGGTTTAGGGTAATAAGATAACTTAAGGGGATATATGTAGTAATATCCTCGGAAAAAATTACATGGCATAAGGGAATGAAATTTGGTGGATTTTCCTAAGACAACCAAATTTCACTTTATGATCCTGAGTAGGACAAAATGAATGGTTTAGTGTTTAGGGTTTAGGGTTTAGAATTTGGAATATTTATGAACTTTCAAGTTAGTGAAAAACATTTTCTTGTGTAATAGTTGATTGAGATCTACTCTTGTTTCAACTGACCAACCTAGATCATGATGGCAACTTTGATCACCAAAATTTAAGAACTTCTTTGATCCCCTTAAGAAAATTGAATTACGATTTAGGGTGACAGGATGGCTTAAGGGGATTTACGTCTAGTGAGGTCCTAGGAGAAAATTACATGGCTCAAGTGAATAAAATTTGGTGAAGTTGCCCAAGGCAACCAAATTTCATTAAGATCCTTTAAAAAAAATGATGGCTTTAGGGTTTAGGGTTTAGACTTTAGAGTTCAGGGTTTAGGGTAATAGGATAACTTAAGGAGATGTACATGTAGTAAGATCCTAGGACAAAATTACATGGCATAAGGGAATGAAATATGGTGGATTTTCCTAAGACAACCAAATTTCACTTTATGATCCTGGGTAGGACTAAATGAATGGTTTAGTGTTTAGGGTTTAGGGTTTAGAATTTGGAATATTTAATGAACTTGCAAGTTAGTGAAGAACATTTTCTTGTGGAATAGTTGATTGAGATCTACTCTTGTTTCAACTGACCAACCTAGATCATGATGGCAACTTTGATCACCAAATTTTAAGAACTTCTTTGATCCCCTAAGAAAATCAAATACGATTTAGGTGACAGGATGGCTTAAGGGGATTTATGTCTAGTGAGGTCCTAGGAGAAAATGGCATGGCTCAAGTGAATAAAATTTGGTGAAGTTTCCCAAGGCAACCAAATTTCATTAAGAGCCTTTAAAGAAAAAATTATGGCTTTAGGGTTTAGGGTTTAGACTTTAGAGTTCATGGTTTAGGGTAATAGGATAACTTAAGGGAATGTACATGTAGTAAGATCCTAGGACAAAATTACATGGCATAAGGGAATAAAATATGGTGGATTTTCCTAAGACAACCAAATTTCACTTTATGGTGCTGGGTAGGACAAAATGAATGGTTTAGTGTTTAGGGTTTAGATTTTAGAGTTCAAGGTTTAGGGTTTACAAAACCTAGGGTAAAGTTTTGGTACCCCTTGGAATATTTAATGAACTTCCAAGCTAGTGAAGAAAATTTTCTTGTGGAATAGTTGATTGAGATCTACTCTTGTTTCAACTGACCAACCTAGATCATGAAATCTCATTCATATTATAATCTTGCATGATCTTATTATTGTTAAATTTGGTTGCCTTGGGCAACTTCACCAAATTTTAAGAACTTCTTTGATCCCTTTAAGAAATTTGTCATATTGGGACCCCTTAAGAAATTGATTTACGATTTAAGGTGATAGGATGGCTTAAGGGGATCTAGATGTCTAGTGAGGTCCAAATTTAGTCATACTATAGCCTCATTGGTTCCATCTAGCTCTGGGTCAAAAGTGTTTACCCCTCTAATAAAAAAAGTATCATGTTAAAAATGAATCAATCTATACATATCACAAAAATAACAATAATCTTAAATGTAACCCATACTCAACAATAATAGAATGCTAAATGATCCCACCCCTAACCATATCCTAATTGAATTGCAAACCTAATTGAAACTTAATTAAATCATAACCTTTACCTAATCTTAAATGTATTCCTATATTATATTATATTTAAATTAATTTATATTTGTATTAAAATTATATTAATATTTATTATATATTCTTAATTGTAACCTAACTATTTACTACAAAACTAATTGAATCTTAAGCCTAATCCTCATTAAAACCCCAAGTAAATTATAACATTACCTATCCTTAATTGTAATCTTATATTATATTTTATGATATTAAATATTTATATTATTTAATATATTATATTAAATAATATAAATATTTAATTATATTTCTTTTATATGAATCATCCTCCTATCTCTAAATTGTAATAATAGCATGTAGTTCCTCCAAACTATCATCATGTACCTTCTCCCTTTCCCATGTAATAGGTGTACCTTGTAGGTGTTAAATGGTTCCATCTTGGTCTCCTTATTGATGCATTTCTATCCTTCCACATAAATCTATATAGTATCAAAATATAGGTAATTTTATGGTTAAATTGAATCTCTCTTAATTGCTAAATAATCCATTATGATTGAGGATGGGTGGATTATTATCTAGGATCACATCTTAAAAATCCTATAGAGGTCATGTGGTATGTTTTTCTTAATACATATATTCCCATACAAACCTCTTTCCATGTATTATCAACTCTCCTATATAATAGACACCTTCCTAGATTTAAATTTCATATGATATATATGTACCCAAGTGTTTCCAATTGGAATTGCTATAATTATACTTTTATGGCATTCTAGATATTCAAAATAGTTTTCATAAATCTACCAAATAGACCCATTCTTGACATTGAACCTACATAATTTTAGGTATGTCTAATGAAAGATTAGGGTCTAGGGTTCATAAATTTCAAATGCTTTAGTGTTGAGGGTTTAGATTTTACATTTAGGGTCTAGGGTTTAGCAAAACTAGGGTGAAGTTTGGGTGGCCCTTGGCATAATTTAGACTTGCAAGTTAGTGTCAATTGGAATCGATTGTACGTGCTTAGATTTACGAATTTGCTAACTAAATTTGCAAACAAACATCAAGATAAACTTTATGAATTTTAAATATTCTTTAACATATTGATTTCTAATCTAATTATAATTTAACATTGAAACTAAAGTTTAATATATATCATTTTTTCCATACAAAGCAAATAAAATTTAAAACATTTAAGCAATGCAAATGAATTTTTTGAGCTCAAATTACCTAGTTTTGAAAATCAAAATGATTTGTTTAATTCCAATTTAGGTTTTAACAATTTTTTTGTTCCAATTCAATTTAGGGTTTCAATTTTAAACAATTAGGGTTTTTAATGCAATTTTTCATTTCAATTCAAACTAGGGTTTTCAAATTCAATTTTTCATTTGATTTATTCAGGGTTTCAAAAGCTTGATTTGGATTTGTAAATGCAATGTTTTTATTTCATTTCAATTTCTAGGGTTTTGAAATGCAATTTTTTGTTTTGTTTCACTAGGGTTTTCAACTTCGATTTTTTGGGTTTAATCAAACAATTTAGGTTTAAAAGTTAAATTTTGTTTCTAAACACAATTCAAGGTTCATTTTTCATTTTTATTAAAAAACCTTTAGGTTTCATTGCATTTTTTTGTCTATTTTTATAATTATTCATTTCTACTATAACAGTTAAAAAAATGCTTAAAACATGAAATAAATTAAAAAAAAACATGCTAAATTCACTTATTTTCTTCAAAATAGAAAAATGCAAAATAATGGCATGCAGGCGGGTACCTATAGTTGATTGTGGGGGTCGCTGTCGCCAGTACTCGGGGTCCCATCCAATGTGCAGTCAAATCTTTTTTTTTTTTAAATAAGTAGCAATATAAAATGGGATCCCAATTTCTACAAAAATGGGATCCTGATTTATAAAATCGGGATCCCGTTTTGTAGTAATCGGGACCCCGTTTCGTGAAAATCGGGATCCTGTGCCTTTTCCATTGGTTTGGGATCCTATGGGAAATGGGATCCCCAATTTTAAAAAGCGGGATCTCGTTCTGTCTTAGGCTTGGGATCCCGAACCTTAACAGGATCCTTATTTTTAAAAATCGGGATCCTGTTTATTAAAATCAGGATCCCGTTTCCTCAAAGCCGATTTCAATTTTTTGTTTAAGGAAAACAACTTCCACGTTTCATGGACTCAACTTTGTGCACTTACCCTATTTTCCAAAATTTGTAGGGGGAGCATAGCCAAAATTATTCTTTTCAGGAAGTGCCCACTCAGAAAATTAGTAAAAAATCAAATATTCATTTAAAAATTATCAAAAAAATTGTGTATCAACTAGATGTTGTTAGCTAACTTCTGACCATAGTGATTTTAAAAATACTACAAAAAATTTCACCATGCTCAGGTCATACAAGAGTTGTTATGTTATGTTTTTCTAATAGAAACAACACCAATTTGTGTACATCCCTCTTTTCAACCCCTTAATCTCAACCATTTTAAAAATAAATTAGTAGTTTAGAAAGTAGACTCAAAGCATTTTGATCCTTGTTTTTGTTCCATCTCAAAATTTTGAGTGTAACTATCCTCAATTTGACGTCCAATGTTAGCATTTCCTAATTTCAGAAAAAAAGTGGCCACTTAATCCCCCTTTTTGGGAACCATCTTGGTGCACTTACCCTTTTAGTTGTACTCTATATATATATAACATGGAAAATGTAGATCATGTTCCACCTGTGCCAGATTCTTTGTTTGCAAATACTAGTAATGAGATTAAAAAATTGAGAGATTCATTAGCATAGGGTCCAAATTCGGGGGTATATAGTGAACCATGCATGTTAATATTGCATAGTCTAGAAAAACTAAAAGATGAACTTGAGAGGACTAGTGCATATTCCCTAGATAGAGTGACTTCTATTCTTTCCCAAATGCGGGAAGAAGTATATGGTGGTGTTCCCCTTAAACAAATGCAGGATAGTGTCACCAAAGAAATGATAAAAGCCACTTGTTTTTCATTTTATCAAAATGTGCATAAGGTTAGGGGATACCAGGTCACTAGATGTGTCGATCATGATATGGCCTCATTGATCTACCCATGATTTCTTGTAGCACATGGTCTATACCCAAACAATGATCAGATTCCATTGTATTTTGTTTAGCAGTTGTATGCTAAGGTCCATTTGGGCCTCAAAGTTAACTACCTGGACATTCCACCATATGCTGGTCAAGGGTGTGGCAGGATTTTTGATAGGCCCACCTATCATTGAGTAGATAGACCACCCCCAATGTTTAGGGTATTGGTTGATGATAGGTCTCCTGCTCTCATCCCAGCTCTAGCCCCCATAGCAAATGAGGTTGTCATTGCTTCCCAAAAGGAAGCAATTAACATTGTAGGTGACATTGTGGCTGCCACCACCAGGATATCTGATGATCATGTAGGTCAATATTTGATGTCCACACATTCCCAATCCACACCATTTTCAGCACAGTGGACCACCATGGATCCTTTTATAGTGGTCGACATCCCTACTGCTACACAACTTGATGCACTTACAGGAGATATGGCACGCATGACTCTGCATTGTTTGGTTGAGTACCTGTTGGAGGCATATGCCCACATTGCATCAGAAAATGGGATCGTTATAGAGAATGTTAGAGATCATTTGAGATGCATAGGTCATTTAGTTCTAGGATCCCATCACTCTCAGTCGAGCAGTAGTGCGCATCAAGATCCACCTACAACTTTCATACGATAGCTATACAGCCGATGGGTTTTGCTGATGTGTTGATTGGTTCTGTTTCATCATCACTGATGCCATCTCACCTTCATAGTCCTCTACATTCATCATTTATGGCATGACATGGGATAGATCAGATGGATGATGATGTTGATTCGTCGCTTGATCGTTTGGTGGATATGGTGGAGGCGACCGTTTCAGAGGACTTAGGTCATCCAATATCAAATGATGTGCATGTATGTGTCCATGTGCATGTTTCAATTCTTTTTTCATTATTATTATTTTTTTAGCTAGATATTCATGTAAGTTGATATATATGTGTATATATATTGTTACAAGTGGACATACCACATATCACTCCTAGCCTTGGTCCAGATCGTGTGCATGACCAATGTGACTCTATGGATGAATCTGCTACCAGTGGACATGTGAGTTTTACATTTTTATATAATCACACACACGTATATGTACATGCAATATTTATGTATGCATAGATCTAGATTGATATTTAAAAATACAAGTTCATTTAAAAATAACTTTCATAAAATTTATTTAATATAAATTATATGTATTTAACACAGCTTGTCGTTCTCATTTAGATGGCCATTCGTCTAGGAGTAGACATTCATATTAGGCCATGCACTCTAGATTTATGATCTTTACCACATGTATTTGATTATATGATGATCTGTAATAGTATTTGATATTTCATGATCTCTAACTTACATTTGCTTATTTGTTGATCTTTAGTATTCAACATTTGATGATCTTTAATTTACATTTTTCTTATATGATATGTACATATATTTTCTTATATGATATATACATACATTTTCCTCTTTGCTTATAATATGTGTTATGTTTATATGTATTGAATCCCTTTACATGTATGTACATGTGTTTGCTTATGGTTTAAACATGTTTACACATAATATATGTATGCATTTGCTTTAAATATTCAATATACATATATGTTTTCTTATTTTATGATCTCTTACAACTTACATTTCCTTATATTCAATATATATTTGATCTCTAGTAGAATTTTAGGGAAATCAATGCCACTTTATAATTAAGTTCATTCATGTTGATCACAATAAATATTTTTATTAAAATGACTTAAGCAACATGAACCATTGAGTTGAGAACAAGATATAATCTTTTTGACAAGTAACTTGAAATTAAATTCAAATATAATTAAGAAAATTTAATTCATATTATACCTCTATTATACATTTTGACAACTAACTTGAAATTCAATTCAAATATAATTAAGAAAATTCAATTCAAATTATACCTCTAATATACATTTTTGACACTTTAACAAAATTCTAAAATTACTAGATATGTTGTGCATACCTATGAATTAAATAACAACAAACTCCACAATGAAATAACTTATTTGTTTACTACTTGATTCATTTAAACTAGAATCTAGTTATTCCATGTACACTAGAATAATTCTTTTCCCATCCCATATGCATATAAATGAAAGCTTATTTTTCATTATTCTTGATATCAAATTGCAAGATTAATTCTCATTTATATCACTTGGAGCGCAGATTTTGGAGAAGTTTTTGCACATTTATCAAGGAGGCAAATATTGGAGCTCAACAACTTTTCATTTTTATCAATCAAGGAAAAATTTGGAGGATAATTTAACTAAGTTGGTAGAGGACTTGTTTTGAGTCATATTTAAGTTGAAGAAGAAAATGGGACAACAAAGAAAAAAAAAATGCGTCTCAAAGAAAATTGTCAAAAGAAGAACAAAAGAGGCATGAACAAAACTTGGAAAATGATCATAGAAAGAAACAAGGTGAATGCTTGTTTCTTCTCTATCTCACTCTCAAGTGTGTGTTTAGGAATTTTACTTTGAAAAAACATGAGTATTCATTTGATGGGATGGAATCCATAATGTGCATTACTCCACCCAATAATTTGGTTAGTACACCTAAACATAAATTTGTATGTGCATAAATTTTGCATTGGCTTTCTTATTAAAATTATAAATGTTTAATGTATGACCATTTTTCAACTTACAATACCCCAACTTAAAATGTACTCTTAAACTAAAATATTGTACATTAAATCCTTCCCTACAAAAATTTCACTTATCTTTTACCAATACCTTTGTCTAATTTTTTGGTCATCACATTATCATTGTTGAGTATTGCATCTACACAATTTTCTCTTTACTTTGTTCATGAAGAAAATGATAGTGTACTTCAATACATGCTTAGTTCTCCAATGAAACCTTAAATTTTGTGTCCCTCACTATGCCACTTTGATTTTCATAATTTTTTCAACCACATTAATTATTTTATGGCTTTGTAAATTCCTATATATTCTAACTTTGCACTTTGAAAGAAACCATTATTTTTTCTTAATTATTCATGAAACTACACCTTCATGTACAATGAAGTAGCATTATAATGTTGATATTTGGTGATCAATATCCCCTATCCAATCTACATTGCAACATCTAACTAGCTTAAGATTTTTCTAAACTCCCATTGAATTTAATCTAATGATCAATAGTTCCTTAAAAATATTTTTTAAATATTTTAATAAATTCCCAATTATAAGCTCTAGAATTATTTGAAAATTAGAACTCAATTTATACTTAAAGCCAATGCCATGTCAGGTTTTCTAAAGACTAACACATGTATACATCAAAATTCAAGCTATATGTTGCCAAGGAATAATAGTTATATATGATATATTATTCTTTAAATTATGTCTTAACACACATTTGTTTTGAACCTTTCTAACCATCATTGCACTTGAATGACTATAAATACTTTTAAATGTCCTCAAGTCATCTTGGTCATGCAAGTTGCAATGTTTATATGATCCTTGACTCCAATTCCTTAAGCCAATTATTTATGTTTCAATATTTTTGTTTTGTGTCTTTGGTCTTTTATTTTCATCACTTCAATGTTCTCAAATTATTTTTATGTTTTATGCTCTAGGGATTCCTCAACCTGGAGTCGAACCAAATCTAGATATTGGATCAAACGAATCCGTTGAAGAACACATGGACCTTGAAGTTAGGGAGGAGACCCAAGTTAAAACAATGCTTTTTGGAGAGGGGTCAAGATCACTTCCTTCTACTGGTATGGATGAGCATATAAAACTAGCACAAACTTCTCTCACTTATAGCAGTTTGTTTTATTGCATACATAAACTTCACTTATATAACATCATCTCTCACTTTTGTTTGCAATTTTTTTGTGACACATGTGTAGGAAGGGCTCAACAAGAAGGAAGTTTTCATGCTCAGTTTGATCCAAATCTAGACATTAGATCAAATGAATCCGCTCAAGAATGCATGGTCCTTGAAGATAGGGAGGAGGTACAAGTTCAAACAATGCATGTTGGGAGGGGTCAGGATCACTTCCTCCTACTGGTATGGATGAGCATATAAAACTAGCTGAGAAGGTGGGGAAACAAATTTCTCATAGAAATTTAGATCATTTACTTGAAATGGATATGGAGAAACTGAAATAGTATGCCAACCAGCCTTATAATAAGAGAAAGAGGTCAATGACTAAATCTGTAAATGGAATGATCACTCATCATTTCAATCACCTTGATACACTTGAAAAAACCCAATTGTTATCATGTTTACTTCTTTGTGATGAGCTCAAAGAGTCATTACAATTGTTGGGTGTACATTCAACATCAAATAAGAAGAAACACATGGGATTACAAAAGGACATTGTTCAAAATGTTAAAAAGGGTTTAGATTCCATTGGGAAAGGATCTCAATCAGTGGATAAGGCCACTACAAGAAGGGTGATGTTGAAATCTATTTTACATCAAGATATAGCAAGAAAAAGAAAAATGTTTGCACTTTCAACTGAAATTGGTTATAGTAGAACCACATTGATAAAATATGAGAAAAAGAGAAAGCTTTTGGATGAGAGTTTAGAAGGAAATTGGGAAATTATGTGTAGAGCTCCCCATTCTGATAGGATTTAAGATGTTGTTAGGAACTTGGCCTCATGTTTTTGGCATGATCAGACTTGTCCATCATCAAATAATATAGATGTTATGAGACACATGATTGTACCTAGTATTTATGAAAATCATATCAAACATTGTCTAGACATAACACAATTTGAGATGTATATGAACTTTTGTAATGCATATCCTCATATAAAGATTGGGAAAACAATGTTTCAAAGGTTAAATCCATATTATGTGAAGATAAACAAGTTTTTTGAAAGTTGTTGTTGTTATCATATTGAATTTGATCTCTACTGTTAGGTGTTTTGAAAGATGAGAGAAGAAAGATGTGGGTTTCAAAATGCACCTCCTAAACAAGCAAGTTTGTTCATAAAGTCTATATTATGTGATCATGAAAATGGACCTCAAATAAACTGCATAAAAGGAATTTGTGAGACGTGGAAATTTGGCTAAATTTCCTTCAAGAATTGAGGATACTGACCTAACAAAGATAGTAAATTGCAAGAGGTAAGTACTATTTTTAGAGATTTTATTTGTTTCAATTTCTCATAGATTGTTATTTGGATTCTCTTTGATGTAATGTTTCATTGACCAGGTGTGGTTTATTAGTTACTCACATATTTTACTGACATAGGTACAAGTATGTAAAGTTGCAAATTTTTTTTGGGAAAGAATCCACAAGGTTGAACTATGTAGAAGAAGAGATTCCCATTGCAAAATTTATGGAAGATTTTTGAAAATTGATACGACCATACATACATCATTCCTTTTTTGCTAAGTGGCAAGCTGATGTAGAGAGGGAAACTCTCCCCTTTCAAATCTAAAACCACACACATTAACCACTATGCAAGAAGGCTGCAAATAAACATTAACAACAAATATGGAAGAGAAATATGCAACATATATTGATTTCAAATCTGAAATTGAATTACACAATCATGGAGCTCATATGTTCACATACAACATGGGCTTCACACATACAAAAAAATATGCAACTTGAACTTTCAACATCATTCCAGCAACATCTGGATATGCAACCACCAACTCTCCAAAAGCCCCTTCTCCAAATGAGCAGCATCAATACATAGAAGTTGTGTGAGAAGAAACCACCATTGGTTTCTCAAAACAACCTCCACAAAACCACCAAGAAAACCCATCCCTTTCTGCCTATCAATGATGTGTTATTTTTCCGAAAATCCTCAAACAATTTCTGGGTTTTGTGCCCCTTCTTTTCAGCTTTCTGGATCATTTGGAAATTCTTAATTTCTTTACCATATGAGAAAGTTATTCCCATTTTACTAAAACTGGGTCTCATAGATACGACTTTAGACATGCAACAACATGCAAAGCTTATGGCCAACATGCAAATACATGCAATCAACATGCAAGATTCCTTTGCAGCCCACATTATGAAATTTTATGACACCTATATATGCATACAAGACTTTTTGACCTTTTCCAAAAGTGGACACCACAAAGGCATATTCCCCTTCAAGATGCTTTCACTGTTTTACCAAGACTTATTTCCCATGCAATTTACATTTACAATTTCACACTAAGGGAATCTACATTGTTGCAAATTAAAATATTATTCTTCTAACCCCTAAGCCCTTATTGAAAATAAACAAAACTAAAAGAGCAATATTTTTGGTGATGCAAGATTGCACAAGGCCATAGATGCTCCTGCATCAGACACCCATGGTAAATTGAAATGTTTCCCAAGAATCGAACTTTGAAACATTTGTAGACTCTATGTTTGTCCTAGATCCACCTCTTTGCTTTGTCCATTGAGAATTTATTATTCATAATTCTCTGTACTTTCACAATTCTATCATCTTTCATTCTCCATCCTTCTCCTTTAGCAAAACAAATTTTTCCTTTTACCTCTATCAATGTTATAACCTTTTTTCCTCCTCCCACCTTGTCTCCATTATGAAAATTCACTATTTCAATGCCCTCTGAAAGATGTATCATCGCTGCAATCTGATTTCTTTCACTCAAAACAGCATTAGTACAACAATCAAAAGACTCAATTTCTTCATTTCCTAACAAGTAATCAACTCTATTAATCAAACTCTCACCTTTAATATCTCCATCCATAACAATCTCTGTATCAAGCAAGAGATCATCAAACCATTTGTCATTCACCTCTTCATCTTCTCCATCAATCATAACTTCATTTTCCAATGGGGTATTTTCTGCAATATTCTTATTTATGCTAATATTGCCATCTGTAAACAATTCAGCTTCAACAAAACTCTTACAAAGATCAAGTTTTACCTCTTCTTTCTCCATCAAAGCTTTCAATTTACCTCTCTTGGATGCTATCTTTATTGCTACAACAAACTTATCTACTCCTTCACTCTCTTCCTTATCAAAGGAAACAATAAAATCAGATTTTACCTTATCATCTGCTGCTCTCTTCATTCCACTTGAGATCTCTTCTTCAATATGAGCCAACAATTCACCTTTCTCATCTTCTTGATGATTAGTGTCAACAAAACTAACATATTCTTACTTCAAACCATCTAAAAGTCTAATTTCATCAATCAAACAAGACCTCGAATTGCTACAAACCTTACCCATTTCTTCTTTTAATGTCTTCAATTTGTGTTTCACTCCATCCTTTGTCAATGTGTACGTGTTGCTGCATCCATCGTACATTGCCTTCCTGTCAAATTGCCAAGGTCTTCCTAGAAGAATATGACAAGCATCCATTGGAAGAATATCACATAAAACTTCATCATAATAGCCTCCTATCTTAAATTTTACCTCACATTGTTTGCTGATCAAAAGCTTCTTGTCATCTTGTACCCATGCTATCCGATATGGATTTGGGTGCTTCTTCCTTTCTAGATGCAATTTTCTTACCATTTCATTAGACACAAGATTCTATGTGCTTCCACTATCAATAATGACATTACATACCTTTTCTTCACACTTGCATCTTGTCCTAAACAAACTTCTCCTTTGAATGGATTTATCATCTTCATTTAATAGTGTTCTCCTAGCCATTAAAGTTTCACCATATTCTGCTTCTTCAGAGTGTGATGATCCTACATCTTCTCTATTCATATTTGTTGCCCTATTCTGATTTTCAGTCCTTCTTCTTGGTCTTTCCTCTTCATGAGGACATTCATATGCTCTATGACCCTCTTCCCCACACTTAAAACAAGTTCCTCGAAAGGTTTCTCTTCCAAAACCTCTACTCGATCTTCCTCTACCTCTCTGATTTTGACCTCTTGACTCATAAAATTCTTCATTCCTATGTTGTTTGCTGCTGCCTTGGCCTCCATTTTTCTGATTTTTCTGATCATCATCTACTTCATATGCTCTTCTCTCAACCTTACCTTCATGACTTTTTCCTCTTTGTTTGTTTTCAAATCTCTTGTTCAACCTTTTCTCTATCTTCAATGCCATTTGATAAACATCTTCCATTGTCACAAATCTAATCAATGCCATTTCTTCTTGAATGCTTGACCGCAACCCATTCATGTACCTTGCAATCTTTTCCTTGGTTACCTCTGAATGTCCTGTTCTTATGAGGATTTTATGAAATTCTTTTGTATACTCTTTAACACTTTTGCTATCCTGTTTCAAACCTTGCATTATTTTAAGCAAATCTAACTCATAATCAACTGGAATAAACTATCTTTTTAATTTTTTTACCATTTTATCCCATTTGGTAATCTTCTCTTTTCCTCTTCTTCCCCTTTCTAATTGAATCTCTCTCCACCATATGGAGGCATGTCCTTTCAACCTTGTCTTAGCAAATCTCACTTTATCAGGGTCTTCTACCTCCTCAAATTCAAAATAATCTTCCATTTCATTTAGCCAATCTATCAGTTCTTCTGGTTTCAAACTACCATTGAATGTAGGAACCTCCATTTTTGGTCTCTTTCCCATTTTTGTTAAATCTTTCAGCAATGGGTCATTTGCAACTGTTGCAATTTCTTCTCTTTTTTCAGTATCTAAACTTGCATTCTCTATACTTTCATCTTTATCCTCATCTTCACTTCTTGGGTCTCTATTTCTTACAAATCCTCTCCTTATCTCATTTTGCAAAGTTTCAACCTGCCTTCTCAAGGCTCTAAAATTATCATTTCTAACAAATTTATCTTCTCTTCCTCTTCCTCTACCATGATGGGCTCCTCTTGCATACATTTCCTCCAAAACCCACAAGCTCAATCCTGGTGCAACTGCCTCTCTTCGGCGATCTGTTACACACTCAAGACCTTCTGGCTCTGATACCACTGATGTAGAGAGGGAAAATCTCCCCTTTCAAATCTAATACCACACACATTAACCACTATGCAAGAAGGCTACAAATAAACATTAACAACAAATATGGAAGAGAAATATGCAACATATATTGATTTCAAATCTGAATTTGAATTACACAATCATGGAGCTCATATGCTCACATACAACATGGGCTTCACACATACAAAAAAATCTGAAACTTGAACTTTCAACATCATTCCAACAACATCTGGATATGCAACCACCAACTCTCCAAAAGCCCCTTCTCCAAATGAGCAGCATCAATACATAGAAGTTGTGTGAGAAGAAACCACCATTGGTTTCTCAAAACAACCTCCACAAAACCACCAAGAAAACCTGTCCCTTTTTGCCTATCAATGATATGTCATTTTTTCGAAACTCCTCAAACAATTTCTAAGTTTTGTGTCCCTTCTTTTCAGCTTTCTGAATCATTTTGAAATTCTTAATTTCATTACAATATGAGAATTTTATGCCCATTTTACTAAAAATGGGTCTCATAGATACGACTTTAGACATGCAACAACATGCAAAGCTTGTGGCCAACATGCAAATACATGCAATCAACATGCAAGATTCCTTTGCAGCCCACATTATGAAATTTTATGACACCTATATATGCATACAAGACTTTTTGACCTTCTCCAAAAGTGGACACCACAAAGGGATATTCCCCTTCAAGATGTTTTCACTATTTTACCAAGACTTATTTCCCATGCAATTTACATTTACAATTTCACACTAAGGGAATCTACATTGTTGCAAATTAAAATATTATTCTTCTAACCCCTAAGCCCTTATTGAAAATAAACAAAAACTAAAAGAGCAATATTTTTGGTGATGCAAGATTGCACAAGGCCATAGATGCTCCTGCATCACAAGCACAACAATTCCAAACATTGAGAGATACTTTCCCACGTGGAACAGTTCTATCAGTAGTTGACTTTGCAGAAAATTACTCCTTTGTACATCAAAAGGAGATTCAACCAAAGTATTACTTTTCAAAGCAGATCACTATTATGGTTCTTGTGTGTTATCGACATGAACAATCAGAATTGGATGGTGTTGAGAGTATAGATGAAGAATGAGCCATTAAGAAATAATATCACTTTTATATTAGTGATGATAAAGAGAATGACACACTTTTTGTCCAACATTGCTTTACAATATTTTTTGAGAATTTGAGAAGCAGGGGTGTAAAATTTGAAAATCATTTTGTATGGTCAGATGGATGTGTAGCATAATTCAAATCTTCACG
The DNA here is from genome assembly GCA_007258455.2 of Sequoia sempervirens. Lineage (NCBI taxonomy): Eukaryota > Viridiplantae > Streptophyta > Pinopsida > Cupressales > Cupressaceae > Sequoia > Sequoia sempervirens. The sequence continues at coordinate 238,623,069 of VDFB02000002.1, forward strand.
GTCATTCTATGCACTTCGTAGATATCATAAAATCTACAAAATAACACATGTTTGGAGTTTTTTTGAGAGTGGGCATGCAAAGGGTGAGCATGATGGAGCAGGAGCTTGCATCAAATTAGCTTTAAGAAAGCATCCAATGAGTTATCCAGAAGATCGTCTAGACAATGCACATGATGTTGTTGAATGGTGCAAGAAACACTTTGCATCAAATTTGGTCAGCACATCTTCAAGAACAAACCGACACATTCCACATAGAGTGTTTTGGGAAATATTGGGTATGTATAAATTACATTAAATCAAAAATTTGAATTTATTTAAATTTAAAATATATATATACATATTTGTTCACATTAGTTTTTTGTTGTACATATGTATCTAGGTGTGGATAGAAGATTGATGCATGGATGCAAGAGGGTAGAAAAAACAAGATCTTTGCATTGTGTTAGGAGTTCAGATAGTTGCCATGGATGGATATTAGACACAAGGGATTACTCTTGTTTTTACACTCAGTGCATTGAGGGAAACTTTGATTATGCATGCAACAATCAAGAACTTGGATATGTTGGTAAATGGGATACGATACCACTGGTTGTTTCAAAAACATATGATGAAAACGAGGAAGAAATATTTGAAGACATTCCTTTGATTTCAATTGATTATGACCATATTTCAGGATTGGTTAGAAAAGGTACACATGTGTTAGTTTTCAATAATTTAAATATTATATATATATAATTAATGATCTTTAGAGACTTTTCTAATTTTTTTAGAATTTTTTTGTGTAAATTTGGTGTACAAGAGACATTTTTATAGTCATAGCAGAGCTTGGAAACATCGAAGGTGTTAGCTATTATTTATTGTGTTGCACATAATAGAGGAATAAGCTAACATAACCTGAAACAAGTGATGGAATGTCATTTCCCACAGGTGAGTTTGAATTTAAAATTTGATATACATTGTATTCACATGTGCACATTACATTATAAACATTAAATATATATTGTACAAACCTTGAGTACGAAAATGTTACACACGTTCATATGTCTTACCTTGGGTTCATGTTTACCATGGAAGTTCTATTGTAGTGCAAGGGACATATCTAAAACAAGTCAAAGTTGTTCAGCATGGGATTCATTTTGTTGACTATCAACCTGATAACAAGGTATATCAATATAGTCACTTAATAATTGCTACCACTCTACATCTTCATGTAGTTCCACATGCATGTGGCCAAATAAAATGGAGACTAGATAGTGATGATCATCAAAAAATTCTACATGTTATTGAAGAACAGGCTAAACTGGAATCTTTGACTTAGATTATATCCATGGTTTTCAAGTTCACTTGTAACCTTATACATGTTCAAATGAGAACTTATAGTAACTTGTACATAGTTGTAAATCATTTTGTGTAAATTATAATTACATGTACATATTTGTTCCATGGAAAATTCTTAAGTTCAAGAATCTTTGATAGCATCATCTCTCACTTTTTTTGGTTGCATGTAAACCCATATATATGCTTTCAATCCTTATTTGAAACATAGTGAATTATTTTAAAATCATTTTGCCTAAATTACAATTATATGTACATATTTGTTCCATGGAAAATTCTTAAGTTCAAGAATCTTTGATACCATCATCTCACTTTTTTTGGCTGCATGTAAACCCACATATATGCTTTCAATCCTCATTTGAAATGTAGTGAATTTTTTTAAAATCATTTTTCTTAAATTATAATTATATATAACTTATATTTGTTTCATGGAATTCTTAAGTTCAATAATCTTATATACACTTATATACAACTTATATAAATTATTTCATAAAATTCTTCCATGGGAAACTATGTAAATTTATAAATTAAGTATTATCTAAATATAAAAAAAAAAAAAATTATAGATATTCTACAAAGAGAATGTATATTAATGCTTAATCAAGGGGATAAAGAAGATAGTTGAGAGTGCAAGTGTCAAAGTGGATGAAGAACCATATCAAAGTTCAATACTAATATAAGGATATGGATCAAATGAAACCCCTTGTAGTGAAGAATAAGAAGTGAAAGAATAAGAGATGACAGTAGAAGAGGAAGAAGCTCTAGAAAAGACTCTTAAGACTCCTAAATATGTGTAGAAAATTCATTCAAAAAATCAAATTATTGGAGATAAAAACAAAGGTGTACTGACAAGGAGGAAAGCTGTTATGGAAAAGGAATAGGTAAACTTGTGTTTACTATCTGAGGTATAACCTAAAATAGTAATTGAAGCATGTATGGATGAGAATTGGATCAAAGAAATGGAAGAAGAGATGAGGCATTTTGAGAAAAACCAGACTTGGGAATTGGTCCCAAGACAAAAAAACAAGAATTTGATAGGAACTAAATGGGTATTTAGAAACAAATTGAATGAGGTTAGAAAAAAATTTAGAAACAAGGATAGAATTTTGTGTAGAGGCTACTCCCAAGTGGAAGGAATACATTTTGGGGAGAAATTTTCTTAGATGGAAAGAATGGAGGCCATTAGGGTATTTTTGGCCTTTGTACCCATAAGAGAGGAGGACCACCACTTGCAAGACCCCGGGTCACGAAGGGTCAAGACACGAGAGGCTGCCCTAACTTACCTTAGCTAAGTGTAATGTAAGGGAATGTGAGGCAAGAGTAACGAGGACCGTGAGGCCTCTCAGTTACTCTGTAGACTTGAAACACAGGAGGAAGCTAGGCAATCCAATTTTTAGGTCTAACACTATGCCTCAGAAAGCTCTCTGTTTGAGGATAGAAGCATGATCTCTAGACATCAGCATGGCGCGCTGACATCTCAAAAGTGCATTGTCATCTATATGGCCAGGAAACAATGAACATAAGGTCAAACCAATAAAACTAGCTAATGACCCAGCTAACTGACTAAAGGGATAGAATGATGTGACTACATAAATGAAATACTCTCTACTATTATAAAGTAAATATGCAAGAGTGCAGAGAATAAGGAGGATCTCACCGAGGAACTTGTTCACTAGCTGGTTCTTCGAACGAGAAGCACACACACCTACACACAAAAAGAGAGAATATGTTGGGTGGCTATATAGGGGCCTACCTTAGGGTGATCCCACAATACTGGTTTACAATTTTTGGCCAAACTAGACACTGAACTAATTTTTTCTAACTAAATCATCACTTTTGGGCACCTATAGCAGCTAAACCATGAGGAATTTAAAGATGATGCAAACTAGTGATTTGTGGAATTTTTTCTGTAGATTCTAAATATATTTTTTTCAAAAAAATTTGAATCAGATTGCACTTCTTTTTCCATCTCCTTCGAAAACTAGTTTTTTTAGTAAACACCATTTTTTAAGTGGCACTCACGTATAACACAACTTTTTTCCATGAAGGATAAAATTATTTTTTCAAATTTAGATTTGTAACTATGATATCTAGTGCTTCCAATTGGTTTCATAGTGTTTTATTGAATATTTTTTCCTTAATCAAGTTTCAAAGTCAAACCAATTACAATTTAGACAAAGGCAGACGTATAACACAATTTTTTTGTATGTATCGAAATTCAATTTTTTTCTTTTTTGGATCAAGGACTTCAATATCCGGTGCACTCATATTTTTCAATTTTTTTTATAATATTCTATTTTTCCACAAATGCAAAACAAAGAGCTTGATTTTTTGTGAAAAGCCTACATTCACAAGAAATAATAAATAAATATAATAATAAAATTAAATTTATTTAAAATTATACTTTTTGGGAAGTTTATAATAAGGACTACATAATTACAGAAAATAAATTTTAAATGAATTCATTTGATCCCCCAAAAGGTAAATCAAAAGTGGTTTTTTATCACCATTTTGATAGGTGTAAAGGAGACTCTGTTATATGTATGGTTTAAAACTAGCAAGGTTCTATCCAAGGGGGTTTGATATAAGGTAGTTTGATCAAACCCTTTTTAATTGGAATTATTTAAATGGAAAATTTTAAGGATTGAATCATTATATTTTCTAAAAATATGTGATTTCAACAAAAATTAGAATCTCCCAAAAATTGTAAACTAGCTTTGTGGGATCACCCCTTAGTCAAAACCCCATTTAGGTGTTTCCACCTCCACAGATAGCCAAGGAAATGTGATAAATGAAATAATATAGTAAAGAGAAAAGAAGCACTACAAAATAATGTTATGCTACTCAACCAAGTGATATAGGAGAGGAGAGGGGAGTTTACCACCTCCACCAAGAGCACTCAAGGTTGCTTGGGGGAGAAAATGAGAGTAATCGAGCCTTTGTTGCAATGGCGTGGTCCCGAACTTGCTCTACCAAAGTGATGGAGTGTTGCTTTGGCTACAATAGAATGCTTGAATTCTTGGAGTGAGTGAGAGTGAATGCAAGAGTGTGAGTATGAAAGCTTGAAGTGTGCAATAGCTCAGAAGAAGTTGGATTGAATGCTTAGAGGATGGAATGCTTGTTCGAGGAGTGAATGTAAAGAAAGAGTGGAAGAAAATGGCCATATTTGGGTCAATCAACCAAAGGGGGAGTTATAACTTCACCTCCAATGAGAATATTAACACCTCTGCAGGTTCAACCACAAGAATCTGCCAGGGATGTAAGCATGCCGCATGGATGTCTACATGCCACACGGGCATCCTCGATAGAAATGACTCCACCAACGCTTAAAATAGGCACCAAGTGGGATGCAAGAAGGGGGTTTAGGTGGAATTAAGCCTCCGAACTTGGTTTTCTAAGGTGGGGTGAAGGAAAAAAAAGGGGGACTTGCACATGGGGTGAAAATTCGCTCCTATACATTTTTCCCCCACTTTAGTGAGCACAAATACTGATGAGTGCTCAGTAAAGTAGATCAAGAAGAGTGTAGGGTTGGAAACATATACTTGAACCATCAAGGAAGCAGTACTTAGTCTCGTGTACCTAAAGGTGCAGGAAAAGCAAAGGACTCCATAGCTACTTGAAACTATGAAGTTGGAAAAACAAAGTGTCTTACAGGCCCGTGGACCTACAAGGAGGCAACCCCCAAGATTCTCGCATGAAGGAAGCCCCATGAAGTGAGTGCCTTACAGGCCCACAAACCTGCAAGGAAGGTATCCCCCAAAAACTATAGCATGAAGGAAACCCCAACGAAGAAGACTCTACAAAGTTAAGAAGTGGACAAATAGGCAAGTAGGTAGACAATCACATAGATCGTCGATAATTCAAAAGTCTTTCAAAGGGCTCCCTTGGGAACCCATCAAAAGGAGACAAGTCCACTCAATGGACTCACTTTTCGGAAGGTAAGGTCTAGTCAAGCTACCCCCAAGCTAGATGTGAAGATATGAAATGGGTCTAGTCGGGCTGCCCCCAAGCTTTCCTATTCATAGATTATGCCTTTGAACCAGCGAGTCCTCCTTCTGAGGAACTCGACTTCTACAAGTGCATCACAAAATTATGCACCTACAAGCTGCTACGAGCTCTTGGCTTTGCATGTTAGGAACATGGATCACTTTGTTCACTTTCTTGAACACTGCTACACACTGGTACAGACTTGGTGATTCCACCGAGTGCTTCATCCTGGTGTCTTCCATAAGATGACAGATTACTATTCTTGTTCACCTTGAACTTTGAGCTCATTCTTCACATGGATAGGCTTTTGGAGCGCTTCCAGATCCAACACCAAACTCACGATGAGTTCCTTCTAGCTCTTTAGGGAGGTCGACTCTAGCTGAGTGACTCTTGCTTCCTGCATTGGGCCTAGGATACTGGATCACCCGGTCCAATAACTTCAAGGATTGTCTGACTTGCACCAAAAATACCAATCTGAGTATCTGGGACTCCTTCCTTGCTGCCCCATTCCTGGGTTGAAAAGGGGAATGGAACAAGTCTAGTCAGGCTACCCCTAGGCTAGATGTAGAGGAATCCATTTGAGATAAAGGATTTCAAAGGAGGGTCCCTTGGGAACCCATTGTGAAGAAAAAAGGGGGTCCACTCAAGGGACACATAGTTTGAAAGAAAATATTCTTTTCTTCTTAGAGTGATCCATCATCAAGGAACTTTTTTGAAAGATGTTCACTTCATCAAGGAATTTGAAAGGAAGAACATGCCCTCATGCATGGGAAAGGTCAAAGTTGTTCCCAATTCAAAGGAAGGTCTTCAAGTCCTTTCTTTACAAACCCATGATGAAGGAAACACATTCCTTTAGGGTTCCAAGTTGAGAATGTGATTCCAAAGAAAAGTTCATGTGGATTTTCAAGAAAGGATTCATTGGCCATGAATGCATTTTCTAAAAATTGAGACGTTAAAGGGGGAACATCGTCACACATAGGGGATAACTCAAGCAAAGAAGAGAGAAAGGCAAAGAGGGAGCAAAAGAAAGATAAAATTATAAGCAAAGGGAACATGGGGGTCTATTTTAGCAAGGCTAGATCTGTCTGAGCTCATAATAATAGGTAACCACAATGCAAGGAAAAAGATTATCAATCCCCAACCAGATTAGGAAGAATGCATGGAAAACAAAGTAAAAATAAAAAATTGGATCAACATGGAAGGGAAGCCTAAATTCCCCCAATGCTTTGCATTATCCCCAATTTATCAAAAATTAAGCACAAACAAGGAAGAATGATGATACAAATAGAAGAAGGTTTACAACACAAAAACCATGTTTGTATCCACACACCAACAGGGGTGACAAGGTTCATCCACGCACACATAGCATGAGCACAGGGGGAACACATCACAAAACACACACACACACAAGATCAAGACGAGGGCCTCCTAGCATTGATCAACCAAGAGGTCGTCTGCTTCCCACTCTAGTTCGTCATAGGGGGAAGGACGATGAGCCTACAGTGGAGGGATGTTAAGAGGAGGAGCATCTAGTCCTCCCACAACAAGGGCCAAGGAAGAGGGATCCTCAAGGTCCTCTCTACTGAGCTCTTATCGAGTCAAGGTCAATGACTTAGTGAAGATTGCTAACAAGGAAAAAAAATCATCCACAGAATCAAACATGCACCCCATAGGAGCACCATGTTTAACTTCAATGGATGGTACAGGATGAGCTCGAGATTCACCATTGGGCTTTTTGAATGACTTGGGAGTGGTGACAAACTCAAGGGAAGTCAGGACTAGTTCCATCACTAGGACAAAACAAGTCAACATAGGACCACCTTGTGAAGAAGGAAAACTCCTCTTTCATCCTTCACTGCCAGAAGTACCACCCTCTATTTCTTGTTTTGTCAAAGGAGATGAACTCCCCATGGATGAGGCTAGAGGTGCAAAGGAAGAAGAGGAGAGAACTATAGTGGATACAATCCAGGTATTAACCATATCCATGGGCTTCAGGAAAGGATGGATATCTAGAATAGACATCAACAGGGGTGACTCCACTAAAGGAGTGATGAAAACCTGTACCCATTTAGGGTTAGGCACATTCGTACTCACAATATAAGCTGAGAGAAGTATAGGACCAGATTGGAGAGAAGCAGAAGGAAGGGAGGAAGAAGATGTTGCAGGAGGCCTTGAAGCGAGGGTGATCATTTCTTCCTCCTTTCTTTGTGGGGTAGCCTACTCAGTCAAGAGAGCCTTTCACTAGCGCTTGCCTTCACGTGCAAGGTGGTTTCTATAGCTATTGGAGTTAGAGGATAGGATTTGTGAAGGAGTAGGGGGTTCCTCCTCAACCATGGGAACATCCACCATGGCAATTTCTAGTGGAGGGACAGGTTCCTACATAGGAGCAAGAGGAACAGGCTAAGGAGTGACAAGAGGAGATGACTTGAGAGCCTCAGGAGTGGGACTCTTTCTACTCACTGCCTTAGGAGCAAGGGCAATAGGAGGTCATGGATCGAATTCTCTATGAGAACCTTTCTTTCTACCATACAAATAATACCATGATCTAGGGTATCCATTGGGAAGGTCTATGATCTTGACCTTGGGTCTACGCTAAGGAGGAATCATTGGACCCAGTGGATAGACACCAGGCCTACTCATCTAGTACTCCTCCCAAGAAAGGGGAGAGGACGAGGTAGTCTGGGGAAAAGTCACCTTTTCTTTGCCTTTGCAAGAAGGAGAGGGAGTCAGCATGGGCTTCTCCTCTTTCTTTGGGGAAGAGGGAGCGATCGATGTAGCCTTCTCTTTCTCTTTATGGGAAGGAGAGGGGGCTGACATGGACTTCTCCTTCCCTTTAGGGGAAGAGAGAGTAGTTGATGCAGGCTTCTTCATCTCTTCTTAGGAAGAGGAGGTGACCAATTTTTCTATCATGGGCAGGGTTGGCTTTGGCTCCCCTTTGTATCTAGTTTTATACTTCACATAGTTCTTGTAAAGTAGGTCCATTCTTGGAGGAAGCAGACCAACCGGGGAGGGCCAAAAGTAATCCAATGAGTATCCACCAAGGGACACCAAGGGCCGGTATCTAGTGTCATGCACTATGTGCATGAAACCTTCGTGAGAAAACTTTAAACATTTGTGAATAACAAAGGTGATCCCATTTATGGAAGCTAGCCAAGGAATGCCTAGCTTCACCCTGAACAGATCCGATTCTGGGATAACATCAAAAACTGTGTCAACAATTCTGGGTCCAACTAGAATGGACAAGGTTATTAATCCATAGGGTTTAATACTCATACCATCATGTGTATGAATGGTAGATTTTTTTTCTTCATATTTTTCCTTTTGTAATGAATTTAATACTAATGTTTCTTCAGTGATAACATACACACAACTCACAGAGTCTATCAAGACTCCTATCACAATGTTACCATTGACACGAGCGAGAATGTAGAGAGGCAAAGGTTTGTTGTTTAAGTGTACATCTTGTGATGTGAATGTAATATTCAAAAAATTGGCTACAAGTGGAATAGTGGAAGTTACTATGACCATATTAACACAGGCCTCGGGTTGGGTAACAAAATCAGTGGGATCAATAATCATGTTAGTTGAATGTGATGGAAATGGGTCCATGTATATTTTTTATTCACTATTAGCCTTTGCCACTGATTTGTTAGTGTTTTGCTTATTCCCATCAAGACAAATGATACCATCCTTGATGCAATATTGTATCTCATGATGTAGCCACATACAACATTTGGTATCATGTCCATTAACATGATGGTACTAAAAATAAGTGCTCCCATCATACCAATTAGCTAGTAGGGTTCTTTAACAGACTTAGGGGTTGACAAAGTTATGATCTTATCTTTTAGCAACTTGTGTAAGGTGGAAGTATAAGATTCTGATAACTTTGTGAAATTCCAATTGCATTTGAGGCCATTGTCATTGGCAGTGGCTACTATGTTTGCAATGGCTTTACCTTTCCCAGAGACTGATACGATGGACTTCCCCTCAAAATGGGAGCACGAGGATGATCCCCTCGAACTAAACAACCATCTGCTAGTATTCTCGTAAGGCTACACACAAGTGTACAAAAGAAGGGTATTTCATGAGGGTGAACTTCTCTTGCTAAGTCCTTTGTAATTTTTGTATGAATACCTTTTGTACATTAGAATTGCGCAGTTGATATGAGATTTTTGAGAGGAGCACTTGGTAGCGTGCTATGAAATTAGTGATTTTTTCATTATCTCCTTGCTTACATCAAACGAGATCTAAAAAAGGACATCTTCGGCCTGATGTTTGCTTGGAACTATCTAAGGAATTGGTTAACAAGTTGGTCAAATGAAAAAATAGAGTTTTCAAGCAAGGAATAGTACCACTCGAGCATTGTATCCTTGAGGGATCAAGGAAATAGTTTATCCATCAATGCATCGTGATGGAAGAAGTTGGTGCACAGGGCATTAAAGGTAGAAACATGGGTCTACAGATCTCCCTTACAACCATATGTGGGTCTACATATCTCCCTTACAACCATACTTCTAAAATTTGGGTATCTCCATTCCTTGAGGGAACAAAGTGTTCAAGATGGCCACCGAAAATGGGCTATGTTGAAAGAAGGCTAGAAGATAGGTTCAGCAAAGGCTTGGAAAAGGCTTGCCAACTGGCTCTACATCTTACCCATATTCTGAAGAAGAGTATTCAGAATAGGATTGTTAGAAGATAGAGGGCCACAAGAACCTCCTCTATAATCCCTACCAAGGCCTCCTCTAGATCCACCATCGATATGAATTCCTCCAGAGCCACCACCACCAATAGGGCCTCCGCTAGAACCACCACCATGACCTCCACCAAAGCCGCCACTGCCAACACTGCCTTCACTGCCAAATCCACCACCACTACCAAAGCCTCCACCACTAGAGGTGATAGGAGGGGTGAACCTAAAGCCCAAGGGAACCTTATTCACTTTGATATTTTTAGGCTTCTTAGAGCCAAAAGGGATACTAATAGACAAGACCACATTAGCCATGGAAACGGAAGAGGGAGGCATATATACTCCTAACTGTCCTTCACACTCCTCAAAAATGATTTCTTGTACCAAACTAGAGTTGCTCGAAGGAATGCACACTTTAGCAAGACCAAGGAGACTACTTAGGAGTTATATACCTATTCGATCTTTACCCATCATATGTTTTAATTCACTAACAACCCAAGTAGCTCTAGCCATCTTTAGATTTCTTTCCAAGTGGTTTTCTAAGTCACCCAATCCTCTAGCAAGGGTGGAAATATATTCTCTAGGGATATGAATGACCTTATGCTCATCCACTACCGATGGCATAGGAGATGCAGAGGGAGTAGGAATGTGATCGGTTTCGTCAAAAAATCCCATCTCGTTCCTTGACAACTACTCCTACATGGCTACACTAACAGTGGGATGAGAGAAAAGGCCTATAGATAACCCAATAGAAAACCTCATCCTTTCCATCGGGAGGTGCCATACACTTCTCCTAATGATGTACCTATAAGTTTTTGATTGGGTTGTGATGCTCATAAACCTTCACAACACTCAAGAGAATAACAATTATACAGTACCCAAGGGAAGCTTCAACACCAACAGATGAATAGATGTTGGTTCACGTCAAGTTCACCAAAAATGTAAGAGAGGGATCAAGATGCAAGAGGCTACCCTAACTTACCTCAGCTAAGTGTAATGTAAGGGAATGCGAGACGAGAGTAATGAGGACTGTGAGGCCTCTCAGTTACTCCAAAAACCCAAAAAATAGGAGGCTAGGAGAGCCAGTTTTTAGGTCTAACACTACGCCTCAGAAATCTCCCTTCTTGAGGATAGAAGGATGATCTTTGGATTTCAGCATGCAGCATGCTGGCATCTCAAAATTGTGTTGTCATTTGTATGGCTAGACAACAATAAAGATGATTTCAAACCAATAAAACTAGCTAATAGCCTAGCTAACTAACTAAAGGACCAAAGTGATGTGACTAGATAAATGAAATACTCTCTAATATTATAAAGTAAATATGAAAGAGTGAAAAGAATAAGGAGGATCCCATGAAGGAACTCATTCACCAATTGGTTCTTTGAGAAGCACGCACACCTACACACAGAAAGAGAGAAAATGTTGGGTGGTTGGATAGGAGCCTGCCTTAGTCAAACCCCCATTTAGGTATTTCCACCTCCACAGACAGCTAAGGAAATGTGATAAAGGAAATAATATAGTAAAGAGAAAAGAAGCACTACAAAATACTGTTATGCTACTCAACGAAGTGATAGAAGAGAGGAGAGGGAAGCTTACTACCTCCACCAAGAGAACTCAAGGATGACTGGTGGGGAAAATGAGAGTACTCGAACCTCTGCTACAATGGTGTGGTCCCAAACTTGCTCTACCAAAGTGATGGAGTGTTTCTTTGGTTGCAATGGAATGCTTGAATTCTTGGAGTGAGTGAGAGTGAATGCAAGAGTGTGAGTATGGAAGCTTGAAGTATGCAATAGCTTAGAAAAAGTTGGATTAAATGCTTAGAAGATGGAATGATTGTTCAAGGAGTGAATCTAAAGAAATATTGGAAGAAAACGACCATATTCAGGTTGGTCAGTCGAAGGGGGCATTACAACTTCACCTCCAATGAGAAGAGTAATTCCTCTACAGGTTCAGCCGCAAGAATCTACCCGGGATGTAAGCACGTTGTGTAGACATTTGTACACTATGCGGGCATCCCTGATAGAAATGCCTCCACTGACACTCAAAACAGGTTCCAAGTGGGATGCAAGAAGCGGGCTTAGGTTGAATTAAGCCTCCAAACTTGGTTTTCTAAGGCGGGTAAGGGAAAAAAGGGGATTTTCACATGGGGTGCAAATTCACTCCTATACAGTACCATGTTGGTTATTTTTTTGGAACCAAACTTGATCTTACCACTTACCTATGAATCTGCCATAATTAAATAATTAGCAAGGGTAAGGATTGGACAACACATAAGTAAGGATTATGTTCATATGATATTCATTTAATTAAGAACATTTTTGCAAATAGATAAATTCCTATGAATGTAAATAGACAACATTCATTAAATATTTGGCTAACCTTTAAACAAATTAGTATCTGTTGCAAGGAATAAAAGGGTACTTCAAATTGGTACATTGTAATTGAAAGACTTTTAGATGATTTTCACTCTCATTTTTAGCCCTTGTTCAAGTGAACAACTAACTCTTTTTTTTTTATGGTAACCAAATGAAAAGACCAATGCTTGGTCCTGAGGTAATGGATTCATGTTTGTAATAAACAATAATACCTTAGCAATTTGAACCAATAATTGATGGATTGTTGATATACTACATTACAGTACATTCAACTCACTATTCCTAAAACATACCTACTTATCAATCCTATGCTCTTTCATTACAGATCTAGGACCTCACTTTAAAGTATTTAATCAATTCCTTGAATTGAAGAAGAAATGAAATCAACCATTCAATTAAAACAATTAAATTCAAACAAAACGATCATTAACCATTTCATTCATAATAAGGATGAAAATTACATAGGAGAGAATATTATTAGGAACTAGCATTTTCATTTATAAACTATTGCTACGATAAAACTATTTGACATCATTACAAATAGAATTACACCCTAGACTCATTACTAGACTATTCATCTATACATTGATTTACATTCTGCTATTTCATGAGCTTAGTTTTTCCACTTACACCATTCTGAGACTCAAAACTTGAACCCTCCTTTGTAATTAGCCCTGAAATCCCTTTTATAGTTCAAGGGAGCAACAAGCAACCAACTGAATTACAATTACATTTCATTTCACACCCATTTCATTTTAGGTTTAGAAACCTCCCGGATGGTTATACATAATCATTTCAAAATAGAGGAGAGTAAAAGAAAAAACTCCATGTAATTTGGTTGAAGTATACTATCCAACCTTCCAAAATGTGCAATTCATTTCTACAATAGCTCCAAAAAACCTTGTCCTTGTTGACCAAAGAATATTCTCCATTAGTAGCAAAAGCAAAAATTTATATAGTACCTAGAAAAGATATATTTGACATCGAAATTAGGGATTCCAACACCTCTCCTTCATACGAGCCAAAAATATTTCCACATCAGCATTAAAGACAAAAAACCATAGATATGTTGAAGAGAATGATCTTGATGCAGCGGAAATAGTGTCATTACAAACAAAAATAGGGAAGGATGCTACTCTGAGTCGTCAGCATCAGAGTATGCTTTCCCACTCCTTGTTTGTGATGAAACTAGAGGAACCATCACTCCTCCCTCATCAAATTCTTCATATGGGACTAAGGAAAGAAGGTAATGGCCATACTTCGAGTTAGTATCACCTCCACCATCCAAAGGGTTGTTTGAAACCTTAATGAGAGAATTGTGTCTCCCTAGGTAGGCCTTATGATACTTGTTTCTCTTCTTTTCTCTTTTCATAGGCTCAACTAATTCCTTCCCTTTAAACTTGACCAATTCTTCTGAAACAATTCTACTTCTCAAATTATATGTGCTTCTGACAATAGTCTTCTTGTTTTTACAATGGGAATTTCTCCTACCCATTTGGTGTTACAAAAGTCCCATGTACTTCTTGCTCAACCACAAATATATCCTCTTGAAATTCAAACACACTAAGTCTCTTGGACCTCCTAGTTTGTTGAACACACACACTTGACTTACCCATTTTCATAAGAAATAGGGTAAAGACTAGAAAATCTAAATTGCAAGGTGACTCACTAGTTTAAGCTCCTAAATTGAACTTGCAGAATAGTAAACTCACAAACCCAAACATTTTCAACTAGCCCCAGTGAAAATTATAGTCAATTGAAACTCTCACTATCCTAGAAATATGAAACTCCCAAAAAAACTAATGCATGAATCAAACAAAGCTCATATAAAAAAAAAATCACCCAAGATAAAAACTTCAATACCTCTACAATTAAAAGCCTAAAACTTGCACACTTCCTCTTTGGATCACACTACTCAATTCATGAAGGTTGCAAATGGTGAGATGAAATGGCAATAAATCTACATTAAGTAGACATTTCATAGCATGTGGAAATTAATGATTGAGGAGAACTTCACGCAAGAGAGCTAACAACTTAGCTAATTGGCTTTGAATCTGGACCATCGATCTTTTTGGATTTAAAACACTATCAATGGCGATCCACAAGCATTGTTTCTGGCTTTTACAACTTGCCTCAAAAATGGTGATACCATCTTAGGAAGTTTCCACGTTTACCCCTACCTTCATTAGTCATCTTTAATCTGACAATTATCATACATTGCCACCTTGGTCCATGCCTTTTCATGTATATCGGTGAAGTACAAAGAGTAGGCATTTGAAGAGAATACTCCCTAAAACAACACATCATGCATCGCATATCTAATCTACCCTTTCATAATTCAATCAGTGATAATAGAATTGGCGCGATGAAACTTAGACCATCGGATCACTGTCCCTTTCAGAGATCTTCTCCTTGCACATCACGCATCGCTGATTTATTTTTCAAATTCTAAACCATATCAGTGATAGATGAAAAATAGTGATGCATCATCATTTGAAATCAATGGTAACCAAAATATTGTTCATTTACCCCCTTTCAAAATAGTGACGACTCATATTGACTGGTGACCTCATCACTCATTAACAATCTTATCAAGTCAAGCACACAACTATCTACAATAAGTGATGCAAAAATATACAAGGAGCCCCAAGGTTATCGCTCATCACCAATTTCAAATTCAAAGCTTTGAACAGATCTGTGATGAGTGATAGGAGAAAATACAAAAAGCATCAAGGGTCATTGCACATTGCTAAATCACATTATAAAACCTATGAGCAATTAGTGATGAAAGAGATCCCAATGATGCAAAGAGAAACTTGCACATTGTGCATCACTTATTTGAAAAAAATATTCTCAAAGCCATTCGCGATGAGCGATAAATGGAAATGGTAGATGAGACTTAAGTGAAGTATTTTTGCATGTGGTCACAACTTGTTATGAGAAATGGGACCACCTAGGAAAACATATAAAAAGGCCTCAAAAGATTTTAAAACATATTATTTTAATAGGATTATAAAGGCCAAATAATATTGTTCGATAAACCTTATAAAATAAAGTAATATTAGACCTAGGCATGAGGGGCCAATTACTCCATGAGCTCTAATGAGTCAAGATGTTTTAGGATGACTGGAAATGGGTGATAAGAGGTCAATGATATATCATAACATTGAAAAGGGCTTTGATTTTAAGGGTTTCTTAGGAGATATTTTGACTACAAAATCCCAAGGCAATATCAGTGGGAAAAACCTTATGTCCAAATATTTAAAACTAATTGAAATTTGTAGAGTTTAGGAATGTAAACAAAAAAAAATTTAGGGGTTCATCAGTGGCTCCAGTTGGGGATGTTTGTTCCTCAGTGAAGAAAGTGAGAATCTAGAATCTCAAGTGAACTAGACCAATAACAAAGGATGAAAAACCAAATACTTGCCCAGACAAGGCAAGAAAACAAGACCAAAACGAAGCACATATGTACAATATTTACATAAGTTATAAGGCCATACCAATAGATCCAATCTCCATTATTATTGAAGCCTCCTATGATGTGTAAGTTTTCAACCTGTACTCTACAAATTTACTAGGCTTCAACTCTACTTGGTGACCCTAGGCCCCCAACCTTAGAACTGGTACTTGCCCTTGTCAAAAACCTTGTTTTCCACTTTTTGTACCACACTAAGGCTAAAAATATTTTCATGAATTTCCCACCTGCCAATCATGTTGTGGCCACTGTAATCAACCATTATGGACATGTGTCTGAACTTATTACTACTTTCATTCATGTCTAGCTGTAAATTTTAGTGAAGTATTAAATGAAATACATGATCAGTGTAACATCCTACCTTACTTAGCTTACCATTATATTCCACTAAATTCCCATCCAATTGGATAGGGAAAGTGAAACATTCATAATCTATTTAATCACCATCATTATATAAACTGATATCAAATTCATTTTTCTCATTAAACTAGAAACCCACATCAAGCACACATTCACCTTGTGTGATAAACAAGAAATGTTCATATATAGGTTTTTCTCCAAATTAATGCTCACATTCCTCAGAGTAGTATAAACTAGTTATGTTGCCATATGCTCCACTTCCTTAGGAAATTAACTCATTAATCCCCATAACAATTTTGATTTCATTCAAATTAGGGTTATTCCTACAAAGAGCATTATCCATACCATCCCAGACACCAAAATATACTTTATTTTAGGTTCATTGACATACTCCAATCCTTCCTTCTGATCATTGCTCAACTTGAAACAAAATTTTTCAAAGGATGGGTCAAATAACTCTAGATTGATATGATCAACACTAAGGTATTCAAGTGCAGCATCAATGGATAGGTCTATTGGATCACATGTGTTGGACTCGCTGCAACTTGAATATTTCTTATTTTTAGCCAAGCAAGTTTCTTCAATACATTATTTGTTTAAAACTATCATGTCCATTTCTGCAATGAAATTTTTACATTCTATTTATGTTTCACACAAGAATTTAGAAACAGGACCTTGTTGACTAGCATCACAAATCCCATCATTTTTAACACTAACCTCAAGCTCAAGACCCTAAATACAGACATTCTTATCTTTAAATTCATCATCTGCCATATTTCCATGACATTCCAATTCTAATATCGATGAATTATATTTCAAGAATCCATCACATGTAATTTGTTCATCTACTAGTGAGGAAAAAACCTCACGAGAATTAATACAACTATATTCTTTAGGAAAGAATGATGCCTTCAGGTCATCCTCACAAAAAGATTCAATTTCCTCATGAGAGTAATCAAAAATCTCATTTTCATTACCTTAGTTATCAACCTACAAAGGTATATTAGTAGTTTTCGAAATTATGGCAATATCATCATCCACACTACTAGAGAAATTTTCATCTTCTAAAACATCTTTATTCATTGCTTGGATAAACTTTTGATCTTTGACAATAGGATGAGCACCCCTGTCATTTTGAGACCTCATTCTTTGTATGTAGTCACACTTAGCTTCCTCAACAATTATGATCTAGCCAATTATTTGATCAAAATCTTCAGGTTTCAATTCCTTGGGAAGACTACTAAGCCTTGACTCATAAATGTCACATAATAGGTCAATACATATTGAATCTTTAAGTTGTAACATTTTAGTAATTTCTAACAAGGAATCCAATAACATTGCTAACAACCTATATGGAAATTCCCCCTCCTGTCTATTCATGTTGGACAGTCTTTGAACTAACAACACCTGATCATCATTACTTAAACATTGTCGAAGTCCATATTGAATCTATTCATGATTAATATGTTGTGAAGGTGAACAAGATAAGGCATCAAAAACATCATCACCTTGATAATCCTTTTCATCCTTATCTATTCCATTTATATGATTTTCATTAGGACAATAAACGCTTGAAGCTATATATCCCCTCATCATTGAATATTTCATAGTATTTTCAATATCCATGGCAATGTGATATGCTTGATGTAATGTTTTGGGCTCCTTATGTCTTATCAGATAACCCATTTCACTATCAAATGCACCTAGATAAACAATTAAACATTTAGCATCATTGGGTATCACATGCTTAAGAATATCTCTTATTGCTTTTACAAATCTGAGGTTAACAGCAGGGACCAACTCTTCTTCATCCCTTTGAATTTCCATAAATATTTTTCTATCACATTTGGACTAATCTTTTGACCAAATTTTTCTGCAAATGATATCAAGAAGTCATTCCATGAAGTTACAGAATATACTAGAAAATATGAGAACCATTCTCTAGCATTTTATTTTAAAGACTAAGAAAAAAGCTTCATGACAGCATCCTCGTGATCTATCTAAAAATCACCCATCAAATCTATGAATGCATTCAGATGTTTGGAAGCTAACTAAAAACTTTTCCCTATAAATTTATTCAAATATTTCCTAATTTCATTAGGAATCTTGTTAGGGAAACCTTGAATACCCCTAAAATCCAATGGCCTATATCTCTCAACAGAGAAATTCCTTCGAGGACATGATAAAGGTTGTATACCATACATATTTTTACTTGATGTTCCACAAGGAAGAACAGGGGAATGCCACATTTCTCTTGTATCTCTATTCAATATTTAAATATAAAATTCATAGTTGATTAACTACTACCTCATTCCTTGATTTAATCATGATTCTAAAATGTATATCTCAAACGCATTCATGCTTTAGAGCTTTCTAAAAGGAAGATTTCAAAGGTATGCATACTTCTTCAACCCAACTCAAATATTACACATTTCACCTTAGAAGTATGTAAAATGAATACCATTCCCTCTATTTGTGCTTAATTCGCATAATAGGGAAATAATTTTTTTACCAAATCATTTCAATATGGTTTTCACACAAATTTATTTATTCTTGAAAACCAAAATAGGGGAAAATACCTGGATATGTTGCAGCTACTGTAAATTCTTCTTCCTACTTGGAAATCTTTCTAGATTTGAAACTTTCTTCATTTCTTCATCAGGTTCTTTGCATAGAGTCATCACCTCCTTTATAGAGGAACAAACTTCAACAATATGAAGTTTCTTTAACAAGTTGCTTTCACTTTAAGCCTCCTTAATCAACAAAGTCACACATAAGTACTTTATACTTTCTTATTTGATCTCTAGCAACTTTTCATTCTATTTTACTGGAATCTCTCAAATAATTCACACTGGTACATAGATCTTCAGAGTCAGCACCCACTTCTGGTGAGAAGTTCTAAGATTATTCGTGGAATTGTAGTAGATCAAGTGACAACATTTGCAACCTTTCAAAGGAGACATAGCAAAATTCTTCAACATCTTGAAGGATCGACTCCTTGACACAAAGATAGGCTTGGAAATATAATTCTCTAACAAATATTTGACTCTTTAAGAAAAGATGATCTATTAGAATTTTCTTAGGTAGATTCCCTAGTAGAGTTGCCATTTCTGTTTGTTTTTTTTTTTGGAACCAAACTTGATCTTACTACTTACCTATGAATCTGCCAGAATTCAATAATTAGCAAGGGTAAGGATTGGCCAACACATAAGTAAGGATTCTAAGGTCCTTACTTCTTCACCTCGGGCTCTATAAAACCCAGGAGGGTAATCCTTATTATGTTCATATGATATTCAATTAATTAAGAAAATTTCTACATAGATAAATTCCTATGAATGCAAATAGACAACATTCATTAAAGATTTGGCCGACCTTTAAAAAAATTACTATATATTGTAAGGAATAAAAGGGTACTTTAGATTGGTACATTAGAATTGAAAGATTTTTAGATGATTTTCACTCTCATTTTGAGCCCTTGGTCAAGTGAACAACTAACTCATTTGTCTTTATGGTAACCAAATGAAAAGACTAGTGCTTGGTCTTGGGGTAATGGAGTCATGTTTGTAATAACTAGTAATACCTTAGCAATTTTAACCAGTAATTGATGGACTATAGATATAGTGCATTAAAGTATTCAACTTACTATGCCTAAAACATAACTACTTATCAATCCTATGTTATTTCCTTACAAATATGTGACCTTGTATAAGAGTGAATTTGTGCCCCTTATGCAAATTCCCCTTTTTACCTTTTCCACTTTAGAAAACCAAGTTCAAAGGATTAATTACACCTAAGGCTGCTACTTTCATTCCACTTGTCACTTTTTTTGAGTGTTGGTGGGGGGATTTCTATTGGGGATGCCTGCATGGTGCGTAGACATCTGTTTGGTGCACTTATGTCCCTAGTAGATTCCAATGGTTGAACCTGTAGAGGCGTTACACTTCTCATTGGTGGTCAAGTTGTAATGCCCCCTTTGGCTGACTGACCCAAATATGGCCATTTTCTTCATCTCCTCTTCAAATTCCTCCCTCCTACATGCTTCACAACTCCTTTTGCATACCTTCAAGAAATTTTTTTCACTATCTTACACTCACTTCTAGCATTCTCAAGCATTCTAGTAGCACTCTTGCACTCCATTGCAGCAACAACTTCACTCCATCACTTCAGTAGAGCAATTTTGGGACCACACAATTGTAGAAAAGCCTCAAGTACTCTCATTCTCTCCCCCATCAACCTTGAGTGCTTTTGGTGGAGGTGGTAAGGTTCCCATTCCTATCCTCTATTACATTGTAGTGTAAGTGTATATACTATTTTATAGTGCTCTAATATTCTTTATTACATTATCTTCTTTACCTTGATTTTTTGGTTGTCCATGGAGGTGGAAACACTTAAATGGGGGTTTGACTGAGGTAGGCCCCTATACAACCACCCAATATTTTTTCTCCTTTTTATGTGTAGGTGAACATGCTTTCAAGGAGCTAACTGGCGAATGAGTTTCTTTGTGAGATCATCCTTGCCACCCTAACTCTTGCATTTTTACTATATCACATTATTTCGGCCCTTTAGTAGTAGTTAGCTGGGCAGTTAGATTTTTTTCATAGATTTGACCTTGTCTCCTTAGTTGTCTAATCATACGAATGCTAGCGCACTTGAGAGATGCTAGCGCACCACATTGTCATCCCAGGACTGTGTTTCTATCCTCAAGTAGAGAGCTTTGTGAGGTGTAGTGTTCAACCTAAAAACTGGCTCACGTAGCCCCATCCTCTATTTCAGGTGTGTAGGGTGATTGAAGGACTTTGTAGTCCTCATCATTCTCGTCTTGCATTTCCTAACACCACATTAAGTTGAGGTAAGTTATGGCAGCCTTTCACATCTTTTCCCTCCATGACTTGGGGTCTTGCACATGGTGGTACCCCTCTCTTACAATTTTGGTGAACCTGACATGAACAAACATCTATTCATCAATTGGTGTTGAGACCTCTTTTGCGTACTCCACAATTGTTATGAAGGTTTATGAGCATCACAACCCAGTCTAAAAATTCTAGGTATATCATTAGGAGAAGTGTATGACACCTCCTGATGGAAAGGATGAAGGTCTCTATTGGTTTCTCTATAGGCCTTTCCTATGGACACATTGTTAGTGTGGCCATGCAGAGCAGTTGTCAATGGACAAAATAGGATTCTTTGATGAGACCAATCATGTCCCCATTCCTCCTACTTCTCCTACACCATTGTTAGTAGACGAGCATGAGGCTGTTCAAATCCCTTCAAAAAGTGTCTCCACCCTTAGCAAAGGGTTGAGTTCCTCAGAAAATCATTTGGAAAGAAACCCAAAGATGGCTAGAGCCACTCGAGTTATTATTGAAATAAAATACATGATTGGGAAAGATTGAATAGGCATAAAACTTTTTTCTAGCTTCATCAGTTTGGCTAAGGCATGTGCTCCTTTGAACAATCTTAGCTTTGTACAAGGATTCAATTTTGAAGAGCGTGAGGGACAGTTAGGAGTATCAATGCCTCCCAAATTTGTTTACATGGTTGATACAGTCCCTTTTATCAGTATCCCTTCTATCTCTGAACAACCTAGAACTATCAAAGTAAAAAAGGTCCCCTTGGGCTTTAGCTTCACCCCTCCTGTCACCTCTAGTGGTGGAGGCTTTGATGGGATGAGAGGTGGGGGCTTTGGTAGTGGTGGTGGATTCGGTAGTGGAGGCAATGCAAGTGGAGATGGTTCTGGTGGAGGTCATGATGGTGGCTCTAGTAGAGGCCCTACTAGTGGAGGTGGCTCTAGTTGTGGTTCTGGAGGAGGCTTCAATGATGGTTCTATAGGAGGTTCCTCTAGCCCTCTATCTTCTAATGACCCTATTCTAAATACCCTCCTTTAGAATATGGGTAAGATATAGAGCAAGTTGGAAAGTCTCTCCCAAGCTTCTACCCAACCTATCTTTCAGCCCTTCTTCTAGCATAGCCCATTATCAGTTGTGATCCTAAACACTCCCTTCCTGAAAAGAATGGAGATCCCTAAGTTTGAAAGATATGGTGGTAAAGGGGATCTACAAATACATGTGTCTACTCTTAGCGCCTTGTTCACTAACTTCTTCCACCATGATGCATTAATGACAAATTTGTTTCACCAATCACTCAAGGATGCAACACTCAAGTGGTACTATTCCTTGCTTGAAAATTATATTTTCTCATTTGACCAACTTGTAAATCAATCCCTTAGACAATTTCAAGCTAATATCAAGTTGAACATGACCTTCTTAGATCTCATCTGATGTAAACAAGGAGATAATGAAAAAATCACTGATTTTATAACACACTATCAAGCGCTTCTTTCACAAATCTCATATAAGCTACCTAATTTTTTCATGTAAAAGGTATTCATATGGAACTTACAAAGGCCTTGGCAAGAGGTTCTCCCTTATGAAGTACCCTTCTTTCGTGCATTTGTGTGCATTCTTATGAGAATACCAACAGATAGTGGTTCGGTTCGGGGGATCCTCCTCATGCTCCTGTTCTAAGGGAAAGTCCATTGTATCAATCTCTGGGAAAGGTAAAGCCATTATGAATGTAGTAGCTACTACTAATGACAATGGCCTCAGATGTAACTGAAAGTTTAGAAATTTATTGGAATCTTTTTCTTCTATCCTATAGAAGTTGTTGAAGGATAAGATCGTAACCTTGTTGAGTCCTAAGCCACTTAAGGAGCCTTACCCTAATTGGTATCATGGGAGCACTTATTGTTAGTACCATTGAGTTAATGTACATGATACCAAATGATGTATGTGGCTATTTCATGAGATACAAGACTGCATCAAGGATGGTACCATTCATCTCTATGGGACTAAATAAAATGCTAACAAATCAATGGTGAAAGCTAATAGTAAATTGCAAATATACACAGACCCATTTCTGTCACATTCTACTAACATGATTATCGATCCTACTGATTCTATTACTAAACCCAAGGCCTATGTTAACATGGTCATAGTGGCATCTGCTGCTTTACCTACACCTAGCTCCCTAGACATAACATTCACATCAAAAGACTCACCCTTAAACAAAAAGCCCTCTCCCCTCTACATTTCTACTCACCTCAATGGTAACATTGTGACAGGGGTCGTGGTAGACCCCACGAGCCATGTGAATTTAATCATGGAGGAAACATTGGTATTAAACTCATTATAGAGGGAAGAATATAAAGAAATGAAATCTACCATCCATACGCATGATGGTATGCATCTCAAACCGTATGGCTTGATAACCTTGTCCATCCTAGTTAGACCTAGGGTTGTTGACATGGTTTTCAATGTTATTCTAGAGTTGGATCTATTCAAGCTAAAGCTAGGCATACCTTGGCTAGCTTCCATGAATGGAATCGCCTCTTTTGTTCACAAGTGTTTAAAATTTTCTCACGAAGGTTTCATGCATGACACTAGATATCAGCCCTTGGTGTCTCGAGCTATATATTTGTTGGATCACTTTTGGACCATCCCATTCGGTCTACTTCCTTTGAGAGTGGACCTAATTTACAAGAATTATATAAAGTATAAGATTAGGGGTAAGAGACAACTAAAACTAACCCTTCTTGTGATACAACAATCAGTCACCTCCTCCCCCCTAGAGGAGAAGGAGAAGTCTACACTGACTGCTCCCCCTTCTTAGAAGAGAGTAGAAGTCCAAGTCAGCTCCCTCTCCTTCCTATAAAGGCAAAGAGAAGGTTTCCTTTCCCTAGGCTGCCTCATCCTCTACCCTCTCTTGGGAAGAATACTAGATTAGTCAGCCCAGTGGCTATCCACTGAGTCTGATGATACTTCCTTGGCACAAGCCCAAGCTCAAGTTCTTAGATCTCCCTAAAAAATACCCCAAACCATGGTATTACTTATATGGTAGAAAGAAGGTTCCTAAGGGGAATTTTATTTGTGGCCTCCTACCTCTCCTACTCCCAAAATAGTGAACAGGAAGAGGTCCGCTATTGAGGCTCTTGAGACGGCTCCCCATGCTGCTCCTTGACCTATTCCTTCTACTCCTATTCAAGAATCCATTGCTCTGCTAGAGACGGACATAGTGGATGTTCCCATGGTTGAGTAGGAGCCTCCTACTCCTTTGCAGCATCTAGCCTCCAAATCAAAGAGTCATAGAAACTACCTTGCACACGAGCACAAGCACCGATGAAAGGCTCTTTTGGATGAGCAGGCTACCTCACAAAGGAAGGAGGAAGAGATGACCGCCCCTACTCTAGGGCCTCCTATAGTGTCATCCTCTTCCCTTCTACTTCTCTTCAATTAGGTCTTGCGTTGCTTTTGACTTCTGCTACAAGTATGAATGCACCTAACCCTAAGGGGTTATAGGTGTTCATCGCTCCTTCAATGGAGCCGCCTTTGCTAATGTCCATTTCAAATATCCAGCCTTTCCCAAATATCATGGATATGATTAATACCTCAATTGTATCCACTATGTTTCTCTCCTCCTCTTTCTCTACACCTCTAGCCTCATCTATGGGGTGTTCATCTCCTCTAACAAAAAAAAAGGTGGAGTGTGGTTCTTCTAGCAGTGAAGGGAATAAGAGGATCCCACCTTCTTCATAAGGTTGTCCTATTCTAACTTGTTCTATCCTAGTGACAAAACCAACCCTGACTTCCCCTGAGTTCATCACCACTCCCGAGTCCTTCGGTGATCCTAGTGGTAAATCCCAGGTGCATCCTACCCTGTTCACTAAGGTTAGATACAATGCTTTTGTGGGATGAATGTTTAACTCTATAGATGAAGTTCTAGCCTTGTCAATGATCTTCACAAAATTTCTAACCCTAGCTCCACAAGAGCTCGACAAAGAAGACTTTATGGGGCCTTCTTCCTTGGCCCTTGTTGCAAGAGGGTTGGATGCTCCTCCTCTTAACACCCCACCATTGTAAGCTTATCCTCCTACCCCCTATGATGATCTAGAGTGGGAAGTGGATGACTTCTTGGTTGATCAATGTTAGGAGGAGGCCTCTTCTTGATCTTTTTTTGTGTGTGTGTGTTCTATGATGTGTTCCCCTGTGCTCATGATTTGTGTTCCTAGATGACCCTTGTCACCCCTGTTGGTGCTTGGATATAGGCATGGTTTCTATGTCGTAAACTTTCTTCTATTTGTATCATAATTCTTCCATGTTTGTGCTTGACTTTTGATAAATTGGGGATGATGCAAAGTGTTAGGGGCATTTATGCTTCCCTTCCATGTTGACCCAATTTTTAATTTCTACTTTATTTTCCATGCATTCTTCCTAATCTGGTTGGGGATTGATGATCTTTTACCTTGCACCATGGTTACCTATTATTTATATGAGCATGGATAGATTTGACTCTTCTAAACCAGATCCCACTTTTCCCTTTGTTCATGTTGTCTTCTTTCTCTTTATCTCTCTCTTCTTTGCTTGAGTTGTCCCTCTCATGTGTGACAATGCCTTACTTCAACATTCTGATTTTTAGAAAATGCATTCATTTTCCAATGAATCTTTTCTCGAAGAATTTTGTAAGTCTTTCTTTAGAATCACATTCTCAACTTGGATCCTTAACAGAACATGTTTCCTTCATCACAGGTTCGTAAAGAAAGGACTTGAAAACCTTCCCTTAAAGTGGGAATGGCATTGACCTTCCCCTCATGTGGCGGCATATTCTTCCTTTTGAATTCCCTAATGAAGTGAACATCTTTCAAAAGTATCCCTCGATAATGGATTGATTGGAGAAAGAGAATATCTACTTTTGAATTGTGCATCCCTTGAGTGGACCCCTTCTTCACGATGATTTCCTAAGGGACCCCTTTGAAAGTCTTCTAGATTGTTGACAATCCGCACGATTGTCCACCTACTTTCCTACATGGCTACTTCTTGACTCTGTGGAGTAAACTTTCCTAGGTTTCCTCCATGTGAGAGATCTTGGAGGATACTTCCCTATAGGTTTGAGAGTCTGTAGGGCACTTCCTTTGAGCTTCCTCCATTGAAGAGATCTTGGGGGTGCCCCCCCTATAAATTTGTGGGCCTGTAGGGCACTTTCTTGGGTTTCGTCCATGTGAGAGATCTTGGGGGATACCTTCCCTATAGGTTTGTGGGTCTATAGGATTATTTCTTGGGTATTCTTCATGTGAGAGATCTTTAAGGATACCTTCCCTATAGGTTTACGGGTTTGTAGGGTGCTTTCCTTGCTTCCTCCATGTGAGAGATCTTGGGGGACATTTCTCGGGTATCCTCCATGTGAGAGTTCTTGGGGGATACCTTCCTTGTAGGTTGTGGGCTTGTAAGGTTCCTACTTCATGGGGCTTCATTCATGTGAGAGATCTTGGAGGTTTCCTCCTTATAGGTCCACGGGTCTGCAAGACGCTTTCTTTCATCAACTTCATAGTTCCAAGAAGCTATGTTTTCTTGTCATATACCTTCATGTTCGTCAGATCATGGTCTACTTCCTTGATGGTTCATTTATACATTTAGAACATTACTCCTTCCTTGATCTACTTTACCAAAGCACTCATCAGTACTCATGCTCACTAAAGTGGGGGAAAAATGTATAAGAGTAAATTTGCACCCCTTATGCAAATTCATCTTTTCTCCTTCTCCACTTTAGAAAACCAAGTTTAGAGGCTTAATTACACATAAGCCAGTTGCTTTCATTCCAATTGGCACCTGTTTTGAGTGTTTATGGGGGAATTTCTGTCAAGGACATCGATGCGGTGCATAGACATCTACATGGTGCGCTTACGTCCCTGGCAGATTCCTATTGCTCAACCTACATAGGTGTTACACTTCACATTGGTGGTCAAGTTGTAACACCCCCTTCAACTGACCGACCCAAATATGGCTATTTTCTTCATCTTATCTTCAAATTCCATCCTCTTACATGCTTCAAAAGTCCTTTTGCATGCCTTCAAAAAATCTTCTTCACTCTCTTGCACTCACTTCTAGCATTCTCAAGCATTCTAGCAACACTCTTGCACCCCATTGCAGCAACTTCACTCCATCACTTGAGTAGAGCAAGTTTGGAACCACACAATTGCAGTAGAGGCTCAAGTACTCTCATTCTCTCCCCCATCATCATTAAGTGCTTTTGGTGGAGGTGGTAAGCTTCCCATTCCTCTCTATTACTTGGTAGAGTAGGTGCATTTACTATTTTGTAGTGCTTTAGTTTTCTTTATTACATTATCTTCTTTATCTCGCTTTCTTGGCTATTCATGGAGGTGAAAACACATAAACAGGGGTCTAACTGAGGTAGGCCCCTATACAACCACCCAATATTTTTCCTCCTTTGTGTGTAGGTGAACGTTATTTCAAGAAGCTAACTGGTGAATGAGTTTCTTTGTGAGATCATCCTTGCCACCCTAACTCTTGCATTTTTACTTTATCACATTAGAGAGTATTTTGTTTACTTAATCATGTTATTTTGGCCCTTTAGTAGTAGTTAGCTGGGTCGTTAGCTTGCTTTCCTAGGTTCTACCATGTCTCCTTAGTTGTTTATTCATATGGATTCCAATGAACTTGAGAGACGCCAGCATGTCGTGTTGTCATCCTAGGACTGTGCTTCCATCATCAGGCAGAGAGCTTTCTAAGGCATAGTGTTGAACCTAAAAATCAGCTCACCTAGCCCCATTCTATATTTTAGGTCTTTAGGGTGATTGAAGGACTTCGTAGTCCTCATCATTCTCATCCCACATTTCCTAACACCACATTAAGTTGAGGTAAGTTAGGGAAACCTTCCACATCTTGGCCCTCCGTGACCTTGGGCCTTGCACATGGTGGTCCCCCTCTCTTATAGACCTCACTTTAGCATTTAATCAATTCCTTCAATTGAAGTAGAAGTGAAATCAACCATTCAATTAAAATAATTGAAGACAAACGAAAGGATCATTAACCATTTCATTCAAAATAAGGAAGAAAATTACATGGGAGAGAATATGATTAGGAACTAGCAATTTCATTTACAAACTACTGCTATAGTAAAACTATTTGAGACCATTCCAAACTGACTTACACCCTAGATTCCTTACTAGACTATTCATCTATACATTGATTTACATTCTACTCTTTCATGAGCTTAGTTT
Organism: Sequoia sempervirens; assembly: GCA_007258455.2. NCBI lineage: Eukaryota > Viridiplantae > Streptophyta > Pinopsida > Cupressales > Cupressaceae > Sequoia > Sequoia sempervirens. The sequence continues at coordinate 238,651,362 of VDFB02000002.1, forward strand.
TCCCACTTAGACCATTATGGGACTCAAATCGAGAACCCTCCTTTGTAATCAGCCCTAAAATCCCTTTTATATAACAAGGAAGCAACAAGAAACTGATTGAATTACAATTACATTTAATTTCACACCCATTTCATATCAGGATTAGAAATCTCCCAAATGGTTATACATAATTATTTTAGAACAAAGGAGAGTAAAAGACAAAACTGCATGTAATTCAGTTGAAGTAGATCGACCAGCCTTGCAATAGGAATAGTTCGTTGATGCAATAGTGCCAAAACAACTTGTCCTTTGTTGACCAAAGAAGATTCTCCATTACTAGCCAAAGAAAAAATTTATATAGTACCCAGAAAAGGTATACTTGCCATTGAAATTAATGAGTCCAACACCTCTCCTTCACACGAGCCAAAATGATTTCCACGTCACCATTAAAGACAAAAAATCATAGATATATTGAAGAGAATGATCCTGATGCAGTGGAAATGGTGTCATCAAAAAGAAAAATAGGGAAATGAAACTACTCTGATTCATCAACATCAGAGTATGCTCATCCTAGCTCCTTGCTTGTGATGAAACTAGAGGAACCATCACTCCCCCCACATCAGAGTCTTCATATGACACCAGGGAAAGAAGGCAATGGTCATGCTCTGGGTCAGTATCACCTCCACCATCCGAAGGGCTATTTGAAACCTCAATGGGAGAATTGTGTCTCCCTAGATAGGCCTTATGGTACTTGTTTCTCTTCTTTTCTCTCTTCACAGGCTCAATTGATTCCTTCCCTTTAAACTTGACCAATTCTTCTAAAACATTCCTGCTTCTCAAATTATATGTGCTTTTGATAAGTCTTCTTATTTTTACCATAGGCATTTCTCCTCCCCTTTGGTGTTGTAGATGTCCCATGTACTTCTTGCTTAGCCACAGAGATATCCTCTTGAAATTTGAACACACTAAGTCTCTTGGACCTCCTAGTTGGTCAAACAGACATACTTGACTTACCCATTTTCACAAGGCACAAGGCAAAGACTAGAAAATATAAATTGTGAGGAGACTCACTAGTTTAAGCTTTTGAATTACTTGCAGAAAAGAAAAATCACAAACCCAAACAATTTCAACTAGCCCCAGTTACAATTACTATCAATTGAAACTCTCAATATCCTAGAAATATGAAACTCCCAAACAAAATAATGCATGAATCAAACATAGGTCATATGAAAAAATAGCTCACCCGGGACAAACACTTCAATGTAATTAAAAGCCTAAAACTTGAACACTTCCTCTCTAGCTCACACTACTCAATTCATGAAGACTACAAATGGTGAGATGAAACATCAAGCAATCTACATTAAGTAGAAAATTCAAAGTGTGTAGCAATTAATGATTGAGGAGAACTTCATGCGAGTGAGCTGACAACTTAGTCTATCAGCTTTGAATCTGGACCTTTGATCTTTTTGGATTCAAAACACTATTAATGGTGATCCTCAAGCATTGTTTCTAGCTTTTACAACTTTCCTCAAAAAATTGTTATACCATCTTAGAAAGTTACCATGTTTTCCCCTAACTTTAGTAGTCATCTTTAATCTGACAATTATCATGCATCACCACCCTAGTCTGTGCCTTTTCATTTATATCGGCAAAGTACAAAGAGCTGCCATTGAAGAAAATACTCACTAAAACAACACATTGCATGTCATAGATATGCTCTACTCTTTCAGAATTCAATTAGTGATGAGAGCATTGGTGTGATGAAACTTAGACTGCTAGATCACTATCCCTTTTGGAGATCTTCACCTTGTATCACACGTCGCTGATTTTATTTTTAAATTCTAAACCATATCAATGAAAAATGAAAAAAAAACAATGCATCAACCTTTGAAATCAATGGTCACCAATATATAGCTCATTTACCCCTTTTCAAAACAAAAATAGTGTGGGGAAACTGCTTTGAGTTGTCAAAATTAGAATATTCTCATTAGCTCCTCATTCATGATGAAACTAGAGGAACCATCACTCCTCCCTCATCAGAGTCTTCATATGGCACCAAGGAAAGAAGGTAATGGCCATACTCTGAGTCAATATCACCTTCACCATCTGAAGGGATGTTTGAAACCTTAAAGGGAGAATTGTGTCTCACTAGGTAGGCCTTATGATACTTGTTTCTCTTCTTTTCTCTCTTCACGGGCTCAACTGATTCCTTCCCTTTAAACTTTACCAATTCTTTGGAAATAGTCCTGCCTCTCAAATTATACATGTTTTTACAATAGTCTTCTTACTTTTACAATGGGCATTTCTCCTACCCTTTGGTGTTATGGAAGTCCCATGTACTTCTTGCTCAGCCACAAATATATCCTCTTGAAATTTAACACACTAAGTCTCTTAGACCTCCTAGTTGGTTGAATAGACACACTTGACTTACCCATTTTCACAAGATGCAAGGTAAAGACTAAAAAATCTAAATTGTAAGGTGACTCACTAGTTTAAGCTCTTGAATTGAACTTGCAGAAAAGAAAACTCAAAAACCCAAACAATTTGAACTAGCCCTAGTGAAAATTATAGTCAATTGTAACTCTCACTATCCCAGAAATATGAAACTCCCAAACAAACTAATGCATGAATCAAACAAATCTCATATAAAAAAATAACTCACCCATGATAAACACTTCAATATCTCTACAATTAAAAGCCTAAAAATCACACATTTCTTCTCTGGCTCACACTACTCAAATCCTGAAGACTGTAAATGGTGAGATGAAACGATAGTAAATCTACATTAAGTAGACATTTTAGAGCATGTAGTAATTAATGATTGAGGAGAACTTCATGTGAGTGAGCTAACAACTTAGTTGATCAGCTTTGAATCTGGACCGTTGATCATTTTGGATTTAAAACACTATCAATGGTGATCCACAAGCATCATTTTTGGCTTTTAAATCTTCCCTCAAAAACCATGATACCATCTCAGGAATTTTCCACATTTACCCTTAGCTTCATTAGTCATCTTTAATCTAAAAATTATCATACATCACCACCCTAGTTGATGCCTTTTCATTTATATAGGCGAATTACAAAGAGTCGATATTTGAAGAGAATACTCCCTTAAATAGCACATCGTGCATCATAGATCTGCTCTACCCTTTGAGAATTCAATCAGTGATAAGAGCATTGGGGTGATGAAACTTAGAGTATCGGATCACTATCCCTTTTGGAGATCTTCACCTTGCATCACACGTTGTTGATTTATGTTTCAAATTCTAAACCATATCAGCAATGAATGAATAGTAGTGATGCATCATCCTTTGAAATCAATGGTCACCAACATATCACTCATTTGCACCCTTTCAAAATAGTGATGGCTCATATTGACTCATGATCTCATCACTCATTGTCAATCTTATCAAGATAAGCACACAACTATCTACAATAAGCAATTGAAAAATATACAAAAAGGCCCAAGGTTATCGCTCATCACCAAATTGAAATTCAAAGCTTGGGATGAATCTACATGATGAGAAATAGGAGAAAATACAAAAAACATCAAGGGTCATCACAAATCGCGAATTCATATTGTAAAATTTATGATAAATTAGCGATGAAAGAGATCACAGTGATACAAAGAGAAACTTGCACATCGCGAATCGCTTATTTGAAAAAAATATTCTCAAAGCCATTCGCGATGAGTGATAAATGGAAATGGTAGACAGGACTTAAGTGAAGAATTTTAGCATGTGCTCACAACTTGTTATGAGAAAGGGAGCCACCTAGGACAATGTATAAAAAGGCTTCAAAATATTTTAAAACATATTATTTCAATAGGATTATAAAGGCCAAATAATATCATTCGATAAACCTTATAAAATAAAATAATATCGAACCTAGGCATGAGGGGTCAATTACTCCACGAGCAATAATGACTCAAGATGTTTTAGGAAATTGGAAATGGGTGATAAGAGGTCAATGATATATCATAACATTGACAAGGGATTTGATTTTAAGGGTTTCTTAGGAGATATTTTGATAGCAAAATCACAAGGAAATATTATTGGGCAAAACCCTAAGTCTAGATATTTGAAACTGACTAAAATTTGCAAAGTTTAGGAATGTAACCAAAACATTTTTTAGGGGTTCCAACAGTGTCTCTAGTTAAGGACGTTTGTTCCTCAGTGAACAGATAGAGAATCCAAAATCTCAAGTGAACTAGACCAAGCACAGAGGACAAAAAACTAAATACCTGCCCATATCAAGCAAGAAAACCAGACAAAAATGAACTAAATATGTACAATATTTACAAAAGCTACAAGGCCATACCAAGAGATCCAATCCATCATTCTTGAAGCCTCCTATGATGTGCAAGTTTTCAACCTACACTTTGCTACATTACCAGGCTTCTACTCTACTTGGTGGCCCTAGGCCCCCAACCTTAGAACTGGTACTTGACCCTGTCAAAAACCTTGTTTTCCACTATCTGTACCATGTTAAGGCTAAAAATATTTTCATGAATTTTCCACCTACCAATCATGTTGCAGCCACTACAATCAACTATTATGGAAATGTTTCTGAACTTATTATTGTTGGAATCAAGGAACACTAAGAGGGGGGGTGAATTAGTGTTCTACAAAGTTTAACTTTATTAACCTGATCTTTAAACCACTTATAGCATTGAACCAAAAGAAAGATGCATGAACACAAAGTAATCAACCACAACACCATAACACAAGGATTTATTACGTGGAAACCTTGTTAGGGGAAAAACCACAGTGGAGGTCAATCCACAATATGAGTATACTCAAATATAAGTGTTTACACAAGGAATGCACATGCATTTAGGCACATTGCCTAGAGCTCATTGCTTAGATACAAAAGAAGACTCACTATCTTACAAAAACATTTGGATTACATCTAAAAGATTAGAAATGAGATAATAGCATCTACTAATTCCTGATTACAGTTCCAGTTAAGCACATTAATTGCTTTCTTGACCTTCTATTTGATTCTGCTCTTTTGCTCTATCTGGTTTAATTCGGATCACAAATTCATTTCTACACAAGTGAAACTGTGCATAATTTCTCTACAATCCTTCTAACTTTCACAACACACATTAAAAAACTTCGTACATACCTCCAAATGATATAAATGATTGCTTATATATATCCACAACTAAAAATTTAATCAACCACATGTCGGCCTCAACAAAATAAAATATTTACAAACTGTTGGCTCAATCTATAGATAATTTTCAATGCGCACCAACCAAAGTCAGCCACAACATAGTGAGGACCTTAAAAAATATCCTCAAACACAAAAAACATTCAAACAATTTCACCTCGAGCATCCGCAACATGCTACATTCACTTAGTTGACCTTCTTGCACTGTTAGACAAAAAAATCAATCAATCAGATCTTCAAACTTGCACACAAATCAATACGAGACTCTATGATTCAAAAATGACATAGATCATACACCAAGCAACCTTCCTTGAGACCCACAACTCAAAATGATAACAGAAATTGCATATGAATCAATGAACACAATTTTGTTGGATGTTTTGTTCTAATTTGATAATTAATCACAAAACATCAATCTGACTTTTGGTACGAACAAATACTAACATGTGGATCAAATAATTGACTATGGTTTCCATCAATGACAACACCAAATGACTTGTGCATTGTCTCTTTCCAAAAATCTCCCCCTTTGGCATTGATGGCAACACTTAGTGAAAAATGACTAAGTGTCAGATCAGTACAAACATGAATACACTGCCAACCTTCAAAACTTCAAAACACAAATCCCCCTGAGATGAATATGAAATATTTCATCATCCCATACTCCCCCTTTGACATCATTGGAAAAGGCAAGAATCCATATACCAAAAATCAAACAAATACTTTTATGAACAAATTGCATATGTACAAACATGCTTCTACAACTTACATAAACTTGAATATATCTAAAAAATTACTCTTCAACAGGCTCAAACTAGTGTCCCAACTCTTTTTGAGACTCTCCAAAATAGTCACGTGATCAAAGAACAGATAAGATTGCATCTCTACTGACTCAAGGTTAGCCAAATCACTAACTACCATAGAGTCCTATGCTTCCTTCAATGCACTAAGCATTATCTCCATCTTAGGAACAATTAGTCCTCCCAACTCACATACCCTTTCAACAATTTTTCTTTCTTCTTGCTTTAGACTTTTAATCTTTTCAAGTAGGGATATGACTTGAGCTTCTTGCTTACCAACAAAAATGGTTAGAGGATCAAATTCTTGAGAGATATCTGCTAACTGTTTCTCATATTTCTTCATTTTCTTTTTAGTGTCTTCAGTGAACTTTGATAATGATAAGCATGACTTATAAATGTTTTCACCTTTAGATAAAGCGCATTGAATATTATTTGCATAGGTAGATAACAAAGATTTATCATCAGCAATCATCCCCTTCAACCTACTGAACCTTTTAGCATAAAATTCCTTCTGAACCTTATCCACAGCTGACTTTTCAAGTGGCTCAAAGTGAGTACTTACAAAGTTGACAAGTTTCTTCAGCTAACCAAATGGAAAATTAGATGAATCCTTGACATATGTAGGCATGATCTTCTCTAGGATACTGGATGCAAGATTTAATAGCTCATTGTCCTCAATCTGAGATTTCAAAATCTCCTCCCTTGCCTTGTCCTAAGCAAATGATGCTACCTTCAGCTTCTCAATAGGAGATAGAGTGGCCAAGTTAATAGGACCTTTAACAAGTTTAGGTTAAAACTCCTCCTGTTTTTCTTCTATGAACTCCTTCACTACCTTTGCAATGTCTCTTGCTTCCATAGGAATCACTTTCACTTCAACCTTCTTTTCTTCAACCATTGATTCTTCCTTGGCTTTAGGAATCTCAACTTCTTCACATGTCATATCTTTAGGAGCTTCATTGTCCATAGAAATTTCAGCATCTTGCATGTCAAGAGGATTCAAACTATACTTAAATGTGTCTTCTTCAATTCCTAGATTGGATGGAACATCTTCATCATGTACTTCAAAAATAACACTATATATGTTCTTTAATAGAACTTCCTTAAGGATTTTCTCAGTGTCTTTTGCCACCTCTTCAATATTTCTAATCATCAGCTTATTCACCCTTGTCTTGCTCTTAAAATCAATTTTTTCATCATTTAGAATCTTCTTCATTTCATCCATTGACATTACCGGACACAAATCAACAAGTATCCATTCTCATTTTCTCTTCTTTAGTTCTTGCATTCACTTTCCTCATTTCTAAGATTTCATACAGACCTTTAGGTAACTCAGACATTATTTCAATGAGAGTCATATTAAAATTATTCAAATAATTTATTTTGGCTTCCTCAAGAACTCTTTGACTAAAACTATCAAAGGTGTCATACCATTCACAAAGTGGCCTAAGATTACCATCCTTTATCAAGGCTTTCTCCACTTCTTCTACAAACATACCTGATTTGTCAATTTTCATCCTTTTCTTTGCTTTCTCTTAACTGGAGGGCTTTTCCTTAGTGACTTTTGTTACCTTTGTTCCCTTATGCTTTATTTCTCTTACCTCTTCATTAGATTCAATTTCTTCATCTTCTTAAACAACAACATAGACTCTTGTGCTCTTGTCCTTCTTCCTCTTTCCTTCTCTACTAGATGTCTTGGCTTGAGCTCTCACAAGACTTGACTTCTTTGTAGGACCGGATGAGAGTGCAAAACTCCTTGTGGATCTATATCTAGCAAAGGATGCTACTGGACTAGTAGACTCAGTTCTTGTTGGCTCTCCTGTTTCAGCTTGTTATCTTTTCCTTCTAGCTTCTCTCACAACTTCAGTTGATATCCCCATGCTTTCTGCAAAGGCTTCCACTTCCTTTCTCACCTTTTGCATTATCATAGGATTCTTCAATTGAGCATGAACTTCCATATTCTTTTCCTCAAAGGTACCAAACCTTTCTTCTATTGGATCCCGAGGTTTACTTAACAAGTGTTGAGCATATAGCTCCAAAATGTGTTCTTCAACCACATAACACATAGGCATTATCCACACTGTTCTAGGTTATGTAGCTTTCATCAAACATTGATCAATATCAACCATGAAGAAAATTATTTCCTTGTATTTTTCCACAATATAAGTAGGAATCCTTTCCCTAGCTTGTGTTTCATTTTGAAATCTTTTGAAATAACCCCAAATAGCATTTTCTTAAGCTTTGTTGTCACCAATTCCATACAAGATATCTCTAATTTGAACAACTACTGGTTTATCACCTTTCCATTGAACTTTTCCAACTCCCAGAACTTCATTCATGAAATAGAAGAATAAACATAGCAACAAGTTACCATACTTGAAAGAATTCTTCTTATCCTTCTTGATTTTTCTAAGATTCTCAATTAATTGGCTCCATAGTAACTCACATAGGTCATAATCTACATTTTCTTTGACCATTTGATATGCTGCATAGATTGTTGTACCAGATATAGAGTTATCCTAGTTGGAGCGATAAATTTTGTAGCCAATGACCATAGAAGAAAACTTCACATCCACTTCAATAATGTCATCATTTATCATGACTCTCTTATCAAAAACTAAACCAATTGCATCAATGACTGTTTGATTCTTCATTGCCTTCAATGTTAGCAACCCACTAGATGAATTCAAACCAATTACAATCTTTAAGGCTTCCTTTGTGATCTTGAAAGGCTGACTTAACCACATAAAATCAGCATGCACTTGACTCAATATGTATCGAACCTATTCATTTTCTTTGAACACAAGAAACTTCACAATCTGTGTGAATTTCTTCTCCTCCAAAGTTTTGAATTCAAGTTTTACAGGGAGATCTTCTCCCACAATGTGATTGGAGTACAGATTTAGTAGCTGGGAGCTTCCTAATTCTTCAACATTTGCATGAATGTATGCCCTAATATTTTCGATATGCAAAACACCATACGAAACAAAAGAAAATGCCCCTAATGGTTATGTCTCAATGGATTTGAATGGGTTCCATTTAAATTTAGGATGGCGCCTATCCTTAATATCAATAACCAATGGAGCATCCATTTCCATAATTTTCAAGTTCACAAGTTTACAGATAAATACCTTTCACTAGATTAGGGTTTGATCATCGAATCACCTTCAGACTTGAATCAAGCCAAATTTTGCTGCAGAGCTCTCCAAAAATTTTCTTCTCAAAATGCAATGTGACAAATGAGGGATAGAAATGATTTTTTATCTTTCACAAACCTAAATTTTTCATCACAATAAATTCTTTTTCCCTAGGTCTTCTAGATACCTTGTTCTCACATAATTTGAAAGAAAGTTTTTCCATGGACCTTCAATTTTGCATAAGTTTCCTTTACAAGAGATCCCAAAACATCTAAATATCACTAATGCAATCATTGCAATCTACCACATCCCAATACCAACTACTAACAAGGGGCTTAAATGATTTTCTTGAGAACTCTCCCTAGGCTAGAGGCCATAAACTAATTCCCAAAGGAATTACCAGAACTAGATTTTGGTGTGGAATCATTTCCTACATCAGAAGGACTCTTCTTCACCCATTTCTTCTTCATTTGCTTCTTGATCTCATCTGTAGTAACTTTTCCTTTTCCCTTTTCATCCTTCTGCATGTTTTTCTTTTCATTTACCAGACCCTTTTTGCTTCTACAAAATCTAGCAATGTGATCGGATTTGTTGCAATTACAGCACACCACATTTCTTTGTCCAGACCAGTTGTTCCATTGATTTTCTCTTGATCTACATTAGTTAGCAATATGGCAAAATCTATTGTAGGTATAACATCTGACATCTCTATTGAAAAAGATGTTTGACATATTTTTGCATTCAACTGACTTATGACCATACTTATTGCAATTAAAACACTAACTGAAGAAAGATGGACCACTTGAATTCATTCTGCTTCTACATTGAATAGTCATATGACCAAATTTATTGCAAAAAAAATAGTAATCATTGAACCTTTGAGCATTAGGTTGTCTTATTGGATACCTTATAGCTTAGTTCATCTGATTTCCTTGCCTAAATCTCCTTTTTCCAGATCTAGAGCTTTCTCCTTTCTCATATCCAAGACCTCACTTGTCACTTCCATTCCTCTAACTTTTAATCAATTCATCAAGCTTGGTTGAGCTAATCTTGAACTTCTCCTTGAATTCATTTACAGTAGCAAGTTCATCTCTGAGATTAATAATCTGCTTTTCAAGCTCTTCTTCATTATTTCTGGATTGATCCAATTCAAGCTCCAACTGATTGAATCCATCAATAATTTGGCTGCATTCTTCAAATTTCTCTTTCAAGAACTGAGCAAGATTCTCTTCATTCTTCTTTTTTTCTTCAATCTCCTTGGTCATCCTCATCACAATAGATTCCATCTCATGCTTCATGACAACATTATCTCTAGCAAAATTTTCACATTCTTCTATCTTTTCCTTCAGGGCTTGGCTTAGTAGTTCATCTTCCATGCTTTTACTTTCTTTCTACTTGATTTGATCACATAGTTCCCTTCTCTTCTCCTTGGACTTATTGATTTTATCTTTCAAGGATTGAATTAATTTCTCAGCATTCATGAGGCTTGCCTGCAATTCCCTAACTTCATATTTGGATTGATCAAGATCATCTAGTGCCACCAAAATTTGTTGTTGAACATTGCTAGAATCCATTGAATCACTTGCCCAAATCTTCCCTAGGCTTTTAAACTTCTTTCGAGGAACTAGGCCTTGATACCAATTGTTGGAATCAAGGAACACTAAGAGGGGGGGTGAATTATTGTTCTACAAAGTTTAACTTTATTAACCTAATCCTTAAACCACTTACAACATTGAACCAAAAGAAAGATACATGAACACAAAGCAATCAATCACAACACCATAACACGAAGATTTTTTTACATGGAAACCCTCTTAGGGGAAAAACCATGGTGGAGGTCCATCCACAATATGAGTATACTCAAATATAAGTGTTTACAAAAGGAGTGCACATTTATTTAGGGACAATGCTTAGAACTCACTACTCAAATACAAAAGAAGACTCACTATCTTACAAAAACATTTGGATTACATCCAGAAGATTTGAACTGAGAGAATGGGTAAGTGCACAAAGTTGAGTCCACAAAACGTGGAAGTTTTTGCCTTAGCCAAAAAATTGAAATCGGCTTTGACAAAATGGGATCCCAATTTTAATAAATGGGATCCCGGTTATTAAAAATTGAGATCCTGTTCAACTTCGGGATCCCAAGCCTAACACGAAATGGGATCCCAATTTTTAAAATTTGGGATCCCATTTCATGTTGGGCCTGAAACGATGGCAAACGAACGAGATCCCAACTTGTAGAAATTGGGATCCTGATTACTAAGAGACGGGATCCCGATTTGTAGAAATCAAGATCCCAATTACTACAAAACGGGATCCCGATTACTACAAAACGGGATCCCGATTTCTAAAAATTGGGATCCTGTTTTATATTGGTATTTATTTTTAAAAAAAGCATAGTTTACTGTACACAGCAGATAGGACCCCGAGTCAGTGGCGACAGCGACCCCCACATTCACCTACAGGTACCTGCCTCTATCTATTTTTTTTGCATTTTTTAATTTTTAATTGAAATTGTAAGAAAAACAAGTGAATTTATCATTTTTTTTAATTTATTTCACGTTTTGAGTATTTTTTTAGCTGTTATAGTAAAAATGAAAAATTATAAAAATAGACAAAAAAATGCAATGAAACATGAAGATTTTTTAATAAAAATGAAAAAATGAACCCTAAATTGTGTTTTACAAATAAAATTTAACTTTTGAAACCTAAATTGTTTGATTAAACCAAAAAAGAATTTGAAAACCCTAATTGAAACAAAACAAAACAAATTGCATTTCAAAACCCTAGAAATCAAAATGAAATAAAAAATTGCATTTAGAAACCCTAATCAAGCTTTTTGAAACCCTGAATTCAAATCAAACGAAAAAAATTGAATTTGAAAACCCTAGTTTGAATTGAAACAAAAAAATTGCATTAAAAATCCTAATTGCTTAGAAAATGAAACCCTAAATTGAATTGGAACAAAAAAATTTGTTGAAACCCTAATTTGAAATCGAGCAAATCATTTTGGTTTCTACAAGTTTATGAAGAGTGGATGATCACTCTCTATGACAATTAGACATGATCATTAGGGTTCTAAATCATTGGTAGAAAACTTTATTCTATTATATCCACAAGATAGGATAGTGTGAGTGAGAGTGCTATGGGTAAAGTTTCTTTCATTGGACATACCTAAAATTATGTAGGTTCAATGTCAAGAATGGGTCTATTTGGTAGATTTATGAAAACTATTTTGAATATCTAGAATGCCATAGAAGTATAATTATAGCAATTCCAATTGGAAACACTTGGGTACATATATATCATATGAAATTTAAATCTAGTAAGCTATCTAAATTTATATAGGAGAGTTGATAACACATGGAAAGAGGTTTGTATGGGAATATATGTATTAAGAAACACATACCACATGACCTCTATAGGATTTTTAAGATGTGATCCTAGATAATAATCCACCCATCCTCAATCATAATGGATTCTTTAGCAATTAAGAGAGATTCAATAACCATAAAATTACCTAGATTTTGATATTATATAGATTTATGTTGAAGGATAGAAATGAATCAATAAGGAGACCAAGATGGAACCATTTAACACCTACAAGGTACACCTATTACATGGGAAAGGGAGGAGGTACATGATGATAGGTTGGAGGAACTACATGTGTGATTATTAAATTTAGAGATAGGAGGATGATTCATATAAAAGAAATATAATTAAATATTTACATTGTTTAATATATTATATTTAATTTAGAATATATTAAATAATATAAATATTTAATATCATAAAATATAATATAAGATTACAATTAAGGATAGGTATTGTTACAATTTACTTGGAGTTTTAATGAGGATTAGGCTTAAGATTCAATTAGGTTTGTAGTAAATAGTTAGGTTACAATTAGGTATTCATACAATACAAATATAAATTAATTTAAATATAATATAATATAATCTAATATAATATAGGAATACATTTAAGGTTAGGTAAAGGTTATAATTTAATTAAGTTTCAATTAGGTTTACAATTCAGTTAGGATATGGTTAGGGATGGGGATCATTTAGCATTCTATTATGGTTAGAGTATGGATTACATTTAAGACTATTGTTATTTTTGTGATATGTATATAGATTGATTCATTTTTAACATGATACTTTTTTTATTAGAGGGGTAATCACTTTTGACCTAGAACTAGATGGAACCATTTAACACCTACAAGGTACACCTATTACATGGGAAAGGGAGGAGGTACATGATGATAGGTTGGAGGAACTACATTCGATTATTAAATTTAGAGATAGGAGGATGATTCATATAAAAGAAATATAATTAAATATTTATATTATTTAATATATTATATTTAATATAATATATTAAATAATATAAATATTTAATATCATAAAATATAATTAATATAAGATTACAATTAAGGATAGGTAATGTTACAATTTACTTGGGGTTTTAATGAGGATTAGGCTTAAGATTCAATTAGGTTTGTAGTAAATAGTTAGGTTACAATTAGGAATATATAATAAATATTAATATAATTATAATGTACAAATATAAATTAATTTAAATAAATATAATATAATATAATATAGGAATACATTTAAGCTTAGATAAAGGTTATAATTTAATTAAGTTTCAATTAGGTTTATAATTTAGTTAGGATATGGTTAGGGGTGGGGATCATTTAGCATTAGATACTATGGTTAGAGTATGGGTTACATTTAAGATTATTGTTATTTTTATGATATGTATAGATTGATTCATTTTTAACATGATACTTTTTTTTATTAGAGGGGTAAACACTTTTGACCCAGAGCTAGATGGAACCAATGAGGCTATAGTATGACTAAATTTGGACCTCACTAGACATCTAGATCCCCTTAAGCCATCCTATCACCCTAAATCATAAATTGATTTCTTAAGGGGTCCCAATATGACAAATTTCTTAATCAAGAGTAGATCTCAATCAACTATTCCAAAAGAAAATGTTCTTCACTAACTTGCAAGTTCATTAAATGTTCCATATTCTAAACCCTAAACCCTAAACTCTAAATTCTAAACCCTAAACACTAAACCATTCATTTTTTCCTACCTAGGATCTTAAAGTGAAATTTGGTTGCCTTAGGCAACTCCACCAAATTTCATTCCCTTATGCCATGTATTTTTTTCCTAGGATCTTACTACATGTAGATCCCCTTAAGCCATCCTATTACCCTAAACCCTAAAATCTAAAGTCTAAACCCTAAACCCTAAAGCCATCATTTTTTCTTTAAAGGATCTTAATGAAATTTGGATGCCTTAGGCAACTCCACCAAATTTCATTCCCTTATGCCATGTAATTTTTTCCTAGGATCTTACTACATGTAGATCCCCTTAAGCCATCCTATTACCCTAAACCCTAAACTCTAAAGTCTAAACCCTAAACCCTAAAGCCATCATTTTTTCTTTAAAGGCTCTTAATGAAATTTGGTTGCCTTAGGTAACTCCACCAAATTTCATTCCCTTATGCCATGTGATTTTTTCCTAGGATCTTACTACATATAGATCCCCTTAAGCCATCCTATTACCGTAAACCCTAAACTCTAAAGTATAAACGCTAAAACCTAAAGCCATCATTTTTTCTTAGGATCTTAGACATAAAATGAGCTTTTGTGAATGTTTCCAGTTTATTGTTTAGTATGTATGTAAATGTATTAAAAATTTGCATATATATAGTTCTTAAATTTTGAAATTTGTATGTATGTACATAGTTTAGTTTAATGATTTGTACGCATGAAAATTATGCATCATATTTTATATTTTAAATGTACATGTACATACATTTAAGTTTGAATTTTGTATGGACATTCTCTTGAGTTGAACAATCAATGTATATATATATATGTGTGTGTGTGTGTGTGTGTGTGTGTGTGTGTGTGTGTGCATTTCAGTTAAATATATGATCTTAATATATATGTTGCTCATCCTATTTCATATAAATATATGATCATAATATATGTATGCACATGGAATATTTTGTATGATTTAATGTAGGTGCACATTTATATTGAGAATATCATGGATGATTTTAACATTGATGATATCATCAATCCACCTCCCCCCTCCACCTCCACCTCCACCTCCACCTCCACCTCCACCTCCCCCTCCACCTAATATACCACATCCAACACCTATCGCATTTGATGAGGCTCACTTGAGAGAACGAATAAATGATCAAGTTGCATCCTTTCAAAATCAAATCAATGCTATGCAGAGTCAAGCATTGATTCCTCCACATGTGAGACATTTTTCACCTGCAATGCAAAACGTTGTTGATTCCATCAGGATGATTGATTCTGATCTTGATAGGCATCGACGAGACAGAGAACAAATGAGACAATTTTATTATGATGGTCTCTCTTACAAACAAATATTAGACCTTAAAATAATGAAAGCCCATCTAGCCCCCTACTTTCTTGACCCCATTACTCGACAACCCATTCCACCCAACAAATCTAGAATATCCATGAGGTGGTGCATACATCCGCAGATGAGTGCAAATTTTTGGGATCGATGGTATATGGTTTTTTGATAGTCCCCCACATGTTAATTGGGAGTGCCCATTGTATTTTTTGATAAAATTGTATGTAGAGTTTGTTTTGGGGTAAAAGCCCAATTATTTTGATTTTAGATCATTTCAGGGTGTTGGTGGCGGCATGCCACAAAAGAGATTAGGGGAAAGGGTTGATCCCCGATGCCCCGTGCATGCGCAACCCCTTGTTGTTGCTCCTAGTCCTCCCATTCCTACACCTATACATCATCAAGCTTTGGTCTCAACATTATGTGCCCTTAGTACACTCGCAGGAGACCTTGATCAACACACTTGTGCGAGAGCGAGTGGGGAGCATAGAGATGATGATGATGATGGAGAAGTTTTTTATGGAGCTGGTTTGAGTACCACTCCAGGAGTGTCGAGGCCCATCCCCCATATATGTACTAGTTGTCATCAAGTATGTTATGGACTTGATCAGGCCACACCTAGTTCAGGTGTACGGGGAGATTCTAGTGGTTCATCTGGTCGCATCAGTTCATTTGTAGAGTTCCTCATATCATAGCATCACCCTGAGGACACTATGACACAGGTATAAATATGCATCTAGATGTATGTTCATTTTATAAGAATTTTGATGGTTGTATATATCAAAGAAAAGTTTGCAATACATTTTAACAATCAAATTGTTTGGTGTATAGATGACATTTCAAGGGCAATCATCTATTCCACGAGAACATACATCGACACCGGTCATACTCGGAAACCCTTATGGGGTATCTTGATTTCAATTTTTAAATTATATATGAAATCATAAATTATTTAAATTGAGTTTTAAATTTATAATTGAATCACATATATGTTTGAGATATTTATGTTGGTTTAGGTGAGTCGATCGGCATCCACATTGATTCCTCCTGAGGGATTGTCAAGCACTCCTCCACTATCGGGCATCATAGATCAGGGGCAGGTATATTCATACTGTAAATTTGTTTAAAGTTTAAACATTAGTATAGTTACAATTTTATGAGTTTTGAATTCACTAGATATATGAAATGCATGCATGTGCACTTGTAAATATTATAAGTGTTAAATGTCTATGTACATGTATGTCTATGTTGATACCACAATAAGAATGGGCATTGGGCAAACATTTGATGTTGCAGTTACTTGTGAGGCCACTGATTTCTAGGTTATTTACAAAACTTTCTACACAAAATGTGCAAACTTGAATATATATATATTAACCTAATTCAATTGTACATGTTTTAATTTTGATCTTGTAGGACTTTGTTAGTGCAACTTTTAGCCCTAACCCAAACATAGTTACACCACCAGTAGGACATGTAGATCAAATTCCAGATCAAATGATAATTTAATTTTTTATTATATTTAAATTCAATTATAAATTTTAAATTGAATATATACATAATATGAGATTTTTACATATTCTTTTTCTTTTATAGCATGAGACACATCTTGTAGTTGAGCATGTATAGACAGGTCCTGGAGAAGAGCCTAGTGCACAACCTCAAAATATGGTACAATTATAATATGATAAATTATAAATTAAATTGAATTAAAAAAAAATTAATTATAGAGTTGTACATCTAATTTCAAATTTCTTTGTCTTGTTTATGTAGATTGATTTAGAGAATTTAGAGGTTGCTTTAGGTGCACCAGAGCATCCAAACGTAGATATGATGGTAATTTAATTTTATTATGGATTATAAATTAAATTGTCATTAAATCATTTTTTTATTGTCTTACATTTGATTTCATCTTTCTCTTATACAGAGTGTTTTAGGTCATCCACATAGTCCACATGGTGTGAAGAGGTCTCTTGATTATAGAGATAGTACATGACCTAGAAACATGTAAAATGTGTTATATTTGTATATTTCATGGACTATATTTCTTGTTTCTCACACGTAATCTGTTGGACTTTATTTCATGCACTTAATATATTGGTTTCATGCACTTAATATGTTACATAAATTATGGACTTTATTATTGTTTGAAATTTTAATTTACACATGTACATTTATGCATTTTATGTTCATAGTCAAGACATTAATATAGGACATTACTGTGAAATTTAGTGATCTCATACATGGATTAATAAATGACATTTTAATATTTATACTTTGCAAATTTAGTGATTTCATACATGATATACATGATATGTGCATTCAATAAATAGCGATAATTACTCAATGAACTTATTGAATTCACGCCAATTAATAATCAGTCAATAAATCATAATTTACAAACAAAAGCAATCTATTTATATACCATAAAGGATAAAATTTTAAGAAATAAACAATACCATAGAAGATTAGAGAATAAAAGCATTAATAAATACTATAAATAATAGTTCATCTAACACTAATTTAAAAGTTGTCAAAACAAATAATGACGTCTTAAGGGGGTGTCTAAAGGGGTCATAATAGAACATCTTTAGGGGATGTCTTAAGGGGTCATAATACGCCTAAATGGGATGTCTCCAGGGGTATTAAGGGGGTGTCTTAAGGGGTCTTAAGGGGCTATCTTAAGGGGATGTATTAAGGGGTCATAATACATCTTAAGGATATAATTGATTTAACAATAATGTATGCATGATATTTAGTGATTATACACGTAAACATAAAGCTTCAAAGTAGGAAAACATGCACATTTAAGAAACAAAATATATAGAATATTGATTTGATACATAGAAGTATATAGAGTATGTTTAATTTTGTAAGTATGTATGTACATATATGTCATATCAAAATAATGTTTACAAAATTTGGATATGCCATCTCAAGAACATCTCAAACTCATGGCTAGAATGTAGTAGGTCTTCACACCACTTGATATCAAAAAGGTACAAGCAATATCAATGAAATCATCAAAACATACATATTTTAATTTATATAAAATTATCTATATGTATAGAACTCAAGTACCTGCATTTAAAAGTATTCCACACATGTTTGTAGGTTGAATCCAGACATCCTTTTTGTTTCAAAGTATGAGATGAATGTAATGATGGCTCTAGGATACAAAAAATGACTATATCAATTTTAACTATTAATGTCCAAGCAATATCAATATGTAATCAAAACATGTATTTAAATATAATTTAACTAATAATTACCTATTTTTACCAAGTATTCCATGTTGTCTAGGTTGAATCTACATGGACTAGATCCTTTTTGTGATTATGCCTTAAGGATGTATAAAAGGACAATTTAAATCAATTTCAACTAATAACACAATTGACCAATGTTGAAACATGTATTTAATGTATTTAAAAGGACAAAATAAAACTAAAACTATATTTACTTGTATTTACTTATTCCATTGTACCATCTGCATCCTCTCTTTTGTGCAATGCATCTATGATTGCCTCATGCTCTTCCATACAAATTGACCATAGGAATTTTTTTGAAGGTCTTCCATGATACGGCTCTAGTTTTATATTTGTTGCAACCACCAAATGTGAATAATGCATAATATTTTTATGTGTTTCATAGTCTTTGAATGCAGGTAGACCATTCTTTCTTCTCAAGTATTTTCGTAGCCAAGTGCCAATAACCACCACCGATCCTATTGGAAAACATGTTAAAAAACCATCATCAAATACGTTCTCAAAATTTTCTTAAGGGGATCAAAGACTTGTTCTAAAATATTGCTTAAGGGGATCTAAAACTTGTTATCATTTGAAATTTGCTTAAGGAGGTGTCTTAAGGGGATCATCGTACCTATTGGATAATGAAAGCCATCATCATCTTCTCGAGGTGTTATCAACTTATGTTTACTTTCCACACAACAAGCCAACCAATATTCTATTTGCTCTTCATTCCCCTCGGGTGAAATAATAGCATACACATGTCCTACCAACAAAATTCGATTTAATAACTTGTGCATATCCATATTAATAATTTAGTATTACAAAATAACTTAATAAAGTGAAATAAAATAAAATAAATTGAATTAAAATTACCTTCTTGTACAAGGTCTGAAACACGGTCATAATCTTTAGATGTAAACAATTGATCATTTTCTTCAATAGTTCTTTCATATTGATTATGTGCTTTTGTAGGTGTCAACAATCTTTGCTCCCACTGTTCAACCCATTTTGTATTTTCAAAAGCTTCCCAATCTTCTGAGATACAAAATTGGCAAAAACATGCAAGCTCCCTTGTCCAAATAGTCCATGTGCGTGTTGTCGCACTCCTAAATGAATGCCATTTAGTAGATCCACTAATTGTCTCACAATCAACTCTAGATACAATGTTCTCTTCTTCCACCAACCAAAAGAATCGATGAACTATAGAGTAATCACTAACCAAAGTGCAGATAATCTTCTATTACACCAATCCACAATCTCATGTGCATTTTAAATTTCCATCAATCCTTGAATTTTAATTATTCTCTAGCAAGAATTATTTTGACACACACACCAGCTCCATCATGTTCTCCTTTACCATGCCCAGCTTCAAAAAAACTCCATATATGTTGGACATTAAGTTCCTTGTGAACCCTACTTAACCAATAGAACATTCTAGCAATTTTGAACTGCCTCGTACAATTATCTGGCCATATGAGGTGTTCTTTCATCAAGATTCCTCTTTCTCTTAAATTTCTATAAAATATACTAAAAAAATATTGAACAAACTCTAATGAGTGTAACCAGTTGTCACTCAAATCAAAATGATACTCCCTCAAAACTTTTCTTGATTCCTCAGTGCTATCATCTGCATGTCTATAAACAATATGGACAAACATAGCTACTTGCACTGAATTATAATATTGAGATTGAATTTCCTCTTGTGGAGCGAGAGTATAATTCTTTGCAAAATCAACCATTGAAAGTATAGTACCAATTGGAAATATGTTTCTACATGTGCGAAATTGGCCATCAAGCCATCGAGCATGTTCAAAGTGCATGACATATTTTGGTACAATTTTATTATTAAATTCACTCATAAATGCATGCACACTAACTTTTTCTGTAACTAAATCACAACGCTTTCCTATTTTTCCATCTTTTAAAGAATACTAAACATTCCTAAATCTTTTGACATCTACTAATTGTTGTCCAAAATCATGATCAACACTTTCATGCAAACAAATTCTTAAAAGTGAAAGATTTCTACAGTTGATGCATTGTCCAAAAATACAAGAACTTAAATAAAGTAATTTATCATTAGATTTTTCACAAAACAAACCTGAAATAAACTCTCTTATTGCTTCGTGGCATATCAATACCACAATCTGATAATCATGTTAGTATGCAAGGTACAACGTATATATCGAAAAACATCATAAAAATAACGAAATTGAACATGTATTTTACAACAACAAGATATTCGTTGTTTATTAATTTTTACATACTAGGGTTTACATTTTTCAAAAGACCTTTGACTTATTTCAATATTACCAGGTAACACTGAATCGCTACAAAATTTTTTATAAAATTCAGTTTGTGTTGTATCTAATAGGTGTTTTGGGTTAGGATAGCGAACTTTGGACCCCACCCTTAATTTTAAAACATCTCTAGCATTAGATGAAACCCTAGTATTATCATGCCAATATTTTTCGATCAAAGATTTAATTTCAGCATTCAATTTTATATTAGACCTTGGTTGTCACCCACTGAAACTCCAACATTGATTGATAGGATCATTTTCTATACTTTCTCTTCTTTTTGCTACTCTTAGTAATGTTTTAGGATGTATTTTTAAAACTTCACTACTATTGTTTACCATTCTTTTATTTAAAGTTGCTTTGTTAACTATAGCAGTAGTTATAGCTCTTCTTGCTGTATTTTTATCTTTAGATCGACTATTTTTCCCAATAAATTGAATGGCACTAGCAACAATAGACATAACATGTTTTAATTATTGATCTTTTCTTTTTGGTTTAACATAAAATCCTAACCTATTCATTACTTTCCTCATTTTTTGCATTCTCATCAATTGCATCATTAATTGACATTGAAATGCAAATTTTTTACGATAAAAGAATTTGGTGTATATTCTATTTGCATGTGTTCTTATTTGCCTCCAAGAAATTTGACCAGGAAGATTATCGAAAACACCACTTCCAATTTTAAAAAAAATATTTTCAGTAAATTCAACATCACATTCTAGATTTTCATCTTCATTTTCATCAACAAAACGGTTTTCATTTTCATTTTCATTTTCATTTTCATCTTCATTTTCATTTGCATTTTCATCCTCATCTTCATTTTCATTTTCATCTTCATTTTCATTTTCATTTTCATCTTCATCTTCATTTTCATTTTCATTTTCATTTTCATCTTCATTTTCATTTTCATTTTCATTTTCATCTTCATCTTCATTTTCATTTTCATTTTCATTTAAAATACAGGTAAGAAAATGATCATTTTGATTTTCACTTGCAACAAAAGATTTTTCTTTTTGTTTTCAACAAATTCTATAAAAGGTTCATCTCTTTGAATATAGTCAATGTCAACATCATTAAGTCCAGACATCTTGTAAAACTTCTACATACAAATTTACCATTTCACTAACATGTGATTTGAAGACGTACCTGGATTTGTGCATATTGAAACATTCTCCATAGCATTCAAAGAGGGATTTGAAGACATAGTAGGACTTGTTTGTATAATCATATTCTTCTCCAAATCGACTCCTTGCAAATTAACTTCATCTACAACCATGGTATCCTCAATGTTTTCATCTTCAATAGTTGTTGAATTGGTTGCTCCACCATCATTCATTGATTTCATTCTCATTCTTCTTTTCTTTGTCTTTGTCTCTCTTTTTCCTATTTGCTTCAACTTCTTGAGGAGTCAATGTCTTCCTTCTTTTATTACAAGCTTTATCTCCCATGATTATAAAATTCTCAAGCACAAATGAATGTTAATAGTGAAATTCTTCAAAATATTCAATCCAAATTGGAAGTTGAATACCTATTAAGACAAAATTCTTCCTCTTGTGTTCGTCAAAACAAGTAAAAAACTACCACAATTCCACTTTAAAAATTAAGTTCTGACCTATAAATACAATAGCTTATGAAAAATCATTCATTTTAGTGCTCTCTCGACATAGAAGTTGCAGACTTCAGAAAAATTGTGCACAGTGAATTTAAATCATATAAACGGGATCCTGTTAATAACACGGGATCCGCTTCAAATGAATCGAGATCCGATTATCAAACGGGATCCCGTTTATGCATAAGCGGGATCCCGTTCTATAATCGGGATCTTGTTCACAAACTTTGAACGTCGGGGCCATTGCTTAGTGAACGAGGTCTCGTTTATGAAACGGGATCCCGTTACACTGACAACGGTTGGAATGTGGTTCAAACGTAACGGGATCCAGATTAGTAAACGAGATCCCGTTTATAATTGGGATCCCTTTTTAAAATTTGAATTACCTTTTGCATTGTGGTTGGGTTTTTGCTTAGGTTTTTGGTTCAGGAAAAGCATTGGAAGTCTGAACCTCAACCTTCAACCTGGTTTGACCTGCAAGTTGAAGGTCCTAACAATGTCAAAGAAAAATACCAACTTTGGACATATGGCTGACGACCTTTTTTGCAGAATTTTCTGACGAAATTAAAACCCATTTTAGATGAAACAATGCAGATTCTAAATATGTAATTTGTTTTGCAATTGGATTATTTTTTCTATTTTTCAATTAATTTCTAATAAAATTGGTCCATAAACTTTCAATATAGAGTTTTTTACTATTTTAATAACTTTTGATCAACATAACATTTTGACAAATGGATTGCACGAGAACAAACTTAGACAATTATTTTCAATTTAAAAAAAATGATAATTTTAGTCATCTTATGCATGTCGTACATGACGATTTTTCAAAATGACAAATCTTCCTAATAAAAATTTAACAAAAAAAAATATTTAGTAAAAAAATACAAAAAAATATCAAGAATAAGCTTCAATGAGTCATAAAACTTATCCCAAAAGGATTTAGAAAAATATGATAATTTAAGTCAAAATATGGATGTCGTACACGTGCATGGTATGGTAAAAAAAATGACTTTTAAACAGTGGTTTTTAGAAATTCCTATTAAAACTCAATTTGTACAATCTGGGTATTGAAATAAATTACATATTTGGAAACTAGACTCCGAGCACTACATTTTATGATTAGTGACTTTTTTAAAGATTTCATCTCTAAGTGCTTCAAATTTTAAGTTCAAATGTGTCAAATGCTGAAAATCAGATAAAACACTTCCACTTTTTGGCCAAAAAGTGAACTCAACTTCTTGCACACACCCGAATAACATCTACTAATTCCTGATTACAGTTTCAGTTAAGCACACTAATTGCTTTCTTGAACTTTTGTCTGATTCTACTCTTCTGCTATGTCTACTTTAATTTGGATCACAAATCCTTTTTTGCACAAGTGAAACTATGCATAATCACTCTACAATCCTTCTAAATTTTGCAACACACATCAACACACTTTGTACATACCTCCAAATGATATAAATGATCACTTATGTATCTACAACTAAATATTTAACCAGCCACATGCTGGATTCAACAAAATAAAATATTTACATACTATCAGCTCAATCTATAGATAATTTTCAATGTGAACCAACCAAATTTTGCCACAACATAGTGAGTACCTTAAATAATATCCTCGAACATGAAAACACTTCAAACAATTTCACCTCAAACATCTACAACATGCTACATTCACTTAGTCAGCCTTCTTGCACTGTTAGATAGAAAATCAATCAACCAGATCTTCAAACTTGCACAAAAATCAATACTAGGCTCTATGATTCAAAGATAACATAAATCATACACTAGGAAACCTTCCCTAAGATCTACAACTCAAAATGATAACAGAAAATTTCATATGAATCGATGAACACAATTCTTTCAGATGCTCTATTCTAATTTGAGAGTTAATCACAAAACATCAATCTGACTTCTAGTATGAACAAATATTGGCATGCAAATCGAATCACTGACTAGGGTTCCCATCAATGACAACACTAGATGACTCGTACAGTGTCTCTTTCCAACAATTATTACTTTCATTCATGTCCAACTGTGAATTGTATTCAAGTATTAACTCAAATACATGACTAGTGTAGCATCCAACCTAACTCATCTTACCATTATATTCCACTAAATTCCCATCCAACTAATAGCGAAAGTGAAACATTCATAATCCATTTGATCACCATCATTATATAAACTGATATCAAATTCATTTGTCTCATTAAACTAGAAACCCTCATAGACACTCCTTTCAGGATTCTCATCTAGAGGCACACATTCTAACCCTTTGAAGTGATACTAAAATTTCATTTCTAGTTCTCTAGGGTCATTACTATCTAGCTTCTATCCTACATCAAGCACACATTTGCCTTGTATGATAAAATAGAAATGTTCATATACAGGTTTTTCTTCAAATTGGTGCTCACATTCCTCATAGTAGTATAAGCCATTTATGCTACCATATGCTCCACTTCCTCAGGAAATTAACTCATTAGTCCTCATAACAATTTTTCTTTCATTTAGATAAGGGTTATTCCTACAAAGAGCATTATACATACCATCCAAGACACCAAAATATACTTTGTTTCAAGTTCATTGACATACTACAATCCTTCCTTCTGATCATTACTCAACTTGAAACAAAATGTTTCAAAAGATGGGTCAAATAACTCTAGATTGATATGATCAATAGTAAGGTATTCAAGTGCACATTCAAGGGATAGGTCTATTGGCTCACATGTGTAGGACTCGATGCAACTTGAATATTTCTTATTTTCAATTGAACAAGTTTCTTCAATACATTCTTTCTTAAAAACTATCATGTCTATTTCTGCTACAAAATTTGTACATTCTATTTCTGGTTAACACAAGTATTCAAAAATAGGACCTTGCTGACTAGCATCACCAATCCCATCATTTTTAACAATAACCTCGGGCTCAAGACCTTGAATACAAACATTATTATCTTGAAATTCATCATCTACCACATTGCAATGACATTCCAATTATGATACAAATGAATTGTATTTCAAGAATCCATCACATGCAATTTGTTCATCTACTTTTGAGGGAAAAATCGCATGAGTATTGATACAACTATATTCTTCAAGAAAGAATGATGCTTTCAGGTCATCCTCACAAAAAGATTCAATTTCCTCATGAGAGCAATCAGATTTCTCATTTTCATTACCTTGGTTATCAACCTTCAAAGGTATATCTGTAGTTTTGGGAAGTATGACAATATCATCATCCTCACTACTGGACAAATTTTCATCTTTTGAAACATCTTTATCCATTGCTTGGATAAACTCTTGATCTTTGATAATAGGATGAGCACCCCTATCATTTTGATACCTCATTGTTTGTACATAGTCACACTCAACTTCCTCAACAATTCTTATCTAACCAATTATTTGATCAAAATCCTGAGGTTTCAATTCCTTGGGAAAAGTACTAAGCCTTGGCTCATAAATGTCACATATTAGGTCAATACATACTAAATCTTCAGGTTGTAACCTTTTAGTAATTTCTAACAAGGAATCCAAGAACCTTGCTAACAAATCATATGGAAATTTCCCCTCATGTCTATTCATGTTGGACAATCTTTGAACTAACAACACCTAATCATCATTAATTAAATGTTGTTGAAGTCCATCGTGAATCTGTTCATGATTAATATGTTGTGAAGGTGAACAAGATAAGGAATCAAAAACATCATCACCTTGATGTTCCTTGTCTACTCCATTTATATGATGCGCATTAGGAACACAAACACTTGAAGCTATATATCCCCTCATCATTGAATATTTCATAGTATTTTCAATATCCATGGCAATGTGATATGCTTGATGTAATGTGTTGGGCTCCTTCTATCTTATCAAATATAACCCATTTCACTATCAAATGCACCTAGATACACAATTAAACATTCATCATCACTGGGTCTCACACGCTTAGGAATATATCTGAGTGCTTTTACAAATCTGAGGTTAAAAGCATTGGCCAACTCTTCATCCCTTTGGATTTCCATAAATATTTTTCTTATCACATTTGGACTAATTCTTTCACCAAATTTTTCCATAAATTCTATCATGAAGTCATTCCATGAAGCTACAAAATATACTGGTAAATATGAGAACCAGTCTCTAGCATTTTCTTTTAAATATTGAGCAAAAAGCTTCATGACAACATCCTTGTGATCTATCTCAAAATCACCCATCAAATTTATGAATGCATTCAGATGTTTGGAAGCTAACTCATAATTTTTCCATGTAAATTTATTCAAATATTTCCTAATATCATTAGGAATCTTGTTAGGGAAACTTTAAATACCCTTAAAATTCAATGGCCTATATCTCTCAACAAAGAAATTCCTTCAAGGACATGATAAAGGCTGCATACCCTGCATATTTTTACTTGATGTTCCACAAGGAAGAACAAAGGAATGACACATTTCTCTTGTATCCCTATTCAATATTTAAATCTAAACTTCATATTTCATTAACTACTACCTCATTCCTTGATTTAATCATGATTTTAAAATGCATATCTCAAACACATTCATGGTTTAAAGCTTTCTAAAAGGAAAATTTCAAAGGTATGCATACTTCTTCAACCCAACTCAAATATTACACATTTCACCTTAGAAGTATGTAAAATGACTACCATTCCCTCTATTTGTGCTTAATTCACATAATAGGGAAATAAAAATTTCGCCAAATCATTTCAATATGCTTTTCACATGGATTTATTTCTTCTTGAAAACCAAAATAGGGGAAAATACCTGGATATGTTACAGCTGCTGCAAATTCTTCCTGATTGGGAATATTTGTATATTGGAAATTTTCTTCATGTCTTCATTAGGTTCTTTGCATAGAGTCGTCACCTCCTTTATAGAGGAACAAACTTCAACAATATGAAGTTTTTGTCACAAGTTGCTTTCACTTTAAGCCTCTTTAATCAGTAGAGTCACACATAAGTCCTTTATACTTTCTTATTTGATCTCTAGCAAATTTTTATTCTATTTTATTGGATTCTCTCAAATAATTCACATAGGCATAGAGATTTTAAGAGTTACCACCCACATCTGGTGAGAAATTCTAAGATTATTTGTGGAATTATAGATCTTGATAACATTTACAAGTTTTCAAAGGAGGCACAACAAACTTCTTCAACATCTCGAAGGATCAACTCATTGACACAAAGCTAGGCATGGAAATATAATTCTCTAACAAATATTTGACTCTTTAAGGTAAGATGATCTTGTATCAAAATTTTCTTAGGTGAATTCCCTAGTAGAGTAGCCATTTTTGTTGGTTATTTGTTTGGAACCAAACTTGATTTTACCACTTACCTACGAATCTACCAGAATTCAATAATTAGCAAGGTTAAGGATTGGCCAACACATAAGTAAGGATTGTAAGGACCTTTCTTCTTCACTTCAGGCTTTGTGAAACCCAAGAGGGTAATCCTTATTATGTTCATATGATATTCATTTAATTAAGAACATCTCTACACATAGATAAATTCCTATGAATGCAAATAGACAACATTCATTAAAGATTTGGCCAACCTCTAAACAAATTACTATCCATTGCAAGGAATAAAAGGGTACTTCAGATTGGTATATTGAAATTGAAAGATTTTTAGATAATTTTGACTCTCATTTTGAGCCCTTGGTTAAGTGAACAACTAACTCATTTATCTTTATGGTAACCAAATGAAAATATCAGTGCTTGGTCCTAGGGAAATGGAGTCATGTTTGTATTAACTAGTAATACCTTAGCAATTTGAACCAGTAATTGATGGAATATAGATATACTACATTAAAGTATTCAACTCACTATTCCTAATACATAACTACTTATCAATCCTATGATATTTCCTCACAAATCTAGGACCTTGTATAAGAGTGAAATTGCACCCCTTATGAAAATTCCCTTTTTTTCCTTTGCCACTTTAGAAAGCCAAGTTTGGAGGTTTAATTACACCTAAGCCCATTTCTTTCATTCCACTTGGAGCCTATTTTGGGTGTCAGTGGGGGAATTTCTATTAGGGATTCTCGTGCAATGCATAGATGTCTACGTGGTGTGCTTACGTCCCTAGCAGATTCCTATGTCTGAACCTATAAAGGTGTTACACTTCTCATTGGTGGTCAAGTTGTAACACCCCCTTTGGTTGACAAACCCAGATATAGCCATTTTATTCATGTCCTCTTCAAATTACTTCCTCCTACATGCTTCACAATTCCTTTTGCATACCTTCAAGCAATCCTCTTCAGTCTCTTGCACTCACTTCTAGCATTCTCAAGCATTCTAGTAACACTCTTGCACTCCATTGTAGCAAAAACTTCTCTCCATCACTTTAGTAGAGCAAGTTTCAGACCACACCATTGCAGCAAAGGCTCAAGTACTCTCATTCTCTCCCCCATCAGCCTTGAGGTCTTTTAGTGGAGGTGGTAAATTTCCAGTTTGTCTCCTCTATTACTTGGTAGAGTAAGTGCATTTACTATTTTTTAGTGCTTTAGTGTTCTTTATTACATTATCTTCTTTATCTCACTTTCTTAGCTATCTGTGGAGCTTGAAACACCTAAAAAGGGGTCTAACTGAGGCAAGTTGTAATGCCTGTCGTGCAAATCCCAGAGAACACACACAATGCAAATAATTTTTTTTTTAAAACAATTAAATTAAACATGCAAAAACATTAACCATAATCACATAACACATTACATATCATTAACACACTTAGTTCTCTGGGGCATGCAAGGTTACATCGCAACAACTAAATAGAAATAAAGATAACGATTACAACATAACCATTTATTTGTAATAACCATGAATGAGGTTACATCCAATAACCATGATATGAGAATAATAAGCATCGCATAATACATCCATAAGAAATCTCTTAATAAAGATACAAATAATCCTAACTATTATATCATTGTTATAAAGTTACTTTACAATCTCTGAATAAATGAATTATATTGAATTTCCTGACATGGGGATTGATACAAAAATAATGAAATCTGAAATACAAGTGTATACTGGTACAACTCCACTGCGAAAAGCTGAGAAGACAAGATGTTGATGGGGAACCCAATGGGTGCAAAGCACATTCCACCCAACCATGTGAATTACAAGTAACTCACCCCCCGTTCTCAGAGGTGACGAGGAAGAGAACCCGACCATGAATGTCAAACCAACTCAACAACAACATGATACAAAACAAGTACAACTCACAGCATACAATGAACAACCATCAACGTTCACAAATCACATAACAAGTTTAAACTAAGAAACTCATCACAATAACATGAAGTATCACCAATTAGCAATCATGAAACAATTTCACAAGAATCAAAAGCATCATAAAGATACATTATCCAGAGGCAACTACAACAAAGCACAAGGGTGTCAAGTGGAGAGTGTCATCGCATAGCTCTCATGGGATTCTCCTGGCCCTTCCTCCAACTGAGGCGCCGGCACCCATCTATGGATCTCCTGGCCCTTCCTCCTAACTGAGGCGCCGACACCATAGGGTAGCTAATGTGGAGCTGATAATCTCTCATGAAGACGAGACTATGACTTTTCTGTCCACAACCTTCTCAGTCTATCACTAGTCTATGGTAGCCCTAATGCAAAGACGAGGAATCCAGTTTTAATTATCTTGTGTGTTTTTACTACCCACCCCCTAATTTCTATTGTTTAGGTTATCACTTGTTTAACTACTCTTTTGTGGGTTATCCTAAGCCCTTCCTCATTCCGAGGTGTCGGCGCCCACAAAGAGCCACTCTCCCTATGACCCCTAAAATATCTCAAAGCAGGCAAGGGTTGAACTAGCACAAATAAGGCACAAAACCAAAACCGGATACACAAGGAATTAACCCTCTTGCAATTACTATTAACCAAAAATCTTAACAAAATTGTTCAACCCTTCCAAGCAAAACCCATCAAGTTCTCAACTCCAAAAAGAAAAGGTTCAAGACGAGATTAACATTCAAAGTAAACAAGCCTCTGGAACAAAGTTTTCACAATATAAAATAGGGTTCCCACATCTATACAAGAGCCAAAAATAATAGAATGCAATTCAACAAAAATTGAAATCACATGACTCAAGGCACCATACCAATCCTATTACAACTCCAAATAAATGTCCAGTTTAATTTTACTTACCAACACCATTTTTTTTTAATATTATGATTTGATACAAAGTTCCATCACGGTTCAACATGGCTGATAACTTGCTTCCTTTAAATTATCCCATACTTTTAAAATTCATAATTTCCTATACAAAAAAACACAAAACTATATCATTCGCAATTGTAAAATATATCCACAAATAATTCTCTATATTTATATATTTAGTATTTAGTACAAACAACCATTTAATTATAACTATAAAATTAAGACACAGATATACATAGATATATATATATATATATATACATATATACATACATATATACATATATATATACATACATATATACATATATATATATTTAAAATAAAATAAAACGAATTGATAAACGGGTTTTTAAATAAAAACAAACTAAATAAAAGAAAAAAACAAGAAAAAATGTTTATTCAAAATTTTATTTTTCTAAAGCAAGGAATGCCCATACAATGGGTCGTGCGTAGTCCAAGGACTGTGCACAACAGTCCGTGTGACTGCTGCGTACAGCAGTCCATGGGTTGTTGTACCCATGGCGGCCAACGCAGGGAGAGGGGAGCGGTATGGCTGCGCCGGCCCTCCCTCCCCATAAAAACATTAAATTTTTTATTTTTTATTTTTATATTAAAACGAATTTCCGTCCTTTCACTGGCACAGAAAGCTGACGGCCTATACGGCCCAAAATAAAAATTGATTTAAACAGAAAAAGTTTTTGAATATGATACTATGCGCATAGAATTTAATTAGTATATATATATGTATATGTATATATATATATACGAAATTTTGTATATATATATATAATGTATTCATTTATAAATTATAGAGGAACAGATATTTCAGTCACAGCACAGAAGACAGAAGGACAGTATAGAACTAATTTATATATATAAATATATATTTATATATATATATATGTATATATATATATATATAAGATATATTTCATAATTCCCAGAATAAATTTTTTCTAAGGACAGTTATGTGTATTTTCAAGAAAAAACAACCAAAAATTCAATTTAAGATTATAATGTCCATTTTCACAACTCAACATTATTTGATACCAAGATGAAAGAGTATTTTTCAGTAGTTTTCTCTATTCAATAAATTTCTCTTTTCTAAGGTTTTATTTCTCTTTCACCAAATAATCTAATTTTTTTCCTATTTTCTTAAATCAGAAGACCAAAGAGAAGGAGTAGATTAAAACCTGGAGTCCTGCGCTTATTCTAGAATCTGATGGAGATTGTTTCCGAAGGTCCTTACGAAGAGCTCCTCCTTCCTACTTCAAATCTCCTCTGAATCACCGTGCTCAAATCTCGAACCCAATCCTATGTTCAAAAGACTCCAGAACAATCACCAGTAACAGGTTAAAAATCCCTTTTCTATAACTCTCCTCACAATACAGCAGAAGATTCCAATATCCTTTCTAAAATTTCAGAATATCCAAACCAATATCTTGTGCAACTTCTGTAACAAATATCCTCTGTGTGTGAAAACTTACAATTTTCCTAATTAAATAAAAGATATTGACAATTTCTTCTAAAAACTCTAAAAAACAAAAATAAAAGAAAATCATTCTTTAAAAGCAAGCTTTTTAATTAGATCTGTATTCTTATTCATTCTCACAACTTTTCATTCTTTTATTTTTTTTATTTTTGTTTTAATTTTTGTTTTTACAACTTTCTTGCACCTCACATTATCTATCTAATTTAAATAATTTATTCTAATAATTATCCTCCACCAGATAAAAGATTAAAATAATTAAAACACATTTAATATTTAATTATCATTTAATTGAAACACATGACTTTCAAAATAATTAAATCATTTAAATATTTAAATAGCACTTAATCTAACATTAAAAATAAATAACTATTTCAATCACTTAAATAAAATAAATCATAACTTATTAAATGCCACCTTAAATAAAATATGACAAAACACATAACACAAAACACAAATGATGACAATTGCACAAAAATGAACAATACCAAACAAACGAGACGATCTAACATCATGGGATGGGATGACTTCATCGTCACCTCTGTTTCAACATTTAACCATTGGGCTATTGGTGCTCGCCCTGTCCTGCTGAAACAGGTGGAATTGAGACTTGTACCTGCAATACCTGCATACAGATGAAGTCGTGTACATGTGCATACATATATATATATATAAAATCGAAGCATTAAATTAAAGTACTGCATTGTGAGAAGGAATCACAACATAGCAAGGCACTCGCGAACGAGTGATGCTATATGGTCCTTCATCACACCTATTCTAACAATTATAATATAATTAATAAATTAACATTTCTAACTAACAATCATCTCATAGCATATTTAATTAAATCACTGCATCATATCATAATTCTAAAAATCAACTAATATAAGCAACCATAATGTCATATGAAATAATCATGTCCATAATGAAATAACATCATCTAACGTCTAACTAACCAATTCAAACAATAACAATATCATCATAGTATCTGAGTAGCAAAACAAAACATAACACTACTGAGTCCAACTAGCAACCAAGCGGGTTATTACATCCTCCCCCCCTTAAATCTGGCTTACTCCTGTAAGCCAGAAAACAAGTAAGGGTAAGATTCTCTCATACGGGAAGCATCCTCCCAAGTCGCTGAAGCCTCATCATTGGGATCCCACTCGACCCTCACCTGCTCAATATCCCTGCCTCTGAGAACGAGCCTCCTATGCTGCACCACGGACACGGGCTCTAGAGCTAGCTGCCCGTCCTCGACCTGTAGAGCATTCCAATCAAGTACGTGAGTAACATCTGGAAAGTAAAGTCTAAGAACTGATACATGAAAAACATTGTGAATCTGCAACAGACTGGGTGGCAATGCCAGGCAATAGGCAATAGGACCAATACACTCTAACACCTCGAACAGACCCACGAAATGGGGTGCAAGCTTAGAACCCTTTCCATAACGAATAGGGCTCTTTTGAGGACGAACTCTGAGAAACACTCGATCTCCAACTGCAAACTGTCGATCTACTCTGTGTGCATCAGTGAACTTCTGCCTATCTTGAGCTACTACCAGATGCTCTCGGATGCGAGCTACCTGTTGCTCCATGTCACGAAGCATCTCAGGCCCCAGAAGAACCCTGTCCTCTAATCGATCCCAACTTAGAGGGGTACAACAAGGACGACCATACAAAGCCTGATATGGAGCCATGCCAATCGAACTGTGATAGCCATTATTGTAGGCAAACTCAACCAAATGTAGATAGTCCTCCAAATGAGATTGTTGGTCCATGACGTACATACGAAGCATGTCCTCAAGCACCTGATTGACTCTCTCAATTTGACCATCTGTCTCTGGATGGTAGGCAGAACTAAAATTCAACTTAGTCCCTAAGGACTGCTGAAGTGATGTCCATAATGCAGAAGTGAATACCGGATCTCTGTCAAAAATAATCCTGCGCGGTATCCCATGTAATCTAACAATATCCTCCATGAACACCCTAGCCACCACTGAAGCAGTATATGAAGATTGAATAGGGGAAAAGTGGGCTATCTTGGTCAACCTGTCAACAGTGACCATGATAGCGTCGTGTTGCCTGGAAGACATAGGCAACCCGACTATAAAATCCATAGAAATGATGTCCCACTTCCACTCTAGAACAAGATGTGGCTGCAACAAGCCCGCCAGATGATGATGCTCAGCCTTAACTCTCTGACATTCAAGACACCTAGCCACAAAATCAGCAATGTCACCCTTCAATCTTGCCAAAAAATATAGTGAGCGAAGGTCAGCGTACATTTTCTTAACTCCTGGGTGTGCCGAATAAGGAGCCCTATGAGCTTCTGTCAAGATAAGGGTATGAAGACCCTCTATAGGAGGTACATACATACGGCCTGCATAGCACAAAACACCATCTGAATCCAAAGAGTATCCTGCAAATTTACCTTCCAAAGCTCTACCCGACTCAATCTCTACCTTCACTACTTGATACCAATCATCAGAAGAAAGAGCTGCAATAATCTGACTCCTCAAATCAACCTCAAGAGTCATAGCGGATAACTCATGCCTGCGTCTACTCAAAGCATCTGCTACAACATTATCCTTGCCCTAAATATATTTCACCTCAAAGTCGTATTCACACAAAAATTCCATCCACCTTCTCTGTCTCGCATTTAAGTTCGGCTGTGTGAAGATGTACTGCAGACAACGGTGATCTGTGTGCAACTCAAATCGATGCCCAAGGAGAAAGTGTCTCCACCTCACCAAGGCATGCATAACTGTGGCCAACTCCAAATCGTGAGTGGGATAATTAATCTCATGGTCCTTTAGTTTTTGTGACTCATAAGCAATCACTCGACCTTCCTGCATCAACACAGCCCCTAGACCTTCCAATGAAGCATCTGTACAAACAACGAAATCACCTGCCAGATCAGGAACTGCTAAGATTGGAGCACTAGTCAACTTATCCTTTAGAGTCTGGAAAGCTAACTGACATTGTTCAGACCAAAGAAACTTATTTCCCTTCCTCTGCAAAGAGGTGATAGGATGAGCCAACCTAGAAAACCCCTGAACAAACCACCTGTAATATCCTGCAAGTCCCATGAAGCTACGAATTTCTGAGACATTTTTGGGTGCAGGCCAATCCACAATGGCCTGAATCTTTGCAGGATCAATTGAAATTCCCTCTCCAGAAATCACATGGCCCAAATACTGAACTTCAGTCTTGTAAAAGTCACACTTTTTGAGGTTGGCAAACAACTGATTATCCCTTGAGCACTGCAACACCAGCTTTAGATGTTCCTCATGTTCCTCCATCGACCTAGAATAGATCAAAATGTCATCAAGAAACACTAGAAAAAATTTATCCAAGTATGTACGGAATACTCCATTCATTAGACTCATAAAGACTGAAGATGCATTCGTTAACCCGAACGGCATCACAGTGAACTCGTAATGTCCGTATCGAGTTCGGAATGCGGTTTTGTGAATATCTGCATCTGCAATCCTCAACTGATGATATCCCAATTTGAGATCAATCTTAGAGAACACCTTTGCCCCTTTTATCTGATCGAAGAGATCATCAATTCTGGGTAATGGATATCGGTTCTTCACTGTTACCTTATTCAATTGCCTGTAGTCAATACACAAGTGAAGAGAACCATCCTTCTTCTTCACGAATATCACGGGTGCTCCCCAAGGAGAAACACTTGGGCGGATAAAGCCCTTGGCCAACAATTCTTCCAACTGAAGACAGAGTTCCTGAAGTTCCTGCGTTGTCATCCGATATGGAGCTCGAGATATTGGCTCGGCTCCAGGTACCAGATCAATCTTGAAATCCACATCTTGCTTTGGCAGCATACCAGGAATCTCCTCTGGAAACACATCAGAAAAATCCTTAAGAAGGGGGTAATCATCCAATGACAACCCCTGACTATCCTCAGATTCCAAGTCACTCACAGATACTGCAAAGAGCTGACAACCGTGTCAGAAGTGCCTTTTGAGCTGCATGGCAGAGATCATACGTAATGAGATGGATCTCTGAATACCCAAGATCTCCACGTCCTTACCAGAGTCATCAATGCACCACACTACTTTATGTCAGCAGTCAATCATAGCACGGTGTGCACTCAACCAGTCCATGCCTAAGACAACATCATAGGAACTGAGTGGCAGAATTCTGAGGTCCACCTTAGTTGACATTTCACCTATACTCAAATTATAATCCTGCACAAGCTTCTCTACCACAACCCTTAACCCTGATGCTAATTTGACATGCCATTTTATGCCTTGGCTAATTGCCACCAAACCACATCGCTCAACTACTAAAGGCGATATAAAGGAATCAGATGCACCATAATCAAAAAGTATAGAAATGCTAGAATTATTCAACACACCTGATGCCTCAACCACAGTGTTCTGATGAACTGCCTGACAATTATCCACTGAAATGAAAACATGATGAGATCTCCCTGCATCACCTACTATCGGCTCCGATGCTGCTGGCCTCTGATTAAATCTGGAAGTGTTCTTCTGAGGACACATCCTAGCAATATGCCCCTGCTAGCCACAAGAGAAACACCCAGTACCTCTGCCAAAACCTCTACCCCCTGCTGGAGCATTTGACTGCTAAAAACTCCCATGACTCAGTGCTGATTGGAAACTAGGTGCAGGTTGTGCAAATCGTTCTTGACAAATCTAGTTCCTGTTCTGATCCCTGCGAAACTGAGAATTGCCACCCTGCTAAGATTGAGTGTTCTTCTGTCTCGACTGCTGCTGTTGAGGCTGCTGCTGTTGATGACCCCCTTTCGAGGGTGGGTACCTGTTCCTAGAAGATCCTGCTCCTTGTGACTGCCCTCCATTAGTAACATAACCAGGTGCGGGCGTGCTGCCAATCTGTACTCCAATGTGACCACCCAAAGCCATGGCCAAATTCTCCTCCACTAAGTGAGCCTTCTCAACTACCATTTCCATCGTCTTCAGCTCGAAGACTCGTACGCCACCACTGATGCGGGCATTTAAGCCCCAAACAAAATGCTACACTAACATACCTTCATCGTGGCTAATCCCTGCGTACTACTTCAACTCATAGAAGTGCCTCTCATACTACTCCACTGACATAGACAACAGCTTGAGATCATGAAACTCATGAGCCCTGCGTTGCCTCTAGTGATCTGAGAGGAAGCGAGCCCTGAACCTGTCTAGGAACAACTCCCAAGTAACCATACTGAGATCAAGATGTAACTTCTATTCCTCAAGATGCCACCAAGTAGATGCGAAGCCTCGTAGGTGCATAACTGCGCACCGAGCCTTGTTATTGCTATTGTAGGGGTGCATAGCAAAGCAACGATCTAAGTCAATTAACCAGGTCTCAGCCTCTAGACCTCCTCCAGAACCATCAAAAGTGGGAGGGTGTGCCCTCATTAGATCTCTCATATGGCCTGCTATGACTACATCCTGAACCACATCTGTATCTCTGCGCCTCGGAGACCTCTCTCTCTCCCTCTCAACCTGGTGCACCTCATCTGGCCTAGGTCCCAATCGGTCAAGAATCTCTCCAAGTATATGCTATAACTGACCGTCTAGACCAGGCTGTGCCGGATTCTGGCCACCTAATGGAATGCTGTGAAGACTCTGTTGTTCCTCATGCTCAGAACCATGTGAACTAGGAACTGAGGGGCTTTGCCAGTTTGCTCTACGACCGACACCATGGCCTCTTGCATGGCCACGTCCTCTACCTCGAGGCATAGTTTTGCTTAACAAGATAAAGTACAAAATGAGCTCAAGAGTTGCACGTACGGTAACCTAATGGACTACACTAACCCAAAGACCCTAGCATTTGCAACCTTGGCTTTGATACCAAGTTGTAACGCCCGTCGTGCAAACCCCAGAGAACACACACAATGCAAATAATTTTTTTTTTTAAATAATTAAATTAAACATGCAAAAACATTAAACCATAAACACATAACACATTACATATCATTAACACACTTAGTTCTCTGGGGCACGTGAGGTTACATCGCAACAACTAAACGGAAATAAAGATAATGATTACAACATAACCATTTATTTGTAATAACCATGAATAAGGTTACATCCAATAACCATGATGCAAGAATAATAAACATCGCATAATACATCCATAAGAAATCTCTTAATATAGATACAAATAATCCTAACTATTACATCATTGTTATAAAGTTACATTACAATCTCTGAATAAATGAATTACATTGAATTTCCCGACATGGGGATTCATACAAAAATAATGAAATCTAAAATACAAGTGTAACTAGTACAACTCCACTGCGAAAAGATGAGAAGCCAAGATGCTGATGGGGAACCCAACGGGTGCAGAGCATGTTCCACCCAACCATGTGAATTACAAGTAACTCACCCCCCGTGCTCAGAGGTGACGAGGAAGAGAACCCAACCATGAATGTCAAACTGACTCAACAACAACATGATACAAAACAAGTACAACTCACAGCATACAATGAACAACCATCAATGTTCACAAATCACATAACAAGTTTAAACTAAGAAACTCATCACAATAACATGAAGTATCACCAATTAGCAATCATGAAACAATTTCACAAGAATCAAAAGCATCATAAAGATACATTATCCAGAGGCAACTACAACAAAGCACAAGGGTGTCAAGTGGAGAGTGTCATTGCATAGCTCTCATGGGATTCTCCTGGCCCTTCCTCCAACTGAGGCGCCGGCACCCATCTATGGATCTCCTAGCCCTTCCTCCTAATTGAGGCGCCGACACCATAGGGTAGCTAATGCGGAGCCAATAATCTCTCAGGAAGACGAGACTATGACTTTGCCGTCCACGGCCTTCTCAGTCTATCACTAGTCTATGGTAGCCCTAATGCAAAGATGAGGAATCCAATTTTAATTATCTTGTGTGTTTTTACTACCCACCCCCTAATTTCTATTGTTTAGGTTATCACTTGTTTAACTACTCTTTCATGGGTTATCCTGAGCCCTTCCTCATTCTGAGGCGTCGGCGCCCACGAAGAGCCACTCTCCCTATGACCGCTAGCATATCTCAAAGCAGGCAAGGGTTGAACTAGCACAAATAAGGCACAAAACCAAAACCAGATACATGAGGCATTAACCCTCTCGCAATTACTATTAACCAAAAATCTTAACAAAATCGTTCAACCCTTCCAAGCAAAACCCATTAAGTTCTCAACTCCAAAAAGAAAAAGTTCAAGATGAGATTAACATTCAAAGTAAACAAGCCTCTGGAACAAGGTTTTCACAATATAAAATAGGATTCCCACATCTATACAAGAGCCAACAATAATAGAATGCAATTCAACAAAAATTGAAATCACATGACTCAAGGCACCATACCAATCCTATCACAACTCCAAATAAACGCCCAGTTTAATTTTACTTACCAACACCATTTTTTTTTAATATTATGATTTGATACAAAGTTCCATCATGGTTCAACATGGCTGATAACTTGCTTCCTTTAAATTATCCCATACTTTTAAAATTCATAATTTCCTATACAAAAAAACACAAAACTATATCATTCGCAATTGTAAAATATATCCACAAATAATTCTCTATATTTATATATTTAGTATTCAGTACAAACAACCATTTAATTATAACTATAAAATTAAGACACAGATATACACAGATATATATATATACATACATATATACATATATATATATATATATTTAAAATAAAATAAATCGAATTGATAAACGGGTTTTTAAATAAAAACAAACTAAATAAAAAAAAACAAGAAAAAACATTTATTCAAAAATTTATTTTTCTAAAGCAAGGAATGCCCATACAATGGGTCATGCGCAGTCCAAGGACTGCGCACAGCAGTCCATGTGACTGTTGTGCATAGCAGTCCTACCGATTGTTGCGTACAGCAGTCCATGGGCTGATGTACCCATGGCGGCTGACGCAGGGAGAGGGGAGCGGTACAGCTGCGCCGGCCCTCCCTCCCCATAAAAGCATTAAAATTTTATTTTTATTTTTATTTTTAATATTAAAATGAATTTCCATCCTTTCATTGGCACGAAAAGTCGATGGCCTATACAACCCAAAATAAAAATCGATTTAAACAGAAAAAGTTTTCGAATATGATATTATGCGCACAGAATTTAATTAGTATATATATACATATATATATATACAAAATTTTGTATATATATATATAATGTATTCATTTATAAATTACAGAGGAACAGATATTTCAGTCACAGCACAGAAGACAGAAGGATAGTATAGAACTAATTTATATATATAAATATATATTTATATATATATATATGAATATATATATATATAAAAGATATATTTCATGATTCCCAGAATAAATTTTTTCTAAGGACAGTTATGTGTATTTTCAAGAAAAAACAACCAAAAATTCAATTTAAGATTATAATGTCCATTTTCACAACTCAACATTATTTGATACCAAGATGAAAGAATATTTTTCAGTAGTTTTCTCTATTCAATAAATTTCTCTTTTCTAAGGTTTTATTTCTCTTTCACCAAATAATCTAATTTATTTTTCCTGTTTTCTTAAATCAGAAGACCAGAGAGAAGGAGTAGATTAAAACTTGGAGTCCTGCACTTATTCTAGAATCTGATGGAGATTGTTTCCGACGGTCCTTACGAAGAGCTCCTCCTTCCTGCTTCAAATCTCCTCTGAATCACCATGCTCAAATCTCGAACCCAATCCTATGTTCAGAAGACTCCAGAACAATCACCAGTAACAGGTTGAAAATCCCTTTTCTATAACTCTCCTCACAATACAGCAGAAGATTCCAATATCCTTTCTAAAATTTCAGAATACCCAAACCAATATCTTGTGCAACTTCTGTAACAAATATCCTCTGTGTGTGAAAACTTACAATTTTCCTAATTAAATAAAAGATATTGACAATTTCTTCTAAAAACTCTAAAAATCAAAAATAAAAGAAAATCATTCTTTAAAAGCAAGCTTTTTAATTAGATCTGTATTCTTATTCGTTCTCACAACTTTTCATTCTTTTATTTTTTTTATTTTTGTTTTAATTTTTGTTTTTACAACTTTCTTGCACCTCACATTATCTATCTAATTTAAATAATTTATTCTAATAATTATCCTCCACCAGATAAAAGATTAAAATAATTAAAACACATTTAATATTTAATTATCATTGAATTGAAACACATGACTTTCAAAATAATTAAATCATTTAAATATTTAAATAGCACTTAATCTAACATTAAAAATAAATAACTATTTCAATCACTTAAATAAAATAAATCATAACTTATTAAATGCCACCTTAAATAAAATACGACAAAACACATAACACAAAACACAAATGATGACAATTGCACAAAAATGAACAATACCAAACAAACGAGACGATCTAACATCATGGGATGGGATGACTTCATCGTCACCTCTGTTTCAACATTTAACCGTTGGGCTATTGGTGCTCGCCCTATCCTGCAGAAACAGGTGGAATCGAGACTTGTACCTGCAATACCTGCATACAGATGAAGTCGTGTACATGTGCATACATATATATATATAATCGAAGAATTAAATTAAAGTACTGCATTGTGAGAAGGAATCACAACATAGCAGGGCACTCACAAATGAGTGATGCTATATGGTCCTTCATCACACCTATTCTAACAATTATAATATAATCAATAAATTAATATTTCTAACTAACAATCATCTCATAACATATTTAATTAAATCACTGCATCATATCATAATTCTGAAAATCAACTAATATAACCAACCATAATGTCATATGAAATAATCATGTCCATAATGAAATAACAGCATCATCTAACGTCTAACTAACCAAATCAAACAATAACAATATCATCATAGTATCTGAGTAGCAAAACAAAACATAACACTACTGAGTCCAACTAGCAACCAGGTGGGTTATTACACAAGCCCTTATACAGCCAACCAATATTTTTCCTCCTCTTTGTGTGTAGGTGAATGTGCTTTCAAGGAGCTAGTTGGCAAACAATTTTCTTTGTGAGATCATCCTTGCCACCCTAACTCTTGCATTTTTACTTTATCACATTAGAGAGTATTTTGTTCACTTAATCATGTTATTTTGGCCCTTTAGTAGTAGTTAGCTAGGCCGTTAGCTTTGTTTCCTAGGTTTGACCTTGTCTCCTTAGTTGTTTGTTCATATAGATGATAGTGCACTTGAGAGATGCAAGTACACTACACTTTTGTCCCAAGCTTGTACTTCCATCCTTGGGTAGAGAGCTTCTTGAGGCATAGTGTTGAACCTAAAAAATTGGCTTTCCTATCCCCATCCTATCTTTCAAGTATTTAAGGTGATTGAAGGACTTCGTAGTCCTCATCATTCTTGTCTCACATTTCCTAACACTGCATTAAGTTGAGGTAAGTTAGGGCAGCCTTCCACATGTTAGGGCAGCCTTCCACATCTTGGCCCTCTGTTACCTTGGGCCTTGCATGTGGTGGTCCCGCTCTCTTACATTTTTGGTGAACCTAACGTTAGCCAACATCTATTCATCTGTTGGTGTTGAAACCTCTCCCATGTACTCCGCAACTGTTGTGTTCCTGATTGTTGTGAAGGTTTATGAGTATCACAACCCAGTCTACAAATTCTAGGTATATCATTAGGAGAAGTGTACGAAACCTCCCGATGGAAAGGATGAAGGTCTCTACTGATTTCTCTATAGAAATTTTCTCTAGTCTCGCCATTAGTGTGGTCATGCAAGAGCAGTTGTTAAGGGGAAAATTAGGATTCTCTAATGAGACTAATCACATCCCCACTCCTCCTACGTCTCATATACCATCATCGATAGATGAGCATGATTTTGTTCAAATCCCTTCAGGATACGTCTCTACCCTTAGCAAAGGGTTGGGTTCCTTAGAAAATCACTTGGAAAGAAACCCGAAGATGGCTATAGCCACTTGGGTTTTTAGTAAACTAAAATACATGATTGGAAAAGATTGAATAGGCATAGAATTTATGACTAACATCATCAGTCTAGCTAAAGCATGCGCTCCTTCAAAAAATCTTAGCTTTGTACAAGGAGTCACTTTCGAAGAGCATAAGGTACAGTTAGGAGTATTGATGCCTCCAACATTTGTTTACATGGCTGATATGGTCCCTTCTATCAACATCCCTTTTGTCTCTGAACAACCTCAAACTATCAAAGTAAATAAGGTCCCCTTGGGATTTAGCTTCAACCCTCCTCTCACCTCTAGTGGTGGAGGCTTTAGTGGGATGAGTGGTGGGGCCTTTGGTAGTGGTGGTGGATTTAGTAGCAAAGGCAATGCTAGTGGAGGCGGTTCTAGTGGAGGTTAGAAAAATTGTTAGAAATAAGGCTAGACTTGTGTGTAGAGGCTACTCACAAGTGGAAGGAATAGATTTTGAGGAGAAATTTTCTTAGATGGCAAGAATGGAGGCCATTAGGATGTTTTCGGCCTTTGTAGCATGGTTTTTTTTTGGAACCAAACTTGATCTTACCACTTACCTATGAATTTTCTAGAATTAAATAATTAGCAAGGGTAAGGATTGTCCAATACATAAGTAAGGATTATGAGACCCTTACTTCTTCACTTCGGGCTCTGTGAAACCCAGGAGGGTAATCCTTATTATGTTCATATGATATTCATTTAATTAAGAACGTTTCTACACATAGATAAATTTCTATGAATGTAAATAGACAACATTCATTAAAGATTCGACTAATCTTTTAAAAAATTACTATCTATTGCAAGGAATAAAAAGGTAATTCAAATTGATACATTGCAATTGAAATATTTTTAGATGATTTTCACTCTCATTTTGAGCCCTTGGTCAAGTGAAAAACTAACTCATTTGTCTTTATGGTAACCAAATGAAAAGACTAGTGCTTGTTCCTAGGGTAATGGAGTCATGTTCATAATAACCAGTAATACCTTAGAAATTTGAACCAGTAATTGGACTATAGATATACTGCATTACAGTATTCAACTCACTATGCCTATAACCTAAATACTTATCAATCCTATGCTATTTCCTTACAAATATAGGGCCTCACTTTAGCATTTAATCAATTCCTTCAATTGAAGTAGAAATGGAATCAACCATTCAATTAAAATAATTGAAGACAAACGAAAGGATCATTAACAATTTCATTCATAACAAGGAAGAAAATTACATACGAGAGAATATGATTAGGAACTAACACTTTCATTTATAAACTGTTGCTACAATAAAACTAT
Organism: Sequoia sempervirens; assembly: GCA_007258455.2. Classification (NCBI taxonomy): domain Eukaryota; kingdom Viridiplantae; phylum Streptophyta; class Pinopsida; order Cupressales; family Cupressaceae; genus Sequoia; species Sequoia sempervirens. Next base: position 238,695,957 of record VDFB02000002.1, read on the forward strand.
TTGAGATCATTACAAACTCACTTACACCCGACTCCTTACTAGACTATTCATCTATACATTGATTTACATTCTTCTCTTTCACGAGCTTAGTTTTCCCACTTAGACCATTCTGAGACTCAAAACTCAAAACCTCCTTTGTAATCAGCCCTAAAATCCCTTTTATAGAACAAGGAAGCAACAAGCAACCGATTTAATTACAATGGCATTTCATTTAAAGTTTAGAAACATCCCAAATGGTTATACATAATTATTTCAAAACAAAGGAGAGTAAAAGGAAAAACTCCATGTAATTCTGTTGAAGCAGACCGACCAACCTTCCAATAGGTGTAGTTCATTGATGTAGTGGTGCCAAAATAACTTGTCTTTGTTGACCAAAGAATATTCTCCATTAGTAGCCAAAGAAAAAATTTATATAGTACTCGGAAAAGGTATACTTGCCATCGAATTTAATGAGTCCAACACCTCTCCTTCACATGAGCCAAAAGTATTTCCACATCACCATTAAAGATAAAAAATCACAGATATGCTAAAGAGAACAATCTTGATGTAGTGGAAATGGTGTCATAAAAAACAAAAATAGGGCAAGGAAACTACTCTGAGTCGTCAACATCAGAGTATGCTCATCCGCTCATTGTTCATGATGAAAGTGGAGGAACCATCACTCCTCCCTCACTAGAGTCTTCATATGGCACTAGGGAAAGAAGGTAATGGCTTTACTCTGGGTCTGCATCACCTCTACCATTGGAAGGGTTGTTTGAAACCTTAATGGGAGAATTGTGTCTCCCCAGGTATTCCTTATCATACTTGTTTCTCTTATTTTCTCTCTTCATAGGCTCAACTAATTCCTTCCCTTTAAATTTGACCAATTCTTCTAAAATAGTCCTACTTCTCAAATTATATGTGCTTTTGATAATATTCTTCTTATTTTTACTTCAAGCATTTCTCCTACCCTTTAGTGTTGTAGAAGTCCCATATACTTCTTGCTTAGCCATAGATATATCCTCTTGAAATTCAAACACACTAAGTCCCTTGGACCTCCTAGTTGGCTGAATAGACACACTTGACTTACCCATTTTCACAAGACACAAGGTAAAGGCTAGAAAATCTAAATTGTAAGGAGACTTGCTGGTTTAAGCTCATGAATTGAACTTGCAAAAAAGAAAACTCACAAACCCAAACAATTTCAACTAGCCCCAGTGAAAATTATAGTCAATCAAAACTCTTACTATCCCAAAAATATGAAACTCCCAAACAAACTAATGCATGAATCAAACATAGCTCATATGAAAAAAAACTCACCTAGGACAAACACTTCAATGCAATTAAAAGACTAAAACTCACACCCTTCCTCTCTATCTCACACTACTCAATTCATGAAGACTGCAAATGGTGAGATGAAACAAAAGGCAATCTACATTAAGTAGAAAATTCAAAGTGTGTAGCAATTAATGATTCAGAAGAACTTCATGTGAGTGAGATGACAACTTAGTTGGTCAGCTTTGAATTTGGACCATTGATCTTCTCAGATTTAAAACACTATCAATGAAAATACTCAAGCATTGTTTTTTCCTTTTACAACTTGCCTCAAAAATGACGATACCATCTTAGAAAGTTACCATGTTTTCCCTAACTTCATTAGTCATCTTTAATTTGACAATTATCATGTGTCACCACCCTGGTCTATGCCTTTTCATTTATATCAATGAAGTACAAAGAGCCGCCATTTGAAGAGAATGCTCCCTAAAACAACACATCATGTGTCGCAAGTCTGCTCTACCCTTTTAGAATTTAACTAGTGATGAGAACATTGGTGCAATGAAACTTAGATTGCTAGATCACTATCCCTTTTGGAGATCTTCACCTTGCATCATGCGTCACTGATTTATGCTTCAAATTCTAAATCATATTAGTGACAGATGAAAAACAATGATGCATCATCTTTTGAAATCAATGGTCACCAACATATCGCTCATTCTCCCCCTTTCAAAATAGTGATGGAAAGATATACAAAGAGCCCCAAGGTTATTGCTCATCACAAATTTGAAATTCAAAGCTTGGGACAAATCTGCGATGAGCAATAGGAGAAAATACAAAAAGAATCAAGGGTCATCGCACATCACTAATTCACATTATAAAACTTATGAGCAATTAGGGATGAAAGAGTTCCTATTGATACAAAGAGAAACTTACACATCGCACATCACTTATTTAAAAAAATATTATGAAAGCCATTCATGATGAGTGATAAATGTAAATGGTAGATGAGACTTAAGTGACATATTTTTGCACATGCTCACAACTTGTTATGAGAAAGGGGACCACCTAGGAAAACATATAAAAAGGCCTTAAAATATTTTAAAACATATTATTTCAATAGGATTAGAAAGGCCAAATAATATCATTCTATAAACCTTATACAATAAAATAATATTGAGTCGAGGCATAAGGGGTCGATTACTCCACGAGCTCTAATGACTCAAGATGTTTTGGCATGAATGGAAATGGGTGATACAAGTTCAATGATATATCATAACATTGACAAGGGATTTGATTTTAAGGGTTTCTTAGGATAGATTTTGACAGCAAAATCCCAATACAATATCAATGGGCAGAACTCTAAGTCCAGACATTTGAAACTGACTAAAATTTGTAGAGTTTAGGAATAGAACCAAAACATTTTTAGGGGTTCCATCATAGTACATAAGGACTTCAAATTATATCAGATGGATGTAAATTCTACATTTTTTAATGGTGAGTTAGACGAAGAGGTGTACATTAAGCAACCAAAACAATTTTAGTTATTAGAAGATCCAAAAATGGTCTTCAAATTTAGGAAGGCCTTGTATGAACTCAAGCAGACTCCTAGATCCTGGTATGCAAGATTAGACATGTGTTACCCATCAATTTTTGATATGAAAACATGCAATTTTTCCCTCTTGAACCAAATAGGTTTTCATCCCCCACTTTTGATAAGCATCTGAGAGGTCATTATTTTTGTGGTTTTCATAACCATATGGCTAAGTTCTAAAGTTTTAGAATCACTTGACCGCCTGATCTAGCTCCCTTTGACATTGGAGGTAATCAACATATCGAATGTTCCTAAAAGTTCAAAACTCCTGATATGTGGTTCGATGTTTCCACTTTTCTGTGATCCCATGACTCTATGGAAGATCTCTCAACTTTCAAGGCATCGACGGTTCATTTAATGGTTTGTACGAATTTAATCTTAAGTATCTTTTCTCAAGAAATACACCCATGATGCATTAATATTGCTATTAAATAACAAGTCTAATGAACTGAATTTTCTGAGGTGGCCACAATTTTTATTGAATAAAAAGCCTTTATTTTCTACCATTTGAAATAAGCAGTTGGTACACAAAGAAAGGTGGTGGTACTCTCGAGCTTAATTTACCAGAACATCTTTAAAAATGGTGGTTCCTACAATCGATGGGGTTTGGGATGATGAACCTTTTCCTATCCTGCAACCTGATTTGAATTGGCCTGAAGAGGAGAAAATTGACATCATCTCTCAAATGCACATAATGGCATGGAAGGAGAAAACTAGCTATGTCAAATACAACAGGGTAATTCTTGTTTTAGAAGAAGAAGAAGAAGAATGTGCTAAGCTTCACAACCTCTTTATAGAAATTCAACTGGAAGTGGATAGAGCTCATGTCTCGAGGGCAGTTTAATTTCTCTGGTCCTGCATGCATGTAATCTTTTAATTTTGGTAGTGGTAATAGTAATTTTGGTAATGAAACAGTTTATGTTTCAAACTTGTTTCTTGATAATGGTCACTTTCATGGATAGTTATTTTCCAAAAATGAACGGTTTTATTTTTGGGTTATATATTTTGGATCTTGTGAAACCCCATGAGTGGAGGAGATAGAGAAAAGTTAGAAAAAAAGTAAGATGAAGAAGAAAACAACATGATTTTCCTTTCAGCACATTTTTTATTGTATAGGGGTGTTGTGCCTATGAACTCACATTTTGGCATTGGAGAAATAAAAGAGATATTTATGAATCTATGTATTTATTAATGTTTTCTTTGATTGTGAATGAACTGTGATTCTTTGAAATTGCTCTTCAATGGGTCAGTGTAGGATCATGGGGGTACAAAGTAGGCCTCTAAGTGGTGATGAAAATTTAGAAAATCAGAGTTAGGCAACTTGACATAAAAATTTGAATAGGTTATTAACATAATTTGAATAATATGTAAGAACAAAAGTTGTAGAAAATTGAATGTAGTTTCTAGGCTACTAGTCCTTTTTTGGAAAAACATAATTTTTTTTTTGAGAAAATTTTAAATTTCAATACAGTGGTACTAAATTTTTAGGAAAAAGATAAGAAGCAGGTGTATATCTAACCACCCTAAGTACAAGAAAAACATAAAAAAAAATTGAATTTTTAAATATAAGTAGAGGACACATGCCCAAATGTGTTAAATTTTTTTTTGTATTTTTTTTCCATGTAAATAATTAGTTGTGACTTTTTTATTAGAACTTTTTAGAATTATTAAAACGCTTGTGTTTGACCACCATAACTTGGTCAAAAAATTATGATTTTTATTTTTATTCTATGGTATGTGAAGCATATAATGTGGTGCATCTTGTAGATTCAAAAAATGATAAGTAGTTTGAAAGTTATAAATGTTTTTCAATCAACCTATCAATCAGGAATTTAGACGTAATGTACATAGAAAATCAATAATAATTATTTATTAAATTCAAAATAAGGAAAAATTTATATTGGTAGAAAGCTAACATTTTTTCCTATAAACCCTTTTTGTTTGATGAAATTTGGGTAAAAAAAGGTTATCAGCCATAAGGGAAAACTTCAAAAAACTAAACAAATTTTCAAAAACATGTTTTTTGGGTTGACTTTCCAGGTCGGGCAATCCCAAACCAAATCCCAAGCCAATATTCATTTTGGTTACCAAAATAGATATCCATTTTATTTTTCAAAATAGATATTCATTACTAAACAGATATCTGTTATTAGATGAATATTCGTTATTAAATGGATATCCATTAGTTATATTTTCTTATATTATTTATAATGCATAATATTATATAATATGCATTATATATAATATCTATTATGTATTTATAATATATAACATTAATTATTATATAATATATTGTATAATATATTATATTATATATTATATTATACATTATTATATTATATATTATACAGTATATATTATATATTATATATTATATTGTATACTATATAGTGTTGGTGTGAATAAATGTCTTGTACCTAGCTAATTCATTCACTAGGTAATTAAGGAACATATTCACATGTTAAGTTTACTTAGGAAAAAAATTATTTCTAGAAGTCTTAGTTGGCATTTCTAGAATTTATCTTATCTAGCCAGGATGCATCATTTCCTAGGTGATTAGGTTGTTGGTTGTCTCATGTCATAGGATTATGACATTTGTAAAAATCATCTTCATTACTACATTTCAACCTTTCCTATATAAGCAAGGTATCTCATGTACATTTGCATATCAATTCAATCAATATTCAGCCATTAATCAATCTTGCATTGTGAAGCAAGCTTTCTTGCCATTCTCTCTCTTGTGGAAGTGGTTTTGGTCACAACTGTTCTTGGGGGTGTTGGGGAGTCACCATTTACTATATATATTATATATTATTATATTAATTATTATATATAGTATATAGTATATATATGAAATATTATATATTATATTAATATTATGTAATATATATTATATAATATATTTAATATGTAGTATATATTATATATTTATTGATATGCAGCCAATTCACAAGAAAGAGAGAGAGGGAGTGGGAGGGACTTGAGAGAGAGGGAGTGAAAGACCTTAGAGGGACGGGGAGAGAGAGCTGAGAGGGAGAGAGACAAAGAGAGATAGAGAGAGAGACTTTAGAGGGAGAGAGGGAGAGAGTCTTGAGAGGGAGAGGGAGAGAGATGGAGAGAGAGAGGGAATCTTGAGATGGAAAGAAAAGACTTGGAGGAGAGAGAGAGAGAGAGGGAGATTCCAAGAGAGAGACTTGAGAGAGATAGAGGGGGGCCTGAGAGTGAGAGGGAGAGAGAGAGAAAGAGATAAAGACTTAAGAGGGAGAGAGAAGAGTTGAGAGGGAGAGGGAGAGGAGGAAAAGAGGGAGAGAGAGAGATGGTGAGAAAGACTTGAGAGGGAGAGAGAGGGGGAGAGAGGGAGAGAGAGATAGAGAGTCTTGAGAGAGTAAGAGGGAGGGAGAGAGAGAGAGACTTGATCTAGGGAGAGATAAAGACTTGAGAGGGAGAGAGGGAGGGAGAGAGGAAGCTCTAAGATACTTGAGAGAGAGAGGGGTGGGACGGACCTAAGAGTGAGAGGGAGAGACATATAGAGAGTTGAGATGAAGAGAGGGAGGGAGAAAAAGGGAGAGATAGGGAGAGAGAGAGAGAGGGGGGATAGAGGGAGAGAGGGATAGAGAAAGAGAGAGTTGAGAGGAAGAGTGTTTTCTCATGTTGGGACCCTGTATAATAAGAAGTGATGCAACCATAAAAAAAAAACCATTACAACTCAATTCAACATTCATGCCATTAAAACCTTCAAGTTTAATAACATGTCATTAGATTTTTCATGTAAAAGGTATAAAATCATCATGAATAAGAATCACTATCTTCCAATCATGATACATAAACAAGAACATTATGTACACCAAAGGGGTTTGATGCAACTTTCAAACAAAATCCTTAGAAGACATCAAGATATGTGTTAATTAGATTGTTCATGTCAAATCTATGCAATAATTATGATCAACAAATAAGACATCAGACAACCATGATGCATGAATAAACACTATATATGCACACTATATATGAACACACACTAAATTAATAGATTATTTAATATTTATTACTAATTTTTTGTCTCATCATTATACTATTATATTCATAAATTCAACACTAAAATTATCCATCCAATCAAATTATTTATAAACTATCCATCCAAAATCAATTTATTTATAAATATAAGATCATTGTCTTAATAAAGTTTTGTGTCTCTCAGTTGCATCTATTCATTTCTTTGTGTTTTCCTCTTTAGATTGGGACTGTCTCAATTCCTCTAGCCATCGTTGATGCTCATCGAGTCCACTTCCATGGACCTAACCGCATCAACAACAATTTGCATTCTTGATGCAAAACGCCTCAATAATGGGTGAACACATTATTCATGTTGAATAGCATTAACTTGATCCTAAATGGTTCTAGCATTCACATCGACTTTTTCTCGAAAGTGAGCACCATTGAATGCAGGTGGTGGAGGTGGAGTGGTTGGAGCTAGAGGGTGTGGATCCATGATTTAGATCTATAAGTGAACCTGCATTAAATTTGTAATTTGAAAATGTAAGATACATGTTTAAAAATCCCCTTAAACCATTCAATATAAATGACTTAATTGAATACAAATGAAAAAATGTGTAAAGCTCATTTACATCTAAGGAATGTAAATGGAAAAAAATAATTGTTTTAAAGTGATGTGAAATCTCATTTAAAATTACATTAATTTTTTTTACCTCACTCCAATGTGGAAGTGATAAGCTCCAAATTGATTCAACAAAGGTGGAAGTGTTAAGCTCCAAATTTACAATACTTAGTGACTTTGTATACATAGTAATGGTTAAACAAAACTTGTCCCTACAGCCATAGGGAAATGGGAAAAGTTAATGGGAAATAATCGATGGGTTATGTAGGAGGCTATCATTTGTATCATATACAAATGATAGCCTCCTACATAACCCATCGATTATTACCCATTCACTTTGCCCATTTCCCTATGGTTCCAAGGACAAGTTTTGTTTGGTTAGTATTAACAATGGATCTACATTCACTAAACATATGAAATTTAGAGCACTTCCAACAAGGATCCTTTCTATTTTGAGAACTGAGGAGAATCAAAACAATTAAAAAATTAAAAAACAAATTGTTTAGTAAAGAAATACTAACTTAAGAATAAGAAACAAAGCAAGAATTTAAGAAACATGAGAATAAGTGATAAAGAAGGAAAAATGGACAAGAATCTAAAATAGTTTTAGAAAATGTAGAAAGGGGGTAATGAAAGTTTTATTTTATGGTTTTTTAGTATGGTAGGTTCAATTTTATGTTTTTTTTCTACTAATCAAGGTTTAATTTTTTTGTTTGATACTTTTTTTCCACTAACTAGGGTTTCAAAAAAAAATTGTAAGTTTAGATAGAAATGAAAAAATTGAATAAAACTACAAAAAATGCAAAAAAAAATTAAATTAATCACTAATTAGCAAAAAAAATTGAAAAAATGCAAAAAACACATACCTGGAACTCGTTGGAGGTCGCTGCTCGACTATTGCATTGTGAAAATGAGGCAGGGTTCATGAAAATGAGGAATATTTCATGTTATAAAGTCCTCAACAAAATGGATATCTGCTATAAATGAATATTTGTTTTGTAAAACTTTATTATATTCCCATGTGGCTTCAAATCTAATGCAATAAAAAATGGATATCTGATCTGTTGGTTTCCAAATCAACAGATGCAATGAGTCTTAAAGAGTAGCCACTCTCTCATATTCAAATTCAACGGGTTGATATGGCCAACGAACAAGATTCAATCAAAGAGACTAAAATCTTCTACACTTCTTGTTCTGTTAAACCAGTGAGGGTAATCCCAATCAATATACTTATCGATACTTGTGTGCTAAAGTATCAAATACACTGTAAACAAATGTTTCTCCTTCAATTGTTTGAATGACATAGTACCCTAAAGGTTTGGTTGACCTTCATAGTAGTGTTTAATTCAAACCTGAGAGATGTAGAGCATAAAATTCTACACACAAACAAACTGGGACTGATAAGTAAATTTGATTTAAAAGTTGTAGTTGCTCACAACCAGTTTCATGAAACTCCAACATTAAGAGACCAATGCTATATTATAGGGTGGAGTCATCTAAACGATGTAATTTAAAACCTAACACAACATTCAATATGTCATAATCATATCTATCAGATGATGCATTACACCATTGATATTCAACAGCTAAACTAGTTATACTTAGCAATCCTAGCAAACTATTGCATAAACCTTCATTTGTGTTACAACAAATTAACTCACTCTTTGTATGGGAGTAATAACATCAAATAAACATATATGGAAAGATAAAAAGCTGAATAATAACAATCTTTGATCCTCATATTCAGAATTTATGCAAAGTCAACAATGGAGACAACTAGTCTGGAATGATATGTCATTTATATTCAACTATGACTATGTTGTAATTACATTCTTCATTCCAAAACTCGGACTACTTCAGAGACCCAAAAACTAGCAATATACATTAAACCCCTATTACAAAATGTTCCCATGAAAACTAAACAATGTGTAACCCTCCTTTTAGAAACATAAAATCTGCACTTATAGAAAGCGCAAAACCCTAAATGGAGATCTTCCGATGACATCTAGCACATTTAGGTACACAAATCAATAATTTCCTTTGCTTGAAGAACAATCTTCAACCTACTCTTTGTTTTCTTCCTCCTCACTCCACTGCCTTGCAACAGAAAAATATTCCCCCTTGTGAAGACTTCATTCTTCATAATTATGTTCCATAGCTTTAAAAAATCTTTTTTTGAAAGATAAAATTTTTTTTCATGAAAATATTTCACTTTCTATTCACCACTTTGTTGTAAAAATCCCTTTCACCTATTCATTTTTCACTTTCATTTCCTAGCAATGCAAACCCCTTTTACATGTTTGTGAAAAAACTCCATGAAATATTTTAGCTCTGCCCAACACTTTGAAATTTATTTTATTCATTTCATAGCAATAAAATATTTACCCAAGCCTCTTCAAAATTATTTTCTAGCCACTTAAACAAAGTGATTTTAATTTATGGAGGTTCAAACTTTATCACTTGGGCTGTAAAAAATTTTACCCTCGTGCAATTGCTTTTGAAATCAACTCTCCACCATAAAGAAACCATAATAATATTTGAAAATAAATCTTGGGCCCCACCATCATTCACTCAAACTTTACCCAAGCCTCCATCATGCATCGCCCATTTATTTAGAAATGGAGATGAAAAATAGCGATGGGAAAAGTCCTTATTTTAATTTGTACCTTAAGCTGCAAAAACCATTTACTTGGGCACTTTATTTTTCACCCTCATGCCTTAATTTATTCTCCAACCATTTTTACCATTCAAATTCATCAAAAGATAAATTTAAAACATATGTATGAGTCCATCACCGCTTTACAAACTTTACAAACACCATCGCACATCTCCCATTTATTTAGAAAATGACAAAAAAAAATAGCAATTCCTAAGAGAAAGCATATCATCACCAATCGCTAATTCATTCAAGAAGAGGTGACCTCAACCATCGTGAATGCAAAATGGAACATAAAAGTAAAACAACGATGCGCCATCAGGGGAATCCCACTGCTTAGCTCTATTTCACGTTCTATTGTTCCACCTTGAATATTGGCAGCCATAGCTAGAGAAAATGTGGAGGTCATTTTTCTTGATGCAGGGGCGTTTTAATGGTTGTAGGCACCCAAAACTCATCACAAACTTGAAAAAAATTGCTTCCCTGGTATTAGTAATGATCAATGGGTGATTTCAGACCATGGAGTAGCAATTTTGAGCCCTTAAAAACCCCCAAAAATGTGTCAGAAAGCAAAAAACGTGATTAACATTCCTCATTTAGACAATACACACTTGAATCTGTTCAAAACGCCTCAAAGGAATTTCCATTCGGTGTTGCCACAATAGTGGTTTACACTTTTTGGGAGATTCTATTTTTTTGCTGAAATCACATATTTTTAGAAAATATAATGATTTAAGCCTTGACAACTTCCATTTAAAGGATTCCAATTGAAGAATGTTTGATCAAACCACCTTAGACCAATCCCCCTTGGATAGAACCCCGCTAGTTTTAAACCATACTTATAACGAAGTCTGTTTTACACCTATCAAAATGCTGATAAAAAAACACCTTTGATTTGCCATTTGGGGGATCAAATGAATTCATTTAAAATTTATTTTTTGTAAGTATGTATTCCTTATTATAAGATTCTAAAAAATTATAATTTTAATTAAATTGAATTTGATTATTATATTTATTTTTTATTTCTTGTGAATGTAGGTTTTTCACAAAAAATCAAGTTCTCTGCTCTACACATGTGGAAAAATAGAAGATTATCAAAAAAAAAATTGAAAAATATGAGTGCACCAGACATTGAAGTCCTTGATCCTACAAAAAAAAAAAATTGAATTTTGATACATACAAAAAAAGTTACGCGTTATACGGTCACGCTATGTCTGAATTGTAATTGGTTTGACTTCAAAATTTGATTAAAGAAAAATATTCAATAAAAAAATATCTAACCAAATGGAAGCACTAGATATTAGAGTTACAAATCTAAATTTGAAAGAATTATAATTTAATCCTTCATGTAAAAAAAGTTATGCATTATACGGTGAGCATCACTTTTTAAAATTGTTGTTTTCTGAAAAAAACTAGTTTTCAAGGGAGATGGAAAAAGAAGTGCAATCTAATTCCAATTTTTTTGAAAAAAATATATTCAGAATCTACAAACAAAATTTTATGAAACTCTAGTATTCATCATCTTCAAATTCCTCATGGTTCAACTGCTATAGGTGCTTGAAAGTGAAGATTTAGTTAAAAAAAATTATTTCAGTGTCCAGTTTGGCCAAAAATTATAAACCACTATTGTGGGATCACCCATGAAGATCAAGAGGTGCCAAATATTTCATGCAATACAGAAAAATATCAAAATCTGCCTAGAAATGGTGATATTGCTCCATCGCTAATAAGATGTGAGAACAAGTTTTGAAATCCAATAAGATGTTGAGAACATGCTCCATCACCAATGTGCTGAGGAAAAGAGCTTTTGAATCCATGATGGGCAATGAGAAGCAGCCACCATCACTGATGGTTGATTTGAAATAGAAAAGAGACTTGAAACCAATAATGGGCAATGAGTTCTCCGTGCAGTAGTGGAAGCCGTGAAAGCCACTTTTCAGCCAATCACAAGCAAGAATTAAACTTTCTTTTTCTCCAAAAAATTTGGAATTTTATTTTGTGTTTTCCCTAAATGCATTTTTCACATTTCCACAACATTTAAAATATTTAAAATATTTTAAACATTAGTATTTGAAACATTAGAAAAATTGCAAATTCTAATTATGCCCGTAGGCCAAACGGAGAAATTCCACTGCGCAGAAATGATGATACCTGCAGACAATATTTTTTGTGTGCAGCCATAATCAATTATTTAGAGAAAACCCATTTCCTCAAATTTTTCCTAGCCATAAAAAATCTAGTACCTCCTTTGTAAATTGTTCCTTGGGACGTGTTCACCACAATAGAAGTACATTAAAATAATGTATCAAATGACCTCCAATATTGATGAAAACCAAGCTATAGAGTTTTTAGACCAAAGCAAGAAATGGGTTGTCATTATATTTTAAAAATTTAAAACTTTTCGAGACACCATTTTTTGCCATGTCATGATTAGAAAGCAATTAAATAACCCATCAGAACTTATCCTAGAGGCATGAAATTTAATAGACATGTATAAATTCAACCAAATAATGCAATACAATAAACAATTTGACAAAAGAGACCCTAAATTGAAAGTTATTCAATGTCAAAGTTGCTTAGTCAACCATTTCTGCAACTACGCATGTTCAAAACCAATCAGGGCTCCCAAAGTCACCACTTTGACAAATATCAAAACAACTTCTAGGGGGATTTCATTGGAAACATAAGCTCATCTAGGCAAACTGAGTTTGTGTGCAAAAATTATTTGCTTCAGTCATTCCTCTTCACAAGATCTTAGGGGTCAAAGATGACCACATTGAAACATTGTCAGAAATGCAAATGTAAAACAAAGCAAACTGCATTTACTTTTGATCTCAAAAATATATCAAATTTGATCATGAGACTCTTAAATCAAACAAGGGTGTACATGAATGTGAGGAGAATGGAGAGAAAAAATCCATTTGGCATGAAAATCAACAGGTTTCAAATTGTGACCTTCCAAAGTAGGTCACTCGGGAAGATTTTGTAGGTGCACTTCTAAATGTTCAAAGGAAAAAATTTCAATATGGGCACTTCAAATTTGAAAATTTGAAGGTGCCATCAGTGGCTCCAACTGGGGGTGTATGCCCCTTGTGGGCATAGCAAGAATTTAGATCGTCTAGAGAAGCAAACCAAGTGATGTATCCATTGGGCATTCTAAACTGCTCCTTTATGCAACATAGGAACTCATTTTCCAAACTTCATTTGGAGGCCCCAGGCCCCCAAAAATGAAGTACCAATCCTTACCTCTATCAAACACCTTGTTCTCTATTATTTGTATTAGGCCAAGTCTGAAGACACTTCCATGAACTGCGCACAAACTAACCTTGTCACTAGCATTGCCATTGACCATCACTACCATATGTCTAAACTTACCACTGTCACTGTTATCCATGTCAATCTACAATCTGCAATCAGACAGTAACAGAAAACATTTATCATCACATCACACATGTGTGTTATATTCATAACATGAAACATGTTCATACTGAAAATAACATTCCTTGTTATTCATCTCATTGTCATGCTCCATCAAGTTTCCTCCAAAATGAATCAGAAACTAAAAGCATTCATACTCTTCCAGGTAGTTGGCATCTTGATACTCAACCTTATCTTCAACATCTGTATCAAATGTAAAATATTCATAAGCAATTCCCTCAAGGAACTCATCAATGTATTGATTTGTTTGCTCAAGACCACATCCTAACCCTGTGTCAAATGCATCATTAGAATCCTCAACAAAGAGTGGATTATCTCTACACCAATAAGGATCATTATTTCTCATCTCTAGTGAAGATGGAGGCTCATCAAAGAATGGGTTTTATATTACATTTATCTTTGACATAAATATTTTTGCCTCCACACAAAGATTTGAATCTTCCATAGATCATCAATGTATTCTAAATCATTGCAATCACTAGAAAAGCATACAAACAGATTTTCAACTTCATTTTCATCATCAGTGGTTGACATCTCTAACTAATATTTTGAAAACCATTAATAAGAACATTGTTCCTTCTCAAACAAACATGTATTCCCATCATTATTAGCGTATTTCTCATCTACAACAAATGATTATATCTCTTCATAAGCACAATCACAATCAACAAAAAATTTACCATACTCAATGCCACCATCATTACTACAACAAGAGGGTTCATCAATATTGCAACTATGTTCAAAATTATCAGATTGAATGCTTATTCTTACCTCTTCCATAGGATCATAGGTACTAGAATCATCACAAGAATTGAAACCATTCATTTTATTTGCTCCATTGAGCTATTTATCTTCAACATTTTCTCTACTCTCTTATTCATGTGATATCTCATTTCCTGACTCATATGGAGTAGTACAATTATTATCATTGCAAGTTGAAGACATTTTAGTCTCTTGGTCAAACTTGATAGTCTTCAACTCCTTTGGCAGAGCACTCAAACCTGGTTCTAAGATTCATAAAATAAATCAACACACACTAAATTTTCGGGTTTATAACACTCAAGAATTGCAGCCAAAGTATCCATAAATATTGCATAGAGATCATATGATGATTCTCCTTCATGTTTCCTTATGCAATAAAAGGCTTGAGCAGAGACTGCATGATCACAAATGCATGCAGCTTCTTCACAATGTGTTTGGGGCTCTATGTGATCATCATTATGGAATGATGTGTAAGCTAAAAGAATGGGGGTGTAAGTGTTCTATCCTTCACTTTCAATGTTGACATACACCTTTCATCAGCATTTGGTGCCTCAGAGCAACAAACACTTGTAGACACATAACTCCTCTATATTCCATATTTCAAATTGTTTTCAATGTTCATGGCTACCCCATAGGCTTCATGCAAGGTTTTGGGATCTTTATCTCTTAGCAGATAGCTCATCTTATTATCAAAAGCTCCCAAATACACAACCAAACATACTTTATCACTTAGTTCCAAAACATTAGGAATGTCCCTTAATGTTTTAGAAAATCTCTAATTAAATTTTGGGACTAGCTCATCCTCTTCTTTCTCAATGCTCATAAATTTAATGAGCAACTAACTAGCACTAATTCTTTCACCAAATTGCTCCATGAACACTGCTTTGAACTCATTCCAAGAATAGATAGAGCATGTTGGTAAATCAAAGAACCAATCTCTTGCATCTCCTTTTAAAGACTGAAGAAACAACTTTATAATCACATCCTCATGATCTATCTCATAGTCATCAATTAAATTTTTGAACTCATGTATATGCTTTCTTATTGATTCACTCTATGTACCACTGAATTTTGGTAGCTCATTTCTGATTTCAAATGGAATAAAATTTGGGTAACCATTAATGCTACTGAAATTGATGCCTCTATATCTTTCATTGTTGAAACTTCTCTTAGTACATGACAGGGGCTAAGGACTATGCATTGTTACATTTGGGTCCACACAGGGATGCCTAAGGTGATAATACATTTTCTTGCAGATCTATAAGCCTTCTTACACTATGCAATTACACTGGACAACTCAAACTTCTTTTACAATTTGATCTTAAGCTCTTACAATACAAATTCTTATCTTCAACTTGCTCAAGATCTCCTAAATGAATTTCTTCAAGAACATTGCATACATAGCTCTATAAATAAATATGTCATTTAGTAATATAGATGTATGTAAGCCTATCACTATTATTCCCTTAGTGCTTATTTTCACTCAATAGGGAATCAGTTTTTTCAAGTCTTACAAATATGGTTTTCATATACAAATTTATCTTTCTTGAAAACCAAAAATTGAAGAATACCTAGATATGTTGTAGCAAAGGGTTCTTCTTCCTGATTGGAAGCGTGTGCAAATCAAAAACATTCTTCACATCTTCATCAAGTTATTTTGACAAAGTCACCACCTCTTTTCACAGAGGATTGACCTTCAAGTAATATGAAGCTCCTTCAAAGATGAATGTCCTTCTAGGTTTTTTCCCATAGTAGAGCACCACAGATCATGCAACCTTCAAGTTCACTGCAACAACTTCACCTCTAGTTCTGAAAACTTTTCTATCTGAACCAGATGTTTAGATTCAACAAATCCTTGACTCTATGATGTAACATTCTACATCTAGAGATTCAAATTCCTCCCCAGCAGAGTCGCCAATCTATTGGTTCCCAAATCAACAGATGCAATGAGTCCTAAAGAGTGGCCACTCTCTCATATTCATACTCAACGGGTTGATATGGCCAACGAACAAGATTCATTCAAGGAGACTGAAATCTTCTACACTTTTGGTTCTGTTAAACCAAGGAGGGTAATCCCAATCAATATATTTATAGATACTTGTGTCCTAAAGTATCAAATACATTGTAAGCAGATGTTTCTCCTTCAATTGTTTGAATGACACAATACCCTAAAGGTTTGGCTAACCTTCATAGCAATGTTTAATTCAAACCTAAGAGATGTAGAGCCTTAAATTCTACACACAAACTAACTGCGACCGAGAAGTAAATTTGATTTAAAAGTTGTAGTTGCTCACAACCAGTTTCAAGAAACTCCAACATTAAGAGACCAATGCTATATCATGGGGTGGATTCATCTAAACCATGTAATTTAAAATCTAACACAACATTCAATGTGTCATAATCATATCTATCAAATTATGCTTTACACCATTGATATTCAACAACTAAACTAGTTATACTTAGCAATCCTAGCACACTACTGCATAAAACTTCATTTGTGTTACTACAAATTAACTCATTCTTTGTATGAGAGTAATAACATTAATTAAACATACAGAGAAAGACAAGAAGCTGAATAATAACAATCTTTGATCACTCATATTCAGAATTTATGCAAAGTGAACAATGGAGAGAACTAGTCTAGAATGATATGTCATTTATATTCAACTATGACTATGTTGTAATTACATTCTTCATTCCAAAACTCAGACTACTCCAGAGACCTGAAAACTAGCAATATACATTAAACCCATGTTACAAAATGTTCCTTTGAAAACTAAACAATGTGCAACCCTCCTTTCAGAGACAAAAAATCTACACTTAAAGAAAGTTCAAAACCCTAAATGGAGATCTTCTAATGTCACCTGGCACATTCAGGTCCACATATCAATAACTGTCTTTGCTTATAGAATAATCGTCAACCTGCTATCTATTTTCTTGCTTCTCACCTTGCAACAGAAAAATATTCCCCTTTGTGAAGACTTCATTCTTCATCATTATGTCCTACAGCTTTAAAAAATATGTTTGTGAAAGATAAAAATTTCTTCATGAAAATATTTCCCTTTCTATTTGCCACTTTGTTGTAAAAATCCCTAAATTACCTGTTCATTTTTCACTTTCATTTCCCAACAATGAAAACCCCTTTTACATGTTTGTGAAAAAACTCCATGAAATATTTTAGCTCTACCTAGCACTTTGAAATTTATTTTATTCACTTCATCAACAGTAAAATATTTACCCAAGCCTCTTCAAAATTATTTTCCATCCACTTAAACAAAGTGATTTTAATTTATGGAGGTTCAAATTTTATCACTTGGACTATCAAAAACTTTACCCTCGTGCAATTTCCTTTGAAATCAACTCTCCATCATAAAGAAATCCATAATAATATTTGAAAATAAATCTTGGGCCCCATCATCATTCACTCAAACTTTACCCAAGCATCTATCGTGCATCGCCCATGTATTTAGAAATGGAAATGAAAAGTAGCAATGGGAAAAGTCCTTATTTTAATTTGTAACTTAAGCTACAAAAACCATTTACTCGAGCACTTTATTTTTCACCCTCACACCTTAATTTATTCTTTGGCCATTTTTACCATTCAAATTCATCAATTTAAAACATATGTATGAGTCTATCACTGCTTTAAAAACTTTACAAACACTATCACACATCTCCCATATATTTAGAAAATGACAAAAAAAAGTAGCGATGCTCGAGAGAAATCATATTATTGTGTGGGCTCACAACATGCCCCAAGACTGAAAAGACTTGGGGATCCAAGTGAAAACATAACTTCTATGGCAAGAGCTAACAAATTGGAAGATCACAGAAAGTGAAAAGGAAGAACGATAAATTTTTGATAAAAGAAATTACTTCATATGATAAGTGTTTCGTACACCGGGTACCAGAAACACATAAAACGAAAAAGGTAATGTAAAGTTCAAGTGAATGGGTCCAGTCCAGTAAGGTGGAGTTTAGTAAGTTGGAGTTCTGGTATAACCAAGTGTAAGAATTGGCTATGAAGGTAGCCACCCAAGATCTAGAGGCCTAATAGAAAGCACAAACAAAAGAGAGATAGAAACAAGATGACAAGAATAAACTGTATTCAATGTCAATAATATGAGAGGATTGAATGGTACAATGTACATAGGAGACCCCTTGGTTATATAGCCAAGGTGAGAACATAGGAGGGCATAAGATTATGACAAGTGTCGTAATCTTATGACATGAGACAACAAGGAAAAGTTATCACTCCATCTAAAGTGGAAAAGGATAATGTGATAATCTTCACAAAAGGTGGAGAGATGATCACATGATGTCTCCACAAAAGGTGGAAGTGATGTGGTAATGACATGTCAAGTCCACCAAAAGTGGAAAATCTCCAACAACCTCCTATGTGGTCCCTAAATAAACTTAACTAAGGTGTAATTATGACCTGGGACAAGGTATAAGACATTTAATTACACCAACACCAAGGTTTGGGAAAGTAAGTGGGTAAAACTGAATATTGGGTACCAGTTATCAGGTTGAAACGTGAAGAGAAATGTTAACTTTTTAAAAAATCGTATAGTGATCATGGTGATCCGGTATATATACAAGGATTTATGATGTGTTTTTTTTAGAAGCGATTTTTATAGAATTTTTGTACTAAGATTTCAATAATAGTTTTATTTATATTCAAGATGTGGTGACATGTTTGTTTAAAAAGGGATTTAATATTTCAAATTTTGTGATTGTAGGAGATATCAATTGTGATGCAAATCTCGGGTATGGATGGTCGGGCAAATTATGTTGGCGAACAAATTTTACTTTATTACCAGGCTTGATGATGCACTTAAGGGACTCATGCTAGAACAAAGTTTGTTGCAAGGATGTACCAGTTACTGAGATACCAAGATGCTAAAGTTCAAGCACGTATTAACAAAGTGTATCTATTCTGGGAGTAATTTATTCTTGGAATGTTCAAATCAAGAAATCTAAGATTTAGGAGTTTGACTTCCACCTAATCACTCTGTTATAATGGAAGGCTCCTATATATCTTTGTTTGGGTAAGTTTTTTTTTTATTTCAGAAGGAATCCTGACAAAGATGAAAAAGTTAAACCTGGAGAGCTTCAACGAGTGATTGGAGTTGACTTTCACTGACTTCAACTGTAATTCTCCTATTGGTCACAATATTCCACGTGCCTTGATGAGATTGGTCCCTTAGATTTCCTCTCATGTAGATGTCTTATCCTATCTGAGCCTTGTGTTCTATAAAAGGCCAAAGGATGCTTAATTTTATTTTAAGTTCAAAATTTGTAGATGTCGGAGGAGCAAAAACTTCTTTTTTAAGTTTTGTTCTTTTTTCCTATTTTCTGAAACATTCTGGCATAAAACTTTATATGCACATAGACATTAATTGATATAAGAGCTTTATGGATAGCTACATATCTAAGTATCTTTTGTAGCTGGTTTTGTAAGTTTGGTTGAACAAGTCTGTATGTTGTGCCATTTAAGGGTGCATACAAAACCTATTTAGTGTCCATAAATGAAACCCCTCTCTTTAAAAGCTTGCACCATTTTATACATAACTGTGAAGCAATCTGGTGAAATATAAAGTGGTTTGCTCTATTTTGATTAATTATTTGGGGCATCCATGGAGAATAACCGAGAGAAACTTTTTTTCAGTATTTTTTTATGTTTTACCTTAGATTATGTGTTTAATATTTTGAAAATGTTTCAAAAATATAAGTGAATGGAAATAGTTTTGTTGAAAATATTTTATTTTCCATAAAATTGTTGAATGCTTAATGCTAATTTTATTTAAGTGATAGCAAAGAAATTGGCGATGGTCTTTGAAATCTAATGTCAATTCTATTGGTTTCATGAATTCCAAGTTTATCCTTTCAAACTGGAATGTTGATATAAAAATGTCCAAAGAAATAATACATAAATATATGTGTGTGTGTGTGTGTGTGAACAACCCCTTAAAAAAAATAATTATCACATCATTACCTAAGAGTGGCCCTAGTGCAATCATGACCTGGTTATCGAAGACTTGGGATTAAACAAAAGTCAATCTTTGCTCTATAAATGCATAATTTTCTCTTAGGTTGTCTTTGTTTCATATCTTTCAAGAAGGATAGGCTCTTCGCAGTCTTGTTTATGGAGATTTTACTCAATCTGTTTACTGCAAGTAAAACTATTGTCAACACATATCATACCCAATCACTAATTCATTTAGGAAGAGGTGGCATCCATTAGTGATGAGTGGTGGAGAAAAAGAAACCTCACCCATCACAAATAAAAAATGGAACATAAAAATAAAACAATGACGTGCAATTAGGGGAATCCCACTGCTTAGCTCTATTTCACGTTCCACTGTTCCACCATAAATCTTGGCAGCCATAGCTAGAGAAAATGTGCAGGTCGTTTTTCTTGATGTAGGAATGTTTTAATGTTTGTAGGCAACCGAAACTCATCACAAACATGACAAAAATCATTTCCTAGGTATTAGTAATGATCAATGGGTGATTTTAGACCATGGAGCAGCAATTTTGAGCAAGTAAAAAACCCCCAAATGTTATGAAAAGCAAATAACATGATTAACATTCCTCATTTACACAATACATGCTTGAATCTATTCAAAATGCCTAGGAACTGCCATGAAGATCAAGAGATGCCAAATCTTTGATGCAAAATAGAAAACAATCAAAATCTACCCTAGAAATGGTGATATCACTCCATCGCTAATAAGATGTGAGAACAAGTTTTGAAATTGCGATGAGCGATAAGATGTTGAGAACATGCTCCATCACCAATGTGTTGAGGAAAAGAGCTTTCAAATCTACGATGGGAAATGAGAAGCAACCACCATCGCTAATGGCTAATTTGAAATGGAAAAGAGACTTGAAACTAGCGATAGGAGATGAGTTCTTTGTGCAGCAGTGAAAGCCATGAAAGTCGCTTTTCAAGCCAACCACAAGCAAGAATCAAATTTATTTTTTCTCTAGAACATTTGAAATTGTATTTTATGTTTTCTCTAAATGCATTTTTCACATTTTCACAGCATTTAAAATATTTTAAATATTTTAAACATTAGTATTTGAAACATTAGAAAAATTGCAAATTCTAATTACACCTGTAGGCCAAACGGAGAAATTTCACTGTGCACAAACAGTGACCCCTAGAACCAAGATTTTTTGCATGTGGCCATAATCAATTATTTAGAGAAAACCCATTTCCTCAAATTTTTCCCAGCCATAAAAAATCAGGTACCTCATTCATAAACTGTTCCCGGAGACGTGTTCACCACAACAGAAGTACATTAATTAAATGACCTCCTACCATGATGAAAATGGAGTTATAGAAGGTTTAGACCAACAAAATACATGTGTTTTCCTTAGATTTTGAAAATTTCAAACTTTTCATAACACCATTTTTTGCCATGTCACATTTAGAAATTAATTAAATAACCCATCAGAACTTATCCTGGAGGCACAAAATTGAATAGCCATGTAGAAATTCAACCAAATAATGCAATGAAAAAGATAGTTCACCAAAAGATATCCTAAGGTGAAAGTTATTCAATGCCAAAGTTGCTCAATCGACCATTTCTGAAACTACACCTGTTCAAAACCAATCAGGGCTCTCAAAGTCACCACTTTGAAAAATATCAAAACAACTTCTGGGGGGCTGCCATTAGAAACATAATCTCATCTAGGTACACTAAGTATGTGTACAAAATGGATTTTATTCAGTCATTACTCTTCACAAGATATTAGGGGTCAAAGATAACCAACTTGAAACATTGTCAAAAATGTAGATGTAAAACTGAACAAACTGCATTTGCTTTTAATCTCAAAAAAATTGCAAACCTAATTCTAGGACTCTGAAATCAGATATGGGAGTACATGAATGTAAGGAGAATGGAGAGTAACAATCCATTTGGCATGAAAATCAACAGGCTTTGAATTGTGACCCTCCAAAGTAGTCACTCAGGCAGATTTTGTAGGTGCACTTCTAAGTGTGTAAAGGAAAAATTTTCAATATGGGCACTTCAAATTTGAAAATTTGAAGGTTCCATCAGTGGCTCCGACTAGGGGTGTATGCCCCTTGTGGGCATAGCAAGAATTCAGATCCTCTAGAGAAGCAAACCAAGTACCTTATCCAGTGGGCATTCTAAATTGCTCCTTTATGCAACATAAGAACTCATTTCTCAAACTTCATTCGGAGGCCCTAAGCCCCCAAAAATGAAGCACCAATCCTTAGCTCTGTCAAACACCCTGTTCTCTATTATTTGTATTAGGCCAATTCTGAAGACACTTCCATGAACTTCCCACAAACTAACCTTGTCACTAGCATTGCCATTGACCATCACTATCACATGTTTGAACTTACCATTGTCACTCTTATCCCTGTCAATCTGCAATCTGCAATTAAACAGTAACTTAATATATTTATCATCACATGAAACATGTGTGTTATATTCATAACATGAAACATGTTCATACTGAAAATAACATTCCTTGTTATTCATCTCATAGTCATGCTCCATCAAGATGCCTCCCAATTGAACCAGAAACTGAAAGCATTCATACTCTTCTAGGTAGTCGGTATCTTGATACTCAACCTTATCTACAACATTTATATCAAATGAAAAACATTCATAAGCAATTCCCTCAAGGAACTCATCAATATGTTACTTTGTTTGCTCAAGACCACATCCTAACCCTATGTTAGATGCATCATCAAAATCCTCAACAAAGAGTGGATTATCTTTGTACCAATAAGGATCATTATTTCTCATCTCTAGTGAAGATGGAGGCTCATCAAAGAATGGGTTTTCTATTATGTTTATCTTTGACATAAATATTTCTACCTCCTCCGCACAGAGATTTGAATCTTCAATATCATTAATGTATTCCACATCATTGCAATCACTAAAAAAGCATATAGACAGATTTTCAACTTCATTTTCATCATTAGAGGTTGACATCTCTGGCTCATATTCTGAAAACCCTTCATAAGAAGAACATTGTTCCTTCTCAAACAAACATGCATTCCCATCATTATCAACATATTTATCATCTACAACAAATGATTCTATCTCTTCTTCATGAGGACAATCACAATCAACAAAAAAATTACCATACTCAAAGCCATCATCATTACTACAACAACAGGGCTCATCAATATTACAACTATGTTTAGAATTATCAGACTAAATGCTCAATATTACCTCTTCCATAGGAGCATAGGTACTAGAATCATCACAAGAACTGAAACCATTCATTTCATTTGCTCCATTGAGGTATTTATCTTCAACCTTTGCTCTACTCTCTTCTTCATGTGATATCTCATTTCTTGACTCATATGGAGTAGTACAATTATTATCACTACAAGTTGAAGACATTTTAGTCTTTTGATGATCATCTCTAATATTTTAAAAAAGAGAATTATTCACATACTTGGTCAAGCTTAACAAGCTTCAACTCCTTTGGCAAAGCACTCAAACTTGATTCATAAGATTCATAAAATAAATCAATACACAATGAGTTTTCAGGTCTATAACACTCAGGAATTTTAGCCAAAGTATCCATAAATCTTGCATAGAGGTCATATAATGATTCTCCTTCATGTTTCCTTATGCAATAAAGGGCTTGAGTAGAGACTGCATTATCACAAATGCATGCAGCTTCTTGACAATGTGTTTGGGGCTCTATGTGATCAACATTATGGAATGATGTGTAAGCTGAAACAATGGGGGTGTAAGTGTTCTAACCTTCACTTTCAATTTTTGACTTACACCTTTCATCAACATTTGGTGCCTCAGGTCAGCAAACACTTGTAGACACATAACTCCTTTGGATTCCATATTTCTAGTTGTTTTCAATGTTCATGGTTACCACGTAGGCTTGATGCAAGGTTTTGGGATCTTTCTCTCTTAGTAGATAGCTCATCTTATTATCAAAAGCTCCCAAATACACAACCAAACATATTGCATCACTTAGTTCCAAAACATTAGGAATGTCCCTTAATGTTTTAGCAAATCTTCGATTAAATGTTGCGACTAGGTCATCCTCTTCTTTCTAAATTATCATAAATTTATTGAGAAAATAACTAGCACTAATTATTTCACCAAATTGCTCCATGAACATTGCTTTGAACTCATTCCAAGAACAGACAAAGCATTTTGGTAAATCAGAGAACCAATCTCTTCCATCTCATTTTAAAGACTGAAGAAACAACCTTATAATCACATCCTCATGATCTATCTCATAGTTATCAATTAAATTTTTGAACTCTTGTATATGCTTTCTTGCTAATTCACTCTTTGTACCACTAAATTTTGGTAGCTCATTTATGATTACAGATGGAATAACGTTTGGGTAACCATTAATGCCAATGAAATTGATGGGTTTATATCTTTCATTGTTGAAACTTCTCTTAGTACATGACAAGGGTTGAGGACTATGCATTTTTACATTTGGGTCCACACAGGGATGCATAGGGTGATAATACATTTTCTTATAGCTCTATAAGCCTTCTTACACTATGCATTTACACCAGGAATCTCAAACTTCTTTTACAATCTAATCTTAAGCTCTTACAATACAAATTCTTGTCTTCAACTTGCTCAAGATCTCCTAAATGAATTTCTTCAAGAACATTGCATATATAGCTCTATAAACAAATATGTCATTTAGTAATATAGAAGTATGCAAGCATATCACTATTATTCCCTTCTTTAGTGCTTATTTTCACTCAATAGGGAATCAATTTTTTCAAGTCTTACAAATATGGTTTTCATATACAGAATTATCTTTCTTGAAAACCAAAAACTGAAGAATACTTGGATATGTTGCAGCAAAGGGTTCTTCTTCATGACTTGAAACGCGTGTAGATTTGAAATGTTCTTCACATCTTCATTAGGTTCTTTTGATAGAATCGCCACCTCTTTTCATAGAGGAATGAACTTTAAGAAATATGAATCTCCCTCAAAGATGAATGCCCTTATAGGTTTTCTCCCATAGTAGAGCTCCATAGATCATGCAACCTTCGAGTTCATTGCAACAACTTCACCTCCAAGTCTGAAAACTTTTTATCTAAACCAGATGTTCAGATTCAACAAATCCTTGACTCTGTGATGTAACAGACTGCAACTATAGATTCAAAGTCCTCCCTAGTGGAGTCACCAATTTGTTGGTTCCCAAATCAACAAATGCAATGAGTCCTAAAGATTAGCCACGCTCTCGTATTAAGACTCAACGGGTTGATATGGCCAACGAACAAGATTTAGTCAAAGAGACTAAAATCTTCTACACTTCTAGTTTTGTTAAACCAGGGAGGGTAATCCCAATCAGTATATTTATAAGGTAATTCCAATCTTCTACACTTTTGGTTTTGTTCAAAATTCCTCAAAGGAATTTCCATGAAGATCAAGAGGCACCAAATCTTTGATGCAAAATAGAAAACAATCAAAATCTACCCTAGAATAAGTTTTGAAATCATGATGAGCAATAAGATGTTGAGAACATGCTCCATCACCAATGTGCTAAGGAAAAGAGCTTTTGAATCCTTGATGGGTGATGAGAAGAAACCACCATCGTTGATCGTTGATTTGAAATGGAAAAGAGATTTGAAACTAGTGATGGGCGATGAGTTCTTTGTGCTGCAGTGAAAGCCGCTTTTTAGCCAATCACAAGCAAGAATTAAACTTGCTTTTTCTCTAGAACATTTGAAATTTTATTCTATGTTTTCACTATATGCATTTTTCACATTTGCACAACATTTAAAATATTTCAAATATTTCAAATATTAGTATTTGAAACATTAGAAAAATTGTGAATTCTAGTTATGCCTCTAGGCCAAACAGAGAAATTTCACTGTGGACAAATAGTGACCCCTGGAGCTGAGATTTTTTATGTAGGGCCATAATCAATTATTCAGAGAAAACTCATTTCCTCAAATTTTTCCCATCCATAAAAAATCAGGTACCTCCTTTGTAAATTGTTCCCTAGGATGTGTTCGCTGCAACAAAAGTACATTAAAATAATGTATCAAATGACTCTAATCTTGATGAAAAAGGAGCTATAGAGGTTTTAGATCAAAACAAAAAATGGGTTGTCCTTAGATTTTGAAATTCTGAAACTTTTTGGGACACCATTTTTGGCCATGTCGCGATCAAAAAGCAATTACATAACCCATCAAAACTTATCTTGGAGGCGCAAAATTGAATAAACATGTAGAAATTCAACCAAATATTGCAATGCAAAATATAGTATAGAAAAAGAGATCCTGAGGTGAAATTTATTCAATGTCACAGTTGCCCAGTCGACCATTTCTTCAACTGTACCTGTTCAAAACCAATCAGGGCTCTCAAAGTCACCACTTTGAAAAATATCAAAAAAACTTCTAGGGGGCTACCATTGGAAACATAAGCTCATCTAGGTACATTGAGTATTGGTGTAAAAGGGATTTTCTTCAGTCATTAGTCTTCACGAGATATTAGGTGTCAAAGATGACTACCTTGAAACATTGTCAGAAATGTAAATGTAAAACTAAACAAACTACATTTGCTTTTGATCTCAAAAAAATAGAAAATATGACCCTGAGACTCTGAAATTAGACAGGGGAGTACATGAATGTGAGGAGAATGGAGAGCAACAATCCATTTGGCATGAAAATCAATAGGCTTCAAATTGTGACCCTCCAAAGTAGGTCACTCGGGCGGATTTTGCAAATGCACTTCTGAGTGTGCAAAGGCAATTTTTTCAATATGGGCACTTCAAATTTGAATATTTTAAGACTCCATCACGTTCATAACAGATATCCATTATAAATGGATATCTATTTATTATATAATAAATTTATTGTATATAAATATACAATAGTACATATTTCACATATATGAAATATATAATATAATATATATTATATAATATAATATATAATATATTTAATACATCTCTTCAACAAAATGGATATATGTTTATAACGAATATTCATTTATTATATAATAAATTTATTGTATATAAATATACAATAGTATATTTCACATATGGCTATATATTATATATTAAATATATTATATATTATATATTATATTTAATACATTGTCTCCCTTTGACAATGAGGCGAGCTTTCTCCTCAACAAAATGGATATCGGTTTGCTCTATTATAAATTTATTAAATATAAATATACCATATATTATATTAAATATATTATAGTATATATTATATATAATATATTATAGTATATATTATATATAATATATACTATAATATATATTATTGATATTTTAGATATATTGTATATATATATTAAACACATTATATAATATATTCAATACATAGCCTCCCTTTGAAGTCTCTATCTCCCTCTCAGATCTTTAATATATATTTAATCATTATATAATAAAGAGAGGGAGAGAGAGAAACACCTAAAAGGGAGAGAGGGAGAGAGGGAGAGTGAGGGAGATAGGGAGAGTGGGAGACAGGGAGAGAAAGAGCAAGAGGGAGATAGGTAGAGAGAGAAAGGGAGAGAGGGAGAGAGTGGGAGAGAGGGAGGGAGAGAAAGAGAGAGAGAGAGAGAATGGGTATAGGGTTTAAGGTTGACAGAGAGAGGGAGAGTGTTAGAGAGTTGATGTATTATAGGGGTTGTCAAACCAAACAATAGGCCAAACAAGTGGATATCAACCAAACTACAAAGAAAAATCAAATGATTTCCTTAAAATTCAACTCTTAACCATGCTTTCCCTTATAGCAAATACAACCCAGTTTAAGTGATTTTTCAACCAAAATTTCTAAAGCACTTCACAAACAAATTAGTGATCAAGATACCCTTTTCAAATTTATACAACATATGTGAAAAATACCATTGACTCCTTTGGACCAAATTTGAGAACCAATAGCATACCTTTGTCCTAGGCTAGTGAATTAGCCCTCCTTTACAAAGAGAGTTCCTTTTAAACACTTGATCTTCACAATAACACCCTAAACAATCTTGAGTTGTGTCTTAAAACAATATATTTTAAGATTATTTTGTACCTACAAGGCCTTTAGCACACTGCCCCATGAAACCCTCCTTTTGCCATCCATTGCATAGGGTTTATTGAAAATCATACATCCAAGGCTAACCAACTAAATGAATACTTCAAATATCTTTCAAAACACCTGGACAAACTCAAAAAACACTCACAAAACCAATTCTTTCTTCAATTTGTCAAAACCCTATCATGGTTCCTCATTTCACCATGAAAACACCATATAAGACCCTAGGGTTACACTCCAACTTCACCCAACTTATATTCCCTGCATTTAAAACCAAAAGAAAACCTATCCTAACAATTTATTATTCCATTCCATCAATTCACAAATGGAGACAGTAGATGGAATGCCAACTTACATAATTAAATTCCCAAATAGAGCCTTTGCTGCCCTAACACAGGCAATTCCAGAAAAACAAAGAAATCTTTCCCAAAATTTGGAGTTAGACTCTCCAAAGGAGTTCAATTGAAATATAATACACAAGACTACACTAAATAATGGAATTCAGATCATTTGCGAGCATGTACAATCTATACAGAAGAATGGAAACACAAGAAACTAGTGAATTAGTAGCAAAAATGTGTCATTGATTAAAGGAAAACTTCAAATACAAACTTCACCAACCAAGTATGAACCTACAAGAGGCTTTTAAATACATTTTTGAATCAAATCCCAATAGCTAACTTCCTCAACTATCTTTTAAAATGCTAAACTCTTGATTTGCACTTGACATTGTTTGCAATTTTTGCCACACAAAACCCCCCAATTACATTGCATATGGTCTTTTGAGACCTTATTCAGGATAAATAAACTTAAAACACCTTAACCTACCCTTGACTCACCCTAAAATCAACATCAAATGATCAAATTTTGATAATAAGGTGTAGGTGCTCCTACACCAAGAGTGGGAGAAAGAGAGACTGGGAGAGAGGGAGAGACAGAGAGGGAGAGACAGAGAGTAGGAGAGGGAGAGGGAGAGGAAGAGAGAGAGAGAGAGCATTTAGGGAGGGAGGGAGAGAGGGAGAGAGAGGGAGGGAGAGAGAGGGAGGGAGGGAGGGCTCTAGGGAGAGTGATCAGGACAGAGGCATTTTATTATTTACTACTTCAAAGAGGGAAGAGATCGGCTGATGATCGATTACGACTACTATTTACCGAAAACTATAATCCGCGTTATTTACACGATGACTGCATTATTATTACATAACCATGTCCGCGATTACGACTGATGATGATGATGCATTTAAACGATGCGATTATGATGATTTTATTATTTAGGATGATGATGATGATGTCCAAAACATTATTTATTATTATCCCATATTATTATCCATGTTTTAATATTTTATTTACCAGGATTATTTGATGACAGACCTGGCCATCCATAATCCAGATGACATTATGATGCCGCGACATATTTGATGATTATTACGAACGATGACGATATGATTATTTATATGACATGCATTATTATTTATTATTATTACCCAGGTCCATAAGAGGATGAGGCAATATGGAGAGATATTGCCATCATCCAGGCCCACGATCCTGGGGACATGGCGAAAGAGGATGACATCGAGAGTGGAAGGGTTTACGGCAGGAGACACGATAATTTATTATGATGATGTGACATAGGACGTGACATATTTTATTGTCGAACGAACATGCATTATTTTATTATGATGCATTATTTATTATTTATTATTTGCATGTTCCATTTTACTTCATATTTATTATATATTTATATTATGACATGATGATGACATGACGATGATGGATGACACGATGATGAAACGATGGCCAATATGGGCAATATGACATGACATTTATGACATATTTTATCATAACCATGATGATTTTATGACTGGCGATGATTATTTTGCCCGACGTTACATGACATATTTACATATTATTTATTTATTATTGTCATTATCCGCATTTAACAACATTTACATATGATGACATGGATGATGACGACGAGCGCATATTATCATCCAGGTCCAGGTCCATATGATGATACGAGATGACATTTACATGCAGATATTTACGCGACATTATTATTTATTATTACGGCTTTGATGATGACATTATTAACATTATTATTATTTTATTTTAACATGATGATTTTATTATTATTTACATTATTAACGTAACCAGGATCCGTATTATTTTAATAGTGACATGCATGCAAAACGATGATGATATTACATTTTATTAACGCATTATACCCATTTTATGACGATGATATTTCTATCCAGGATCCATGGCTAATGGCCATGACTAGGCGTGCATTGATATTTTTGCCGATGCATTGATGATGACGATGACGACCTGATTATTTATTACGATATTTCACATTTACACGCATTTATTAGGTCTTTTGGCCGATATTTAGACATTTATTATTTTTATTATTTTATTATTACGACATTATTTTTATCCAGCAACCGCGACATTTTATTTATCAGATTTATTTTGCATTTTACATTATTATTTTCACGCATCCCATATTATTATGATGATGACATGATTATGACATTTTACGATGATGCAACAGATGACATACGCATCGTACTACATTATTATATATTTACAATGATGACGGATGATGATGGATGACATATGGAAAGATGATGCATGTGAGATGATGAGGGGATTAAGGATGGAGAGAGGCAGAGACGGGAGGGAGGAGGAGAGGAGGAGGAGGGGGAGAGGGTGGAGATGGAGATAGGAAAGAGGGGAGGGAGGAATGGAAGAGGGAGTGGATGGAGTGGGGGGAACAAGGGAGAACCCATTGAGATGAGCCGCTAAGATATGATGATGACATATTATTTAAACAATCACCACGGACATGACATTAAGGACATGACGATTATATGACATATATTAAGACATGTTATTTACGATATTATTATTTATCGAATATTACTGCATACCATATTATTTTATTACATGATTATTATGAGTTTCGCGTATCCAGACAGCTTTTATTATTACCCGACATGCATTTTATTACGTGACAGCATTTTGCTATCCCGTCCATGACATTTTTATTATTACATATGCATGACGAGCGCATATCCCACGCCTGACATATTGCATATTTATTACGTATTACGCATGTTATACATGGCTTTTATGTTGGCGGTATATGACATGCATATTTATATATGCATATGACCGAGGGATGACAGTATATATGAGCATGTTTATATATGAGATGGAGAGATATGAGAGGGAGAGATAGAGGACAGGAGTGGAGAGGAATATATGGGAGGAGGGGAAATATTTATGGGAGGAGAGGGAAATGGATAATAGACTGGGAGATGCCTATAGGAATAATATATATAATATATAATATATGTTAATATATATTATATATATTAATATATATAATAATATATGAATATATATTATTTATTAATATAATATTTATATGTAATATATATTAATATATAATAAATATATATATCATATATCATAAGAAATAATAATTCTTAAAATTCAAATAATGGATATCCATTTTGCAGTTTAATAGGTTATGCAATATATATTATATATTAATATTAATATAGTATTAATATATAACATATATTAATATATAATAATTAATATTAATATATATAATATATATTATATAACATATGACATTGCAATTTAGAAGACTAGAGGTAACGGATATCCGTGTTTCATTTTAATAGGTTATAAACTTGGATGAGCAACAATATATATTATATATTATACTTATGTATTACATATTAATAGATAATATATATTATTTAACATATAACATTGTAATTTATAACACTAGAGGTAACAAATATCTGTTATAAATGAATATATGTTTCCTCTCTGAGGATTGTTTAGATTTGCAGGCATGTTAATTGGTTTACATAATAGATATTTATTTCAAAACGGATATCCATTTTCTAAGTTATATAAAAAATAAAAAAGGGACCATTTTGAGTATTTCAATGGTCCCCACGTTCTTTTTGTCACGAAATTCTCGTGCTTTTTGTCTATATCAGATGAAATTTAGCTTTTCAAAGATTCTCTAACACTTTTTTTAGAATTCCAATCATTTGTGTGTGTTTTTTTGTTTGTGAAATGGGGAGTAGTATTCGGCATAAGAGAAAAGTAAAAGGAAACTTACAGCAAATCAAATTGAAGCATATAGAGAAAAAGATAGAGAAATTCATAGGAAAAGAAGACAAGGTATGAAAAATATTCAAATTGAAGCTTCTTCCGAACCATTAAATGTTAACTCAAGTGAAGATGAAATAGAAATTGAAAATATTGAACATCATGTTGAAATTGAAAATGAAAACATTGAAATTAAAAATGTGGAAATTGAAAATGTGAACAACATTGAGAATGAAAATGTTGTTGAAAATGTTATTGAAAATTAAATTATTTTTTAGAATGAAAATGTTGTTCAAAATGAAATTGTTATTGAAAATGTTGAAAATATTGAAAATAGTGAGAATGAAAATGTTAATAACTTTGTACTTGAAAATGAAAATGTTGATAACATTGAAAATGAACCTTATGTAACACCTAATTACAAAAAACCCCCTAAATGGTTGGTTGAAATAGATGAGAACATAAATGATAATCTTGAAGGAAAATGGTCAAAATGAACAGTTCATTTGTGGGCTGTGAAAATGTTCAATGAATTCTTTTCCAATAAGACATTAACTAAACAATGGCAATTTTTTGTGCAATTACTTAAGATTTACAAAATGAGACCATTATTAAAAAAATTGAAGATTTGTCTCACAAAAAAATCAGAAAAAAATAGTCTTAATGTAAAAAATATTTTTAATGCTCTAACCTCTATTGGAAAGACTAGCAATGAAAAAGATAGAATGATTGTTCAAAGAGTGATCACAACCTCACTAGTAAGCCATCATTTGAAAATTTCTCATTTAATGAGACAAACTTACAGTATTGATTTTAACTTAATTTGTAAAACATTGAATAGAGCACTCTCAAGAAGAGGACTTGACTCGATAGTGCTCTTCAAAATGATACGTGGGATTTTAGTGGGAGGCTTCCATGTGTTGATAAAAGCTAACTGATAATGTAAAGATGTAAATTAAGCAATATTGGAATTCTCACTCTAGAGTATCACCGAATGTAAAGGATGTTTTAAAGTTACGAATTGGTAATCGAGATTGTACACCACATCCTAAACATTTTTTGGAATGTAGCCAAATAATTTTGTCAGGAACATCCACATTTACAAATATCACAAAGGGATTTTGAGACTTGCAAGCCATTTTATTGTGTTCCTATTAAGGTTAGTAATACATGTTGTAAATACCATGTTGAGTTTTCAATGTATCATGAATTGTTATGCCATATTCATTCTACTATGCATACTAAAAAAATGTTGTAGGAATGTCACGCAGTGCAACTTCCCAAGTCATCCAAGGAGTTGTTAGATTCA
Organism: Sequoia sempervirens; assembly: GCA_007258455.2. Lineage (NCBI taxonomy): Eukaryota > Viridiplantae > Streptophyta > Pinopsida > Cupressales > Cupressaceae > Sequoia > Sequoia sempervirens. The sequence goes on from VDFB02000002.1 coordinate 238,729,757, forward strand.
TTTTTATACATTAGAGGTGATGGTTACTTATTTTATAGAAATTATTGTTTAAATGAAATGTGTTTGCAATGTGGTGGTTTATCGAAGTTTGTAACATTATTTCATTAGGGAAGTGATCATGATTTTTATAAAACAAAATTGTTGAGAAAAATAAGTATGAGACAGTCAAATACACATTGAAGAGTGGAGGTTAGGGTTCTAGATACGAGTTGGTTCCAAGAGAGTTAAGTATTGCTGATTTTATTTCAGATTTTAAGAAAAATATTTTCTATAAGTATGCAAGGCATAGCCATAGGTTGCAATGGTTGGATCGACAATTCAACTCTTTCCCCATTGGAACTATTGTATCTGTAGTTGATTTTACTAAAAATTACACATTGCAACCACAAAATGAAGTTCAATCACAATACTATAATTCTATTCAAATTGCTATTTTTGTCCACATAACATATAGGCATGCCCCTGATAATACAAAAGAGGACAGAAAAAATAATCAAGGAGTACCATTTTTACATGAGTGATGATAGATCTCATTCATCTAAGTTTGTACAACATTGTTTTGAAATTTTTTTTGAGTTCTTGCAAGAAAAATGAATTACAATGGGTCAAAATCTGATTTGGTCAAATAACTACACAGGGCAATTCAAGTATGCTCGTATGTTTTATTGGTTGAGAAAGATGCATATAGAGAGGGGTGTACTACATATTTGGAGTTTTTTTGAAGCTAGGCATGGAAAAGGTGTGCATGATGGCGCAAGTGAATGTGTGAAGAGAGATTTGGTTAAGGAACAAATGAAGATCAAAGGTGGTGCAACATGCAGTGATGCACGTTCTATTGTGGATTGTTGTACTTATGCACTATCACGAGGAGGGACACTTGATTCACAAGTGTAGGTGCATTCAATTTGAAGCTCAAATGTGAGTGCATGGACCATATGGACATGAGAGATGACTTGTTTTTGTCATAATTGTATTTAGTGTGATTGGTTAGATACATGGATTCCATAGTACCTAACCCCTTTATCTGTAGCAAAATCCTCATTACAAGATGTAATGGAAAGGTCACTTGACTACAATCATCTTTTAGATCTTGTATAGCCAAGACATGTCTATGTAGTTGTATCACCATAGGGTAATGAAGAGGGATTAGACTATTGGTTGGCACAATGTGTATAGGGCAAGAAAAAGCTAACACAACTAATCACAAATGATGATGGGTTCATGTACCCTACAGGTTTAGTTGTTTCTCAAACTTGGTTGCATTACCATTTCATCATAGTTTAGGTTGTTCACAATAATATAGATTTTTTATTCTAAGTATATTTAGATGTTGATAAAAAAGTTATGATCACACAGGTTCAATTGTTGTTTTCAGAACTTGGTTGCAGACATATATGATTAGAAAGAATGGCGTACCTTCATTGGAAGACTATGAGAACCAAAAATCATTCTCATGTATTCGCACCTTGTTATAGCAACAAATGTTAAGTTATTGGGACATCATGCAAGACCAAAAATAAAAAAAAGTATGTACAGTAGTGTTGATCATGAAGCATTACTAAAAAATCTAAAGGTAAGAGATGACACTATAGGCACACTTGAGTAGCGAACCATTTGTTGTATGGGACAGGTATGATATTTTTCATCACATTTTGATATTGTTTATTTGCTAAGGTTCATTATTTATGTTTTTTAGAATACTATAATTTTTTTATTCTAAGCATCTTTTCTAGTTTGCATTACCAATTCATCATCATTCAGGTTGCTTAGAATAAAAGATATTTTTTAGTCTAGGCATCTTTTCTATTTTTACCACATAGATTTCTCATTTGAAGTATATTGCAATGTTCCTAGCACGATTGATCATGGAGCTGCTACAACAATATCAACTTTAATCCTTTGGCAGAGGTATGCAACATATTAGAATAATATAGATTTTTTTATTCTAAGCATCTTTTCTAGTTTGTATTACCAATTCATCATCATTCAAGTTTTTTAGAATAATATAGATTTTTTATTCTAAGCATATTTTATATTGTGACCATATAGATTTCTCATTTGAAGTATATTGTGATGTTCCTGGAATGATTGATCATGGAGCTGCAACAATAATAGCCTACTATAATCGTTTGGTAGAGGTATGCAACATATTACAATAATATAGATTTGTTATTCTAAGCATCTTTTCTATTGTATGTAGTTTAATTGCTATCTTGATGGTTTGTAAAAGTGCTTGTCACTCTAGAACATCAACATGCTACTGTTGTGGAAGACTATGCTAACCGTGAAGGCAACACATGCTCTATTTCCTCCCCCTAGTGGGAAATGACTATGTATTAGAGCCATTTCTTGTATGCCTAAGTGGAATTTTGTAAATCCTATATTTGATAGAAATTATTGAATGATAATATCATGCATATTGTATACTCTTTGCATGTATTCAAGTGTATACTTTACAACTTATGTGTATACTTTGTCACTTATGAGTATTCCAATGTACACTTTACGACCTAGATGTTTTAATGCGTATACTTTGTATTCATGTGTGTAGTTCATGACTTAAGTGTATTTGAGTAAATAAATCACTTTTGTAAATCCTATATTTGATAGCAAGTATTGAATGATAATATCATGTGTATTGTGTATACTTTACAACTTATGTGTATACTTTGTCACTTATGAGTATTCTAATGTATACTTTACGACCTATGTGTTTTAATGTGTATACTTTGTGTTCATGTGTGTATTTCATGTGACTTAAGTGTATTTGAGTAAATGAATAACTTTTTCACTTACTCACAAGGAACAAAATGAACCCTAAACCCCTTTGCACCTATACATCACATCCATTTAACCCTTTCTCCATCAACTGAAAACTCGTCACCATAGGCAAATACCTTAGAGATATCAAAAACCAAGAGAGGTTATTGTCGAGGGTCCCAAAAAAATCCCATAGCCTCAAACAGAGGGTCTTTAAGTAACACGGTTTTCAAGAAATAGCCCTTCAAATATTGTTGTCTTTTAGCACTTTGGACTTGAAAGAGAAATCATCGGTCCAATGTATCTCAAAGTGATTCAGTGTATTTGGGTGAAAAAGAGGACCATGCCTAGTGTAAAAGTACACATCCAAACATGTTGGAAAATTATGTTTGGTTGTACAAGATGCATAATGAAAGTTGCACCACTTTGCAACTTTACACTACTTGCATTTGACAGCCTTTTCCTCAACTGAAAACTCATCACCATGGGAAAACACCTCGAAGATAGCAAAAACTAAGAGAGGTTATTTTAGAGGTTCCCAACACAATCCCATAGCCTTAGACGAGGAGTATAATAGCCCATCAAAGATTGCTACCTTTTAGCACTATGGACTCTTAAGGGAAATCGTCAATCCAATGTAGCTCAAAGTGAGTTAGCATGTTTGGGTGCAAAATAGGACCATTTCTAGTGTAAACGTACCCATACGGACATGTTGGAACATTTTGTTTAGTTGTAGGAGTTGCAGAATGAAATTTACACCACTTTACAACTTTACACTGTTTGTATTTGATAACTTTTTCCTCAACTGAAAATTCATCACCACGGGAAAATTCATTTGAGATAGAAAAAATAGAGAGAGGTTATTGTAGAGGATCCCAACATGATCTCATAGCCTTAGACATAGATTTTGTAAGTGTCACAGTTCCCGAGAAATATTCCTTCAAATATTGTTGCCTTTTAGCACTTTGAACTCTTAAGGGAAATCATCAGTCCAATGTAGCTCAGAATGATTCAGCATATTTGGGTGTAACAAAGGACCATCCCTAGCATAAACGTACCCATCCAGATGTGTTGGAATAATCTATTTAGTCATATGAGTTGCAAAATGAAAGTTGCACCATTTTGCAACTTTACATTGCTTGCATTTGACAACTTTTTCCTCAACATAAAACTCGTCACCACAGGAAAACACTTTTAATATAGCAAAAACTAATAGAGGTTATTGTAGAGGGTCCCAATAGAATCTCATATCCTTGGACGAATATTTTTTAAGCATCACAGTTTCTGAGAAATAGCCCTTCAAATATTGCTACCTTTTAGCACTTTGGACTCTTAAGGGAAATCGTCAGTCCAATGTAGCTTGGAGTGATTCAACATATTTGGGTGAAAAATAGGACCATGACTAGTGTAAAAATATCCATCTAGACATGTTGGAATAATCCATTCGATCATATGAGTTACAGAAAAAATGTTGAACCACTTTACAATTTTACACTCCTTGCATTTGACAACTTTTTCCTCAACTAAAACTCATCAGCAAGGGAAAACGCCTCTCAGATAGCAAAAAATAGAGAGGTTATTAAAGAGGGTCCCAACACAATCCCATAGACTTGGATGGAGAGTCTATAAGCCTCATAGTTTCTAAGAAATAGCCCTTCAAAGATTGTTTCCTTTTAGAACTTTGGGTTCTTAAGGGAAATCGTTGATCCAATGTAGCTCAGAATGATTCAACATATTTGGGTGCAAAAGAGTACCATCCCTAGCATAAACGTATCCATCTAGATGTGTTGGAACAGTCTGTTTGGTCGTACGAGTTGCAGAATGAAAGTTGCACCACTTTGCAACATTACACTGCTTGCATCTGACAACTTTTTCCTCAACTGAAAACTCATCACCATGGGAAAATGCCTCTAAGATAGAAAAAACCAAGAGAGGTTATTGTATATGGTCTCAACATGATCTCATAGCCTCAAACAAAGAGTTTGTAAGCATCACGGTTTCTAAGAAATAACCCTTCAAAGATTGTTTCCTTTTAGCATGTTGGACTCTTAAGGGAAATCGTTAGTCCAATGTAGCTTGGAGTGATTAAACACATTTGGGTACAAAAGAGGACCATCACTTGTGTAAATGTACGCATCCAGATGTGTTGGAATAGTTTGTTTGATCGTACAAGTTGCACCACTTTGCAACTTTACATTGCTTGCATCTAACAACCTTTTCCTCAACTAAGAAACTCATCACCATGGAAAAACACCTCCGAGATAGAAAAAAGTGAGAGAGGTTATTGAAGAAGGTCCCAACACAATCCTATAGCCTCTGATGGAGAGTTTATAAGTGATGCATCCACAGCAAGAGGGTCCTCAAAGAGAATAGTCTGGACCATGTAGCAAGGGTTACACAATGGAAGCAACACAGAATATAGAGACAAAAACAAATTCAAACATTCTTATTATCAGAAATGGGTATGTGCAAGATCATCGTGCAAAAAATAGGCCCTTAAGTGGCAAAAAAATTAGAAAAATTAGTGTTAGGCAACTTGACGTAAATATTTGAATAAGTTATCTATATTATTTCAAAAATATGTAACAATAGAATTTGTAGAAAATTGAATGTAGTTTCTAAAATACTAGGTTTATTTAAAAATAAATAAAATCTATTTGGTGAAAATTTGAAATTTCAATGCAAGAGTAATTTAAATTTCATGGGAAAAATAAGTAGGTGTATGTCCACCACCCTAACCATAATAAAATGATAATATTTTTTTAAGATTTTATATATAAGTAGAGGACTCATGTCTAGATGTGATGCATATTTTTGTAATTTTTTCCAAGTAAATAATTAATTATGATTGTTTTATTACAACTTTTAGAAAATATAAAAACTTGTCTGTTCCACAACTTTAACTTGGTCAAACTTCATGAAATTTATTTTTATTTTTTAATCCTATAGTATGTGAAGCATAGAATGTGACGCATGTTTCAGATTCAAAAAATATGATACCGTTTGAAAGTTATAGATGTTTTTCAATTAGCCTATCGATGAGGACTTTAGTCATAATTCTAATAGAAAATGAATAATAATTAGTTATTAAATTCAAATTAAATCATAATTTATATTTTTGGAAAGCTGAGAATCTCCTCTAAAAACCCTTTTCATTTCATTAATTTTGGGTGAAAAAAAAAGTCGTCAGCCACATACCCTCATAATATTGCCACTTTTTGGCGCACCATGATCCTGCACATACCCAAATCTCAATTACAAATTGTCGGCAACATTTGGGTTTATATATTTGGCTCATAGGCCTAATACAACATGCACAAAATGTCATCTTCCTACATGCTCCTCAATGTGAGCAAAAATCTTAAATATCAGATCCTATATTCTAACTTTGCTACTTTCTAATGATTGATTGCAATGTTTTATATCATGTTTTTAGATCTAGAATCATCCGCATTAGCCAAAGGTCATTACAATCTTCGATTAAAGAAAATGTAGCATGTGCATGAATAGGTCAGCCTCAAATTTGAATTACTCCTCAGTGAATGCATAGGATGAAGTTTGGACCTATAATCAAGTTCAAGGACACTCCATAGAACACTTTGAATCAAACCATTAAGATCCACAAGATACGAGAACAATCCACAAGTGATCAAACTAGCCATTAGATAAGAAAATTATTTCGGTGCTAGTTCAAGAAACTACCACATAATCTAGAAGCGATAACTTTCCAAAAAAAGATCCAATCATGTTCAAATCTTGGAATAAGGAAAATGAACATGTCCACAGAGTAAAAATAGATCCGCAAGGTCCGGTGAGAAAACATGAAGAAATATTGAATCTGCCAACATGAACTAAACAAGAAAAAAGACAAGAACACAACTAAATGAAATAGTTTTTTGGTTGATGTAAGATTTCCATGACCCAAGGATTCTCCTACATTAGACACCCCTAGTGAGAAATATGTTCCATGAGAGGAACTCATGAACATCTAACAGGGTTTAGGATATAGATCCCATGCTCATTCTTGATCCAAATGTCTTCTCTGTCTGTACTTCTCTTCCCCCTAACCTCTTTTCTTCCCTTGGTCAGATCCTTCAACTTCTTCTCTTCATGTTCTTTTCCCTGCCTCATAACTGCACATGGTAGTAAGGGACACTTATCACCACTCACTTTCTTCCATCCATTTGATCTACATCTTTTGCAAGACTCCATTTCATCTATAATTTTATCTACAACCATAGTTTTATGCTGCCTAATTCTACCCTTTCACTACCATCTCACTCTCAGATTTAACCACATGGCTCCTCTTCAAATCCATGCCTTCCTTCAGTACAACCTCTACATCTCACTTCTTAGCATTGCAACTCTTCACAAGACTCAAATTCCTCACTTCCTCCTACTTATTCTTCAAGGAAGCCAAAGTAAACTTTTGCGCATCCTTCTCTACAATGATTAAATTCCTTCTGCAATCATATATAGCTCCTCTATCAAACTTCCAAGGTCTACCCAATAGAACATGACAGGAACTCATACACAAAACATCACACAAGGCTTCATCTCTAAAAGGGCCAATATTAAAGCTCACCAAGCACTGCTCTTTCACCTCCACTACATGATCATCTTGTAACCAACTTATCCTATAAGGACAAGGATGCAGAAACATTTTCAAACCAAGATTCTCCACCATCTCCATAGATAGCAGGTTATCATTACTTCCACTATCCACAATAACCTTACAACACTTACCTCCTGATTTGCACATAGTCCAGAAAAGATTCTTCATTTGTGAAGTCTCAACCTCTTCCCTGCTTTGCCTCATCAAGACTTTCCTAAGCATAAGAGATTCTCCCTACTCTAGTTCTATCCCATCTACTACTTCAATTGTCTACTTTTCATGTGCCATGAAATTATTTTTACCAGTTCCTTTATTTGATCCCTTAGGACACTCAAAAGATCGATGTCCAAATTCTCCACACTTAAAACATTTACCCAAGAATTCCTTGCTACCATTTCCTCTTCTTTGTATCCTCTGATCCTATTCTTTACTCCACTTAGATCTTGATTCTTCTTCACTTGTCTTCTTCTCCTTGTTGCTGCTCATCTGCTTTTCTTTCCCCTTGGGGTTATTCTATTTTCTTTTCTTCACTTTATCTTCCACCTTAAGAGCATATTGGTAGGAATCCTCAACTGTGGGAATCCTCAAAATACTCATCTCATCTTGAATGTTAAATCTAAGGCCATTTATATACCTTGCCACCTTCTTCCTGTCATCTCTCAATGCCCAGATCTGATTGTCATCTTGTAAAATTCCTTGGTATACTCTTTCACACTCATGTCCTTCTATTTCAGGTTCTACAACTTCTTAAACAATTCCAATTCATAGTCTTCTGGAATGAACCTAGCCTTCATCCTTGCAACCATCTACCTCCACCGAGTGATTCTTGTTTCACCATTTTCCACTTTTTCCTTCTACAACTCTTTCCACCATAAACCAGCATGTCCTTCAACTTGGTTTGTGCCAATCTAACCCTTAGTGGGTCTCTAATATACTCAAGCTCAAAATAGTCTTCCAACTCTCCTATCAAGTCTTTTGGATTCAATGTACCAGAGAAGTTAGAAACCTCCGCCCTATGACTTTTACTCACTTGTGCCACTACTCTCAACAATCTTTCTTCTCTCCCATTTATCGATCCTTCAGCCTCTTCATATTCATCCTCCAGTGTAGGATTCCTCCTCAAACCAGCTAAGATGTTATGAATCTCATTCCTCATCTCATTTCTAAAGTCCTCCATCATCTACTCTATTCTTCTAGGGTTCATCCTTCTCAGTGACATCTCTCCCCCTATTCGGTGCAACTGCCTCAACTCGGTAATCTGACTACAAGGTTTCAATTGCCTCTCTCTTTGTGATCTATTGAACACACTTACAACCTGCCTCAAATCGATGATCTGTTCACCCAAGGAATGCCACAAGGACTGCAATCCACTCAAGGTTTGCAATCAGCTCTCATCTCAAGATTCATAGGTTCACAACCCGCTCTAATACCATCTGATGTAGCCATGGTAGGAGGTTCCTCAAAGAGAACAATCCAGACTGTGCAGCAAGGGTTACACAATGGAAGCAACATAGAATATAGAGACAAAAAAATTCAAACATTCTTATTATCAAAAATCTTAATTACAAGTTGTCGGAAACATCCAGGTTTACAGATTCAGCTCATGGGCCTAATACAACATGCTCAAAATGCCATCTTCCTACATGCTCCTCAATGCGAGCTAAATTCTTACATATCATATCCTATATTCTAACTTTGCTACTTTCTAATGATTGATTACAATGTTTTATATCATGTTTTCAGATCTAGAATCATCTGCATCGGCCAAAGATCATTACAATCTCTGATTAAAGAAAATGTAATGTGTGCATGAATAGGTCGGCCTCAAATTTGAATTACTCCTCAATGAATGCATAGGATGAAGTGTGGACCTATAATAAAGGTTGGGGACACTCCACAAAACACTTTGAATAACACTGTTAAGATCCACAATATACAGGAACAATCCACAAGTGATCAAACTAGCTGTCAGATAAGAAAATTATTCTGGTGTTGGTTCAAGAAACTGTCACATAATCCAAAAGTGATTGCTTTCCAAAAAAAAATCCTATCATGCTCAAATATTGGAATAAGGAAAATGAACATGTCCATAGAGTAAACATAGATCCGTAAGGTCCAATGAGCAAACATGAAGAAATACTAAATCTGCCAAAATGAACTAAATAAGAACAAAGACAAGAACATAATGAATGAAAATATTTTTTGGTTGATCAAAGATTTCCACAACCCAAGGATGCTCCTGCATCAATAAGTGTCACAGTTTCGAGGTAATAGCCTGCCAAAGATTGTTGCCTTTTTGCACTTTGGACTCTTAAGGGAAATTGTTAGACCAATGTAGCTCAGAGTGATATGGTGTGTTTGGGTGAAAAAGAGGACCATTCCTAATGTAAACATACCCATATAGTAAGCCTAGTTTTCTTAATTATGCATTATGGTTAGCAACATTCAATGTTGTGCATTACGATAATACAAATTACATGTTGAAAGTCAAATAACATGCATATCATGGAGTTGTATTTGGTTTGTTTAATGGTAGTATCACACTCATTTGGTCTATTTAATGGGTGCATCATGGTTGAGTGATGTCTTAATTGTTAATCATGATTATTGTATAGATTTCACATGAACAATCTAATGAACATGTATCTTGCTTAGTTGTAAGGAATTTGTTTGAAGGTTACATCAAACCCCTATGGTTGAAAGATATTGATTCTTACTCAAGATGATTGTATACCTTTTACATGTTATTAATCTTGAATGAACATTGAGTGACATTTATTTTTATCAAGATGATTATATTAATTTCAAATGAACATTGTAACATGAAATGCATTTCATTGAGTTGTATCCACTTTTCATTAATTTTAACTTCTTTTGTAATAAAAATCAGCTGCATACTTCATTACACGAGTTCAAAAAACAAAATAATGTCAATGTAAATTCATTCAACAGAGCTTGAAATCATGGGTATTCCCAAATTGAGTGTTTGATAAAAATATATTGGTAGACATGTATGAAAAATGTGGTACAATAGAAAAGGCAATGAATTGTTTGAAAAACCTCCTCAAAGAAATAGATGGATTACCATTTGTAATTCATAAGTTCTATTAAAATGTATTTTCGTCAATCTATAGCATACATTATCAATCATAACTTTAAACCATTCTAAGATAATAATACATTCCATTTTGAAAACTCAAATTAGAAAGACATGCACATGAGGAACAAATTAGATTGAATATCAATTCTTATATATCAAACTGTAGAATAATTGTGTTTTTGCACATACAAATTTGGCATATGCCTACTTAGAACAAGTTTTATAAAATGTGGCATATATTCCATCTCAAGATCTATCAAACCCTAAGTACATATCAATCTATATCATATCCTAATCCTATGTTGGACTATCAAAATCAACCCTCCTCAAAGAAGTTAGTTGCTCTGAAGTTTCCTACACAATAACATTTCAAACCACAAATTAGATTAATTATGTGAATGGTTTACAAGATAGACTAGTAAATAGAAACTTATATACCATCATTTATAAATTACAAATTTAACATTAAAATCAATATACATGTACTATATTATATCAATAATGCAATTCTTGTTTACCTCAAGTTTTTCTCTCTTTTCTACAAGATGGTTTGCATATGATTTCCCTTAGGATGATCGAGAGTCCTCGTATAAAGTAATGGTCTCACACTTGTCATAGTGCTAAGTCGAGTAAAGGGATATAGCAGATAAAATAAAAATGATACAAATTAACATATAATTGTTGATAAATAATCATATCTACTAATCACGTATCTACTCTTATCTAAACGTAAATGATCTGCAATATAAAATAAACACATACCTGTTGTGATGTTATGACACTAGATGGGATCATAGTGGATGAATCAACTAAGATGGTTTCTTATATAAAAAATGACAAGAATGTAAATGCACATATAATAATAATGTCGAGAATAAAAATATATATATACCTATTGTGCAACTTCATCCAATGGGTTAGACCCAATCAACAAGGTTGTATAAGAACTAGGTTGCTGCATAAAAAGACAAGATTATATTAGACTATCAATATGTGTAGTACATGTATTTAAATATAATATATTTCAAAAATTAACATCTAAAATAATAATTTAAATAATTTACCGTATATTGATTCTTTAGGGCAAATGAAATGTCAGTATGCATAACCTCTCATACTTCCAACATCTACTCCTTTGTCAACAACTGCTAAAGATTCCAGCACATAAACATATATTAGTACAAATATCTCTCATAAAATATGAAAGAATTTACATAAAACACACTATGAAATTACTTTAAGTCTTACTAGTCCTCCCATATCGTCCCTGGCAGTCGATGTCTCTCCTGCAAATGGTCAACTCCTACATCTAACATATCATGAACCTCATAGTTAGATGTGTCTATGGAGGCCTCAATGGGCCATTGGAGAGGTCCCAAACATAAATTGTTGCATGTCATGCAACAATGAGGCACACAAATATTCCCCAAAGAGTATGGTGTACCAATGGGAGCTGATGATTGTGTACCAATGGGAGCCGATGCAGCAAGTGCACCACCATCAAGCTGAGATGTATTAGGTGAAACACCATCATGATGGGATGCACCATCAAATGGTTGTGCAACATGACTAAATGATCACTCAATGAATGTAATGCATAAATGATTAGTGTCCCTACATCTACAAAAATCTCAGGGTAAGGTAGTGGATTCGGGGTAGCAATAGGCAAAGGAAGACGAACTGGGGTGACTTGGTGTGCTCTAGGTCTATGTTGTGGCATCCCTCTACCAACACCTTGGAAATCTTGCATGTCAAAGTAATTGACATGTTTCCCTAGCACAAACTTAGCATATAATTTTTAGAGAAAATACTAAGGGACATCAAGATTTTTGTTGGGTGGTTTATCGAAAACCATCCACCAACGTCTCCAAAAATTATCTAATATGCCTCTATGGGTGCACCATTTAATTGAAAAATTTTGTTTCCGCACATTAACAGGATGTCATGTTCTTTGATCTATGAATAACTGGGCTAATTGAGATTTCTCAATATCAAGTGCCTTCACCTCATCATATGATAACCCATCAACATAAAATTGTCTTTTTTCCTATCACCATTATGCAAATCTATTATGCTGAGTTGCCAAAGTTGCAACATTTGAAATGATTGTTTCCAAAGTGTTTTTCATGTTTGATAGCTCATCGAATGTCTCATAGATTCGACATACCTTTCTTAATTGATGTAAATTTCTATGAATAGACTCATGTATTGTTGGAACATTTTGATTTGGAAACAACAGTTGTGGTGAAGGAGGATTTGGAGGGTTTTCATTTTGTGCAGGATTAGGGTTTTCATTTTGTATCGGATTAGGGTTTTCATTTTGTATGGAATTAGGGTTTTCATCTTATGCAAGGTTAGGATTTTCATATTGATCCATTTTAAACCTGTCAATTGATAAAAAAATTCAAAATTAAAAATGGTTTTAATGTAATAAAAAATCTATGCAAAATGAATATAAATTGAATAAAAATTGAAAAATCCAAGCATACCTTAGAAATTTGATAGATTTTGAGCAAATTGACCTCTAGTGAATGGATATCCAAGTTGCAGACTAAAACCCCATGCAAAAGAAATAAAATGAGCTCTTGGGTTTTTCTTTTTTGATTAATAACATAGGAAACAAATATCGGTTTCTTGATTTATAGTTTTTTAAAATATGGTTGGGTCCGGGACCCGACCATATTTAATTGGCGACAGTTTTTTTGAAATGTATAGCTAATATAATGTATAATCAGCCGATAGGTTATATGTGTGAACTTTGGTCAGAGTTTTTGTTAGTCTTCCTAGTTTTTAACCATTCTGGCGTCAGGCTCTTGGTTAGAAAAAAGGTGGTGGATGTGGGTATGTGCAGGATCATCATGGAAAAAATAGGCCCTTAAGTGGCAAAAAGTTCAGAAAAATTAGAGTTAGGCAACTTGACATAAAAATTTGAATAAGTTATCTATATTATTTTAAAAATATGTAAGAATAGAATCTGTAGCAAATTAAATGTAGTTTTGAAACTACTAGGTTTTTTTTTTTTAAATCTATTTGGTGAAAATTTGAGATTTCAATGTTGCAGTACTTAAATTTCAGGGAAAAAATAAGAAGTAGGTGTCTCTCTAACCACCCTAACCACAATCAAATGATAATATTTTTTATAATATTTTAGATATAAGTAGAGGACTCATGTCTTGATGTGATGCATATTTTTTTGTAATTTTTTCTAAGTAAATAATTAATTGTGATTTTTATTACAACTTTTAAAAAATATAAAAACTTGTATGCCTAACCACCTTAACTTGGTCAAAACTTCATGAAATTCAATTTTTTTTTTAAGTCCTATAGTATGCAAAGCATAGAATGTGACACATGTTTTGATTCAAAAAATGTGATACCATTTGAGAGCTATAGATATTTTTCAATCAGCCTATCAATCAGGACTTTAGTCATAATTCAAATAGAAAATGAATAATAATTATTTATTAAATTCAAAGTAAAGCATAATTTATATTGGTGGAAAGCTAAGAATCTCCTTTAAAAACCCTTTTCGTTTCATCAATTTTGGGTAAAAAGTGTCAGCCACATACCCTACACATACCCATCATATCGCCACTTTTTGGCCCATCATGATCCCACACATACCCATGTTTTTTTTTTATTTTAATTAAAAGTGTTTGGTGCATCAATAGAGAAGGCCAGCGAAATTAAACTTTGGATGGAATCAACATTAATTTTTGTATGGTTTTCATGTAGTGACAATGGATGTAAGTAATGCTTGCCATTTAAAACCTCAGAAAACATAGCGAATGTCTACGCAATTTTTGATAAGGCATTGTTGGGTGTCGTTTTGTGGCTTTACCTTCTACCAAAGTTGCAAGTGAGGAGGGAAAGCTTCTATGAAGGTGCAAGTGTGATTATCCATTGTGAAATTTCTGTGAAGGTGGTTGGAGGTTATTTTTTATTTTTTGCATGGGGCAATGGTTGCAAAAGCAATACAAAAGTGTTAGTTGTGATAATTATTTTCCCATTTTTTGCAGGAGTTGGAGAAAAAAGGGAGCAAAGAGAAAGCAAGCAGGAAGAGGTGCATTTGAAGCAAGCGGGAAGAGGTGTGGGAAGAGGTACATATTGAAAAAACTCAAGCTCTAGAGTATTTCGAAAATAGTTTATGTTATTTTCCATAGGGAATTGTTGATTGTTGTTCTCTAGGTTAAGCTATATTGTTTCATTTATGGTTTTCGTGTAGTCGCGATGGTTGGAAGTTAATATTGTTTGTTTTTGCATTGGTTTTTTACTGTGAATTCTTGTGCTTTATGGGTTTTTTCATCTAGGTCACTGTTGAAACCAATATTTTTTCATTTATGGTTCTCATTTTGTAGTGAATGCTTTGAATCAGTTTGTTACTGTGATTTTTTGTGTTTTCTAGGTTTTTCCATCTAGTTCACTATTGAAACCAATATTGTTTCATTTATGGCTTTTGTTTTGTGGTGATGGTTGTAATGCAATAAAATAGTTAATGTTATATTATTTATGTTCTTTTCCATAAGGCATTATTGATTGTTGTTCTCTAGCTTATGCTATATTGTTTCATTTATGGTTTTCATTTTTTTGCGATAGTTGCAACACAATGAAATAGTTAATGTTATACAATTTGTCACTTTCCATAAGGCAGTGTTGATTGTTGATCTCTAGTTTAGGCTATATTGTTTCCTTTTCAATATGGTGTTGTTGAAAAATGACTATATTGTTTGTTCAAACCAATATTGTTTGATTTATGGTTCGCCTTTTGTGGCAATGGTTTTGCATGGGTTTGTTACTGTGAATTTTTGTGTTTTGTTGGTTTTCCCATCTGGGTCACTATTGATACCAATATTATATCATTTATGGCTTCCATTTTGTGGCGATGTGTTGGAACCTTCAAATTTTGGAAAAATTTGAAGGTGCTATGTCAAAAATTTAATACAGCACTCTGAAACTTAGTTAAAAAATTTGCTTAAATGGCTCACTTTGAAAAATCACAAAATGAAACCAGTGCAATTTCAAGCAAAATCGCTTTGCAAGCTTGTTTATCTACCACATATGAGTGTGCACACCAGTTTTCAACTTCATACAATCTGATTTAACAAAGTTTCAAAGCAATAAGTTGAAGGATTTTGAGAAAATATGTTGTTAGTACAGTGAAAAATCTATTAAAATGGTCAACTTTGAGGGTAAATATTAAGCAAATGAATGATGATCAATACAAACTGATTGGTGCTTTGAATCTCTTCACCAAATTCTACCCCCATGCAAATTTTTAGGGTTTTTGGGCATCATTTAGTATTTTTTCAAAATTAATTCCAAACACATTTTACCTAGTTTTGAACATTGTAGTTCCAGAACAGCTACACAAAGAGCAACTTTGACACCTCGTAATTTGCAAAAGAAGATGCCTGATGGGAAATCCTATTGCACACGTGTTCACCATGCTTAAATTAGCTAGTATGAAAATTTATAGCTTCTCAAGATTACATTTGATATTTTTTCAAAATGGGCAAATGGAGGGTTACAATTGAGCTTAGCAGTGGTAATTTTTAGAAAATGTTGAGTAAGCAACTTTGAAAATTTATAGTTTGCAATTCCGACAAATTCATGCCAAACCATTTGACAAACATACTCTCCTATTATAGCTTAATATGTTTGTGCATTTTGATGGTCATTGGAGGAGTTTTGGTATGTTTTTTAATTGTTTTGCGACTACCCCAGGCTAGATTTGGCGCTCCGAAAAAGTTGCAAATTTTGAAATTCTAAGGATGACCCAGTTGGTGTTTTGGCCTCAAATATCTCCAATTTCAAATTTTTTGAATTCTAAGGTCATTTGGTGCATTAATTTAAAATTTCATTTTTCTCACTACATGCTCCAATAGGGTCAGTTTACAAAGGAAGTACTTTGATTTGGCGAGTTGTTCAAAATCTGTCAAAAACTCACTTCCAAAATAATTGATCACAGTCTTGTGCAAATTTTCATGGCTCTAGGATGCTCCATGTGCCCGTAATAAAATTGCGTTGTCTACCCACTAGCCAAAATTGAAAAAATCTTCTTACATTCTAAAGTCTAAATGAAATAAATTTAAAACATTTGAAATGCTTTAAAATAAATTTGGAGACAGAGGTATCATCTTCAGCAGAGAAAAGCCTAATAGGCAAGAGAAGATTAATTAGGTAAAAAAATTCAAATCACACAGATCATACAAGTCTCACTGATGGAGACTTCATCAGTGAGAGATTTGAGATAGGTGGGGAAAAAATAATTCTTCCTGATGCCTTATGTCACTCCAACACATGAATATGGTCATGATGCGAACAACAAAATAAATAAAATTAGACTATGGTGGAAAACAATATTATTTTGAGAAATCTAAGTTTCACATTTTATGGAGGGATTGTATGGTAGTTGACAATTTTACCTATGGGGTAAGAAAATTATAAAATGTTTGCACTTGGAGACATATCAGAAGGAAAAGGAGTATGTAATTTTTAGATAAAGTGTAACCAAAGATTATTTACATTGGAAAGGAAGAAAACAATTTTATGGGATGAAGCAATTAAATAGGTAAATATTTTACCTAAAATATATTTTCATTATGTGAGAATGCAAGTGAAATATTTTTCACCAAAGGAGTTATAAGGAGGATAATTATTTTTATGTTTGGGTGAAGAGTGAAAATTGCTAGCAAAGGGGAAGATGATAATTATTATTTTTCACGAGGATACAAAAATGGAGATTAAATATTAAAATATTTAATTTTCCAAATGACAACTAATTAAATATTTTATTTTACCAAAGACAATTAAATGAAGAGTTGCATCGAAAAATAGGAGTTGCGGCGAATAGGAATGCGAAGAGTTATAACCCTAAT
This sequence comes from Sequoia sempervirens, assembly GCA_007258455.2. NCBI lineage: Eukaryota > Viridiplantae > Streptophyta > Pinopsida > Cupressales > Cupressaceae > Sequoia > Sequoia sempervirens. The sequence goes on from VDFB02000002.1 coordinate 238,747,110, forward strand.
GTAATATATATATATGTAAGATGAAATAAAATTATGAAAAATAAGTAGATTAGGTAGTTTGATAGGAACTGTTGCCGAAATAAAACATCATGTTGTATATTGTAAAATCTTTTCAAATTATTTAATGGAGAAGAATGCATAAATTTGGTGAAATCCTTTCTTGGTGTTCAGTTGTTGTAATGCAATTATTTACATTTTTATCTAGTTGTCTCCAACTTGAGGTCTTTTAATCATTTAAATCAGTATATCAAGTATATTTTTGATTTATCAAAATGAATTCTCATTTTGTGTGAGTTAATCAATTGGTGTCTGCAAGTCAGATTTAAATTCTTTTCGATGAATTACAATGATTTAACAATTTCTTTTGGATAATTGAAGAAGAACCTGGTAAGAAAATATTCCAGCACAATTTATGCAAGTCATAAATTTAGTGAAGTTTTATGCCAGTCATAGAACCTCATTCTCAAAGTGCCTAGCAACTAGAGTTAAGCCAAAAGGGGAAACACATATCATTTACCTCTTGACTCCATTAGCCCAACAAAAGTAGGCACTGGTCACACCAATTCCATTTTAGAACTTTATAAAATATTATTCAAATATTCACATCTCACATTTCAGTAGGAGTAGTTAGCAAGCTTTCATCTATTACACTTTGTGCCATCATAATAGATCCATCAAGTCAATGAAGTCACACAACTTTAAGTCTACCTCATTCATATAATTATACCCGCCTAGGTCTAGTAGCACCTAAAGAGAAGAAGGTTCAAATCATTTTTATCTGGTTGTCTCCAACTTGAGGTCTTTTAATCATTTAAATCAGTATATCAAGTATATTTTTGATTTATCAAAATGAATTCTCATTTTGTGTGAGTTAATCAATTGGTGTCTGCAAGTCAAATTTAAATTCTTTTGGATGAATCACAATGATTTAACAATTTCTTTTGGATAATTGAAGAAGAACCTGGTAAGAAAATATTCCAGCACAATTTATGCAAGTCATAAATTTAGTGAAGTTTTATGCCAGTCATAGAACCTCATTCTCAAAGTGCCTAGCAACTAGAGTTAAGCCAAAAGGGGAAACACATATCATTTACCTCTTGACTCCATTAGCCCAACAAAAGTAGGCACTGGTCACACCAATTCCATTTTAGAACTTTATAAAATATTATTCAAATATTCACATCTCACATTTCAGTAGGAGTAGTTAGCAAGCTTTCATCTATTACACTTTGTGCCATCATAATAGATTCATCAAGTCAATGAAGTCACACAACTTTAAGTCTGCCTCATTCATATAAGTATACCCGCCTAGGTCTAGTAGCACCTAAAGAGAAGAAGGTTCAAATCATTTGGCCTTGTCTGTTACCCTAAAATGTATCAAGAGATTGGCAACCTCTTGAGGTATTCTTACCTGCGTTTTTGAGAGCTAACACGATGGTTGCAATACAATAAAATAGTTAATGTTATGCAATCCATGTTGTTTTGCATAAGACATTGTTGATTTTTGTTGTCTAGCTTAGGCTATATTTTTTGATTTATGGCTCTCGTTTTGTGTCAATGGTTGAAACACAGTAAAATGGTTAATGTTATAGACTTTATGTTGCTTTCCATAAGGCATTGTTGAGTTTTGTTCTCTAGTTGTGGCTATATTGTTTCATATTCAATTCATAATACAATAGTAAATGTTATAGAGTTTATGTTGTTGTCCATAAGGCATTGTCGACTATTGGTCTATAGCTTTTCCTATATTGTTTCCTTTCCGATAAGGTGTTGTTGAAAAAATAAATTGCTAGGTTGTTGTTGAAACTATTATTGTTTTATTTAAGGTGTGAGTGTGTATGTCTATATATGCATTTTCTACATGTATCTTTGAGGTCATGCATTTATCTATATATAGATATGTCTAGTTTTTCATACCAATATAGTTATTTGCTTCTTGTCTGGTTTGATTTCCACATACTCTTATATCTCCACAATTGTTGTTCACTAATTTTGAATGTTTATATGTACATGTGGGTGTGTATGTGTGTATATGCTTATTTTTGATAAGGTTTTGTTCAAAAAAGAATTCTCTAGGTTGTTGTTGAAACCATTATTGTTTCAATTAAGGCTTTTGTTTTGTGGCGATGGTTGCAATGCTATACAATTTATGTTGTTTTCCATAAGGCATTGCTGAACTTTTTTCTCTAGTTTTGGCTATATTGTTTCATTTTTTATACACAATTAAATAGTAAATGTTATAGAGTTTATGTTGTTATCCGTAAGGCATTGTCAACTGTTGTTCTATAGCTTTGGCTATATTGTTTCATTTTCGATAAGGTGCTTTCAAAACCAATATTGTTTCATTTATGTTTTCCATGTGGTGTTGATGGTTGCATGGCAATTTAACAAATTATGTTGTCAGTATTATTTTTTTCCCCACTTGCATGTGTTTGTTGCTATGAATTCTTTTCTTTCATTTAAGGATTTTGTTTTGTGGTGATGGTTGCAATGCTATACAATTTATGTTGTTTTCCATAAGGAATTGTTGATGGTTGTTCTCTAGCTTTGGCTATATTGTTTCATTTTTTATATGTAATTAAATAGTGAATGTTATAGAGTTTATGTTGTTATCCGTAAGGAATTGCCAACTATTGTTTTGTAGCTTTGGCTATTTTGTTTTATTTTTTATTGTTCCTCTTGAAACCAATATTGTTTCATTTATGCTTTTTGTGTGGTGTTGATGGTTGCAAGGAAATTTAACAGATTATGTTGAAGGGATTGTTTTCTTCCCCCCTTGCATGTGTTTTTTGTTGTGAATGCTTTTGTTTTGTGGATATGCCCATTTAATCCACTATTTTAAAAAAATTTTTGTGCTACGAGCTTGTTCTATTTTTTTGGGGCATAGCTTCATTAGAATAAAACCTCCTGTCTAAATTTATGCATGAACTAATGTGTTAGATTAATTAATATGTTACTTGTTGCCCAATTTTCACCCACGGGCTAAATCAGTTGGGCAATCTATGCTTCAAGTGTTCATAAAGGCCAGATGGGGACATTGTTGTGTAGGATTAAATCATACATTTGATGCGAAGTCACAAGGAACTCAGTTGAAAAGCATGCCTCAATCAGTTTTGGCAAAAAAACTCATTAGAGAAGAAGTCGGCAAGACCTTCCAGCTATCTTGCTGACTTGCACAGGGGTTCTATTCATTATGTCTTAGTCGGCCAGACTTTTTAATCACCATGAGTTTTGGTGTATCTCTCCGCTTGGAAGGAGGTCATGTCAATCATTGTTCACAAGGCTAGCATCGCCAAAAGTTTTTCATCTCACTAAGAAGTCTTGGTGGCCGCCAAGAAGTCACAAAGAAGGATGTCATCGGCATGAGGTCTAGCTAATCAAGCGAAGTCACACTGAAATAGAGTGCTTTCAGCGTGGGATGGTCATCTCGAGAAAATCTTTGGCCGATAGGCCAAGGTCTCGATGACGGTATGGGGGCTTTGCTGTAGGGTCTCACCATTGGGGTGAGGTCTCACCGAGGGGACGTGGTCTTGCCGAAGTGGAGTGAGCTCAAGGCAAAGGAAAGTAAAGTCACCATGATGTCTCGGTGAATGCAGGAGGTCCTGCTGAAGAATGAGGGGTCTCGATAAGAGTTTTTCCTTCAGCAGGAGGTCTCACCGACACATGGATGTCTCATCGATGGAGTGGCACAGTGGTATGAGATGGTGGTCTCGGCGTGAGGTCTCACCGACCAAGCAATGTCTCCCCAACTAAGGAGAAAGTAAAATCATCGCCGAAAGAATAAGGAGCCCAGCAAGAGGTCTGGCCGAGTGAGGAAGGTCTTGCCGACAAAGGGGGGCCTTCGGTATAATATTTTGAGTTTGGGGAAAACTCTCCCCGACCCATTTGTCTCGCCGACCATTGTGAACAGGAAGGTAGGCTTCCAACGAAACAAGATGACTTATGGCCGACCTGATAGGGTCTTACCGAAAGATAGTGAGCTCGAAAGAAGGAAAGGAGCTCGCTGAGACCTCCTACCAACTGATTATGGTCTCGATGAAGGTTTATGCTTTCGGTGAGACATCAATAGACTCTTGCCGATATGGTTCATAGGGTTGAGATCGGGGAGAATTTGAGAGGAAGTTTTGTGCTCGGCATGAGGTCTTGCTGACAAGTGAGGTCTCAGCAATGGAGGGGATATCGGTATGACTCCTAAAGGCTCACTATGAGGTCTTCCCGAAAGCATAGGGTCCTGCCGATTGTCATGAGCTATGCCAATAACCGCTGATAAATCTAATTACATCGGGGAGACACGATTAGTGTCTCACCAACATGTGATCTAGTTTGAAAGACCTTTGATTGCTCAGGAATCTTACATGGAGTATGCTTGACCAATCTGAAGGAGCCAAAGATGAACCATTGACAAATTGACTATTTGACTCCCCCCTACGAAGAAGGTCAACAGAGTGAAAACAATGTGGATCTATTCTAAGCTCAGGAGCATTCAAAGCAGCTTGATAGAGGAGGTTTGAGAGGGACACAAGGACCAGAAGTTAATGCTGCTAAAGATCTGAAGGCTTCTCCAAGGGTGATCTTTCACACCGACATGGACAGCGAGGTTACGCTTGAATGCAAAATTAACTACATGAAAAGATCTAAGGGCAGATCTTTCAGAGCCAGATATTTTTTGTAAGCCCTAGGGGCTGACACACTTTTGTATATAAGGAATTTTTTCCTCTTTGTAAACAGTTCTCCTTATGATTTTCTAAAGTTTGTGACTTGTTACAAACCTCTCTTAGATTAGCAAACTTCTGTAACTCTTTTGGAGCATGTTATATAAAATTTACCTTGATCACCATTGATGGTTCAATTTGCCTTCTGGTTCTTGTGAAGTATTGTGCATTTTTTAAGTGATCCTTCAAGCTACTTAGTGAATCTTTCTTTTCCTTATAACTTTTGTTTCATGTTAGCATGCCTTTCTTTGCAAAAGTAGTACTATGTAAGTTACAAACTATGCTTATTCAATTGCACATGAGCTTGTAATTTGTGAAAATTTGCTTTTCCTTCTTGAAAGTGTGTGCATGTCGAACCTATTTGTAAGCATAATCTATAGAATCTAGTTGTGCAGACCCATATCCATCCTCGGTATTCATGTGTAACTTGAGTATCTCATTGTTCCTGTCATTTTGGTGTATCACCGTAGACTTTAATTTTCATTTTTTATGCATTCTCCTTCTCCCTTTTCTTTACAGAATCAGTAGTTAGGTGACACCAAAGGAAGCTATCCTTCTCTGGAGGTTGACCTCTGTCTATAAGTGACCCACAGCTTTGGAGGTCTTCCCATGTTGCACTAGATTGTTGAATTTTACATTCATCAAGGTGCAAAATCCAGGTGACAACATTACTTTCTTTCCATTGTGACTAATTGTGGTGCAAAAAAATTTAATACCTGAATGCATCGTACCTTTGAATTTAATCAAACGTATTGGCTGAGGCATGTCTACAAACTTCAAGACATAATAGTATGGTTATGCGCAAATAAACCAACATTTAATTCATGATAACTTCATCACAATCAATAATCGACCAATAATAAACACGAACCCATGTCATGTCTAACTCCAAAAAAGTAACAATTTTAAAATGTTCATCAATACCTTCACTATTTATTGATATATGAAGAACGATCTTCTTTCCATGGTCATCAGGAAAAATTATTTGTTAGTTTTGAAGACAACATGGTCTAATGTTCTTCTTTTATTATTTTTGATAAAGATGTACAAGTAGGACAAAATCCCACACACCATAAATTCATCATTTTATAAGGGGAAACCCTCATACATGGGATGTGAGAATATAAAATATAGAGAATCCAAACCTTGTTGAGTGTGAATGTTTTTTTTACCTATCTAAATAATGTTTCATGATTCATACAATACTTAATTGGCTTAACAAGATGCTAAGGGTCCAAAATTTAATCATGGAATTTGAGAATAAAGACCATAAGGTTCAATGAAAAAGATATTATTAGTTTTACTTATAATAATATTTTCACGATTCGATTATTGCATAATAGCATGACTCAAAGGTACATACCCATTTCTCTTATTGATTGATATGTTTCATTTTGGTTTTCCAAACCTTGCATTTAAAACTTGTCAAAGTCATAAAATAGTTTATGCTATTTTGTGGCAGGCCTGCATACAATGTCCACCAACATATTCAATGGTGATATCAATGTTTTTAATTACACTTAATATACATGTTGTCATACATATGAATTTCGTTTGCATCTAATTTCACAAATATGCATATCTACACGTAGGGAAACATAAATGTCACACAACAAAATAAGGAAAAATAACATAAGTGTATAACATTAACTATTTTATTGTGTTGCAACCATCACCACAAAACAGAGCCCATAAATGAAACAATATTAAAACAGTTTATGTTATTTTGTGGCAGGCTTGCATACATTGTCCACTAGCATATTCAATGGTGATATCAATTTTTTTTATTACACTTAATATACAAGTTGTCATACATATTAATGTTTTATGCATCTAATTTCACAAATATGCATATCTACATAGGGAAAATTATATGGCACACAACAAAGGAAGGAAAAACAAGATAAATTGTATAACATTAACTATTTTATTGTGTTGCGACCATCCCCACAAAATGGAGGACATAAATGAAACAACATTGGTTACAATAGTGGCCTAGATGGAAAAACCCACAAAACACAAAAATTCACAATAACAAACCCATGCAAAACCATCACCACCAAATGCAAACCAAGCAACAAGATAAATTGGCCATCACTCTCACCAATCATGAAACTGATGGTTGTTATTGCACTTAATATAGTTTTCCAAGCCGATAGAGAAGGCCAGCAAAATTAAAATGGTGGTTGGCATCAACATTAATTGTTGTATGGTTTTTGTGTAGTAGTGATGGTTGCAAAGTATGAAAATAGTTCATGTTCTTATTGATAAGGCATTGGTGGTTGTTGACTTGTGGCTTTAGCGATACTACTCCTCCATGCATGATGTAGAGCAGGGAGGCCTTTGACAAAACCAACACAATTCATGTTGACACAATCAATTTTAAGACCCACAAACCCTATCAAGGATGAATTCCTTCACAACTGCACTATTTTCCTAGTAGGTCTGCAGACCTAATTTCTTAACTTTAATTTAGAAATATCCCTTCCAACTCTCAAGCCACTCACCTTTTTAAACACATTTTAAAGTCTTAAAAAACATATCACAAAATCACATTAGGTCACTTTGGACTAACAACATCAAAACAAGGCTTCTACGTTGTCCCAAAAGGCCAATTAGGCCATATTTACAAAGCATCTCCCATTGGGAAGCCATAACTAGAATACATAAGCACCAAATCCATAATTTTCCTCCAAAGAAATGCTTACCAACTCCTCAAATCACAAAACCCTCACTTTTGCTTGATTTGAAGGGGGTTTATTGAAACTCGCAGTTCCAAGCCTCTAACCACTTGGCTAACTCTTCAAACACACTCAAAAATTTCTACACATGCCTAAAAAATCATCAAAAACTACTACCCCCAAGGTTTACAACATTTATCAACATTTAACCTCCATATTTCACTCAAAAATGCACAATTTCACACTAGGGCTTCATGCCCAAACCCTCCAATGGACTTCCCTGGTCACAAAAAACTCATTCTAACACCATACCCTATTCTATTTGACCCATTCCACTTAGTTATAGAAGGTACAGTTGGTGGAATGGGTCTTATAGCATTTTGAAGAGTTACAAACCCTCAAACATGGGTCTACAGACCAGTCACATAGTTTTGCTTCTAAAATGTACCAAACACTATAAGATTCAACCAAACTAGATCTAAAACAAAGTTAACTCATATTCCCATCATATTCAAAGCAACTTGGACTAGTTGGACACTATACGGGCAAGTACAAAGGCCTGTAACAATAATTTAACATAAATTTCTAATACAAACACTAATTTCAAGAGTTTCCTTATTGTTTTGTCAATCAAACTTTCAACAACAACTACAACGACTTCCTTTAAAATTTTAAATACTTTTCCCACCAAAAAAACTGACTCAACCTCCAAAAGTGACTCTTAACCTACTTGACCATTGGCATTCCCCCATTATGCACTTTTGCACTTTTACAACTTTTCCCTATGACAACATTTTACAAATTTTGCAATATTTGCATAATGATCCCCAAATTGACCCAAATAGACTCAAATGACTTAAAAAACACTAAGAATGGCCTACCATGGCCTTATTACATCAAAATGTCTCCAAAATTTTCAAAAATTCAAACTAGGGCCCCTAATTGCATGACTTGAACTAGGTGCTCCTACACCAATGCATTATAGAAACATATATCTACACATGTTTGTATGAACATGTTGTATGGACTCAGAAAATTCAATTGCATACATATATGTTTATGCATATGCATATGTAGATCTATGCATGCAAACAAACATGTCTACAAGTATATATAGGAATAATTGCAAATACTAACACATGTGTTGAATAGGGCGACCAAACTTATATCTTTAGAAAATCTCACTACCTTGGCTCACAACTTTGATAGCAGGAAAAGCCACAGAACAACACCTTGTTGAATCTCAGTTGTGTTTACAATTTGTCCTTGATGAAAAAACCCCTTTTAGTTTGTTCTCATTGATAATCTATCTTAGGATGGTTCTCCTTGCACGTCATAGGTTTTGGATGTTTCTATTTCAGGCTTACTCATATCCATGTGAGAATGGCAGTGTCTCCCTGATCCTCTTTGAAATGTCTGAGTTGCCTATCAGCAAGACATTTCAGTTGTCATGGAGATTGAATTTATCTAACAGGCTATTTTTGGCAAGACTTCTCTTTTGTTTCAGAGACAGAAAAGTGTTCTCTATTGGCATATGTAATATCGTCGGCATGATGTCTTATCGATTTCATTATGTCACGCCGACTTGCTTCAAAACAAGCATATTGGCATGTGTTTGGCCGTCAGGCTGAGATTTTAGTGAAGACATATTGTTTCCTCGACTAGTGCTTGTGGACGTCTATCGGTGAGAAATTCATGTGGTTTCAGCAACTAAGGATGATCTTATCGGCAAAGGTTGTGGCTTTGCTAAAATGTCACAGTGAATGTGCAATGTCACACCGAACGTTGTTGGACAATTGCCTTTGGTAGGACTTTCTGGAAGTCTTGGTGAACAAGTGTGATTTCGGGGTGTTTCGCTATGACTGAAATGATCTACAAGATGTCTCCCCGAGAGCGAATGTCACAGCAATAACTAAGAGGAATGTCTGGTGGTGCAGTTGCCTTCGGCATAAGTTTAGAACTGTCTTAGTGACTTTGAGTAGATGAAGATGTTTCGGTATGTCTCAAGTTGTTGTCGAGAGGTCTCCCCGACTTTCATCTGCTATAGCGACCCTCATAAGATGGAAGGGTGTATCGGCGAGAGAAACATTTTGTTATAGCGGCATCACAAGGGATTTCTATCAAAGATCTCCATCAGTGTGAGATTGATACTATCTTGGCGAACTAGGGTGTGCTCGGGATGTTTCGGCAAAACAAGGGGCAGTCTATATAGCATCTCCCCAACTTCATATTGTCTTAGCGACACAGGGTGAAAAGTGACTCTTGGAAAAACATTTTGAAGTCTTCAAGAGGTCTCTCCGATATTCTTTGGTCACAGCAATAGTGAATGAAAGACTTTCAGCGAAAGGACAATAAATTCTTAGCGACTCAGAGTGGATAAAGTCTTTCGATGAAACTTAATGTATTCTATGAAACGTCTTCCCAAAAGTTGAAGGTTACAGCGACTCTCAAGAGTAAAAAGGGGCTTTCTGTGTGAATTAGTGTGCTCTATGAGAGGTCTCCCCGAGAGTGATAAGTCACAACGACAGTGAACGAAACAAAAGAACATCGATGAGAGATATCCTTGTGTCTTAGTGAAAGCTCGTAAAGATAAACATTTCGATATAACAGTTTATATTCTATGAGATGTCTCATCGACTTCACAGAGTCTTAGCGATATCTATGGGGATGATTGACTGCATTATAAATTACCTTCAACAGAACTATCTGCTTGTCTCAGCGAATTGTTACGAAGACTCAAACTCTGTGGCCGTTTATGGAAACTTCAAAATATAGTTGTAGGCTGACATCATGGATTTGCATCGAATCTCAGAACCATTACATGACAACATATTCATTGAGTTTCCTCTTTGAGCAGTTGCGTTTTATTTAATAGGATGATTTGTAGCTCTCTTGATAAGTGTTACTATTGATTTTTTATTCATCATCAACAGTCTATCAGTATTCAGCTTTATATTCAAAAATCAGCAAGAGAATAAAAAGATCTGGTGAAAAACATTTTTGAATATTTCTTCACAACCAACATACTTGAAATGTAAATAAATACCAGTGTTAAAAACTGTAAGGGTTGTTGATTTTGTAATTTTGAGAGTATCATTCCTTATTTGTATGGAAATGTATGAATGAACTCTGCAGAAAGATATGTGCTTATCTAAAAACAAAGAAATCCTCCGAGTCACTATTATTGTTAAAAACATAATTTGAGGGGTTGGTACTCCTTGAGATGGGTGTCTCAAAATGAGGGGCTAGTGTTCCTTGAGTGGGTGCTCAAAAATCAGCCTATAAGGCATTGTAAACTTTTGTTTAAAAGATTAAGCCTAGAAGGCATTAAGGGAGTGGTTTTTATACCCCAAGAGGGTTTTCCACTCGATAAAATCTAGAGTCTTCTTATTCTTCTGAGTTCCCTTTGCTTTAGTGTGTTGTTGATTATTTCAGTTAACTATTTGGGTATTATCTTTCTCAATTTTGTTTATGAATGATTGCATTCAGCTCATGAATGCATTAATCAGAGTATATTGAGATCAAATCTATGCTATAGTTTTTGAATTTGTGAAAATTGGTCAAATCTGTTATAACATTGATTCACCCCCCCTCTCAGTGTCATTTTAACTCCAACACACCTAGCAATGCCTTATTGAAAATTGTGCAGACTTTTGTTGTTGTTTTTAGGTTTAAAATGGCAGGTGTTATTACAACCATCGCCACTACACAGAAACCATACAACAATTAATGTTGATGCAATAATGGAAAGATTTTGTACAACCATTGTCACTACATAGAAACCATACAACAATTAATGTTGATGCCACACTAGCGAGCTTATATGAAGGTGTAAGTTTGATCACCCATTGTCAAGCTTCTATGAAGGTTGCTGGAGGTTATTTTTTGTTTTTTGGATGGGGTGATGGTTGCCAAAGCAATATACGAAAGCCATAAATAAAAAAATATTGGCTTTAACAAACAATATAGTCTTTTCTCAACAACAATTTATCAAAAATTGAAACAATGTAGCCTTTTCAATAGCACCTTATCGAAAATGAAACAATATAGTCTTTTCTCAACAGCACCGTATTGAAAATTGAAGTCCTTTTCAACAACACATTATCGAAAATGAAACAATATAGCCTAAGCTAGAGAACACCAATCAGCAATTCCTTATGGAAATCAACATAAATTATATAACATTAACTATTTTATTATGTTGCAACCATAGCTACAAAATGGAAGCCATAAATCAAACAATATTGGTTTAATAGAGACCCAAATGGAAAAATGCACAAAACATGAAAATTCACAGTAACAAACCTATGCAAAAATATAGTATTTTCTCAACAATTCCCTAGGAAAGTACATACATTCTCCACCATTTTGATCATTAGTAAAACCAATGTTCCTTATTGCACTTAATATAGAAATAATTTGCACCACATGCAAACCATAAATGAAACAATATTGACTTCAATAGTGTTGTAAACAACAGTGGAATTCACAGTAAATCGCCACAAAACATGAACCATAAATGAAACAATATTGGTTTCAATAGTGACCTAAATGAAAAAACTGCACAAAATAGAACTCACAGTAACTAACCCATGCATGTAGACAAATTATTTACAATACCTTATCAAAAATGAAACAATATAGCCAAAGCTAGAGAAAAATAATCAACAACGCCTTATGGAAAACAACACACATTGTATAACATTAACTATTTTATTGTGTTGCATCCATCACCACAAAACAACAAATACATAGATATATGCACGTAGGGAATGATAAGTTATATTTTAAATGTTATATGGAACATTGATGTCACCATTGACGGTAGTGATGAACAATTCCTTGTATTGTTGTGTTTCACTTTATTTCCCCTATGTGCAAATATGTATGTATGTCATAGTAGATGCAAACAACATTGATACATACTGATCCCTATGTTTATTCTATTAGCACATTCTTGGAATGATAAGCTATATTTTAAGTGTTATATGGAACATTGATGCCACCATTGATCGCAATAATGGACAATGTATGTTCTTGGTTGGTTGTTTTGCAAGAACATAGACTATTTTCAAAATGATCTACAAATGTTTTTCCAAATGCACCTTTTATATATTATTATATGTTTTTTCTCATTATTTAAAACATAAAAAAAATTGAAATAAAAAATTGGAATAGAGTTTGTTAGCCTTTGTTGCTTTAATTGAACATTTGACCCTTGTGTTATTGTGGGATAGAGTTCATAGTCAGCCACTGGCATTGTAGCTCTCAGCTTTTTAAAGAGCATCCCTAGCAATGTCGGTGGACTCTAGCTCTCCCCAAGCTACTGGACAACCCTCCGTCACCAATCTCGTAAATCTATTCCTTGTTTCCTTTTTGCTCCTAAGAATTGTATTGGCTCTTTGCCATGTGCATTCAGTGAACTATGAAAATGCTTTGTTTTAATTAATGGTCCTTGTAATATATAGTCTAACTTATTTATATTTCAGCTATTTATGTGTCCTTTACCTTTTTTTTTCTAGCCATTTGGGAGTAGCCTATGTGTTAGGAAAAAAATGGTTCCAATTTTGAGATGTGTCAACATTGCCATGTTTTTCCTTATTTATATTCAAAAAAAATCTAACTTTGTTTGCTTCTTGCTAGAATTTTCCCTCCTTCAATATTCATATATTATATGCACTTTTAAATTTGATGTGATCTTGTACTCATGTATAGTTATCTATGTACCTGCATATTAGATGCCAATAATTCATATGTTTTGTGTTGCCTCTTTCCCCCACTTTTGCTTCTAGAGTCATGTTGTCCTTCTAGAGTCGTACCGCAGTCTTCAAAATCTCATTGCTTTGGCTTAGTTGAGCAAAACTGCTAGTGAAAACAAAAGAAGTGTAGGTGACACCATTGATAACATACTAAGTAGTCATTACACTAGAAGACTCATATTGCAACATATAAAGCTATTTTGTGGGAATCTACAATAAGCTTATTGCAGCCTCATCAAAAGCACTAGCCCAAATCTCACCCCTATGGACTTCCATCTTTAGCTGCAAAAAATAACAGAAGTCACAATCAGCCATGGTTATCTGGCATTTAGGGCAGTACCATATATTTTTTGCAAAGTCTTCACACATTATCTTGCATTGTCTTCCATTGGCCTACAAGGGACATGCAACGTAACAAAATGCATTAGTTTAAATAAATTTTACTATTGCCTTGACAATATTTTTTTGAGTGCATACAATATCTTGATATAGATATGTGTAGATATATGTGTATGTAATGCATTTGTATGCAAATATGCATGCAAATTTGATAGTTTATATGTATGTGTTAGTGTGTATGCATTTTACATATGTATCTATGAGGTCATGTGTTTATCTATACATAAATATGTCTAGTTTTGAATATCAATATAGTTGTTTTCTTCTTGTCTATTCCAATTACCACATACTTTTATCTCTCCACAATTGCTGCTAGCTATAATTTTGGAGCTCAATAGTTGCACATGGTTAAAATATTGAATGTAATAACAATTTTGTTATCTCATTTCTCTAGTTTTAATCTTCTTCTTTTGGCTAAGTGTAGAATATTCTGATATATGTGCTTTATAATCTTCTAATGATGGTTAAATGTAGTCCTGCCTCTGCATTCATAAAGCCATGTCACATATTGTTACCTTTTATTTTATTAGAGTTGTATAAAACTTCATTTTTGTCATAATATTTCCTATGTGACGTTCAATCATGATTGTGGTCTACCTATTGCACAATACTTTTGTGATTTAGCTTGATTCTACCTACACACATATATATCTACATTTATACTTGTTGATACATGTAATTGCATTTAAACTTATATATATATATATATATATATATATATATATATATATATATATATATATATATATATTCTTACATGCATTGACAAGTATAGGTGTGGATAACTATGTATGTTGTGCAGCTCAAGCTCTAGCTCAACACTGAACAATGGCTTATTGAAAATAACATAAACTGCTCAATTACTATGCTAAGTTTTGAAAGCAACCTATTATTACAACCATCGCCAATATATGCAGCCCATACATGAAGCAATGTTGTCGTCACAAGATGTGCCAAGTGATGTTTATTTCCTCTACTCAAGAAACAAACATATATATCTAGATTTAAACTTATCTATATTTGTTCTTGCATCTATTGACAAGTTTAGGTGTTGATATCTATGTATTTTGTTTGCAAAACACTTGTCACAATGGTGACTCACAATCTTCATAGCACCTGAAGCTAGAAAACAATAGTCAACAATGCCTTACTGAAAATAACATAAACTATTTAATTGCGTTGGTGACTTTAGAATGCTAAATATTATTGTGGCCATATATGTGGACTATTTTCTTTCTTATTGTGGCAGTATATGTGGACTGTTTTATTGATTTGCAACTATCGCCACTACATGAAACCATAAATGAAATAATATTTTTCAAGATATTCAACAACAATCTGTAAGTGGTAGAATGGGGAAAATAGACTAAACATGCTTCTACACTTCTAAATAGGACATTGCATCTAAGATTTAAAGAATTTAAACTAATTTAAACTAGAAATCTTCATAAATCTATTCTATTGCTCTCTAACTCTAAAGATCTCTCTAATCTACTTTGCTCTCAGATTTAGAAGCTAATTAGACTATTGAAATGACACTTAGAGAATGAGAATCAAGCTATTCTATTCCTATATGATTTAAATGTGCAACTAAAATGATTCTACAGCAAAGCTTCTAAGAAAGAAACTACTATAAATTGCCATAATTGAGATGCTGGATGGATGTTGATTGAATGTTGAATGCTTGAGATGTTGTATGAATGCTGGAAGCTTTGGAAAACCTGCAGAGTAAGATTGCATAAGTTGAGATCCATTTCCTATAGCCAAAGAGTTGTATTTATAGCTTTCACAACAGCACATTTGCACAGGGATATGGGATAAGGGGCTGTGATTCAATATGGAGAATTGAATGGCATGGGATGAGAAGATGGAGCTGATCATGGAGGATTGTTTCTCCCCATGAAAGCACCAGGCATGATAAGAGGGAAGGTGGGTGGAAGGTGGTTGAGATAACTTCCTGTAGGTTTATCTCTGAAGCTCTTCCCGTGAATGACAATGCAATTAATTAAATTTTGAAAATTTAATTTTATTGGTGAGTGAATAGTGCATAAATTTTAATAAATTTAATTTATTTAATTTTAGCAAAAAGAGGATTGAATAATTTAATAAATCAAACTATAGGGTTTGTTTATTAAATTAAAACAAAAAGGAAAAGTGATAATTAAATAAAAGATTTTAGAATATCTTTATTTAATTAAGAAGAAATGTGATGAGGTAATTAAATAACATAAATTATTTTAAGTTGCGCATTTAATTTATGATAGAAATAAAAAAAGTAATAATGATAATAATTAAATAAAACAAAGTTTTTAATTTTGTTTATTTAATTAGGAGAGAAATAGAAGAATTAATAATGAACTTAATATAAATAAATATTTCTATTTATTTACTAAGTAGATGAATTTAAGATAAATTAATCAAATAAGTTGTATTTAATTAATTAGATTCTCCAGACCATTTGTAGGTGTCTACATTTTGCCCCTCTTTGAAGTGATGTGTTTACGCATTGCTTCAAAGAATGATTTTGCCTCAACTACCAGTATTGACAAAAAGTTTAAAATATGCCCCTGATTTGCCCCAGAAAATGAATTTGGAAATGATAATGATATATGCCCCCATGGGAGATAAATTGATGAATTTTGAATTTTTTTTATGATTTTTCAAGAATTTTGAATTTTTATGATGATTTGATGATGAATTGGTGAAGAAACAATTTATCTCCCAACAAAATTGTCCAAAAATGCCCCTATGATAGATAAGAATTAATTCCCCATAAGGAAAAATAAATAAATTCAATGAAAATCCCAAAAAAAATAACCTATAAAAGCTCAAAAGGTCATTTTCAAAAGTCATTTGTGCATTTGATTTTGACAATCTTGTGATAGAGACCCTCAGAGTGCTAGAGCCTCAGGATGTCGATCCCTTACCACACCCACCGACTCGAGTGTGTGCGACGTCACCAGCGTCCAGCCAACTATGGACCTCCGGTACGTACCCCAAATCCTCCTCGTAATTTGCACCCATACTTTTTTTGTCATTTTGCACGTGTTTTATGTTTTATCTCGCAGCAGACGCGGTTTAGCGCGTCTATTATCTGTTGTAGCACGCCATAGTTTTAGCGCGCTCATCGAGTTCTGTAGCACGTCCGTGGATTAGGGTAGCGTGTCATAAGTTTTAGCGCGTCAGGTCAATTTTGTAGCGCGCCACTAAGATTTTATAGCGCGCCACCAGAAATAGCGCTTTAGGCAGATTTCATAGCGCTTCAGTAGGATTTTGTAGCGCTTGGAAGAATTGATTGATGAAAAATTGTGCACTTTTATTTTCGTCGATTTGTTGTTGATTCCATCTATTTTAGTTTGATTGTGACTAAAATAAATGGTAAACGATCTCATGTGAGCGAGATCTATTGATTGATAATAATTACCCTCATGATAGGCGAGGAATAATTACACTTTTCGAAGGAATGAACCCAATTGATAGATGAGGGTTCCTTGATAAATTGATAGTTTGTTAGGTAAAGCACAATTTTTGAAAATTTGATAACCTCCTAATATTTGATATTCTGATTAAAATGTTCTTTTTGTATGATAACAGGAGCATTTAGATGTTATCCAGGTGCGAGAGTAGTTCCCTTGGCCTTTTGACATGATACCACGACTTTCACCAGATGAGAGACAACATATTATTGATTGTGGTTTAGCGACATTACTGGATATGCCCCATATTAGACTTAATAGGGGTCTACTGACAGCCTTAGCGGAGCGATGGCATAGTGACCACAACACCTTCCACTTACCTACTGGCGAGATGATTGTGACACCAGAGGATGTATGGCGTATTCTTCGCATTCCTTTTGTTGGGGAGATTGTCATGCATGATTCAGAGGAGGTTGGTGGGGTAGAGGCTATGCGGAGAGTCTTTCAGGATCCCCATGTTGCGGGAGAGTGGGTTCCATGGATAGAGATTTATGAGTCATATGCTCCACTTCCTTTAGTTTTGGCCAGCTTTATTAGTGGATTCCTTTGTCCTAATAAGAGGTCAAAGGGTCTATCTCTCAGATGGGGTCAAATTTTAGAGGGTATGGTGGTACACAGGACAAGATATGCTTGGGGCATGTGCATGCTTGCTCAGCTCTATCATGATTTATATTGGATCGTATACCTCGGCAGCAGTAGTTTATCGGCGGGAGCTACCCTTCTTCAAGTATGGGCATGGGAGCATATTGCTGTTACGCATCCCGTGCCGGTGTTATCGAGACTAGCGACGAGACCCTATGTGTTTTCTTACAGAGGCAGGCCTACCCAGCATATGATGGGTAAGCTAGATTATTGGAGGTGGATTATTGATGATGTAGAGACAATGACCTAGCGTCCTTATTTAGACTGTGATGATTGGGATGATGATAATATTGAGTTGGGGTTCTTGGCCGATTCGATGTATTTGATCAGGAAGAGCCCTAGGATCTTGGAGCGATTCCTATTTCGTCACGTCTATAGGAAGTATGGTATTGTGCAGTGTATGCCATAGGGAGTAGCGCATTATGGATGACGACGAATAGATGTCAGTGATTGGGGTCCTAGTTTTCCTTATGGGGCACTTGTCGAGGGTTATTGTGCTCTACAGCCATCAGCATGGGATATGCGACGAGACATTGTCGAGGCACCTATTACTCTCGAGTATGGATAGTATTTGGCTCTGCACCCTCCTCCACGTATTACTATTCCGAATGAGCCAGTACTAGCACTAGCACCAGCACCAGCACCAGCAGTAGCACCAGCAGCAGCACCAGCAGGGGGTGGTCAGGTTGGTCAGAGACGGGGGAGAGAGGAGGATGTAGATGTGGACGTGGAGGGCAGTGAGGAGACTGACAGTGATGAGAGTACTGATAGCAGCGAGGATAGCAGTGATGGTAGCAGTGATGATGATGGTGGAGATGGGGGGAGACCGAGCGTAGCAGGTACTACAGAGCCATCTACTAGTGCACCTCATAAGAGGCAGGTTGTTGCTTCCTCATCAGTAGAGCGATCAGAGGTTGCAGGTTTACAGGTGCAGGTTCAGACCTTACAGGGATAGCTAGCACAGGTGCAGGGATTACTAGCACAGACACAGGCTCAGATGCAGGCACAGCTAGCTACTACAAAGACACAAATTACCTCTCTGATTGGTGAGAGAGATGAGGCCCTACAGGTAGTAGCGACAGCACAGGCTCAGCTAGCAGGTGTACGAGCATAGTTGACCACTTCCCAGGCACAGATCACAGCCTTGACTGTCGAGTGAGACACTATTAGACAGGCAACAGAGACAACACGGGCTACTGCAAAGAGATTGCAGAGAGTGGCAAATGGGACCTCTATGGCAGATTACATGTGAGAGGCCATGCGGGCAGGTGCCAAGGTTGAGTTTTACAGGAGCTGCTATCATGAGTTTTTCCCCCAAAAGCAGAGGGTCAGTTATGCCCAGTCCTGCTCAGAGAGGACTCGTTCGAGGACAGTGAGTAGAGGCGTGACACAGCCTCTCCCGAGAGATCTGAGAGATCCGAGAGATCCTAGGACATCTGATGCTGGTCTTGATACTGGCGCGAGACCTACTCCTTCTGGTGCAAGTACTACTTGATATCAGTTGTGCACTCTTTGAGAGATATATATAGCCATTTTTGATATGATTTTATTTTCATTCTTTTCAGATTCATTGTATACTTGACACTTGATGAGATATATATGTGCAGCGGTTCGATTGATCTATGATAAGTTCTACATGATTTATGTGATGGATGCATTGATCTTATGATGTGTTCTACATGATTTATTTTGATGGATGCATTTTAATTTTCATGTTTTATGATGATTATTATACTAGATTGTATAGATGCATTAATGATGATGTGATATGATATTGATGATGTATTTCTTTTCTTAATGAGATGCCATGTATGATAAATAAAATGTGATGTAAATGAATGATGTATATAATGAAATGTGAATGAATGATGTATAATGAGATGTAAAATGAAATGAAGTATATAATGAAATGTGAATGAATGATGTACGGATGAAATGTAATGTAAATGAATGATGTATATAAATGAAATGTAAATGAATGATGTTTATAAATGAGATGTAAATGAAATGATATATATAATGAAATGTGAATGAATGATGTACGGATGAAATGTAATGTATATGAATGATGTATATAAACGAAATTTAAATGAATGATGTATATAAATGAGATGTAAATGAAATGATATATATATAATGAAATGTGAATGAATGATGTACGAATGAAATGTAATGTAAATGAATGATGTATATAAATGAGATGTAAATGAAATGATATATATAATGAAATGTGAATGAATGATGTATGGATGAAATGTAATGTAAATGAATGATGTATATAAATGAATTGTAAATGAATGATGTATATAAATGAGAAGTACATGACATGATGTATGATATATAATGAATGATGATTTTGCAACTATATGATAATGACAATATGATGAGATGATAAATGTAATGAATGAATATGTGATATGTGATAGATAAAATGAGATTTAAATGAAATGTAATGTATGAGATGTAAATGGAATGTATATATGATGTCATGTAATGAATGATGTGAAATTTATGATGAGATGAAGAAATGATTTTATATACATGCCATTATGAAAATTTTATGTGTCAAGTATACTCAATCCTCAATAAGAAAAGATAACATTCTTTGCAAATGAACCCTTGTAACTTGTGCAACCAATACTCTGCAGATGTATTAGTATGAATGCAATCTATGTTTATCATGCAAAAACTATTTTATCAATGCAAACCTAAGTGTCATTTCAACAATCTTTTTATTTTTCTTGGTATCATCACTGAGCCTTAAAAATGTTGAAAGTGAATACAAGCATCAATGATATGAGATAGACCAATGATGACCTGAGTATTTCTTTCATGATTTTTGATATTGCAAGCGAACACAAGCATCAAGGTATGAGATAGACCAATGATGACCTGAGCATTTCTTGTGTAAACAGACAAGAATTAATCATTTTCTTAAGTGAATCGGAATGTCATCCATGATACTTGGTAGAGCACTTCCCGCGACAATTCACAAAGTAATAATGACTAACTCACAAACAGCAAACAAAGAAAAGTATCATTCTCCTTCCTTGCTTCTCTAGTTCAATACATCATCGAGTAGCTCCAAAGAAATGATAAGCATATGATAAAAAGAAAAGTACAACAATTCAAATTCTACTTAATATATTTTCAAATCATTATTCAGATTAGATCATCAATGTTGAAATTGTGTGTGTTGATGTTTGCATGATATTCTCAGATGTTCGACCAAACGATGTGACCTAAAGACCTATCCTAGGGGTCTCGGGGACTGATCAAAGATTAGTCTTGCCTACATTATATACGCAGAGACCACATAGTTCGACTGACACAGACTCCACTTTCAATTGATGTAGACTCTATTTTTGTGTTTTCGATTTTATGAATGTTTTTGCATGGATTTTCTAATTTTCTAATGTGTTTGGATTTTGATTTTCTGATGTTTTTGGATTTTGATTTTCTAATGTTTTGGATTTTGATGGATTTTCTGATGTTTTGGATTTTTTCAAGTATCGTCACTTGGTGTTGTCATGTTTGACTACCTTTCCATTTAAGCTGAAAGTCCATTGTACCAAATAACACTAGGATGTTTCCCCCAAGTCAGGGTAAAACATGATATCCTTGCTATGATATGGATAATGATAGTGGTTATCTCAAATGATAGATGGAAATGATATGAAAGGAAACAATCGTAACAAAACTGTACCTAATAGATAGAGGAGTTTGGCGAAAATCACAAGTAACGCCTATCTGCCAGGTTTTCATCACTTGTTTTTATTATGTCCTCTTTCTTTTTCTTTGTATTTTTATTTTTATTGTATTATTATTATTATTATTATTATTATTATAGTTTTTTTTTTTTTTTTAATTATGTTATCATGACGCCTGTTTGCCAGGTTTTCATAAAGACAACTTTATTGACCGTGCACTAGGTATCCTTAAGTGTAAAATCGTCTTAGATGAATGCTGTTCATGGGCTCCTCCAACATGTCTCCTTCTGGTGTAGACAACCGGTATGCTCCTGATCCATAGACTGATATGATAACATAAGGCCCTATCCAGTTAGGTTCAAACTTTCCCTTCTTTTCTCTATCTGCTTGATTTCTAGGGTTTTCCCGTAGGACCAAGTCTCTGATCTGGAAGACTCTAGGCTTAACCTTATGATTATAGTTCCTAGACATTCTTTGTTGATAGGCTGTCAGATGATTGACAGCTTGTTGTCGACGTTCATCAAGTAGCTCTAATTCTTGAAGTCTAGAGATCCTATAATCCTCATCTGAAATGAGTCCCTTTAGTGAAACTCGAAGGGATGGAATTTCTACCTCGATAGGTAATATTGCTTCTGATCCATAAACAAGAGCATATGGCATAGCTCCTGTTGGTGTTCTGATGCTAGTCCTGTAAGCCCAAAGAGCAGGATAAAGTTGAATGTGACAATCACGCCCTACTTCATTTACGGTCTTTTTGAGAATCTTTAGGATTGTTTTGTTTGAAGCTTCTGCCTATCCATTACCTTGAGGGTAATATGGGGTTGAAAAGCGATGTTGGATGTGGAACTTTTCACACAGCTCTTGGACGTCTTGGTTCTTGAAAGGCCTTCCATTATCTGTAATGATTGACTGGGGTATCCCATATCTACAAATGAGATAATTAAGTATGAAAGATGATATTTGCTTCCCAGTGATTGTGGTTAAGGGAACCGCCTCCACCCATTTTGTAAAATATTCTGTTGCGGTGATAATGAACTTGTGTCCATTAGATGAAGATGGGTTAATTTTCCCTACCAGGTCTAATCCCCACTAACAAAAAGGCCATGTAGTTGTGAATGGATGTAGCTCCTGTGCCAATGCATGTATAAGATTTCCATGAATCTGGCATTTTGGACATCTCTTGACAAACTTATAAGATTCTTGCTCTATGTGTGGCCAGTAATACCCCAAACGAAGGAGTTTCTTGGCTAAAGATAATCCACTTGAATGTGTACCACAAATTCCTTCATGGATCTCATGTAAAGTAGAAGCGGATTCGTTATGTTCTAAACAATGCAAAAGAGTACCATCTAGGCCTCGACGGTAAAGGGTGTCAGCAATAATGGTATGTTTGGCGGATTGGCATATGAAGATGCGCTTTTGGTTGCGAGAAAGATCTGGCGGTAAGATATTATCTTTTAGATAAGTATAAATGTCTCCATAAATGGAAGATTGGACACTATCCAAAAGGCTTATGGTTTGGGATTTGGGATTTGAATATGCAGGATTTGACACTTGTTCCACAATAAATTGATAACGATCTTGCATTTCAGGCATTTGTAGAAGAGATGCTATTGTGGCCATGGCATTTGCTACTTTATTCTCTGATCTTGGTATCTATTCAAATTTGATATCTATGAAGTATTTCTTTAGATCATCTACCAGTCTTTTGTATAAAACCAGTGTGTCATCCTTGGTTTGGTAATCATTGTTGACTTGATAGATGATCAACTGAGAGTCTCCATACACCTGTAGTTCTATGATTTTCCAATCAATAGCTACTTTAATTCAAAGAATTAAAGCTTCATATTCTACAACATTGTTAGTGCAATAGAAGGTAAGCCTGTAAGATCATGGAATTGTGTGCCCAAGAGGTGTGACAAATAAAGTTCCTGCCCCTGATCCATGTTGTGTGTAGGATCCATCAAAGTAGAGTTTCCATGGTTGTGTTGTAATGTTGAGGATATTTGCATCAGGAAATTCCATGGTTATAGGATGACTGTCTGACAATAGAGCTTCTGCTAATTGGTCGGCGATGACTTGTCCTTTGATAGCTCACCTTTCAACATACTGAATGTCAAACTCACTGAGGAGCATGACCCACTTTTCCAACCTTCCTGTTAAAGCTGATTTGCTCAGTAAATACTTGAGGGGATCAATTTTTGCAACGAGCTTGACAGTGTGAGTGAGCAAATAGTGTCACAATTTTTGTGTTGCAAATACTACCACTAAGCATGATTTTTCAATGAAGGTGTAGTTTACTTCATGTCCATTGAGTGTCCTGCTGATATAGTATATAGCATGTTCCTTTCCTTCTTTATCCTCTTGTGCTAGCAAGGCTCCTAAAGAAATATTTGTTGTTGCGACATATAGCAACAATGGCCTATCCTCACTGGGTGGTACCAAGATTGGTGGTGTCATTAAATAATGCTTGATGTGGTTGAAAGTATTCTCACACTATTCATCCCATTTAAAAGACACATTTTTATGCAACAGATGATTGAATGGATGACACTGATCTACTAGTTGAGAGATGAATCTTCTGATGGACTGTAGTCGGCCTTGTAGAGATCTTAATGTACTGATATTCTTAGGAGGTGGCATTTCCATGATGGCTTTAACTTTTGCTCGATCTACTTCAATTCCTTTTGTAGAAACTATGTATCCAAGGAGTTTTGCTGATGTTACTCCAAAGGCACATTTCTTAGGATTTAATCTGACTTTGAATTTTTCCAACTTGTCAAATATTTTGGCCAGTATCTCTAGATGTCCTTCCCTAGTATGATACTTGGCTAAGATATCGTCTACATAGTCCTCCATGAAGGTGTGCATCATGTCATGGAAGATTGTTGTCATAGCTCGTTGGTATGTAGCTCCTGCATTCTTTAACCCAAAAGGCATGATGTTCCAACAAAAGGTGCCCCATGGACATGTAAATGTTGTCTTTTCTTGGTCTTCAGGAGCTATTTTGATTTGATTGTATCCTGAAAATCCATCCATGAGTGATAGAATTTGATGGCCAGCTGTTAAATCTACAATCATGTCTATGTTTGGCAAAGGAAAATCATCCTTTGGACATGCTTTATTTAAATCCCAAAAATTAGTACTTATTCTGATGGTGTGATCTAGTTTTGAAATAGGTACAATGTTGGATATCCATTCAACATAATCAATGGATCTGATAAATCCAGCATCTAGTAATTTCTTCAAATCATTTTTTACCAATAATGCAACATTTGGATGCATTTTTCTCAACTTCTATTTTACTGGTCTAGTGCCAGCTGGTAAGGATAAGTGATGCATAATGAGATCTGTGTCTAAGTCTGGCATGTCAGAGTATGACCATGCAAAATTGATGCATCGTTCTTCAAAGAATTTGATAAAATCTGGCTTTTCTGTATCTGTCATGGATGCAGCCAGGTGTAGGATTCTTACTTTCTCTGTTGTGCCAATATCAATAGACTGTGTGGGTTCTATCAACACTGATGATCTTTCATGGTAATGTTGTGGGAGGATGTCAAACCTTCCATCCTTTGGTGTCTCAATGAGGTTTTCACCATTGGATGCGTTCTTTGTTTTTACTATTTTAGGATCAAATACTACCATAGAATGGTTTTCACCATTAAATCCATTTTTTATTTTCATATTTTTGCAACTGGAAGGCTTGGCATCCTCCTGCCTAAAAGCATCGGATTCCTCACAGCAAAGGTAGTTAATAATGGTGGAATCATTGTCAAAAACAGGGAGATTGATGGGGTGTTGGGGTTCCCATTCAATAAGGTTGGGATGCAGTAAAGGTAATGAATCATTAGATGGGTTGAGGTCAGCGATTGTGAAAGCTCAGACGGAAATGTCGTCTAGGTTGTTAGTGGTTATGTCGATGCCTACAAAGGTATTTTCTTCCACATCATTTATCTCAATTGATGTCCGTTCATCTTCACTTGAGTCATCAAAATTTTGTGTTGCAAAGACAATAGGATTAAAACTCGAGCTTTGACCCTCCACACGTTTGGGGGTATACTTTTTGATAATGTTGATCTAAATATCTTCATAGGAAACATCTGATAAGTTGTCCCACTCATATTCATTTGAATCCATTTTAGAGTTATCTCTTATTTGAAGAATAGGCTCCATAGTTTTATTGGTGATTTCTGCTCTTGCTTCTTCTGTGTATCCTAGTCTAGTTCTGCCATTTTGCTGAATTGTGAGGACTTGGATTGGTTCTGTTACACTTTGTTTCCCTCGATCAAGAGATCCTTATTCTGCTGCATATCCTAGTCCCGTTTTATCCTTATGTTGGAGCGTAAGAGGCTGGATTGGTTCTGTTATGCCTTGTTTCCTTAACCCAAGAGGTCCCTGTCCTGAATATCCCATCTTCTCCAAAATAGTTTTTCCTTTTCCATATTGATTTGTCTCTATGATATTACTTGTGGAAGTGGAAGCTTCCTCATCCTTATAAAGCCAATTTAGTATGGCCTTATCTTCTGATTCTTCATCTAAGTTCCCAGCTTTTACAAATCTGCCATCTAATGATGTTGTAGATTGTTCTGAATTTTGGGTGATTGTAGATGGCTATCCATACGTTTGTAAGGAGGGTAACATTTGTGATAGATGAAATGAGTTTCCAACACCATATTCACTTATTCCTTCATCACTTATTTGTACTTCCTTGGTGAATTGATGTGAGAGTGGAACCAATTGTTCTTCAACATTTGAAGGGTTAGATTGTGCCACCCTTATCTCTTATGATTTTTGTTGTTTTGGAAGCCACTTTGATATGAAGTTCTATTGTTGCTCACCATCTGATGTGCTAACTTCTCTATTGTGAGGTATGAATGTATCCTGAGATGTCTTCAATGTATGACAAGCTTGGGTGTCATTATAGTCTACTGTGATTGTTACCTCATGTCCATTAACTGGAAATTTCAGGCATTGATGACAGGTGGAAGGTACTACTTGGATATCATGGATCCAAGGCCGTCCCAACAGTATGTTGTATGTCAGTTCCCTATCTAAGACTTGGAAAACCACTTTTTGGACAATAGGTCCCACTTGAATGGGTAATATGATCAACCCTTTAGAGGACCTTTCTTCTTCATCATATGCTTTGATTGTGATTTTTCTTCTTGTATCAATGGCTTCATCTGAGTATCCTAGTGCACGAATCAACTTTAAGGTACAAATATTTAAACCAGCCCCTCCATCTATCAAGACACGCTTTACACGGTGTTTATGGATGAGGACTTCAATGTGAAGGGCGGAATTATGTGGATGGGTGAGTGATACATCATCATGTTCAGAGAATGAAAGGCAATGAGGTGTGGATAGATGTCCCACCATAGCTTGGAACTAACACACATCCAAATTGTTAGGTACCGTGGTTGATACAAGAGCTTGTTCAAGAACCTCTTTGTGTAATGGGGAAATCTTTAAAAGTTCCAAGATGGATATTTGTGCCGGTATTTTCTGCAATTGATCAATGAGATTATATTGATTAGAGGGAGGATCCACAGATGGGGATGATATTGATGCTCCTTTCAATATAATTTTGGATTGTGCCCTTGTTGTGGCATTAACCGGTTGGTACTCTTTTTTCCCTTTGAGTGTGATTACGTTAATTTGGTTTTTAGATTTGTCCATATGTTGTACCAAATTGGTAGATGTAATGTCATTGTTCCGATCGATTTGGTTGCATAACTCTTCATCCTCCTTGGCAGCAGAAAAACAAAGGATCGTTGTGTCATAAACATAACTAACGTTCTTACCTTTGGTGTTTGCGGAAGAGGATTCTCCCTTCTGATAATTGGGTAGAGGATTTTTGAACGTTGTATGATCTTTGTTTGTTTGGTGTCCCTCTACAAATACTTTCTTTTCATCTATGAGGTCTTGTACTGCATGTTTTAACTGCCAACAATTTTCAGTCATGTGGCCTTTATTTTGATGGTAGTGACAGTAATGTAAGTCATTCCACCATGATGGTTTGACTTGAGGGTCCCAATTTCTAGCCTGTTGTACTTGAATGAGTTTTTTGTCTAAAATTTCTTTGAGGACTAATTCCAATGATTGTCCTAATGGTGTGAATTTTCATTTATTGGATGGTCATTGGAATGATTGGGTTTTTGTTTCTCCAATGTTTTGATTATTCCCTTGATCACTTCTTTGTTTGACATTAAGGCCATTGTTTTGTTTGTTTGTAGTGGTTGGCGTCAAGGTGAATACTAGTTTAGATGTGTGTGTATCAATCATGGTATCAGTATTTTTGTTCTTTTTCCAAAATCTTGGCTTTTTGTTGTTGTTGTTAGAGGAATTGTTATTGTTTGAACTTTCAATGAAGTGTTTGATTGTTCCTCTTTTGATTAGAGCCTCTTCGATTTTGAGCCCCTTTTCAATAACTTTTTCAAATGTAGATGGACATTGTAAGTCCAATCTGTAATTCATGTCATCCACTAAGTTATCAATGAACATCTCTATCTTCTCCTCTTCAGGAATAGATCTAGGGTATTTAGCAAATAGTCTTCTCCATCGTTGGAGAAAGGAAAGAAACTTTTCACCCTTCGCTTGTTTGGTGTTGCAGAGTTCTTTTAAGGTCACCCCATGTTGGATGTTGAAGGAGAAGTGCGTTATGAACCTCTTGATCAGTTCTTCAAAAGATTGGATCCCAGGTTCCAATTTAGAAAACCACTCCATGCAAGTGTTTCCTAAGGTTCTTGGAAATAATCGTAGTAAGTAAGAGTCCTCGTGTGTGAACTCTATGCTCATGGCTCGAAATTCCCATATGTGATCAAATGGATCACTTCTTCCATTGTATTTGTTGTACATTGGGTATTCACAATACCATGGAAATGGTATCATGTTAATGCTTGGATCGAATGGATAAGGGCAAATGTCTTGTAAGGAATATCTTTTTGTTGGCCCTTGTTGGATATTTTGGAACTGTAATTGTAATTGTTGGATTTGTTTTGTCAAAGCATCTATTTGATTTGGGTTTTCTGTACTAGTTGTCTGGGGTGTGGTCATTTCCTTGAGTTGATTGACATCAAAGTCTTTAGGAAGCTTAGCACCTTTGTCAGCTAATAATAAAAGATACTTTTCCATATCTTGCTCTAGCATCTTTTCCATAAATTTATGGAAATGAGGGTCTTGTTGAACTTTCTCGATTTCCTCTACAGTTATTTCTTTCTCATGCAAATTAGTAAGAGGATCAGTGTTGCTATATCGTCCCCAAGGGTTTTCTTCAGCCATGGCTGCTATTCTTTCATTTTCTTCTTGTTGTTGTCTTTGATATGTTGATCGTGTAAAAATAGGCATACAAAATTTTTACTCTAGACTTTAATCTTGGATTTTTTGATTGGATAAGTTTCGAAGTTTTTGATTTAAAATCGGATTTAGTCATGTCTAGTTTCGTGATGGGAGGATGATAAAAATCCTTGATAGGGAAACTTTGATAGAAAATCTCAGATTTGGTGATAAGGACACTTTGCAAGATGTTTCAAGATCTAGGTGTAATGGTAAAGTTTCCCTTTTGTATGACTCAAGTGTTTTGGACTGTGAAAAAAAATGTTTTGGACTGATGAAAACCTTGTTATCGATATAGGCAAACTGACAAAATGTCTTACCAACTCTCTATTTTTCTAACTTTCTGGAGTGCTAAAACAGAGACATGATGAGCTAAAATAGAGAAGGGACGCGCTGGAACAGAGAAGCAACGCGCTAAAATAGAGACTCTACGCGCTAGAACAGAGACCCAAAGCACTAAAACAGAGACCCAAAGTGTTGGAACAGAGACCCAAAGCGCTAAAGTAGAGAAGTGATGCGCTGGAACAGAAACCCAAAGCACTAAAACAGAACCATGAGGTGCTAAGACAGAAAACTATCTTATTCTATGAAACTCACTTGGTCTGGTATCGTATTGTATGGCTGGTTCTGGGATGTATTCTGGATGAATTCTTTGACTGTGATTGTGGTGTTGCCTAAGAGCCCTTCTTTGATAAAATGCTTGTGAATCTAAGGGATCTACAGCATAGTCGTCCATATAACCTCTAGAGAAATCGTGATACCTATGAATAAAAGTCCTATGTTGGAGTAGAACTTTCTTGCTTTGATATAGAAATCGTTGCTTTCTCAAAATTTGTTTGTATGCAAGTGTTTTCTTTGGTTTTCTAATTTGTTTGACAAGAGATTTCTTGACAAACTTGGTGGATACCCAATCTCAAATCATGAGAATTCCACAAGTGTTTTGATTTTGAAGATTTTTGTGATGATCTTATATGAATTTAATGAGAGAAAACACAAGCAAGAATAGAATGGTTGACTTTAAAAATCCTAGAATCTAAACAGATAGTGTATGTTCTTAAGAATCAAGCATGATTCTTTTTTATTTTCACTGGTTTATAATAGATAAGACACTTCAGATAGACTCACTCCTAGAGACAAAAGGTCATCGTTATATACTCGAACGACCCATAGCTTGGAATTGTGTCGACTCACACATCCATGTCACCCCGTAGAGGGCGCCCATGTTTTTGTCTTTTCTAGGTGTGTACTCAGAGTGATGGAAGTGGATACCGGATTCCCTGAGCAAACATTCCTTGGAAATTATATGGTGAGTGCTTGAGAGTAGATTCTTCCCCACCCCTGCACCGCCGAGTATTACAATGTTTAGAAACTGACAAGCATGCTTCTATTTCTAGGTTCTTAGATAGGATTTTCGTTTAGCGCAGCCAATGGATAAACTCCCTCGAGAGACCTCCCAATCTTTAGAACAAAGATTTTGGGGATGGTTATCCTGCACACTTCTGTTGAAAGAGGGTTTCCCCAAATTCACATAAATTTTTAAGTGGGTTGGAATACCATGGCTTTTGGCTATCCCCACTCAGGTCGTTCTCGTAGGGTGAGTACTTTTTCCCACTACGGCAGGCCTGTCTAAAGGTTTTTTTTAAAAAGATTTAAAATGCATAAAGAAAGGTGAGTCTGGTATTCTGATGCACCCAGTAAAGGGGAGAGCATAAACCTATCACCCAATCACAACAGAGAAATTTTGTTCACTTTTAAAAACCCAAATGACAAGTTAGCTAATCTATATGGAGATATTGCTCCATAACAGCATAATGTTCAATTTTAATCCCACAAGAGAATGTGAAGTTTCTATCCTAGGATTGATCAATTTTTATCCATTTCTATCCTAGGATTGATAAATTTTATCCATTTCTATCCTAAGATTGATAAATTTTATCCAAAATTAGACAAAAACAAAATATGGCCGCGGACGCGTCGGATCCAGATTAAAAAAAAGTGATTTTAAGGATAGTGAAGCGGCGCACTGAAACAGTGACGTGGCGCACTGAAACAATGACGCGACGCGCTAGAATAGTAACTCTACGCGCTATAACAAAAACCCGACACACTATAAAATCTAGCTGGCGCATTACAAAAAGTCACGGTTCCGCAAAAACTATCACGCCAATACCTATAGGACACTTTTCTCAAAAATCAAACAAAATATGGGGTTAAGCCCCACGGTGGGCGCCAAATTATAAGTGGTAGAATGGGGAAAACAGACTAAACATGCTTATACACTTCTAAATAGGACATTGCATCTAAGATTTAAAGAATTTAAACTAATTTAAACTAGAAATCTTCAGAAATCTATCCTATTGCTCTCTAACTCTAAAGATCTCTCTAATCTACTTTGCTCTCAGATTTAGAAGCTAATTAGACTATTGAAATGACACTTAGAGAATGATAATTAAGCTATTCTATTCCTATATGATTTAAATGTGCAACTAAAATGATTCTACAGCAAAGCTTCTAAGAAAGAAACTATTGTAAACTGCCATAATTGAGATGCTGGATGGATGTTGATTGAATGTTGAATGCTTGAGATGTTGGATGAATGCTGGAAGCTTTGGAAAACCTGCAGAGTAAGATTGCATAAGTTGAGATCTATTTCCTATAGCCAAAGAACTGTATTTATAGCTTTCACAGCAACACATTTGCACAGGGATACGGGATAAGGGGCTGTGATTCAATCTGGAGAATTGAATGGCATGGGATGAGAAGATGGAGCTGATCATGGAGGATTGTTTCTCCCCATGAAAGCGCCAGGCAAGATAAGAGGGAAGGTGGGTGGAAGGTGGTTGAGAGAACTTCTTACAGGTTTGTCCCCGAAGCTCTTCCCGTGAATGACAGTGCAATTAATTAAATTTTAAAAATTTAATTTTATTGGTGAGTGAATAGTGCATAAATTTAAATAAATTTAATTTATTTAATTTTAGCAAAAAGATGATTGAATAATTTAATAAATCAAACTATAGGGTTTGTTTATTAAATTAAAACAAAAAGGAAAAGTGGTAATTAAATAAAATATTTTAGAATATCTTTATTTAATTAAGAAGAAATGTGATGAGGTAATTAAATAACACAATTTATTTTAAGTTGTGCATTTAATTTATGATAGAAATAAAAGAAGTAATAATGATAATAATTAAATAAAACAAAGTTTTTAATTTTGTTTATTTAATTAGGAGAGAAATAGAAGAATTAATAATGAACTTAATATAAATAAATATTTCTATTTATTTACTAAGTAGATGAATTTAAGATAAATTAATCAAATAAGTTGTATTTAATTAATTAGATTCTCCAAACCATTTTTAGGTGTCTACACAATCAACAATTCATATATATGTGCATCTAATTTCATATATATATATATATATATATATCGGTGTAGCTTTTGTTGCTTGGAAATATATAAACACAAAAAGTATGTGTTTCTTTTGTTGTGTTCCATTTCTCTTTTATTGTGTGCAGTATGTATGTATGTGAAATTAGATGTAGACAACATTCATATATACTGCTCGCCATGTTTATTGCTTGGGGAATCTTAAGTTAAATGCACCTTTTTAGTTATTATTTCTTTTAGCCTCAAAAGAGGAGTTGTTAGAATGATAGGCTGTATATTAAGTGTAATAAGGAACATTGATTTCACCATTGATCAAAGTGGTGGATGATGCATGTTCTTTCTCAGGGGTTTGGTGAGATCCCATGAGGCTCCATGACCCAATATGGTAGGGTGGAGAGTGAGCCTCATTTTGTTGTGTTTTATTTTATATTTCCTATGTGCAGATCTATATGTTTCTGACATTAGATGCAGACAACATTCATATGTTTGAAGTCCACAGGTATGGATATATATGTGTGTTGTGTACATATAACTTTAGATGCATATATATATATATATATATATATATATATATATATATATATATATATATATATATATATATATATATATATATATATATATATGTATATATATCTATATAGATCTTCCTTTGTAAGCGTATATGTAGACTCTTTTATTTCTTTTCAACCATTGTCGCTACATGGAAATCATAAATGAAATAATATTTTTGGAGCTATTCAACAACAATCAAAAATGTGTATATATGTGCATTTAACTTCATATACATATATATATATCAATGTAGATTTTGTTTTGCAATTGCAAATAGATGTATTGCATGTGTTGGATGCATATGTAGGAATCTGTTGCTTGGAAATATATACACACAAAAAAGTGTGTGTGTCTTTTGTTGTGTTTCATTTTTCTTTTCTTGTGTGTAGTTATGTATGTATATGAAATTAGATGTAGACAACATTCATATATACTCCTCCCCATGTTTAATATTTTGGAAAGATAGTTTTTATTTTTTTCATCCTCAAAGAGGCATCCTTACAATAATAGGATTTATATTAAGTGTAATTTAAGAAAGATTATTTTCACCATTGATCACAGTAGTGGGCAATGTATCTTCTTACTCATGGGTTTGGTGAGAGCCTATGGGGCTCCATGACCCAATAACGTAGGGTGGAAAGCAAGCCTTCTTTTTTTTTTGTTCATTTTACTTTCCCTATGTGAAAATATGTACGTTTGTGAAATTAGAGGCGAACAACATTCATCCCTATGTGCAGATATGTATGTATGTGAAATTGGATGCAGACAACATTCATATATAATCCTTCCTATGTTTATTCTTTTCATAAGATAATTACTATTTTTTTGTAGGCCTATACTTAAATTTCTCCACAAAAAATTATTTTTGCTTGGCATGGCTTGGCCCTATGTCCATTCATCCAAAATAGTTGCAACAATTGACAAAAGAACGGGTACATATGTTTCAATTGATGGTTGCAGTTTCCCTATTCAAGAGAAACATAGTACTTTTATTGAAATTGTTCTTGTTTTTCAAAGTACTAAAAAAGTTTATGCTATTCTCCATAAATACATTGA
The DNA here is from genome assembly GCA_007258455.2 of Sequoia sempervirens. NCBI lineage: Eukaryota > Viridiplantae > Streptophyta > Pinopsida > Cupressales > Cupressaceae > Sequoia > Sequoia sempervirens. The sequence continues at coordinate 238,780,823 of VDFB02000002.1, forward strand.
TGATTATTTTTTTGTCACCTTGAATAAATTATTTGATCTATGGTTTATATGCAGTGGGAATGGTTACAAAGTAATAAAATAGTTCATATTCTTCTTGATAAGGCATTGTTGGTTTTTTTCTATGGCTTCAAGGATAGTTGTTATTTGTCTAGGCCTTAATAAGGATTTCACCAATGTTTCACCTGTCACTTAATATACAACCTCCCATTGTAAAAAATCCTTGTTGAGGTCTAGACAAATAAAAACTATCCTTCAAGAAGAACATGGACTATTTTATTACTTTGCAAACATTGTCACCATAGAGAAACCATACAACAATTAATGTGTATGCCAACTAGCATTTAATTTCACTGGCCTTCTCTATCAACACTCCAAATGCTTTTAATTTAAAAATAAAAAAAATCCACCACCATTTCCCGACTGGAATCCTAGCACCGGAAGGGTTCAAAACTGGGAAGGCTGACAAAAATTCCATCCAAAGTTCACACAATAGGGGAAAACCACACAACTAGAGGTTTGCATAACTTTGTCATTTGATTTCTATAGTTTTAATCTTCTTGTTTTGGCTAAGTGTAGAGTATATTGCTGCTACATAAAAGTTCCTAAGGTTAGATCAATGGTGGCATCAATGTTCCATATAACACTTAAAATACAACTTATCATTCCATGAATGTCCTAATAGAATAAACATAGGGATCACTATGTATCAAGGTTGTTTGCATCTACTATGACATACATACATATCTACACAAAGGGGAATTGCATTGTCCATCATTGTGATCAATGGTGGCATAAAAATAAAATCACAATAGAAAACCCATGTAAAAATGTAGTCTTTTCTCAACAATTCCTTATCGAAAATGAAACAATATAGCATTTTCAACAATACCTTATTGAAAATGAAATAGTTTAACCTAAGTGAAAGAACAACAATCAACAATGACTTATGGAATCAATGTTGTTTGCAACTACTATGACATACATACATATCTATGCATAGGGTACATACATTGTCCATCACTCCAATCAATTGTGCCATTACGAAGACTTTTGTATTGCTTTTGGAATCATTTCCCCATGCAATAAATACAAAATAACCTCCAACCACCTTCACAAAAACTTCACAATGGATGACCTGCATCTTCATAGAAGCTCACCCTCCTAGCATCAACATTAATTATTGTATGGTTTTCATGTAGTGGCAATGGTTGTAATAACACTTGCCATTGAAAACCTTAGAAGAGATAGCAAAAGTCTTCACAATGTTCAATAAGGCATTGTTGGGTGTTCTTCTATAGCTTTGCCTGCTGTCAAAGATGTGAACTAGGATTGCGAGCTTCTCTAAAGGTTGAAGTTCAATCGCCCTATTCAACACATGTCTCATTACGTATGTATAGGTATAAATTTCCATTCATCTATATATGTATATTTTCTACATCTAATGCCACATACATACATTTCTACAAATACTTTTTTAGTGTGTATATTTCCAAGCAGTGAATTCCTACATATGCATCCAATGCATGATGCCGATTTCCAGGGCTTGGCTATTATTTCTTTCAACCTCAAAAAGGAACTGTTAGAATGATAGGCTTTATATTAAGTGTAATAAGAAACATTGGTTTCACCATTGATCATAGTGGTGGACAATGTATGTTGTTACTCGAGGGTTTGGTGAGAGCCTATAGTCTCCATGACCCAATATGGTAGGGTAGATAGCAGACCTTCTTTTGGTGTGTTTCATATTATTTTCCATATGTGCAGTTATGTATGTTTGTGATATTAGATTATTATAACATTTGTATGTATGGTGGGTTGTATAGTAAGTGTAATATTAAACATTGATCTCTGTATTTATTAGAGTGGTAGACAATATACCTATTCTTTGTATGTAATTCCACATACATACATTCCCACACATTCTTTCTATGTGTATATATATTTGCACAATAGATTCCTACAAATGAATTCAAGGCATGCAATGCCTACATATGTTCTTGCAAAACAAAATCTACATCGTTAGATGCACCTTTTTAGTTATTATTTATTTTAGCATCAAAAAAGGAGTTGCTAGAATGATAGGATTTATATTAAGTGTAATAAGAAACATTGGTTTCACCATTGATTGAAGTGGTGGAAAATGTATGTTCTTGCTTAGGGGTTTGGTGAGATCCCATAGGGCTCCATGACCCAATATGGTAGGGTGGAGAGCAGGACTTCTTTTGTTGTGTTTCATTTTATATGCATATGTAATTGTATATGTACATATGCATATGCAATAAAAAAAGTGAAGTTCTTTTAGATGGAGGGTGTAATGAAAGAATGATGCATAAGCATAAGCAGCAACATTACACTCTTCTTCAAAAAATGCATTGTACCTTCCCTTCATTACACTCTCCATTGAACATGCATTCCATATGCATAGATACATTTACATATACATATGCATATATGCATGCTTTGGTTGTTCTACATAAGGCACTGTTGGAAAAATAATTTGTGCATGTACAATTTTTTTCCCCTTTTTTTTGTGCATGGTTTTGTTACTGTAGATTCTTTTGTTTTGTCGGTTTTCCATCTGGGACACTATTGAAACCAGTATTGTTTCATAAATAGCTTTTTTTTTGTGTTAATGGTTGCAACATGGAACTAGTTAATGTTATAGAGTTTATATTGTTTTCCATAGGGCATTGATGAGTGTTGTTATCTAGCTTTGGCTATATTGTTTCATATTCGATTGGATTTACCTCTTTAGTTATGCCATTGTTCTTTAAGTTGGTGTTTGCAAGCATTTTATTATTTTCCTCATATTATGGTTGTAGGCTCCTCAACCCTGTTCAAGTTCCCATCCTACATCAAGTATGGATTGAAAAAAGGCAACAAAATGTGAAAGAAACCAACTCTATTATGTGTGGCATAGAGACTAGATTTGTGCAAGTCATCGAGCCAAATACTTGCAACAAAGAGCCCCTGTAGTTCATCCTTGCTTGAACCCTCCTGATCAAGTAGCTACACCACAATTTTCATCGAGCATGTTGGAAGAGCATGCTCTCTTCTATAGTCTCGCACCCCCCATCCCTTGTGAGCTTCCACACAACCTTCCTATTGAAGGTACCTCAACAATGGGTGGTTGTAGATCTCAACAGACCCTTCCTAGGCATTCCTTGCCATCTGCATCGTTAGCCCCCCATGGCTTTAGTAGCATGTTTTGGGATTATTTTCATGTTGTAATGTAGTCCTTCCATTGGCACATTGATGCTTTGTCTAATTTGAAAGTTTGTGGTGTGTGTAAGGAAAGCTACGTTGGCATGAAAGTGTGAACATCTAACGTAGGCGCCATTTATCTACATTATGCTTCTAAAAAGGGAATCCATAGATTCATTTTAGTGAACAAGATGGATCCAGGACCATAGCCTCCTATCCTTGCAAAGCTTACTCAAGTTGAAGAAATGCTTATAGCTAGAGTTGCTCCAGTTTTGTATGTGACATCGAAGCCGACAGTGGGCTTCCATTTTCATGAAAATAAACTTGGAAGAAAGGATCCAAAAGTTTGTAGTTGCTTTGTGACAATTGCTTTGAGATGCACTAAACGGGTAGATTTCAAACTAACTTGTTTGCTTCGGTGCATCTTTGTGAGGGATGTGCTCATATTACGGAAAAAATTGGCAAGATCTCACAATAATGATCCACCAGCTTGGCACACCGACCCTCTTCTTCACTCTAAGCTCTGTGGACACAAAATGGCCTAATTTGTACAAGGTAATTGATCCTGGTGCCTAGCCACATATGCCATACTCTCGAAGACACTTCATAGACAATGTCATCCAAAACCCACACATAATAGCCTTGTACATGCACTTGCGGTTCACCATTTTCCATGAAGAGGTTATTGAGAGGATTTTCCATACAAAGGATTACCGGTATAGGTATGAGTGGCAACACCATGGATCAGCACATGTCCATGGTTTCTTGTGGCTTCTAGGTGCCTTGAATATGGAAATGCTTGATTGGTCGAACCCACACAAGCTTTAGTAGGCAAAAAACTTCTTTGATCACTATGTTTCAGCATGGAATCCTCATTCCCCATAATAGATAATATCAAGATTCCACCACTCTTCTTTGGAGGACTCGCATTTACTTGACAACCCATAAATTTCTTGTATGGACCCAATGGTGGATTATGAATAGCTAGTGAAAATGGTGCAGAGGCATACCAAATGTACTCAGTACACTTTCCTTACGAAAAAAGGAAACCAATTACAATGTCGCTACAAAGCTCCGTGGAATGCACAACTGTCATCGACATTGGTAATTGACAGTGAATCAAAAAAATCCTATAAGCCAGCAAGAAATGATGAGCGTATTAATATCCACAACCCTGAGATGCTTGCAATTTGGCAAGCAAACATTGATTGTCAGCCAGTCTTGTTAAGACAAATTATGCTAAACTATATTTCCAAATATGCATCAAAGTCTAAAAAAAAGTATGAAAGCTATATTGATATCTTGCAAAGGCTTGCAAATACAAATTCATCTGGGGATAAAGCATTGCTTTCCTATCAAAAATTCATGATGAACTTGGTTGCAAATCATGGCATTGGTGCATGAGAAACATGCCATATGCTACAAAAGTGTCCCCTTGTTATCTCAAGCTGGCATTTCCTATCTTTGAACGTGAGTAGGAAAACATTCCACCATTTGAAAATAGCTAATAATGGTGATGAGTTTGCAAGTGGTTATGTTCATTTTTACATACAAAGACCAGCTAAAATGGACACTATATCCCTTATTCAATCTGCACAATCATATACATATCAAAAAAATCACAAAGGTGAGGGTTGGTGTTTGTGACCACACCCTACTATCATCATTCTTTACCCGCTATTCAAGTCTACCCCCCCGAAGCATAGTGATATCTTTGAAAAAAAAATTGGTTGGAATTGCTACTACAAAAGCCTTTCTGAAATGTTGAAGCTCAGACATAGACCTCACTAGAGAGAGTATAACATAGAATTGGAGGCTATTTCATGTTGTTGGCTATCACCCTTAGCATGTCAATAGAGTTATTTCTCCCCCACCAGTGAAGAGCAAGGTGATAGTGATACTGACAACACCTAGTCTCCACCTCCCAAAGATGAATATGAATGGGAGCTACTTTCTTGCCTTGGTGCTACAAACAATGTTTTCTCTAACCAGCTACAAGTATTGGGTAGACTGGACTTTGATTTAAATCACATGTGGGGCACACACCATTTTCCAGAGAATTTTCATAATTTTTTTGTAGAGTTCATATCAACAATTAAATTTCATATATCTAAAGACACTCTTTTCCCACTGGCTACACCTACACTTTGTCATCAACTATCTCCTAAGCAAAAGCTTGCTCTAACTATCATTGAACAGCACCATCTTGGCCCATCTTCATCATCACCATTATGTATGATTATTCAAGGTATTGTTGGTATAGGTAAGTCATTTCTTATATACAACATCTAAAGAACACTAAATACATTTCCAAATCAGAGAATGAATCATTTTCTTGCTTTGACACCAATGGGGGTGGCTGCTTACAATATATGTGCCTCTACAGTGCATACAGCTCTTCGGATACCAATTAGAGATATGAATCCATTAAAAGGACATCCATTGACCATATTTCAAGAGGACTTCAAACATATTAAGTACATCTTAATTAAAGAAATGAGATTCTTGGGGCACAAGTTACTCAAAATAGATAGCCGATTGTGGCAATCCTTTCCTACTAGACATATGTAGCCATTTGGTGGTGCCTCTATTATACTTGTGGGTGACCTAGGAAAATTTCCACCTATTTTGGATAGGCCTATCTATGCTTCTTTCTCCATAGACTTGGATCTTGGCACACTTTTAATGTTGTTTTCACGCTCAATACAGTCTTCCACTAGTATGGACAGTCTGATACACAACAACAGTTTCGTACAATCCTTTTGAATATTAGAAATTGTCAAGAATCTTAGGTTGATTGGAAAAATCTTATGAATAAAACAAATGCCATGCCTTCAGCTAAGAATAGCCAAGAATTTGATGTAGTTATTCACTTATTCCCAACAAATAGGTTGGTTACCTTGCACAATAGAAAAATGCTTCAACAGTTAAATGTTCCCATTGCAATTAGTACTATTGAAACTACTCAGCAAAACACACATGATTATGGTGATGATGAGCAACTTCAAGTAGAGCTCTTACTTGCAATTGTCGAACAAGTAATGTTAACAACAAATCTTTGGGTGGCAACTAGCTTGGTTAATGGATCATTGGGTTTTTTGAATTCTATCATATATGCTAGGGGTGCTAAACCACCTCAACTACCTAAATATGTTGTTGTCCACTTCCTAAACTACATTGGCCCAGCATGGGATCAAGACAACCAAAAATCCATCCCCATTTCCCTAATCACACAGGGCAGTTGAAGACAGCTCCCCTTGACAATGGCTTGGGCAATAACAATACATAAATCTCAAGGCTTGACACTAGAGAGAGCTACGATAGATATTGGAACTAAAGAAAGACAAGGACTAACATTCACAGCTCTTTCCTGTGTAAAATCAATAACAAGAATACGGATAGATCTATCTTTCTCTTTTGACAGATACTCCAGATTACATTCCAACAAATGTATTGCACTTCAAATCAAAGAAGAGGATCACCTCAAACAATTGTGTGCATTTCCATCATGATGAAATGTTTCTATTATTTATGGTAACTATACCACTCCTTATTTCCCTCTTCATTTCAATGCATTTAGAATTCCCACCATTTCTATTTTTTCTCCCTTGTCATTCCCTCCATGGTGCAGTTGCAATCACTATTGTCAAGCTAGCTAGAGCTTTGCTTCTATGGTGATTACTAAGATAATTTTCTATTCAATTCTTGCATTATGCTTCTTTTCTCCTCCAATGACAAACTTGGATTCCTTCCTCTTCTTTGGTTAACCATATAACATTTATATTTAGTTTTTCTCTAAATAACTTCATCTTCTTTGGTCAATGATGTGGTTCTGAGTGCTCTCACCTTCGAACCATTTGTGTCTAACTATGTCAGATTCTAACCAATTTAGATTGCAAGCATTCTCAGTTGTAACTGCAGATCTTGATGAATTGCAACTACATTCCATTTATATACAAGGTAAGGCTATATCTCCTTTATTCCATCTCTTATTTCACAACTATATCTCAAATTATTTTTCACAAATGATACAACTATATATACTTTTAAAAATGAATAACATTGATTTCAACTGAACAAAATTCTCAAGTGCCAAAACAGAATTATATGGGAGTTATAATTATTAACATATTGTATCTCGCTCTTTGCATAAGCTATGTCTGCATCTTGCTTATGTGATCTCTTCTATTGTAGATGCATTACATATTATTTGTTATAAACTATAGAACTCTTCATATTTCCCATTTTAGATATTGTCTACCAATGACACATGTTCACCGCACTAAACTTCACATTTTCCTTGTGTCTAACTATATCTAATTAAAACCCTTTTAGATTGCAAATGTTCTCAAATGTAACTACACATCTCCACAATACTAAATAGCTTTGTGATCACATGTTTGGCTTGGTGTACGAGTTTCAACTACATTCTACTTATATAGAAGGTAAGGCTATATGTCCTTTATTCCATCTCTTATTTCACAATTGCATGTCAAATTCTTTGTCATAAATGATACAACTATATATACTTTTAAAAATGCATAGCACTGATTTCAACTAAAGAAAATTCTCAGGTGCCGAAACATTGGTTTCACCATTGATCATACTGGTGGACAATGTATGTTCTTGCTCAGGGATTTCGTGACAACCTACGAGGTTGCATGACCCAATATGGTAGGGTGGAGAGGAGGATTTTTTTCTTCTATTCATACTACATCTTGTTGGGCCCAAAAGGTATGCCTACCTCTTATTTATGTAATCCCTTCTATTACACAATCATTTCATATTATTTGTTTTTTATTAGAGGTAAAAGAGAGTTTTCATGGAGCCCAGAACCCAATACAAAGATAAGAAAGTTGTGATTAAAGTAAACCATAAACCAACAACAACACCATAGTAGCCTCTAAAAAATAAGCATGACTACACACACTACACCAAACAAACAAGCAGGGACAAAAACCCCTTTTACAACCTAATTTTGACCAGGACTAGGAACCCTTAGAGATACAAAGAAACCACCTGCATCTTCCAGGCATCAACAAACCAACCACTCATGGAAGACACAAAAAATCCATGAAAGATAACCAAATTAATGTTGTAGAACACCATCAAACCCCTAATCAACTCAGCCTGCTAGGGCATAAAAAGAAACTTAGAAAACTACCCAGCTTGCAACAAAACATAAGAATCCAAAGAGCCTAAATCATCCATGAATAGCTCCATCAACAACTCCTTTGAAACATTCTGGTAACAGTAAACCAACTCCATAACCACCTCCAAAGGAAAGAGCTCCCCTCTATTGGAGAGGATGCTACAAGCAGCAAGACCACCATAGCCAAAAATCACCAGCACCCTCCACCTCCACCTCCATAGGAGAACTACCCACCTTAATAAGAACAACTGAGGGAGGTCCACCTCCATAGGACCCGAGGAGAAAGCTATCATAGTATCCAAGTGCACAACTATAGAATCATTCGATAAACACTACACAGAAAACAAACCATGGACAAGGAGAGAAGTCTTGAGAAGACACCATAGGTCCACCATCACAATATTCTCATAAAAACTCATTTGGGTTTCCATAGAAATAAATCAAGCAACAAACCAACCACTCATCCACTTAAAAGCCTTCAGAAAGGACCAAACAATCTGATCAAATAGAATACAAACAAGAGGAAGCTCAACCCAAGAGAAGACAACAAACCCTAGCATTAGCCAACTGGGGAGCAAAAGGAGATACAGAGCCCTCAACAAAGAGGGACCAAATAAATAGAGCCAAAAAAAACAAGGCCACAACAAAAAGTCAACCATAGAGAATAAGGCCACAAAGAACACAACAAAAAAAGGACCCACAAGCCAAAGGACCACCAAAGGCAGAGTCCCAAACTTAGAGTGAACAAGAACACCTAACCCCAAGAGGAATAGGGGGTCCCAAACAGGAAGGAAAACAAGAGAAGGGCCAGTGGTAAAGAACACCAAGCAACCCCAACATGCCAATCAGAGCAAAAGATAAGCCAAAACTCCTGGCAACCAACCAAATGGAAACACCACCATTCTGTAGAAAGGAGACATGAATAACCAAAAACACTCCAAGAATAAAAACCCCCAATACAGATCCACCTAATAAGTTGCGGGAAGAGAAGGACAACCAATAAGAAGCTAGAAGTAGAACAAACCAGCAAGAAAGAACACCAAACCTACCTATTATGTCGAATAGGAACAAAAAGAGGCCCATTCTGAAACCAAACTTCCTCAAAGAAACCCACTCTCTTCCACAACAAATAAGGCAGCTAGAAACACAACAAGAGGTACACCCACATAGCATCCTCAAGCTCAAGGGTATTGGTAGGCCAGATAATCATAGAAAAACAAGGCACACCCACTACCAAGAATGCAGCCAAAGCAGAGAAGAGAACACCAGATGCCACACACCATCTGGTTCAGTGTCAGCATCACTGACCACTTCCAAAGTAGGAAGAATGACCAACCTCCAAACTAAAGACCACCATTCACACATCAGAACATTTTCCAAAATGAAGAGGGTGCCTTTGCCTCTACAAAGGCCCAATATGGAAGAAGAAACCAAAAGCAGAAAGAAAAGCCAGTCGCCCAAATCCCCAACAACAATGCCATCCTCCACACCTGCACCATCTTCCTCTATGTAGAAATAAATAGTGCTTCCACCACATAGACAGTGATGAACAAAGCCGCCCCCATCTGGCTCATCTCCTTCACCTTCCTCATCTACAAAGTTTGAATAGCATCTTCCCGCTCGAGTGCCAGTCATAGCTCCCATCACAACCATAAATATGATAATAGAATTGTTGACCCATTGCATATTATTTGTTATAAATTATAGAAATCTTTATATTTCCTAATTTAGATATCAATGTCTACTTATGACATATGTTCATTGCACTAAACTTCACATTTTCCTTTGATTTTTGTAGAACATACTTAAGACAAACAATCCTATTTCACATAAGATAGTAATGTCTTAGTTAGTGATCTTTCATCTCAGCTTATATTCATGAGTTATGTGGATCTTTTCACAACATTAGATCTTCTATGAAGCTAGCCTTGCCACAAGGCTTTCAGCCAAGCTCTATCAACTACTCTTTTTTTGGTTTTTAGGAGTCCCAACATTGATAATGGTTTAAATTTTTGTTAAGATCTTGAAATTGTTGAGTTTTCAAATTGCATAATGGGGATTTTGAGGAAGTAATGTCTTATAAATGACCTTTGAGAATGATCAGTGACTACAAAATTGGTTAGAATAGTGAAATAAACAATTGTATGCAACTGTAATCTCTCAAGGTATATTCCGATTACAAGTAAAGGTAGATTTAGAAATAAAATAAAATAAATATAGTTTAAATTTTTTGTATCAATCTTCAATAGAATTTTCTGAATGCAATTATCTCTTTATTCTTATAGTTGTGCATGACTTATGTAAATACACTTATTTGACATTTGTATGTGCTATTCCAAATTAATTATATTCTAAGCTTTCACATAATTGTATTATCCTTTTGAGATAATGTATATCTATCTCAACCTCATCTATGCTCTATTGTCTTAGCGTAATGGTATCATAAAAGGGTTATTAATAATGCCATGATTATTTTTACATGTGGTTACTTGATCTCTCTCAGGCGTTACTATGCTTAGCTATTACATACCTTCTTGTGCTTGGATGTAGACTGGATTTGATCAGCTTACAGTCTATGTTCTTGCAAAATAACCAAACAAGAACAGACATTTTCCATTGATGTGATCAATGGTGGCATCAACATTCCATATACCACTTAAAATACAATTTTTGCATGTGTTTGTTACTGTGGATTTTTGTGTTTTGTGGGTTTTTCCATTTGGATCATTTTTGAAACCAATATTGTTTGATTTATTGCTTTTGTTTTGTGGCTATGGTTGTGCAACACAATAAAATAGTTAATGTTATATAGTTTATTTTGATATAAGACATTGTTCATTTTTGTTCTCTAGCTTAGCGTATATTGTTTCATTTTTGATATGGTACTATTGAAAAGGCTATATTGTTTCAATTTTCATTAACGTACTATTGAGAAAATACTATATTTTTGCATAGGTTTGTTATTGCCAGCTTTTGTGTTTTGTAGGTCTTTCCATCTAGATTGTTGTTGAAACCAATATTGTTTGATTTTTTGCTTCCATTTTATGGCTATGCTTGCAACGCAATAAAATAGTTAATGTTATACAGTTTATGTTGATTTCCATAAGGCATCGTTCATTCTTGTTCTCTAGCGTACGCTATATTGTTTCATTTTCGATAAGGTACTGTTGAAAAGGCTCTATTGTTTCAATCTTTGATAAGGTGTTGTACAGAAAAGACTATACTATTTTTTTAAACTAATATTGCTACATTTATGGTTAGCATTTCATGGCGATGGTTTTCCATTCATTTGTTACTATGAATTTTTGTGTTTTGTGGGTTTTTCCATCTAGATCAATGGTTGCATCAATGTTCCATGCAACACATAGGGATCAATATGTATCAAATGCGTTTACATCTACTATGACATACATACAAATCTGCACATAGGGGAAATACATTGTCCATCACTATGAACAATGGTGCCATCAATGTTCCATATAACACTCAAAATGCAGCTTATCATTCCAAGAATGTGTCAGTATGTATCAATGTTGTTTGCATTTGCTATAACATACATCCAAATCTACATATGGCATTGTTAGTTACTTCAATCAATGGTGACATCAATGTTCCATAGAACACTTAAAATATAGCTTATCATTCCCTCATAGATATGTATGTATCCTATTCTTAATTCCTTCTATCTATATACACATCCCTACCATTTGGACTTTGCCTCCACCTATCAGCTTATCATTGCATGTCACTACACGCAACTACTAGTATATATTATAATATAATATAATATAATATAATATAATATAAGATAATATTATATTAATATAATATTATATTATATAATATTATATTATAATATAATATAATATAATATAATATAATATAATTTATAATATAATATAATATAATATTATTATATAATATTATATCATTATAAAATAATATAATATAATATACTATAATATAATGTAATATAATATAATATAATATAATATAATATAATATAATGTAATGTAATATAATATTATATAATATTATATAATATGAGCTCTTGGGTTTTATTTTAAATTGTAACATAGAAAACAAATATCCGTTGTAAAACGGATATCCATTTTCTTTTTAATATTTTTTTAATATATGGTCAATGTTTTTCTTCAAATGTATAATATGAAAAATATAATATATATTATATATTATATTATAATGTAATTAAGGGGGCGACCCTTTGGTGAAATGGTGGGGCTTCTTGCCTATAGAGCCAACAACCAAGGTTCAAACCTCACAGGGTCGCTCTCTACCACGTTAAAGTGAACTGGTGGGGCTTCTTGCCTGTAGTGCCAACAACCAAGGTCCAAACCTTAATATTAAATTTTGTCAGTATTGGCATGGTGTGATGGTTTATTAGTGGCATTGTTGTTCTTGCCACCAAGTTCAAACCCCATTGTGGTGGTATTGATGAATTGTTGTATTCCGGTTCATAGCTCCAGTCAAAAGCGTTTACCCCTTAAATATAATATATATATATTATAATGTAATTAATATAATGTATATTATATAATATAATATATATTATATTATTTATAATATATATATTATATTATAATATAATATAATATTTTATAATGATATTATATTATATTATATTATATTATATTTTATATATATATTATATAATATAATATTTTATATTATATTATATTATATATTATATATATTATTTTATAATATAATATTATTATATAATGATATAATATAATATAATCATAAAACATAATAAATTTTATATTATATTCAATATATAATATTTAATATTATATAAATATCATAATAAAATATAATATTATAAGATATTAAATATATTATGATATAATATTAAGTTAACAAACATTAGTATAATGATTTTTAATTTAATCCATATATGATAAATATATTAAAAAAGTGTTATAATATATAAAATAAAACAATTGGTCAGGGTCAGACCCGGTGGAGTTATAAACTCTGACTTTAACTAAATAGATATCTGTTTAGAATCGGATATCTAACAGATATCCATTTTGGTTTGGTATTACCAAACCAAAACGGATATTGTACTTGGACCTACAAAAAGTCAAAGTTGTGAATTTTGTGTTTTTGGGCATGTTAAAAAGTCTCTTTTTCATCGCCACTTTTTGGACCCCCATGATCTTGCACAGACCCCAATGTTTTATCTGTTATGTCAAGTTGTGTATGTGGTTTTTTTTAAGCTTTGAATTCAATGTAACCTATTTGTTGAAAAGGATTTTGTTGTATATTTGATTCTAGTTTCCCATTTGTGGGTGTGGGATAAATAAACTTTGCATTATTTATTCTTATTCACTATTTTTTAAATCAACCTTTCACATTTACTTTCATGATTATGGTTAAATTTTAGTCTTCCTTTTTTGCTTTCTAGTCAAAAGCATACCCTATTTTCATTCATTGCATATCATTCAAAGGTACTTGCACCTTGTAAAACAAGCAGAGAGCACTTGCAAATACCATTGCAAGTGACTCAACTATTAGTTAGATTGTCATTGGTGTGGGTGAATGAGTATAAAATCAAAGTGACAAATATGTTAACTAATAGATTTTTGGTGACTCTACTAGGGATTCAAAATTGAAGAATGGTGCTCTTGTTTTCCCCAAAATTTTAAAGGTGCCTCCCCGAGGATGGAGGCTGGTGACTCTACAAGGTGGAATGTACTCAAAAGCATTTTACTATAGTAAAGACTCTTGTCTGATTTACATTTTAGAATTATACTTGTAATTAATGGAAAATTAGATTGTTAGATTGTTAACTAATAACATCAAAAATCTAAAGAAATAATGAAGCACAAAGGAAATAAAATGAAAATAAAAGGAACAATGTTACCAGAAATCTTCATCTTCCATGGTTGACCTACATTACACCTTCTTGCTTGCTGGATGATATTGTGCCCTCAAATTCATTGTGCGAGAAATCTGCAAATGTCTAAGACCTACAACAAGCTTTGAAGGATTTATGCAATGTCTAAATGCCTATAATTATGACAATGTCTATGAAAATAATGACTTCTAATGCCAAATGACTATAATGACTATTAAATTAAAAATGAAGTTGTCGGATCCTGAAATTATGAGCAAAATTGTCTTTTATAGAAAACACAATTTTGAGTGGATGGATGAGATAAATTGATGACAAGAATCTAAAATGAACGATCCAAATTAAACCTGAGAATCCCTAATTAGGGTTAGGGAAAAATTCATTAATCGAACAGTCAAGATAATATCTCAGATAATCGGATCGACGGTGAAGAATAAATGAGATAAATGAATTAAAGAAATAAAGATTTTCAAAAAATCAAGAAGATAAAGATTGTCTGATTTGCGAGATTCAAAAAATCAAAAAGATAAGATTTCCTGATTTGCAAGATTCGAAAAATCAAGAAGATAAAATTTGGACTGAAGATTAGATTTGGAAAATCAAGAATCTGCCCGATTACTTGATTTTTAGAAGATTAGATACTATTTTGAATTAAATTAATTCAAATTATGGATTTTATGAGATAATAAATAATCTTTTTCAGATTATTTATCAAAAAGGACTGACAGTTAAGATTGCGATGACATTTTAAATAAGTTAATTTATTTAAAATGAGAAGAATATTAATTAGCAATTAAATAATTAAATTTAATTATTTAATTTAGCGGATAAGACTTAATTAATTAAATAAATTAATCAATTTATTTAATTAAGACAGTTAGCGACATATTAAATAAATAAATGTAATTCATTTATTTAATAATCAGGAAGAATTAAATGCAGAAAGGGAAATTAAATAAATTAAGAAATTTATTTAATTAAAGGAAGACTTAGACAATTAATGACCTATTTAGTAAATAAATAAATTTTATTTATTTAATAATCATGAAGAATAAATGACATGAATTAATTAAATAATTATGAATTATTTAATTAATAGTCGAATGTGGACCAAGGACATAATTAAATGTCCTAATTATGCTAGGACGAAAGTGGTAAAAATGAAGCTAGTAGGCCTAGGTCATTTTTAGGTGTCTACATTTTGCCCCTCTTTGTCATAATGTCGCTTGTCGTGTTGTGACAAAGATAATAAGTCAAAAAATGCCCCAGTGCAAAATAAGATGAGGAAGAATGATGAAGAGGGTTATGGTATGCCCCCTCGAAAGAACAAACAGGTTCCAAGAACATGGGTGTGTTCTCAAAATTATTGAGAAGGCTAGAATATGAAGAGACAAATAAATGTTATCGAAAAAGATATGGATGATGATATGGATGCAATGCCTATATAAGATGAGTGAGAGAAGATGAAAAGACAAAAGGAGATGCATGTTAGTTCCTAGATCAAATCCTTCAAAACATTGCCATAGGACTTTAATATTTATTGCTCTTAATCATCATTGGGTAGTAAAAATGACACAAATGGACAACAAACACCATGATATGACGTAGACCAAGGTGTGCAAGGTCATCCACTTGAAAAACAGACAGTCACAAACAAGGAATGTCCTAACTCATACTAAGGGTGAAGTGCCCCATCTTTTGTCAAGACAATCCACGCAGTAGTCAAAGAAAATAAAATAGGCAGGAGACATCATCGCACCTCTAAATCCTTCATGGGACATCCTCGAGGTAGCTAGTAACATGACCAAAAAGACAAGACAGTAAAAATATAAGACAAAATAGCCAAGATAGTCAAAAGATAAGACAAGATAGACCAAAAAGATTAACATCCATTTTATTTTGTTTTCCAAAGATTGATTTATTGTTGGTTTAACAGTTTTGACAGTTTAAGAGTTTTTCCAATTTGACAGTGTTGACGGTTTGACGAGGCCTATTGTCAGGAAGGTCACATCCTGAAAAGGCAAAGGACATTTTGACAAGGTCTAACTCCAAGAAGGACACATCTTAAAGAGGACAAAAAAGTGACGAGACTGACATTGTTTTGACTAATATGTTTTGGCAAGTTGACTGATGTTGACTGTATGATTGATTGGCTTATGTTCTCTAATTTTGACCAATTTTGACATTGACGTTTCAAATGACTATCTTGTGTTCGAGTTTGACTATGTCTGACTTATTTGACCGATGTGACGATTGTGACAAATGCCATGATTTTATTTGGACCAACCTAAATGGACTGACCTAATGTCTTGGGGACTCATCGACTGATGGCCTTGCCTACGTAGCAAATGCGCAGAGACAACGTAGTTCGACAATGACATGGACTGACTGACATGACTAACTTTGACTCCATTTTTAAGGTTTTAACATTGATTTAGATGTTTTTGTGTTTTTCTTTGGGACATTTTATTATTTTTAGGTCTTTCTTCAGACTTTTGTGATTTTTTGTCTTTTTTTAGGACATTTTATGATGTTTTTTTCTTTTTTCAGGACTTTTTGTGATGCTTTTGTCTTCTTTCATGGCTTTTTATGATGTTTTTGTCCTTTTGTCATTTTATTATTTTTTTGGATTTTGACGTTTAAGAGGATCATGACAAATGCATATGACTAATGCCTACACATGAGAATCCAATGACAAACATGATTGTGCCCCTAGTCAAGCTGAACACCAATTAACATGTGATGACAATGTTGGTTGACGTGGGAAAGACGCATCTCGAAACAACGTGAGGATGATGACGATAATGTGACGAAAGTATCGAGGTCTACAGCCAAGCCAGGAACACAGTCAAGTAAAATTTTGGATAATGTGCTTGTATGAATTGGACTCGTTGCATTTGGAATGACTTGGTTAGGGCTAGGTGGGATGATGGAATTTCCTTAGACCATTTGACAAGGGAAATCCAAGATAGGTGATAGGCATGAAAGGATAGGGGGTGGCCTTGGTAAAAGATGGGGGACATGAGACTAAGGGAGTTGTCATATAAGGACAATAAGACTATGATGGTCGATAACATGATGTTTCATGAATCGTGTATGACCGAAGGATAAACATGTCAAGAGTTTTCCCAGAGCGTGATTTATGTGTGTCAGTTTTACATCACGACCAAGATAGGTGAGAAAGTGTACAGAAATGATAGGGCTTAAATGGATGTCAATGTCATGAGGAAGGCATGGGAAATGAGACGACTTGCCCCCAAGTGTAAGAGTCCACATAGACGATTTATTTTACACATGACACCTATTTGCCAGGTTTTCATCGTGGTACTTATCTAGGGCGCCTGTTTGCTGGGTTTTCGCCATTGGATGAAATTTTTCTCTTTACTATTTTCTTGACTTTTTGATTTTTTTTTTTTGGTTTCACCAAGATGCCTGTTTGCCAGGTTTTCATCAGGGTGACGATTTTTTAATTTTTTAATTTTTTAATTTTTAATTTTATTTTGTAGATAGCTTGGATGCTTTAGATAACCACTAACTATTTTGAATCCACTGACGGTGCCGATGTAGAGACTAGTGCCATGATATGCCAATAATGACCTTGCTGAAGGAGTTGTCTTGTCAGGATCGTAGCACTTGTATACAATTGATCGATGTCATTGTGATCATTTCTGATACTAGAGTTGGCCTTATCAAAATACACACATCGCAATAGAGTGCCATGAGAGTCCTTGTGATAAAGAGTTGTTGCCATGATGTGACGGATTTGTGACGTAGTATTTTTGGACTTTAGGTGAGATGTAGGTTTATGATGAATGATGGTGGACATGGAAAGGTTGTTTGGACGTTTGGACGAATGAATTTTTATTTTCCAAACTTGGGATGTTGGATGATGTATTTTGGAGGGATGGTGTTTGAAACCAATAGTTTTATATGCCTTGATTGATGACCATTTTGAAGGAGGTGGACATGTGTTATATGTGGGAGTCCTCTTGTATTGTGGCTCCACATTGTGATTGACTTTTATATTTGATTTGATGTCTTTATTTGATCCCTCTTTCTTTGGGATCCATTTTAATTTTATTTGTCCACTTGTCCTTTTGTTTGATTCAATGGCCTTTGACATTTGATTTTGATCTTTTGACTTGTAAGACTTTTGTTTTTGTTGGTCCTAAAGGGGAGGTTGATTCATGATGGAATGACGGTTCATGATGTGGGTGGACGGGGTGTTGGCAACAATCTTATGACAAGGATTTCTCATGGACTCCATTTTGACATTTGCATCCAACAAGGTTGCCCCCAGTATCGAGGAGGTACCACTGGCATCGTTTGATTTTTTTTCTGGGGAATAACCAAGACCTTGATGTCTGTAATTTTCCTGAAGCTGTATTGGTTCTAGAATGCCTTGCTCGTGTATGCCTAGTCCTTTGCCTTGATATTGCATGCTTTGAAAGATTCTGTTTGCGATGGGGTATTTATTATTTTGAAAGCAAGATGCTAACCCATCATTAGGTATGTGGATATTGTCACTTGTAATATTTTCGTCTGCAAGAAAGCCTACTCTGACAAAGATAGATGACCCTAGTTGATAACATGTCTTAGCTTCATTGTCTTGTTGGATATCTGTGGTATGATCTTGTGACATGTCAGGTTCAGATGATTCTATTGGTGCTTCCAAAGAAATGTCGAAGCCATCATTATGGTCAGTGTCGTAGAGTCCAGTAATTTTTGCTATAGCTTGATCATATGCAAGCATGTCCCTAGTGGAAGATTCTTGTTTTGGAGGAATATTGTCTATGTGTCCCATGGAGGCAAGTGTCTCAGTTTGAAAAGGGTCAATAGTCAAGGCCTATATAGGGTCAGAAAGTGTTTGATCATGAATGGCATAAAGGTTAAGGAGTGGATCGTTTTGGACTTCTTGGTCAATGGTAGGGTCTTGGTCAAAGATGGGGTTGTCATGGATTTGGACTTCTTGGTTAATGGTAGATGTACTTTGGATGTCATGATTGTCTTGAATGACTCCTTGAATGGAGTTTAAGATAGGCTCATGGGATGGACTATCTTGTTCTTGACATGAGGGTGACACTATAAGGTCCTGCTTTGGGCTTTCGTCTTGACATGTATTCTCAAGTTTACACAATAGGATTTGACTTTGAGTAATGATAGAACTTTCATGACTAGATGTGGCTTGTGAGGGGGTGATTTGAAAAGGATTAATGACCAAAGGACTAGGATAGGATGTGGGAACTTGGACTAGACTAGCATATGAAGGACTAGGATATGACATGGGTACTTGCATTTGACTAGTATGTGAAGGACTAGGGTATGACGTGGAGACTTGGACCGGATATGACATGGAGTCCTGGACTGGATATGTCATGGAGTCTTGGACTGGATTAACTGTTGAAGGACAAGGATATGACATGGAGACTTCGACTGGATTGGTGTAAGGTTGATTGAAATAGGACATGGAGACTTGGACCGGATTGGTATGGTATGATGTGGAGACTTGACATGAGTTGGTAGATGGTTGATAAGGGATGCAAACTTGGACGGGATTAATAGGTGAAGGGTTAGAATATGACATGGAGGTTTGGAATGGACTAGTGGACAGTTGGCTTCCCTTGTCAAGGTTAGGATAAGGGTGATAAGTGGATGTTTGTTGTGAATTTATGGCAAGATTTGTGTCAAGTGACTGTTGATTGTGAGGGTAGACAGATGGTGGCAAAGTATTTATGTCAAAGCCTTGTGGTAACTTAGCCCCTAAGTCCAAAAGCATGGCTAGATACCTTTGAGGGTCACGTAAGATATATTTTTTTACAAAGGAGACTATGTCAAGATTTTGCACTGCAGCTTCTATGTCTTTGAAATATACTCATCCATTTTGGTCTCTTTGTATGAATGGTTCAAAAATGTTTTTTGATGAATATTGCATGTTCATGTTGTGAAATGGATCAGAAAAGGTCCAATGTTTGACTTGGTTGTTTCTAGATGTTTGACCGTTGTTTGGTTTGTTTCAGTATCCGGAAAACACTTGCAAGCACGATATTTGACTGTAAGCAAGCACACATGAGACAAGTACAATCATAAAAGGCCAATAGGCCAAGGGTTTGTATACTTGGTATAGCCCATCGATATACCCCGGATTGGTGATAAACACCTTTCCTTCTCGAGAGCGGATAGCTTATAATTTTGGTGGCATTGGCTCCCCTCTACGGCTCATTAACGTCATTCGAGCACACCAAATTTGAATTCTTGGGTAGTGACTTCCCAAGAACTGCTATCTCTACTCAAGGGGATCAGTAGTGAGTGTCTTCAAGCATGATATTGTACCCTACACTATACCAAGCAATGGCCAATAGAACGGTTGGACACTAAAACAAGAGGTTTTTAATTCGGGCATTCCGTTCGTGGGGCATGATCCATGCGACGAGAGTCCCCTTTTGGATCCATCTCGTCAGAACCACACTCGTGATTCTTGGGCTTTCCCCAAGAACCCACTTTTATATACCGACTGGAAGTCCCTCGGTGTCAGGGTGCTACCGGTCTGAGTCATCCTAGGGTGAGTACTTTTTTCCACCAGAACAGGCCTAAGTTCTAGAGTTAATAACCGTTTCTCTTACACCCAGGATCGCACGAATGCGCAAGGGGAGAGGATACTCTGATATAACAAATCGTGAAGGGTAAAAAAAATAGATAAAAATGGGTCTAATTTTCTGATCACCGAGTTTTCACAAGGTGAGAGCATAATCACCTACCATTTGTTCAAACATAATCAAACAAAGAAAGCATAGGTTTGTTTTAATTGCACCAAATAAAATGTGAGTTACACTACTAAAATGCAAACACATTGTTTTGTTGTTTGGCCTTTAACAATCGAACCTACAAGACAATCGGTTAGTAGTTTAGTATTTGTCTTCAACCCACAAAGATTAGTAATAAAAATAAAAAATAAAAACTTAAATGAAAACAGAAAACTTAAAATAGTGATAACTTCCTCCAAACTTAACAAAATTTTAGGTGGTAGATATCCATGGAAAGCTGCAAATCCAACCTTCAAAACCCAGAAAGGATTTTCCACGATTCTGCACAAAAAAAAAATGTTATATGCAAAAGAAAACGCGGGTTTTAAAAATGAAATTAAAAAAAATAGTGATCACTAAAATAGCCATAACATTCTCAAATCGTAACAAAATTTAAAACCATTTGATTTTCTAGAAATATGAGACTGAGATCTACAAAACCCAGAAAACATTTGAAAATATTTTATTCGCCCATTTTTCTGTGCTCAAATGAAGGTGACGGGATTTCGTATGACGTCTTGGCTGTAACCTGCAAAACAGTGAAAACAAACAAAAAAACACAAATTTATGTCCAAAGTGTCGGGTTCACCAATGTAATCAATGAAAAATTAAATTGTTAGATTGTTAACTAATAACATCAAAAATCTAAAGAAATAATGAAGCACAAAGGAAATAAAATGAAAATAAAAGGAACAATGTTACCAGAAATCTTCATCTTCCATGGTTGACCTTCGTTACACCTTCTTGATTGTTGGATGATATTGTGCCCTCAGATTCGTTGTGTGAACAATCTGCAAATGTCTAAGACCTACAACAAGTTTTGAAGGATTTATGCAATGTCTAAATGCCTATAATTATGACAATGTCTATGAAAATAATGACTTCTAATGCCAAATGACTATAATGACTATTAAATTAAAAATGAAGTTGTCAGATCCTAAAATTATGAGCAAAATTTTCTTTTATAGAAAACACAATTTTGAGTGGACAGATGAGATAAATTGATGACAAGAACCTAAAATGAATGATCCAAATTGAACCTGAGAATCCCTAATTAGGGTTAGGGAAAAATTCATTAATCAAACGGTCAAGATAATATCTCAGATAATCGGATCGACGGAGGAGAATAAATGAGATAAATGAATTAAAGAAATAAAGATTTTTAAAAAATCGAGAAGATAAAGATTATCTGATTTGCGAGATTCGAAAAATCAAAAAGATAAGATTGCCTGATTTGCAAGATTCAAAAAATCAAGATAAGATTTGAACTGAAGATTAGATTTGGAAAATCAAGAATCTACCCGATTACTTGATTTTTAGAAGATTAGATACTATTTTGAATTAAATTAATTCTAATTATGGATTTTATGAGATAATAAATAATCTTTTTTCAGATTATTTATCAAAAATGACTGACAGTTAAGATTGCGATGACATTTTAAATAATTTAATTTATTTAAAATGAGAAGAATATTAATTAGCAATTAAATAATTAAATTTAATTATTTAATTTAACGGATAAGACTTAATTAATTAAATAAATTAATCAATTTATTTAATTAAGATAGTTAGCGACATATTAAATAAATAAATGTAATTCATTTATTTAATAATCAGGAAGAATTAAATGCAGAAAGGGAAATTAAATAAATTAAGAAATTTATTTAATTAAAGGAAGACTTAGACAATTAATGACATATTTAGTAAATAAATAAAATTTATTTATTTAATAATCATGAAGAATAAATGACATGAATTATTTAATTAATAGTCGGATGTGGACCAAGGACATAATTAAATGCCCTAATTATGCTAGAACGAAAGTGATAAAAATGAAGTTTGCAGGCCTAGGTCATTTTTAGGTGTCTACAATACTATGGTGTGCTCAGTTTGGGCCTCTAGTATTTCCACAATATTCACCATTTCCTGAAGGATCAAGAAAGCATTCCCTGAAGTTTAATGGAGAAAATCATCAGCATGCAGAAGAGCACATTCTAGCATTCATAGTTGCATGCAATATTTTGGGCGTAAGTGAAGAAGATGTTTTTGTGAGATTACTAATTGAATCTCTTATCGAGCCTGCAACAAATTGGTTTTATTATTTAGAAGAAAAATGCATTACTAATTAGAACTCATTGAAGAATAAGTTCTTGGGAAAGTATAAAGGCCCTATTGATGAAGCTACTATAATGTGTCAATTTTTCCATATTCATAAGCAAGAGAGCGAGCTAATCAGTGATCTTTTGGATAGATTCAATCAACTACTTAAAAATATTCTAGATTCTATTCAACCAAGTAAGTGAATTCAGCTTTGTGTTTTTATTTCTACATTGCACCCAAATGTTCAATTTGAGTCAAAACTATGTAAAGTAGGTGATATCAAAGTTTCCCATCAAGAGGCTGTAAAAATAGAAGATGAATTGATATTATGTGGGTTATGGAAAGCCAATTAGGTTGCAGATTATTTGAAATGTGAATCTATGAGGAATCCTATCATGCAAAAAATTGATTTCTCAACTTATAGATTTTCAAATTGCATAGCCTCCTTCTGCTAAAAATCTTAATCTCACTATTTTTGGTCCAAAATACTTTGGTAGAAAAGAGGTAAGAAATACATGAGTTAAACCTCATCTAGATAGAGCAATTGAATTCTTTTATTTCCGTTATGAAGGAGATAACAATGAGCCAAAAAGTCCCTCAAGTGACAAAGAAGAAGAACAATTCTCACATGGTACAAATTGTAAAGATGATGGGGCAGATGATATTGCTTTGGCCTCCTTATCTACTGCAAAAGTGGAATCATTCACTTTCACTAGCAATGAAGAGAAATTTGAGACTACACAACATGATGATGAGGTGTTGCATATCTTTTCTCCAAAATGCATGAGAGTTGAATATGAAACCTTCACATTTCCTAAACCAAATGATACAAAAGTATGGTTGCGAGAAGAGGTCGGAAGTGATTTTACTTTTTAATCCTTTCATTTTGAAAATTTGGATGCTAAAATTTTTGAGCAAAATCTAGAATATGATCAAACAGATGGATGTAAAGAACCCCATGATATCTCGAGTGCATGTGAAGATAATTTTTTGTGTGGACAAGAAGTCATGAGGTCTAATCTATAGGAAAGAAACAAGAAGGGTGAAATGTATCATGAAATTGTTGAGCCAAATCCTATGGAAATAGAGGATATGGTACCAGTTGGGGGTGATTTTTAGTCACAAGAAGATATTTTTCATAATGCATAATCTTGGCTTAACTCACATGAGTTACTCATGGTTGGTAGTGGTTGTTTTCATGCATGGGATATCAATACGGGTGTTGCAGGGAAGAATGGTTATATGCAAGAGCATGTTGAAGGGAATCCAAAAGTTCATGAGGCTAAATGGTTGTTGGTTCTAGAGCATTACCTAGGAGGTCTCTGTGGTTTACCAATCCTAGATCTTTGTTTCAAATCATAGGATGATTTTTGAGTTTGCAAGTGCTTCATGGGTACACCTCTCTTTTCCAATTGGGTATTTATTTTTCCCAACCTGTTAATAGATTTGCATGATCATTCGAGAGTCATTTGAGGTAGGGTCTTATGATCATGTACATATTTAGGGTTTTCTTTTGTTTTATTTTTGGCTTGACCAATTTTGGTTTGTGCCCAATTCCCCTCCACCCTTCTGTAAGTAGCACCCTATTCACTTGCTTCTCTCTTGACTCCATTTCCCAATGGATAAGGGCTGGTCTACCCCAGAGTTTCTAGAGTTCTCTACATTTTTTGCAAAAATACAGTCCCCAATCATAGCCAATATTACCCATCAAATTTTGATCTAAAAAAATACAATTTTTCCCTCTTGAATCGAATAGGTTTTCATCCCCCACTTTTGATAAGTGTCTGAGAGGTTGCGATTTTTGTGATTTTTGTAGCCATATCGCTAAGTTTTGAAGTTTCAGAATCACCTGACCACCCAATCCAACTCCCTTTGACATAGGAGGTAATCAGCATATCGGAGGTTCCTAAAAGTTCAAACTCCCGATATGTGGTTTGATGTTTCCACTTTTCTACCATCCCACAACTCTATGGTAGATCTCCTAGTTTTCAAGGCATTTCCAATTCATTTAATGGTTTGTACGATGTATCGTGGGACATCCCTTTAGGATTTTTTGAAGCACAAACTCAATCTTAAATCTATTTTCTAGAGAAATACACCCATGATGCATTAATATTGCTATTAAATAACAAGTGTAATGAACTAAATTTGTTGAGATGGCCACAATTTTTATCAAATAAAATTCATTTATTTTATTCCATTTGAAATAAGTGGCCCATACACACAAAAAGGTGGTGGTACTCTTGAGCTCAATTTACCAAAACATCTTTCAAAATGGTGCTTCCTATGATATATGGGGTTTGGGATGATGAACCTTTTCCAGTCCTGCAACCTGATTTGAATTGGCCTGAAGAGGAGAAAATTGACATCATCTCTCATCTACACACAATGGCATGGAAGGAGAAAACCAGCTATGTCAAATACAACAAGGTAATTCTTGTTTTAGAAGAAAAAGAAGAACATGCTAAGCTTCACAACCTCTTTTATGGAAATTTGACTGGAAGCGGATAGAACTCTTGTCCTAGGGGAAGTTTAATTTCCTTGGTCCTGCATGCATGTAATATTTTAATTTTGGTAGTGGTAATAGTAATTTTGGTAATGAAATTGTTTCCATTTCAAAGTTGTTTCTTGATAATGGTCTCTTTCATGGAATGTTATTTTCCAGAAATGAACGGTTTCATTTTTGGGGGTATATATTTTGGATTTTGGGAAACCCCACGAGGGGGGAAGGAGATAGAGAAAAGTTATAAAAAAAAGTAAGATGAAGAAGAAAACAACATGATTTTCTTTTCAGCACATTTTTTATTATACAGGGGTGTTGGGCCTGTGGACTCACTCGCATTGGAGAAGTAAAAGAGATATTTTTGAATCTGTGTTTATTAATGTTTTATTTGATTGCAAATGAATTGTGATTCTTCGTAATTACTCTTCAATGTTTTATTTGTTATGTCAAGCTATGTATGTGGTTATTTCTGAAGCTTTGAATTCATTATACAACATATTTGTTGAAAAGGAGTTTTTTGTCTATTCGATTCTAGTTTCCCATTCATGGGTGTGGGATAAATAAACTTTGCATTATTTATTCGCATTCATATTTTTTAAATCAACCTTTCACATTTAATTTCATGATTATGGGTAAATGTTAGTCTTTCTTTTCTACTTTCTAGTCAAAAGCATACCCTATTTTCATTCATTTCATATCTTTTGAAGGTAGTTACACCTTGTAAAACAAGCAGAGAGAACTTTCAAATTATACCATTGCAAGTGACTCAACTGTTAGTCAGATTTTCATTGGTGTGGATGAATGAGTATAAAATCAAAGTGACAAATTTTTTAACTGACAATAGGTACTTGTTGCAACAAGGATTCAAAAAGGGTACCACAGAAAACAATATTTACTCTAAATTTGAGGCAAATCAAATCCTTATTGTGGTTGTGTATGTTGCTTATATAATATTTGGAGGAAATGAAGGAATGTGTAAGAGGTTTGTAAAGGAGATGTAGATGTCAATGTTTGGGGAGATGAATCTCTTCCTTGGGATACAAATTAGTCAATCAAAAAAGATATACTTATTTCACAATCTAAGTATGTCAAGGAAATGTTAAAGAAGTTTGGAATGGAGGACTCTAAATCGGTATGTACTCCCATGGATACTGGTTGCAAGTTGAGAAATAATGATGAATCTCCTAAAATAGATTAGAGCATGTACAAATCAATGATAGGTCTACTACTACATCTAACTATTACTAGACTGGATAACATACTTGCAATTTATCTTGTGGCAAGATTTCAAGAAGATCCTAGAGAATCACATATGTCAACAGTAAAGAGGATTTTTAGATACTTGAAGGTCACTCCAGACCTTGGTCTATGGTATCCTATATTGCAATATGGTGTGTCTCTTGGTATCCTTAGTACAATGTGGTGCTTGGGTTTGTTACATGGCCTAACCACCTCTCGTGGATCTTGTATAAATCTAGCGACTATATCAGGCATTAATAGGTCAATATTTTGGTGCAATGACAACCACCAATGTAACAATTGGTATCAAAGCTGAGGTCATGGGTTCGAACTACTTGCTTGCACTGTGGGGATTATTGCAAGATGGTGTGTCCCTTGGTCTCCTTGGTGTAGCACGGTGCTTGGGTTCATAACATGGCTTAAGTTCCTCCTATGGATCTTGTATAAATCTGGTGGTTGTATTAGGTATTAACAAGTCGATCTTTTGGTGCAATGACAACCACCAATGTAACATCCTAGTGATACTAATTTATCCTTGATTGCTTACATAGATGAAAATTTGGAAGGTTGTGTGGATGACAAAAGAATTACAAGTGGAGGTTCTTTCTTAGAAGTAGATTGGTTCCTTGGTTGAGTAAAAATCAAGATTCAATGTCATTATCTACTACAAAGGTAGAATATATTGTTGCAGCATCATGTTGCACACAAGTATTATGGATGAAGAAAATATTGAAAGATATAATGAACCTATCTCTATCTTCTCTAATAATACAAGTTTTATCAACATTTCAAAAAATCTAGTAATGCATTCAAGGAAAAAATATATCTCTATCAGGTATCACTTCCTAAAAGAAAAAGTTGTAGAGAATGAAGTTAAGCTAGAGTATGTGCCTACAAAGGATCAAGTTGTAGACATCTTCACAAAAGCCCTTCCTAAATATACTTTTGAGTATCTATGAAATAAGTTAGGGGCCATTACCCCTCCTTTCAACTAGATGCATAAGATTGTGCCTCAATGTAGTAGATCAATTCAAGACTTATTATTTTATTCTAGATTAGTGGTGGTGGCTAACTCTTAGGGGGAGTAGGTAATGTTAGAAAAATGAAGAGGAACATCTCATTTTTTTTTTGTGTTGTCATTGATGTCACCATGATATATGAGTTGCAACTACAAGACTAAGTCTAAATTTGTTCTAGTATTCTAGTCCGGTAGCAGAACCAGTGTTGGTGATTTTCCCAGCAAAACTGAACAATCCTCTAAGAAGTAGCCAACTCCTATGATCAAGAACTACTAGGTTAGCGGCCAACACAACTAGCATAGGACTTTAAGTTCAGTACCCCTTCACTTTAGGCTCTTTGAAACCTAGGAGGGTAATCCCAATTGCGTTTTTGTGCAATAAAATCAACTAGTAACACATTTATACACAAATTAATTCCTATTTATAGTAGATAAAATCAAGTTCACTGAAGATTTGGAAGATTTTCCAGTGAAGGATTAGCTATCTACTAGGAATTGGGGTTAATTCCACTTCTACTACCCTTGGAAATATTTTTTAATTGAGTATTGTCTTCTCATAAGTTTAGGGCTAGAAACACTATTTTTTCATCTTATGCAAGATTTTCTTACAAAATGACGAGTGTCTCATCAATTGGAGCAATGGAGTCAAGTATACAATAGGATCAATAATTTACAAATTACTCACTTAAGGAAGAAACAAACTATTTTTCATATTGCTTTGCATTTACAAAAACTCACTATGCAAGAAACATTTACTTCTTAGAAATCCTAAGCCATTCCTTACAAAGTTTATAACCCTATTCAAGCATTTTAATTAATTCCTTGAATTAAAGCTGAAAACAGAGTAATACATTCAAATGAAATATTTGAAGACAAATGATAACACAATTAGTATTTCTCATTCATAACCTCATAATGAACATACATAGGAGAGTATTAGCTTCTTGATTGATATTTGTTTCGATATTAGTAATTTCTATAAAACTCATTTAAGATCATTACATACATGACTTCTTATCCAAAACAAACTATTGGCCTACTTCAGTATTCTATTCTAAATGCCTTTTCTGAACTTAGCTTTTATCTAGAACCCTATTAAGACTTTAGAATCTGACCTATGTAATAAGCCTTGAAATAACTTTTATAGAATAAGGGAGCAACAAGCATCAGGCTTAATTACACTTACATTTCATTTCATTTGCACACCAAAATTCAAAATATTTTGATTTTGTTACATGTAATCATCTAAGGAAAATGGAAGAGTAAAAGACCACATGCCACATTCCTTGAATGAAGACATGCCAACTCCTTTAAAGGCAGAGTTTGTTGTAACAATGTCGAATCCTCATCCTTGTTGACCAAAGGAGATTCTCCAATAGCAGCTCAAGTAAAAACTTGTATATTTTCTAGAAAAAACATATGCAGTTCCAAGGTTAACTAGTTTGGCACTTCTCCTACATACTAGCCTGAAAATATTCCATCTCAACACTAGAAACAAGAAATCACATTAGTATTGAGTAGGACAATCCTAACTGAAAGGTCATG
This sequence comes from Sequoia sempervirens, assembly GCA_007258455.2. NCBI lineage: Eukaryota > Viridiplantae > Streptophyta > Pinopsida > Cupressales > Cupressaceae > Sequoia > Sequoia sempervirens. Next base: position 238,810,265 of record VDFB02000002.1, read on the forward strand.
GTTTCATCAAAAACAAAAATAGGGCACAATCATCACTCTGAGTCATCAACCTCATAGGATACTTGCCCATGTTTTGCTCATGGTGGGATTGGAGAAACTGTCACCACCTCCTTGTCAAAATTCCCTGATACTACTAGGGAGACGGGATAATAATCACCCTCTAAATTAGTGTCACCCTCACCATCTAAAGGGTTATTAGAAACCTCACATGGAGAATTTCACTCTATTGATGGTGTTTTCTGCACATAACAACTTAGAAAATAATATTCTATCTCTCTTCAAAGGTGAATTCTCAACAAAAAGTGTTAAAATCAACCCAAGGTCTCTCGGGTGTCAGGTCATGACAATGCATAAAACAACTCAGATAATATACAAAAATGTTGGTAATCACAATCGAACTTTACTACAAGCAAACTGTATCTTTCCAATTTATCAAATTTTGCAATGTGATGATCTTAAATCCTAATCTAACCAAATAACAAAGAAACAGAAAAAGATGAGGGTGTAAGAGAGATAATGAAATATAAACTATTTCTAAGATGAACAATGCAAATGATAAATACCTGGAATGGACCAATCTCAAATAACCATTTCCTGGTTAACCCACAATGCAATATCACAAGAAAGGTGCTATCTTCTAAGGCATACAAAATTTCAAATCATAGACATTCATCCACAATTGAACTAAGCACAAATAGATGTATGGTCCAGGTTGACTTCACCAACCTACTACAATCAGATAGTTACTGGGAGTATAGACTAGAAATTGCTACAAACATTCCAAGCATGAAACCATGAACATTATTCACCAAACTAATCTAATTCTAAATTCAACATTAAATCTTATATCTTCAAGCAATTTCAAAGGATGAAACAACAGGAACCATGCAAGGTAAACTAACACAAAATAATTCACCAAAGAAACCACAATGCCTTCAATTATATTAGGTCACCAAAATGTAGCAACAATTCCACTGTTCTATGTTAGAGCACTTGCTTGAAAGAACTAACTACTACCTCCACTATAGAATGCTCTAGCTCTTTTCTCAATCTAGCTTGTCTAATTCTCTATTATCTGTCTAACCCCCACAAATGACGTAGGAATTCCAATTTAAAGAGAACCCTCAAAACATGTAGGCCCACCCAGACATTTACAAAAATAAAATAGCCAAAACAAGTCAGCCTTAGGAAATTCAAAATAAGGCACACATTAAATGCCAATACATCATTAAGGTCGGCCAAAACACACTCCTCAATGCGACCCAGATCAATACATGCTCTATAATAATAGGGAAGCACAAATCATGAAGTGGCATGGTATTAACTACCACCTCCCTTATCCTTGTTCTAATCCAGTGATTCATGAACTTTCAAAAGTACCTTATCCAACTTAGCAACAGGTGGCAAGGGTAGGATTTTGAGCTGAGATTCAATTGATTCAATCTCTTCCCTTGATTGCTTAACTATTGTATCCCAATAACCCTTATATACCAGGTACTTATCCATCACAGCCGGATAAGTAGCTGCATCATCCAATTGGTGCCCTGTCACATAATTTTCAATATCAAGGGCATAGAAATCATGCCACCATTCCCTCAATTGTTCCAAACTCAAGTACCTAGGGGTGATCTTCCTCCTACAAATCATTATCTCAAAGAAGGTGATGCATCCCTCATAAACATTAGTTAAATTACCATCAATCTACTTCATTTGTTTGTAGATCTTCTTGATGATTTTCTATCAGATTTGCAGGGCTTCAAACCACTCCCAAGGCTCATTAACCCTAGATGAAGAAATAATTCCATCAACAACTAGCTGATCCTTATTATACTCCATGATTGTTTTGGTTTTCTGTAATAAGAGATCAGTGTCCTTATCCTGAGATAAAACATAATCTAACCAATCCTTAGTCCTTATTGCATCCTTTCCAATTGAAAGGATCTCCTTTATTGCATCATCTCCCTTAGCCTGTACCTCTTCAACCAATTTATTATAGCCAGAGTAGAAGCTTTCATCTTTTCTATCTCAGAGATGGTCTCCTTCGGCAAGAAACCAGTAGCATCAAAAGAGGATGGGTGAAAATATTGTAAGGGCTTCATCAAATCTTCCAAACATTTCCTAAGCCTTTCATTCTCTTTCTTTAGTTCATGCTTAAACTATGTCTCCTTTCTCAATCTCCCAATGATCACTGCACTGGACCCCTCATATTCTTTAATATCTTGCTTCATAGAATTGGGCCCAAGATTAATGGTCTATACATCATAATCCTCCCCAGTGACCTCATCTTTACTTTTACCTGCAGTAGGGGTGGCAATATGAATAACCCTATTACTAGCTTCATCCCTTTCAATCTTGGAAACCACCTTGGCTACCTTCTTTCTCTTACCCTTTCCAATCTTGGCCAACATTTCATCCTAGTTGAGAGGAGTGTCCCCAACAATGACCTGTTTCCTTCTGATCTCTTTATCTAGCCAATCCGAAACAGCAGGATCCACCCGGGTTTCATCTTTCTTGACCTCTTCATGCTGATCTATCGTCTCATCCTTTTCCTTTTTAGGAGATTGATCACCTTTGTTTCCCAATTTTGGTTCCTCTTCATGTAGGGGTGATGGAGTCTTAACAAGAACATCCTCCTTCTTAGGAGGTCTATTATCTTTACTACTTGCAGGAGAATCCTCATATTGTACCAACAGAGAATGATGCATTTCCACATCTCCTACCTCAAACTCGGCAGCTGCACCATAAAGTTCCCCATCCTTAAACGGTTATGCTTCCTCACTGGTCTCATGCTCTTCATGAGTCATCTGCTCAGGTATACCCAATAAAGGAGAGGTATCTTTCTGTTGTTCCACAGTGGATGCCATTGGAAGGGGATCTGTTTTTTGCATAGTCTCCTTGGGAGATGGAGTTCTTGACCTTCTGGAATAAACCTGGGTTTTCTCTCCAGAGCTATCCACGTTAACCACATGAGGGTCCGCCTTATCCTTAGAATTATCTTGATCTTTCTTCTGAGAGGCCGGTTATCCTTGTCCTTTTTAGCTCTGGAGGATTGTCTTCCTTCTCTATTTTCTCAAGTTCCTCCTCTTCGGTAGACTTACCTATTTTCAAAGTATGACTCCTCTTCTTTCCCCTGGGTTTCCTTTTCTTTTCAGGCTCACACTCCTTAGGGCCTCTGATTTTAATCTTAAAAGGTGAGCCTACCTTGGTTTTACCTGTAGAATCACCCTCACCTGATTCCTCTGAGGTAGAGTGAGCATTCAGATTTCCCATCAGGTTGAAATTACAAGGTACCTTTTCAATCTCCAATTCCCATACTTTATGTTTCAGCCATGACTTGGTGGATTTCACAATAGGAGCCATCAATTCCTCCAACTCAGTTATTTCCCTTTCTGACCAGTTTATCTCTCCAATGGGTCTATCCTTGATTGATTCATATGCATGATCCTGGACTAGATTTTCGTCATCTTCCAACTGATCAGGAATCAACTTGACATTGTATATCTTGATTACATCAACTGGAAGCCTAGAATACCTTTTCTTTCTCACCCCAAATTCATCCTTGTTTTTTGCCCAGTAGTCCTCTAGATCATCTTTGTGGTGATATTCTTTAGTAGCCTTCTTCTGTGCTTCGCCAGTGATGTCAAAACTTTCCCTCTTAGAATGGAAAGAGAAACCAAAAGTACTCAACTCTTCCCCTGATGCAAGAGCTGAGTGGATTGAAGGGTAGACTTCACCTATACCAATTTTCAAGGGAAAATCTCCACCAAACCCTGTCTTATGTTTCACATTCTTAACAACAGCATCAAAATCATATATCTGTCAAGTAACTTCCAAGAGTATGATGTGGTCAGTGGGATATCTTGGCAATCTGTATGGAACAGTTGGGCATCCATCAATTCTGATATAGGAGAAGGTAGGGAATTGTATAAACTAGGCTCCATATCTTTTAATTAGTTCCTTAGCTCCATCATAAATTCTCACATGCTCTGCATTCTGAAGCAACCTAGTAATATGCATAGTGAATGCATCATTAACTCTTCTTTAATTCAGATTCCCTAGATGCAACTCAGGGTACACCTCATAGATGACATCTTACCCAAATGTTCCTCTTGGACTCAATCTCGTGTATGGATAGAATCTGGCAAGTATAGATACCACATAAGATGTCATGGTGAATTTCTTTGTCTCCAGCACATCTCTCATTTTCCTATCAATCATTTCATTGATAATCCATGCCCAGTGGTAATTATACCCTACTCAATCTTGTTAATTACATGCACCATCCAATTCTCCAATGTCCCAGCACTCTTTAAGCCCACCACCCTGCTCAACAGTGTGATTGCATCATATATGTCTTGTCGAAACTTGACCCTATGTAGCTGTTTAGGCAGCTTAGAGAAATGAGATTTTGGCTTTTCCAGCCAGGAATTGATCATCTACTGGGCTTTGGTAGGTTCATCCTCATAATAAGTCCTAGCCAAGTCCATGTCCAAGGCACACACACATGGTAAGTCTGGCATATCAAATGCATGCGCAATGGAGACTAGATTAAGATTTTCCAGTACTCTCCCATCAGGACTAACGATCCTCTGCGTACCAAGGTCATAATGTTGAGCACACTCCAATATTAATTCATAGCATTGAACCACAGGAGGAAATCCTACCACATGAGCCAAACCAGACTTCGCCATTCCCTTGGTCAGAACCAATAAATCCCTCTAAGCTATCCTTTCTTTGACCTCCTCATATCTCCAAGCTCCTACATTGGGATCAGAGACCTCTAACCAAACTAAAGCCAACTTACTATCTAGCAACTAGTTCTTCACATCTAGCTTTATCCTTTCCACATCTGTAACTAAAGATCCTTCTGTATCTCCTTTGGACTTTCCTACCGCTGCCTCGCTCGATTCAGCCTGCATTCATAAAAGAGCCTCATGAAAATCCAATTATCATCCATATTTCAATCAAAAGGTTAGCCTTGAAACCACATGAAATCACTAAGATAACTCATTAATCATCAAACTTGAAAATCCAGGAAAATTGGGTAATCCAAGAAAATCTAGTCGGGGAAGAATTTTGGCAAAATCTGACCCAGACGGACTCCCGAAGCCGAGACATCATTTCATCAAATAAATCATCAATACATACACAAGAGATGCATGATTATCATAACATTCATCTGTTAAGCAACAAGAAATCATCATCCAACATTTGATTCATTAATTCAATCTCAAAAATAAAAATCAAGTAAAACCAGGCAGAAAACTAGAAAAATCCAAATGGGCTATTTCCACAGGCAGTTCAAAATTCTGGGAATTCTTCACACTCTAGAGAAATGGAAAAATCTAAGAAAATCTGGGTGTGCGGAAATTCCATGGACACCTCGGAAACCCGACAGCCGCTCTGAACACGCAAGAAACATGAAGCAATTAAATGGGCCTCCAGCTCTTAATCTACTAGGCATGAACCGAATCCTAATAAGCCACATTTCAACTTCATATCAACTTAGGTTCTCTATGGCTTCGAATGGTCAATAATGGAAGCGACATAAAGATGCCCTAAACCTGACTGGTAAATCCTCCACCATGAATGCTAAAGAAAACTCGAAATTCATAAAAATTAACTCCTAAGCACTCAAATCTCAAGCTCCCCAAGGTTTCAAACAACCTCAGACCTAAACTAGATGAAATGATCAACGTGCCATGACTAGGCTTCCGAAAGTGTGAAACCTAGGCAGACCATAATAGAACCCTAACCTCACATACCTATCTCAATCACGCACCCACAAGGTAGGACATGAAAGGGATACCAAGGCACGCGGGGAACATCACTAAAACCAGGTGAAGAATGACTAGGGCACACAAAATAAACAACCAATGGCCGCAAGCAGAAGGATCATGCCTACACCTAATAAATATGCAATTAATCCAAAAGGTGAACAAGGGCCAACTCCAACATGACTCAACCTCCAACCAATAGCTCAATCATGAAGCACAAATCGAAAGGAGAGGCTACCAATAACATACCATGGGGGAATTTGATGAAACTCGAGTAGCGAACAAAAGCCAAGGTGCCCTAGCGATCACAAACCAGCAAGAACGCTCGAAGAATCCACACAAAAGTAGGCCAAATCAAATAATCAAAGCTTAAAAATCCAAATGACTCAAATACTAGAGCAAATAATTGATCAATAATGGAACCAGGATAGGTGCAAAAGGTTTTAAATTCATTCACACTCATGCCAGGGGAGACGTACTTCAAGCATTAATGGCTGACAAGATGTATTGAGAAAATCCGGGAACCCAAAGTCGAAACAGAATTTCAAGAAAATCCAAGCCATTTGGATTATCCTGGTGGGCACAAATTCTGCAAACGATGCACCCCTCTAGGACTCCAACAGAATCCGGGAAAATCCACGTGATCCAAAAAATCCCAGATTTGACCAGAAATCTAGACTTTGGAAAATCTGACATAGATAAATGTTGGACTAGGACCCGGAAAAATTGGGGTGATTTGGAAAATCTCAGAACTAAGTCAAAACCCGGACCCCATCAAAAACAATAATTTGATCGATTCAACCTTTAGGGTAAGACCAAGATAAGCAAGACCAACATCTCGAAATCTTGAAAGGACAAATCCAATAAAAACCAAAGGTCAAAGAGACATTCAAAATCAGAAATTAGAGGGTCCCTACTCCAAGTGGGGCGTGTGTGCAAAACTGTACAACAAATGGTGACTCTGTTGGGGAAATGCTCTAGAGAATTTCGATGACAAACTGGAATCAAGAACCCAGAACTTATGGTTTTAACTCATCCATTTGGTCACTTCCTACGGTTAAACCATAGGACCCACAAGTCATCAGAACTTTTCCTACACTAGGGTCGAAGTGTGTGCAGATGCATTCATTACCCCCCTTAGGTGCAAAAGAAACCAAACTTGGCCTAAATAGGCTACATAAAGATTCATACTCTAAAAGCAACCTGGATAAAGCCTCGCTTCTAGTCAAGCATCCATAGCCACAACGAGGTTATCGCTATGATTCTCCTGAACATAGCTCTACTACCAGCCGGGCATCCATAGCCCTGGTAGAGATTCAGATTCCCCTAATGAGTTGAATTCAGTCTTTTGATTTTTAATATTGTCTCTTTATTTTTTTGATATTGCTTGTTTTTTTTTTACTTCTTTCTCTTCTTTTTTTTTTGTTTATACCTCAACTTGTGAATAGTGAAGTTCACACTCAGGGATGAGAACCACAGTGGCACTAGAGCAAAAAAAGTATTTTTCACCTGTGCAAACTTCTTAAGGACCTTCTAAAACTTTAGACATCTTTAATATTCAAAATGTGAGACCCTAATGTATTCATGTTCAATCAGACTAAAGGACCCTTTGCCTTAAACACAAGGATATGTGACATTGGATAGAGAATTCATACCATAATATTCTGAAAAGATGATTAAAGTTTGAAAAGGAAATACTGAGAGCACTATGCCTACTTTGTCACCACTGTCATACAAATGCAACAGGAGATCCCAGAAAGAATAGGAACTAAGAGCAAGAGCAACACAAATCAAAGCAAAACAGGCCAAAGCAAACCTACTCTAACCAAAGTAGAAGCAGAACACAAAAGGAAATATATTCTAACAAAACAGACATCAGAAAGGAAAACCAAGCCTAACCAAAACAAAACAATAGAAAGAAACCTAAACTAACTATATACAAAAGTAGAGTGTTGAAAATAGCTCAGGATTGGAAATGATGTTTCAAATACTGCCCATTAATAGGCAACGCGATATCTTCCCTCGTGAGAGTCTTTAGATGGAAGGCATTATCTCCAAGTATTTCAGTAATCTGATAGGGATCGAGCTACATTTTATCAAACTTCCCATGGTCCCCTTTTCGATCATGAGGTTTATCCTAGTACAACACAAGGTCAAAAATCCTAAAGGCTTTGACTCTAGCCCTTCTGTCAAACCATCTCTTAACTACCCCCTAATTTTTGGCAAATTTCTCAAGGGCATCGTCTCTTTTCTCCTCAAGGTTCAGTAGCTCTGTCAACCTAGCCTACCTTCTATCCCCCTCATCATAAAACTTATTAATAAATTGCAAAGTTGGGATCTTGAGGTGAATAGGGAATACTGGTTTCAAACCATATACTAAGTGATAGGGAGATGTGTCGATGGATGACTTAAGCCTTGTACGATCTACCCAAAGGGCAAACCGAAGTTGGGTGTGCCAGTCTTTTGGGTTCCTCTCCAGCAGCTTATGGATAATTGTCAATAAGTTCTTATTGGAAGATTCTGCTAGACCATTACCCTGGGGGTAGTAATTAGATGCAAATTTTATAATAATGCCATGATCAAAAGCCTATTTTGAAAACTTTAAAGATGCAAAAGAATGACCATTATCACAGACAACAGAAATAGGGAATCCAAATCGATTAATAATAGCAGATTCTAGAAAATCAATCACTAACTCAGATATACATTGCCTACAAGTGAAAGCCTCAGTCCATTTTGTGAAATAATGAGTAATGGTTAGAATATACCTATGTCCCACAGAAAATGGTGGGTTGATAGGACCTATGAAGTCCATACCCCACTGAGCAAAAGGCCTTACCTCAATAACTGGTTGAAGTGGAAGTGCTACATACCTTTCCCTAGTTGTTGCAGTCTGACAAGTGTGACAGGTCCTGACATGATAATGAACATCTTTAAACAACGTGGGCCAATAATACCCAGCCCTTAAGATCTGATTTGTTGTGGCAATATTAGAACCATGGCCAGTGCCATACTTTTCATAAAATTCGTTCATCACCCTTTCAGCTTCCTATTTCCCAAGACGCCTCAAATAAATGCCTTCATGATTTTTCTTGTATAGAATAGCTCCCTTGAGCATGAAACTATCGCTCTTTAGCCGTAGAGCTCTCCTTTGAACAACATTAAAATGACCTGGAGATCATTGGTTCAGCAAGTAATAAACTATGTCATCATACCAGCTACCTGGGAAACCTCCTCAAGATTATAATTATGAACAGTCAGTTCAAGCCCAATTTCAGCCATAGTCTGAGTAAGTACCTGCCCCCTCACCAACTTCATGGGTTGGATCTCAATGTCATATTCTTGTAGCATTTCCACCCACTTAACTCTACACTCACCCAACTCATTCTGCATCAACAGTAACTTAACCACAGGATCTGGGACAATTGCATAAACCTTATTCCTAAGGATATAATGTCTGAATTTCTTCACTGCTCTGACCAGGGTGTATGCCTGCTTTTCTACACTCGGATATTTTAGCTCAGCATATTTTAATGGTGCACTCATAAAAGCAATAGGATGCTCATTTCCCTCATTAGACTTCTAAGTCAACATTCTCGCACATGAATGGTTTGAGGCAAATGAATAAATATAAAAGGGCTTATTGTAATCGAGACTTACCAATATTGGAGCATCAATAATGGCTCTTTTTATTTCTGCAAATGCCTCCTTTTCTTCGGCAGTCCATTCAACTTTAGTATCCTGCTTCAATATTGCATTCAGCGGTTTAACAATTTTAGAAAATCTAGTAATCAATTTCCTGACAAAGTTAATCTTGCCAAAGAAAGACTTCATCTCTTTTTTGCTTGCAAGTGGCTGAACCTTTAGTATGGCCTCCACTCTTTCTGGATCAATAGCAATTCCCTTTTTCAGATATGACATGTCTTAGCAATTTCTCTTCTGTCACTCCAAAAATGCACTTTTTAGGATTCAAGGATATGTCGAATTCCCTACACCTTTGAAACACTTTGCATAAGTTAGAGATGTGGTCACCTCTTTGGAGAAGATAGTTGGATCGTCCATATAAATAATAATGCACTTGCCTATGATATCTTTAAAGGCAATATCCATGGCCCTTTGAAATGTAGCCCCTACATTAATGAGACCAAAAAGCATCCTCCTATAAGCAAAGGTACCCCATTTAGTTGTGAAAGCAGTCTTGTGTCTGTCCTCATACTGAACCATTACCTGGTTGTACCCTGAATAACTGTCCAGAAAGGACATCATCTGAGAACCATTAACCACTTGAAGTACTTCATCCAGTGAAGGGACCGGATAATTATCCTTTTCTGACGCTCTGTTTAGATTTCTGAAATCAACGTAAATCCTAATTTCCCCATTCTTTTTCCTTACTAGGACTAGGTTCACCACCTATGTTGAATGCCTAATAGGAAATATAATCCTAGCAAACAATAATTTTTGAACTTCTTTCTATATAATCGGTTCTAGTAATGTGTTAATTGGTCTTTGTCTCTGCCTGAAAGGCTTGGCACCTAGCTTTAGAGGTATAGTATGAGTTATGATTGATGTATCATAAGTTTTCAGGTCTTCATAACTCCAGGCTACTATATTCGAAAAGCTATGCAATGCTTCAATTATTCCTTGTCTTTCCTCTGGAGTGCATACCTAACCAATAAAAATGTTCTTGGCATTATATTCAGTTCCTATATTGTAAGTATCACACTGTCCACTGATAGATTTCTTCTTAGACTCTTGCTCCTGATCTCTGATCTTGTCCAGATCAAAAATTGGCTCCAACTGTACCATTCCCCTTGGAATAGTATTAGAATTCAAATTCATCACTCCCTCCAAGTCCAATTCTGCTTCCTGGAGTTCTGTTTCATCAATGATTTGGGAAGCGAAAACATCTATGTTTGTGATGAAGTCTAGGATATGCTTGTCATCCTCAAATACCTAAAAGTTAGTAACATTGTCCAAAACTAATGGCACAGGAGTCAATTCTATAGTAAACTTTTTCAAACCTGACAAAGATAGGGGTTGCAAAGTACTTGTTGCCTGGGCCAGAGAATCTGTAGTTTGATTCTTTTGTCATGGTATCAGTTGAATATTGAAGGCATCAAATCCCTCAATGAGGTCCCATACTCTATGCCTATAATTAGTCATTCTCCTATCATGGTATGAATATTGTTTCCTTGCTTAATTACCAGCTCACAATCACCGAAAACTTGCAAAACCTTAACATTTTTCTTAAGTGCCATAAGAAGTTTGTGAATCAATGCCTCATATTCTGCTATGTTATTAGTATAGTGGAATTCAAGTCTATGGGCTGCAAAGAAGGTTTTACCTTTTGGGCTAATCAGTTCAAACCCTGATCCAACTCCGTGCTTGGATTTAGATCCATCGAATCTGAGAGTCTAGCATTCAGCAATTGCAGACCTCTTCATCATATCCTTTGGATTATTACTGTTGGAGGGTTCTTCAAATAACATCACTTTCTCTCCTTTATAATCTTTTAGAGGGCTTTGCATGTCTATCTTGGCTGCTAGGGTTGGATTTATGCATTTCTATACTCATTCTATTGTTGTTTGGAATAAATAGCATTCCAGCTCTTAATGGGAAGTATTGTGAACTCTACACCAATTAGGTAAGTGTAACTCTTTGAAGTTTGTTCTCCTGCCCAGGTGAACCTAGTTTTCAATACACTGTCTAATGAATTCCTAGAAGTTGTCTAGTAAGCTAATCTGATTGTCCTCAAATTCATCATCTTCCTTAATTGATTCTATCAGAACAGTAGCATTGCTAGATTCTATCTCTATATCCATAGACATCGTATGTAGCATCAATACCTCCTCTAAATCTAATTCCTCATAGAGATTCGACATCATATAATTTCCCATGCCTACTTCTGATATCATAACTTCATTTGAAGTATTTTGATACTCCATAATCATGTATTTCATTCTTGGTTCTCTCTCAATTTTGATCTGATTTGGCACCCCTTTCCAGGGAAGCCACATGTGGGAGTGATTAGTAGATACATATCCATTTAAGGTCTTCATAAAATATCTTCCTAGAATCAGGCCATATGCATCAGGGATATCAGCTACTTGAATATTGATAACCTATTGGATTCTTGGGTCGGAAGCTACTTGCATGTGAATCATGTTCAATTCTCCAACCACATTTACTTTATTTCTATCCAACTAAGTTACCTTCTTCTGGGAGTCAGCAGGTGTAATCCCTAAAGCTCTACATACTCCAAATGGCATCACATTAATAGCACCAGAATCCAATAAGCAGTTATGTAAATTATTACCAAATATGCGCACAAAGATCAAGAATGGTAGGGTCTCCATCTTCCCCTGAAACAGAGTTGGTTGAGTATCTACCTGAGCCACTTGAGTCTTGTCCTTTTCCTTTCCTTTATCTCTAGGGGGCAAGTTAGTCTGACCATAGGCCTGGTTTTGTGTCTTCGCAGCTTGAGAACTAGAAGCCTTGTTGACACTCTCACTGGAAGGTTTATCCAAAGACAGTGGATGTGCACCATAGGTACCTAGAACTACATTCCTAATTGTTGGGATCCTCAGTAACTCAAATGCTGAAAGATTTACCTTTAATTTCTTGAACTCCTCAGCGACATACAAAGTCATTTTCTATTCACTTAGATTAGTAGGGACGTCTCTGGAAGATTCCTCCACCTTATCTTTACTTGCTTGAATAGTTTTTTCCTTCTGTGGGTCAGTTTGAGCTTGTCTTTCCTTTGAAAAGTACTACCTGGAAACATGTGGAAAGGGTAGATTATTACTAGCATTAGGATCTAGAGGGATATTAAAATTATTAGGAGGAAAGGAGGTGGTGAAAGGATCCCCAGCCTGTGGGTGTCTATGGGGTAGATCTCTCAAATCATATCCTTTACCCTGCCTCTGGAACATTTGCACTTCTTCAACATATGCCTCTTCCTTATCTAGGGGGCCATTATCATTTGTTGCTTCCTCATTGAATAACTGCACAACCTCATCTTCATTACAGATTTGGTCTGCCTTCCCCCCTAGGAATCAAACTCCTCTTTTGGAGGATTTTCTTCACCTATTGGAAAAGGGGCATAATTTAGTACCAGTACAGGAGAGTCATAAGGGATGGAGGGAACCATCTCCTGACCATTTGCATTATTCTCCACTTCATACTGGAAAATAGAGGTTGTAGCTTGGAATTCTAGACATTCTAATTTAGAATGTTGGCTTGTCTTATGGAGCCTGCACCATCCTGATAGGGCAGCCTCAGCCAGATATACACCACTGGGAGGTTTGTCTTGACTAACTAGCTGATTAGTGGATTGGTTGACAAGTTGATTGACTGGTTGATCCAACGGAGTGGGAACTCCTCCATTATTAGGTCTTGTATTCCATATTCTATTATGTCCCTATGACTGCCTCTTATCAAATCTTGGCCCACTACCTTGTCTTCTATCAAAATTATGTCTTCTATCATTATTGTACCCTCTGTGATTATTGAATCCTCTCTCATTATTGTAACCTCTATCCTGATTATATCCTTTTTCATTGTTGTATCCCCTCTCATTACGTTGTCCTCTATCAAAATTCTGCCCCTGTGAATGTTCTCTATTCTAGTTGGATTGTATGTTTCTCTAAGCAGCTTGTAATTGGTTGTTTTGATTCCTTAGGTAAGTTACCTCTAGGTTTAACTTCTTTATCTGTTCAGCTATTTCATCAATCCTATTCTTATTCAGATCTCCATAAGGGGTCTGGCTTGGATTACTCTAAGGAGGAACAAACATTGTAGCAGATCTCATGGACTGATGCAACACTTCAGAATTCTACAAGTAGGTAGGGAAACCAGTTGGTTGCTACTAATACAGGGGCTAGTTAACTTGTTGTTGTGGGAAGTTCATCATAGGAGAGACCTGGCTCATGGGGGGACCGGGGTGTGGCACCAAAGGCAATTGAGGTACTAGATTCATGATTGGAGTATGATTGGAAAGTGCTTGATTTACTGCCTGAACCTAGTTTGGATGTGTAACTGGTCCTAAAGAAGGCAACGGTCCAGCCAAATGTTGCCTTAAATCTATGCTAAGCTTGAAAACTTCTATATAAGCATCAATTAGGCGAGCTAGAGGGTTGGGTCTCCATTTCAAAAAGGTTGTTGTAAGAATATCTAATGCTTCATAATAAACTCCTATGGATGTAGCATTTTCCAAGACATAAGTGTCTTGAAGTTTGGTATATGCGCAGTGGAACCTATTATTGAAACTGGATATGGGTTCATTAACCTCTCTCTTGACTCTAGTGAATTGCAGATACAATTCATTGGCACTAATGGGTATTCTAAACTTCTATAAAAAGGAAGTTTCAAGATCATTCCAGTTATGAATTGAACCTTATGGGAGGTGATTGTACCAATAAAAAGCCTCCTCTCCCAATGAATAAGGAAATAACCTACAGGAAACATCCTCATGAGCAATTCCTCTATTTTTGAGACAAGTTTGGAAGATCCTAATATGCTCCTCTACAATCCTGTTTGGGTCATTAACATGAAATTTTAAATATAAATGCTCAGGGTTCTTGGGCATAATATTATAAGCATTAAAAAGCAAGGGAGATGGATTATTAGCAAGGAAAGCCATTGGTAAAAGTGTTGGTGGTGGTAGTTGATTAATTATAGGCCAGGGTTGCGGAATGGGAACTGCCTCAGAGATGGGTATGGCTTCAACTTCTGGAAGTGAAGATGTAGATGATACTGGTGAAGGAATGGGTGATGATGATTCTTCCCTCTCTTGAGTCTTCCTTGACCTAGTAGGAAACTGTAATTCCTGTAAATCTTCTTCTCCTGGGGTAGATCTGGTCCTTATTCTATATCTCTCAGGAGAGATGGCGTTTAAGAAATGATCCAGTGAGCTCATTCAGGCCCTCCTTCTAGCGCTAATCTATCGATGGTGTTTTTTGCACAGCAACAACTCAGATAGAAAATAATATTCTATCTCTTTTGAAAGGTGAATTCTCAACAAGTGCTAAAATCACCCCAAGGTCTCTGGGGTGTCAGGTCATGACAATGCATAAAACAACTCAGATAATATGCGAAAATGCTGGTAATCACAATCGGACCTTACTACAAGCAAACTGTATCTTTCCAATTTATCAAATTTTGCAATGTGATGATCTTAAATCCTAATCTAACCAAATAACAAAGAAATAGAAAAAGATGAGGGTGTAAGAGATAATGAAATCTAAACTATTTCTAAGATGAACAATGCAAATAATAAATACCTGGAACGGACCAATCTCAAATAACCATTTCCTGGTTAACCCACAATGCAATATCACAAGAAAGGTGCAATCTTCTAAGGCATACAAATTTTCAAATTATAGACATTCATCCACAATCGAACTAAGCACAAATAGATGTATGGTTCGGGTTGACTTCACCAACCTACTACAATCAGATAGTTACTGGGAGTATAGACTAGAAATTGCTACAAACATTCCAAGCATGAAACCATGAACATTATTCACCAAACTAATATAATTCTAAATTCAACATCAAATCTTATATCTTCAAGAAATTTAAAAGGATGAAACAATAGGAACCATGCAAGATAAACTAACACAAAAGAATTCACCAGAGAAACCACAATGCCTTCAATTATATTAGGTCACCAAAATGTAGCAACAATTCCACTATTTTGTGTAACAGCACTTGCTCGAAAGAACTAACTACTACCTCCACTACATAATGCTCTAGCTTTTTTCTTAATCTAGCTTGTTTAATTCTCTATTATCTGTCTAACCCCTACAAATGAGGCAGGAAGGCCAATTTAAAGAAAACCCTCAAAACATGTCAGCCCAGCCAGACATTTACAAAAATAAAATAGCCAAAACAATTTGGCCTCAAGAAATTCAAAATCAGGCACACATTAAATGCTAATACATCATCAAGGTCAGCCAAAACACACTCTTTAATGCGACCCAGGTCAATACATGCCCTATAATAATAGGGAAGCACAAATCATGAAGTGGCATGGTATTAACTACCGCCTCCCTAATCCTTGTTCTAATCCAGTGATTCGTGAACTTTCAAAAGTACCTTATCCAACTCAGCAACAAGTGGCAAGGGTAGGATTTTGACCTGAGATTCAATTGATTCAATCTCTTCCATTGACTACTCAATCGTTGTATCCCAATCACCTTTATATGCCAGGTACTTATCCATCACAGCTAGATAAGTAGCCGCATCATCCAATTGGTGCCTTGTCATAGAGTTTTCAATATCAGGGGCATAGACATCATGCCACCATTCCCTCAATTGTTCCAAACTCAAGTACCTAGGGCGATCTTCCTCCTACCAGTCATTATCTCAAAGAAGGTGATGCATCCCTCATAAACATTAGTTAAATTACCATCAATCTACTTTCTTTGTTTGTAGATCTTCTTGATGATTTTTTGTCAGATTTGTAGGGCTTCAAACCACTCCCAAGGCTCATTAACCCTAGATGAAGAAATAATTCCACCAACAACTAGCTGATCCTTATTATACTCTATGATTGTTTTGGTTTTCTGCAATAAGAGATCAGTGTCCTCCTTATCCTGAGATAAAACATAATCTAACCAATCCTTATCCCTTATTGCATCCTTTCCAATTGAAAGGATCTCCTTTATTGCATCATCTCCCTTAGCCTGTACCTCCTACAACCAATTTATTGTAGCCAGAGTAGAAGCTTTCATCATCTTTATCTCAAAGATGGTCTCCTTCGGCAAGAAACCAGTAGCAGTAGAAGAGGATGGGTGAAAATATTGTAAGGGCTTCATCAAATCTTCCAGAAATTTCCTAAGCCTTTATTTCTCTTTCTCTAGTTCATACTTAGACTGTGTCTCCTTCCTCAATCTCCCAATGATCACTGCACTGGACCCCTCATATTCTTCAATATCTTTCTCCATAGAAGTGGGCCCAAGATTAATGGTTTTACTTTTACATATAGCAAGGGTGGCAATATCAATAACCCTGTTACTAGCTTCATCCCTTTCGATCTTGGAAACCACCTTGGCTACCTTCTTTCTCTTACCCTTTCCAATCTTGGCCAACATTTTATCCTAGTTGAGAGGAGTGTCCTCAACAATGACATGTTTCCTTCTGATCTCTTTGTCTAGCCAATCCTGAACAGCAGGATCCACCCGGGTTTCATCTTTCTTGACCTCTTCATGCTGATCTACCATCTCATCCTTTTCCTTTTCAAGAGATTGATCACCTTTGTTTCCCAATTTTGGTTCCTCTTCATGCAGGGGTGATGGAGTCTTAATAAGAACATCCTCCTTCTCAGGAGGTCTATTATCTTTACTACTTGCAGGAGAATCCTCATATTGTACCAACAGAGAATGATGCATTTCCACATCTCCTACCTCAAACTCAGCAGCTACACCATAAAGTTCCCCGTCCTTAAACTATTCCACTTCTTCACTAGTCTCATGCTCTTCATGAGTCATCTGCTCAGGTATACCCAATGAAGGAGAGGTATTTTTCTATTGTTCCACAGTCGATGCCATTGGAAGGGGATTTGCTTTTTGCATAGTCTCCTTGGGAGATGGAGTTCTTGACCTTCTTGAATAAATTTGGGTTTTCTCTCCTAAGCTCTCCACATTAACCACATGAGGGTCCGCCTTATCCTTAGAAGTTTCTTGATCTTTCTTCTTAGAGGCCCTAGTTATCCTTTTCCTTTTTGCCTCTGGAGGAGTGTCTTCCTTCTCTATTTTCTCAAGTTCCTCCTCTTTAGTAGACTTACCTATTTTCAAAGTATGACTCTTCTTTCCCCTGAGTTTTCTTTTCTTTTCAGGCTCACCCTCCTTAAGGCCTCTAATTTTAATCTTAAAAGGTGAGCGTACCTTGGTTTTACCTGTAGAATCATCCTCACCTGATTCCTCTGAGGTAGAGTGAGCATTCAGATTTCCCATCAGATTGAAAGTACAAGGTACCTTTTCACTCTCCAATTCCCATACCTTATGTTTCAGCCATGACTTGGTGGATTTCACAATAGGAGCCATCAATTCCTCTAGCTCAGTTATTTCCCTTTCCGACTAGTTGATCTCTCTAATGGGTCTTTCCTTAACTTATTCATATGCATGATCCTAGACTAAATTTTTGTCATCTTCCAACTGATCAAGAATCAACTTTACATTGTACATCTTGATTACATCAACTGGAAGCCTAGAATACCATTTCTTTCTCACCTCAAATTCATCTTTGGGGTGATATTCTTTAGTAGCCTTCTTCTATGCTTCGCCATTGATGTCAAAACCTGCCCTCTTAGAATAGAAAGAGAAACCAAAAGTACTCAACTCTTCCCCTGATGCATGAGCCAAGTGAATTGAAGGGAATACTTCACCTATACCAATTTTCAAGGGAAAATCTCCACCAAACCCTGTCTTATGTTTCACATTTTTAACAACAGCATCAAAATCATATATCTATCGGGTAACTTCCAAGAGTATGATGTGGTCAGTAAGATATCTTGGCAATCTGTATAGAGCAGTCGAGCATCCATCAATTATAATATAGGAGAAGGTAGGGAATTGTATAAACCAAGCTCCATATCTTTTAATTAGTTCCTTGGCTCCATCAAAAATTCTCACATGCTCTTCATTCTGAAGTAACCTAGTAATATGCATACTGAATGCATCATTCGCTCTTCTATAATTCAAATTCCCTAGATGAAACTTAGGGTACACCTCATAGATGAAATCTTGCCCAAATGTTCCTCTTGGACTCAATCCCCTATATGGATAGAATCTGGCAAGTATATATACCACATAAGATGTCATGGTGAATTTCTTTGTCTCCAGCACATCTCTCATCTGCCTGTCAATCATTGCACTGATAATCCCTGCCTAATGGTAATTGATACCCTGCTCAATCTTGTTAATGACATGCACCATCCAATTCTCCAATGTCCCAGCACTCTTCAAGCCCGCCACCCTGCTCAACAGTGTGATTGCATCATATATGTCTTGTCGAAACTTGACCCTGTGTAGCTATTTAAGAAGCTTAGAGAAATGAGATTTTGGCTTTTCCAGCCAGGAATTGATCATCTGTTGGGCTTTGGTATGTTCATCCTCATAATAAGTCCTAGCCAAGTCCATGTCCAAGGCACACACACATGGTAAGTCTGGCATATCAAATGCCTAGGAAATGGAGACTGGATTAAGATTTTCTAGTACTCTACCATCAGGACTAATGATCCTCTATGTACCAAGGTCATAATGTTGAGCACACTCCAATATTAATTAATAGCATTGAACCACAGGAGGAAATCTTGCCACATGAGCCAGCCTGGACTTCACCATTCCCTTGGTCAGAACCGATAAATCCCTCTAAGCTATTCTTTCTTTGAACTCTTCATATCTCCAAGCTCCTAAATTGGTATCAGAGACCTCTGACTAAACTGAAGCCAACTTACTATCTAGCAACTGGTTCTTCACATCTAGTTTTATCCTTTCTGCATCTGTAACTGAAGATCCTTTTGTATCTCCTTTGGACTTTCCTGCCGCTGCCTTGCTCAATTTAGCCTGCATTCATAAAAGAGCCTCATGAAAATCCAATTATCATCCATATTTCAATCAAAAGGTTAGCCTCGAAACCACATGAAATCACTAAGATAACTCATTAATCATCAAACTTGAAAATCTGAGAAAATTGGGTAATCTGGGATAATACAGTCAGGGCAGAATTTTGGAGAAATCTGACCCAAACAGACTCCCATAGCTGAGACATCATTTCATCAAATAAATCATCAATACGGACACAAGAGATGCATGATTATCATAAGATTCATTTGTTAAGCAACAAGAAATCATCATCCAACATTTGATTCATTAATTCAATCTCAAAAATCAAAATCAAGTAAAACCAGGCAGAAAACTAGAAAAATCCAAATGGTCCAGATTTCCATGGGAATCCTGACGGCCGCTCTGAACGCGCAAGAAACACAAAGCGATTAAATGGGCCTCCAGCTCCAAATCTACTAGGCACGAACTCAATCCTAATAGGCCACATTTCAACTTCATATCAACTTAGGTTCTCTATGGCTTCGAATGGTCAATAATGGAAGCGACATAAAGATTCCCTAAACCTGACTGGTAAATCCTCCACCATGAACACTAAAGAAAACTCAAGATTCATAAAAATTAACTCCTAAGCACTCAAATCTCAAGCTCCCCAGGGTTTCAAACTAACCTCAGACCTGTACCAGATGAAAAGATCAATGTGCCATGACTAGGCTTCCGAAAGTGCGAAACCCAGGCGGACTGTAATAAAACCCTAACCTCACATACCTATCTCAATCACACACCCACAAGGTAGGACGCAAAAGGGATACCAAGGCATGTAGGGAACATCACTAAAACCAGGCAAAGAATGACTAGGTCACACAAAACAAACAACCAACGGCTGCAAGCAAAAGGATCATTCCTGCACCTAATAAATATGCAATTAATCCAAAAGGAGAACAAGGTCCAACTCCAACATGACTCAACCTCCAAATAATAGCTCAATCATGAAGTACAAATCGAGAGGAGAGGCTACCGATAACATACCATGGGTGAATTTTATGAAACTCGAGCGGCGAACAAAAGCCAAGGTGCCCTAGCATTCACAAACCAGCAAGAATGCTTGAAGAATCCACACAAAAGCAAGCCAGATCAAACAATCAAAGCTCCAAAATTCAAATGACTCAAATGCTAGAGAAAATAATTGATCAATAATGGAACCAGGATAGGTGCAAAAGGTTTTAAATTCATTCACACTTGTGCCAAGGGAGACATACTTCAGGCATTAATGGCTGACAAGACGTATTGAAAAAATTCTGGGAACCCGAATTCGAAGAAAAATTTTAGGAAAATTCGAGCCATTCGGATTATCCTGGTGGGCATAAGTTCTACGGATGATGCACCCCTCTAGGACTCTGACAGAATCCAGGAAAATTCACGTGATCTGAAAAATCCTAGATTCGACTAGAAATCCGGATTCTGGAAAATATGACAGAAAAACGCTGGACAAGGACCCAAGAAAATCTGGGTGATCTGGAAAATCTCGAAACCAGGTCAAAACCCGACACAAATTTGATCAATTCAACCTTCAAGGTAAGAGCAAGATAAGCAAGACCAACTTCCTGAGACCTCGAAAGGACAAATCCAATAAAAACCAAAGGTCAAAGAGACATTCAAAATCAGAAATCAAAGGGTCCCTACTCCAAGTGGGGTGTGTGTGCAAAACTGCACAACACACTCCTTCAGATAGGCCTTACAGTGCCCATTCTCTCTCCTTTCCTTCTTTTTATATTTCATCATCCTCTTCTCTCTACATTTGACTAATTCTACTGAAACTATCTGCTCTTGCAGATGGTAATTTTCCTTGGTACTATACTTCTTAAATTTCCTAAATCCTATTCTTCTTTTTAGCATATCAGGAGCTCCATGTATTCCACTTTTATTCTCAACATCTTCCTCAGACTCAAATAAATTCAACTTCTTAGACTCTTGGATCATCATGGTAGACCTACTTGCCTAGGACAAGAATACCTACATAGTCCTCAAGAGAATTCAACTCCCACACACTTCTTTATTAGCCCTCGACCCTCATTCATTGCAAAATGAATTATGACAAGGAAGATCACTCAAGTAGTCTGCATTAAATAGGCAGCTTGAAGCATGCAGAATCAATGATTTGAAAGCTCTTCACATGAGTGAGTTTGATAAAATATAGCTTGGTGTTGAATCTGAGCCATTTATTTTAAAGAATTTAAATCTTAATCCATGGTGATATGAGCCTTATTTTTTTATGTCCTTAGCAACTTGCTCATAGAAAATAGTGACGCTAGCTTAAATGTTGTGATCTGTCAATCAACAAATATCGCCAACCTAATATGTGCATTCATTAATATCGGCGAAGTACAGAAGATTAGTTCTTCTTGAAGAGAAAACTTTCCTTATACGCTTCATCACTTCATCATTGATCCTTCCCAAATTTTTAGGGTAAAATTAGCGATGAAGTTATTCATACAATGATCTTCAGTCCATTGGATCTTCCTACTTTAAAAACTTTATCAGAGGCTGTCCAGTCCTCTCATTGCTTTCCTTTTTAATTTATGTGGAATCCCCAGGATCCTGCCATGTTTCCCTTTCCATGTGGTAACATCTCTTGTCGCCAATTTACATTATCATTTCCCCACTCTATCAGAAATGTAAACATCCCAACGATGATCTTTAGGCCTTGGTTCTGTAGAACCCCAATCCTAGACCTGCATAAACGCAATAAACAAACAAATAATTAGATCAAATACAAGTGAGAATCAAGATTCCACATGAAATTCATTTACAAAGCTAAAATAGGAAAGAAAATAAAGGAAATGAACCAAGAAAGCAATGAAATCCTATTTTAAGATGCAAACACTCAATCCCATAGAGGATTTGATGCCAATTTGATGTGGAAATTGGCCCTTTCCCAACTCCTATGCAAGCTTGTGATGATTTTATGAATATTGATCCACTTGATGGTTGATTCAATTGAGCTCCATGAAGAAATCTGCAATAACCTAGCTATAAACTTGATAAACTTGATCAAAATGGATATGCTTGAGGATGAAATTGAGTATAGTAGACTTGCTCAAATTGTGGATGATCACAACAAAGGATGAACCTCTTATTTATAGAAAGATAAGATGGAGAAATGAGCAAAATGGAGCAATGTGGCATCATTCAACATCCAATGGGCTAGTGCCACTTGTCAAGATGTGAATGGAGGAAGCTTGAGCACATTTTGATGAATGTGCACAATAAATGTTATTAGGTGGAATTTCAAATTTGTGAAATGACTTGTTGGAGGGAGAAAAGAATGAATTAAATGCCACTTGGCTTAATGCACAAGGACATGTAAGAGGGAATGAATGTCTTGTTGGAAGGACAAATCCACCTGGAGGGATTTTCAAACTTGGAGGAATATTCCTCTAAAGATGCCATGTTCAAAGAAAATAGGGATTTAATAAATCCATTAAATGTATTTTCACATGCAAGTGGCAAATTCTAGAGAAATTGGATGATTAGGATTAAATTAATCAGGGTTTAATTAATTTAATAAGGGATTAGATGATGTGACAATTTGATTTATATTTTTTGGTTGATTTAAATCAAAGTTGAGAAGAATGTGATTTAGATTTAATTAAATAAATATTTGATTTATTTAATCAAAGAGGATGGTGTTAGATTAAATTAAACAAGGTTTAATTTATTTAAATTAATAAGATGACCTTAGAGATTTAATCAAATAATATGAATTATTTAATTAAATAGATAAAGGAGGGTTAATAAAATAATGTTGATTTATTTAATTAACAAGAGAGAATGACTTAATCAGATAAATGATGATTTATTTAATTAAGGGATGAAGAGTGATGATTAGCTAAGAAGATGATTTAGGATGAAACGATGTTAGTTAAATTAGGATTAGTTGTGTGATGTCAATCAGTATATTTTATGTGTCTACATTTTGCCTCTCTTTAAAGTGATGCACTTGTTGTGTTGGTTCAAAGAATAAACATGTCTTGATCAAAAGCCAAAAAAAAATTGATTTTCAAAATTTCCCTATTGCTACCCCAATGGATGAAACATGTTGCTATATTGCCCCCTCGAGAGATCGGATGAAAGTTTCATCTTTTTTGGGTGATCTCATGAAAAGTGAGGACAATGTTCCCGATAGGTCCAGAAAGGCTCTGGAATGTCTAAAACATGCCAAAATGATGCAAAACGGCCCACCAATGGACAAAAATATGCTTGAGGGGCCAAAACCCTAGCAAGATGGCTAAACAGGGTTAAAAAAACCCTAACTTTTAGGCTTAATATAGACCTTGAGGGGCCACTTCCAATTCATTTGCACACATAGCCTATAGAGATTATGCCACTAGAGCCCTGAGCATTGATCGAGATGGTGCAACATGTGCTTCCATGACATGTTTCAAATCAAGTACAAGTGTACTAGCAACATCCAGGTGTAGGAACTCTATTGAGTGATCCTAACTTGATCTCATTTTTTCATGTTTAGGTGCATTTATTAGGCCTAGAAAGCTATTTTAGGTCCAGTGGTGTAATATAACACCACTACAAACTCAATTTTGGTGCCGCACAGCCTCAAACTACACTGCATATCCATGTAGTGTCGCGGCGGTGGAGTTTGCAATTTAGGTTTTTAGGTCAAGGTGCGCTGCATATGCGCAGAGCACTATGGCGATCCTATTTGAAGTTTAGGTTTAGGGGTCAAATTGGATCACGAACAAACTACACCGTGGAGGTGGAGTTTGAAGGTTCAAACTCCTCCAGTGGTGTAGTTTGAAACTTTCAAATTATGCCACCTTTACAAATAGAAACGCATATGTTGTTTCAAAGGTGAAAAAGCTCGACTAGGTCTAGGATTTTTTCATGAAACTTGACCTGTGACTTTGTTGATGCAAGAGGAGGCTAGAATACTACACTCATGAGAGCATAGGATCCCAATTCTATTTGGCATTCTAGAGGGGATGCACAAGCGATTACAAGAGCACATGGGAGCTCTAAGATTATGGTACATCACCTACGCTCGCCCAGTCTGCACTCACTTGGGTATGATGACTGCATTGGTCGAGCAATGGCATAGTGAGACATCGTCTTTCCATTTTCCCACTTGTGAGGTGACGATCACTTTGGAGGAAGTTTGGCACATTATGAGACTATCAATCCATAGAGAGTGCATCATCTATGATTTGAAGGCTGGATGGGATGCCTACTATGATGTGGTCAGCCTCAATGATATCATCTTTTCAGATGGTCAGATTGATCTAGAGTGATACAGGCTCA
The DNA here is from genome assembly GCA_007258455.2 of Sequoia sempervirens. Lineage (NCBI taxonomy): Eukaryota > Viridiplantae > Streptophyta > Pinopsida > Cupressales > Cupressaceae > Sequoia > Sequoia sempervirens. The sequence continues at coordinate 238,834,923 of VDFB02000002.1, forward strand.
CTCTTTCACCATTCAGATTAGTGGTAGCAACCATTATCTCAGGACTTATGGCACCAAATCGGTGGGGCCAATATTTCAGTGTTAGATAGGGGCTCACTTGGGAGAGGATGGTCAGGTTTAGGACTTACTTTGTTTGTGGGTTGATGTTATTAGCCTCTCTTTATAGAGATCTGCATGAGGTAGCATATCTAGATGACAGATCCATTGGGGTTAGCGTTACTCTCCTACACATATGGGCATGGGAACATATCTCAGTGCTACGTCCTGTTAGAGTTGTTCCTATAGCTATGGAGCCAAATGATCCAGTGGTATGTGATACAGAGGCTGAGTTTCTTTTTCACACACTGGAAAGCACAGGATCCCTCATTGGAGGAGGGTGATAGATGATATGCAGGAGTTCACGTGGTGGCCATACCTTGGATGGACAGCATGGTATGATGATGACTAGCAGCTTTTCTTCACCCGCTAGGACCAGCTTATATAGGGGTGGGAGCACACCATAATAGAGATATATTTTCCATATAAAGTGGCCTGTCAGTTTGGTGATGCTCAAGATCGACCTGATGACCAATATGTGGCCATCTTTTATTGTACAATGAGGGAGACATCCTGGCTAGACCATGGGCACATGAACAAGGTCCAACTGATGTAGGCATGACACAAAGTTATAGGGATTGGTTTCGGGTGCCTCTGAGATTGACATTACCAAGCATAGCAGTGGCATGACAGAGGCCTAGGGGCCAAGCAGGTAGGCAGCCATAGGGAGGCCAAGGGGGCAGTGGCGAGGATGGAGGCAAGGGAGGCAGGGGTCCACAACCAAACCTGGACCACCTCCCTAGAATGGAGAGTAGGTAGATGGGCCACCCTGATAGGATTATTAGGATCAGGTCCATCAGGACGAGGACCAGGGATTTCAAGATCAGGATCATGGGCACTAGGATAGGGTTATGACACTGCACAAATATGGGGACCATGATCACCCACCCATGTAGCCACCCCTTCATCCAGACCCCAAGGATGGTCAGATTCTCCATCTACATGAATAGATACAAGTACTTATAGTTAAGAGGGATCAGTTATGGGTAGAGCAAGACCAGGTGGTCCAGCAAAGACAGGATACTGAGCTACAGGCAACAACAAAGATGGGCAAATGACAATAGCTAGGGAGCATGGTACCACTTCAATCATACAAGGAGGCCATCTAGGAAGCTGATTACTACAAGATGCATTATTATCAAGTTGTGTTGAGACCAGCCCAAGTCCTAGACTTTTCACAGAGGATAGGCCACAGACTCACAAAGGACCACGGGGAGAGAGTAGGTGGCGAGGGAAGTAGGCTAATAGGGTTAGCCCCAATTTTGATTAGAGACATATATTCTTTCATTTTTTATGCTTCATAGGCTCATTTTTGATAGCCTAGTGGGTGATTGTACTTTATTGACATAAACATGTATATTTTGATCTAACTTTGTATCATGACAGTGTACATTTTGATGATGATATATATGATATGAGATGACATGAATTTGATGTGATTAGTTCTATTCTATTTATGCATTATGGATCGCTTTACTTTCTATATGATATACAATGTGATGCAATGATATAATGCAATGTTATGATGTTCATTATGTTCTATGTGGTGATGAAAATGTGATGAGATGCTTTCTTTTTCGATATCTTTTATGTGATGATGCAAAATGCAATGATTGTGTGACTAACAAATCTATATTATGGCCCTAATGGATGTTGATTAATTGCAATCTTTTTCTCTTTTCATTATCTTTTCTTATGCCTTATATGGTGATGCATTTATATGATGCTTATGTCATGATGATCTTATGCAAATGAATTATGCTTATATCTTTTCTATGGATATTCTGATGATGTTTATTATATGATGAATGCAAATGATGTTTTATATGATTTATGGATATGATGATCAAAAGAATGCAAATGTGTAAATGATGAAATGCTTAGAATAACCAATCCATATTATGCAAATGATGGAAATACAATGTATGTGATATGATTTAATATTTCCTATATGATATGATATGAAATATGCAATATGATGATGGTTTGTGGATGTAGGATGGATGCATTTATGATGAATTTTGATTAACTTCCATGGTACCATGTTAGTGTGAAAGAAGATAGAAGAAAGGAGATGAAGAAGAGAGGTGCCAACAAGTCCATGATCTAAGAAGACCTTAATGCAAATGATGATGACATGGGTGATGTTCTCTTTCTGAGGGTTGGGGTTTCCAAAGGGCCAATTACCTTATGTTTGATTACACATGTGGTATGATGCATCAAGGTATAAAGAATTAGGATGGTCTGGCACCTAGTGTTATAGACTTTGACTTGACACTCAAATAGGAGTATTCCTATTCACACTTGGCATATAGGACCTTATTTAGAATGTAGTTTAGATATTTCAAATTTCTCAAACCAAAACATAGAAAAGCAAGCCTTCCTATGAGCTCAACAAGACATTCAAAACACTCTCCCTACAACCAAACAAAGCATGCATGACCAAAGTTATATTACAAGATTTCCCAACAAGCATAGTAAACAAAAGAAAATGATCATTTCCCCATTTCTATCTCTTGAAATCCTTCATTTGGAAATCATCGAGAGGTCCTTGGAATGAGCACAATAAGATAAATTCAACAAGATAAAATCAAGTAAACAAACAAGCTAATGTTCTTCATATAGCCAGCCAAGACTAAACTACAATGATGCCTGATGTTGATGTCCATTGTAGGAAGGATGCATCCTAGGACATGACGATATCAAATGATTAATTTGGGATTGATTAGATGATAGGCTATTGATACCAAGAGTTGACCAATCTATTTTCTTACTATCCTAGACTTGAGACATTGATGATTGAGTTTTCACTTTTAACCTGATATACTTGTTTCTAATTGTTTCACCAAAGGTTGAGGATGATGATTGATTTATTATGAGTGATGTTTATTGTGAGTGAACGTGAGATGAGACAAATGGATTTTTCAAATATTTGGATTTTTTTTATGTTTTTGAAATGTTTTGAGGCTGTTTTTGGTATTTTTAAAGATTTTACAAATGTTTTGATTTTCAAATATCAAATGTTTTGGGGTTTTCTAATATTTTGACCAAGATACTAACCTAAAGACCTATCCTAGGGGCCTCAGAGGTTGATCAACTAGATTATCCTTGCCTATGTTATACATGTAGAGACCACATAGTTCAATTGACACATACTCGATTATTGATGAGACGTGAACAAATGGACTGTGAGTTTATTATGACAGACTCCGAGAGGACTAATCTAAGTATCTCGACAGTTGATCAAAGATCAACCTTTCCTATGTTCAAAGCTTAGAGATGACGTAGTTCGAGAAGACAACTCTTTTTACTTTTTGACTAACTTTTTGACATGATTTGGGATTTTAATATGTTTCGAATGTTTTTAGATTTTTTGACTTCTTGATGTTTTTGGATTTTCTGATTTTGGGACTTCAAGAATACATGAATCTGATCTAATGAGAGCATTCCCTCAGCTTGAAGCAATAGAATACTCTGATATAGGCAGGAAAAACTAACCTTGAGAATGGGCCGAGTAGTACTAGGAGGGATCATGACTCAAACACAGGACCAAACTATGATGCGGACGTGGATGGGTGATTGATGAAGATATGGAATGTGATGGATGGTAAAAGCATGATGGACGGATGATGTAGAACAAGTCGTGGAGATCCTAGTGGATGGAAAGTGTTTATTTATGCAAGGTGCCTATTTGCTAGGTTTTCACTAAGGTACTTGCCTAAAGTGCCACTGAAGGGCTTTGCACTAGAAGATGATTTTTCTCTTTACTATTTTTAATCCTTTTTTTTTTGTCACCAAGACACTTGTTTGCCAGGTTTTCATTAGGGTGACCCTTTTTTTGGGACATTTCTAATTTTTTTGACTTTTTGGTTCCATATCTTAGAAGATTTAGGCATAAAACTTTTTGAGATGGGAGTTGTTCATGGGCTCTTGCAAAGGCTCGCCTTCAAGAGTTGATAGCTAATATACCCCTAACTTGTAGCTTGTTGTGATAACAAATGGTCCCAACTAGTTGGGCTCAAATTTTCCTTTTCCATTTGGATTTGGGGCATTCTTATGGTTATCCTTTAGCATAAGTTCTCTGACCTAGAAGGTCCTACTCCTGATCTTCTTGTTATAACTCTGCTTGAGTCAGTTTTGATGGACCTGCAAATGGTTTAAGGCATCCATACACCACTCATCCAGCAATTCCAACTCATTCAGTCTTGAAACCCAATATTCCTCATCCGTGATGAGGTTTTGCAATGATATTCTCATTGACGTGAGCTCAATCTCGATGGGGAGTATGGCTTCTAATCCATAGACCAAGAAAAATGGGGTGGCACCTATTGGTGTGTGGATGTTGGTTCGATAGGCCTATAGGGCGAGATTCAGTTGGAGATGCCAATCATAACCAACTTCATTAACTATTTTCTTGAGGATTTTCAGAATGGTCTTGTTTGTAGCCTCAACTTGGTCATTTCCTTGGGGATAATACGGGGTGGAAAAGTGATGTTGGATTTTTAATTTGTCACACAAGTCATGAACATCTTGATTTTTGAATGGTGTCCCATTATCTGAGATAATGGCTTGTGGGACACCATAGCAGCATATTAAATAGTTCAGGATGAACTTTATATCTATTTTCCAGTAATGTAGGTCATTGGTATAGCTTCCACCCACTTTGTGAAGTATTCAGTGGTAGTAATGATAAACTTGTGGCCACTAGATGAGGTAGGGCCATTTTTTCCAATGAGATCAAGCCCCCACTACAAAAAGGGCCAAGGTGTGACAATAGGATGGAGCTCTTGAGCTGGTGCATGGATGAGGTCCCCATGCTACTTGAGTGTGAACCACATATGTTGTTATGTACCTTGGTTAAGGTGGTCAATGCCTCCTTAGTGTTCAAACATCGTAACAGGGTTCCTTCTATGCTCCTATGGTAAAGGGTATCTCTTAGGATGACAAACAGGGATGCTTTCTTGACAAAGGTTTTCTTAAGGTTCGAGGTTAATTCAACTAGGACTCCTATTCTCAGATAAGTGTATATGTTATGGTACCAAGGATCACCAAGACCAACGATTTCACACACAAATTTTGACTCTGGTACCTCAAATGGAGGCATGAGAAGCTACTCTACTAGGAATTCTTGCTTTGGGATGTTGCGAGGGATGTCTAATAGGGATCCAATTGTCACCATGGCATCTTCCACCCTATTGTTTTCTTTGGGTATCTACTCAAATGTGATCTCGGTGAAGGATTCCTTAAGACTTTCCACCAATTTTTTGTATGGAGTTAGCTTTTCGTCCTTAGTCCGGTAATCATCATTCACTTGATTGATTATTAGCTATGAATCTCCATATACCTTGAGAGCCATGATATACCAATACACTACTATTATGAGTCCTACGGTTAGGGCCTCATATTTTGCTATATTGTTTGTGCAGGGAAATGCTAACTTTTAAGATCTTGGTATGTAGTCTCCCTGTGGAGTGATGAAAAATTGTTCTGCTCCTAATTCATGCTATGTGTAGAAGCCGTCAAAGTACAACTTCTAGTGGTTTTCTATGTTCAAGTTGAATATGGATTCATCAAAAAATTCTAAAATTAGTAGATTCTTTGAATACATTGGCACTTCTTCCAGTTGGTCTACAATAGCTTGGCCTTTGATAGCCTTTCGCTCCATGTACTCAATGTCATATTCTAATAGGATCATAACCCACTTTGCCATCCTTCCTGTGAGCACTACTTTGGAGAATAGGTATTTGAGTGTGTCAATCTTGGCATTGAGTTTGATTTTGTGTGTTAACTTGTAGTGTTTGAACTTATGTGAGGAAAACACCACTACCAGACAAGATTTTTTGATGAAGGAATAATTTAACTCATGCCCTACCATGGTTCGGCCGATGTAGTAGATGGCCCTCTCTATTCCATTTTCATCGTGCTAAGCTAGGAAAGCACCGAGAGCTACTATTCTTGTTGATATGTAGAGGATTAGAGGCTTTCTTGGGATTGGTGGCATAAGCACTAGAGGTGTGAGAAATACTCTTTGACTTTGTTAAAGTCCTGATTGCACTTGTCATCCCACTTGTACGCTACCACCTTGTGGAGTAGGTGAGAATATGGGATTGACTTGTATACTAGCTGAGCTATGAACCGACGGATTGATTGGAGCCTACCTTGTAGGCCTCTTAGCTACTTCAAGGTCTTAGGTGCCTCCATATCGAGGATTTCCTTTACTTTAGTGGGATCTATTTCAATTCCTGTCATAGACACAATGTATCCCAATAGCTTCCCTAATTGTACACCAAAGGCGTACTTCTTTGGATTAAGGTGGACCTTGTACTCGTCAAGCCTGTCAAAGATGGCGCTCAATGTTGTTATGTGATCCTTCCTCTTTCTAGATTTTTCTAATATGTTGTCAACATAATCTTCCATAGTCTTATGAATCATGTCATGAAATATTAAGGTCATGGCCCTCTGATATGTTGCTCCAGCATTCTTTAGGCCAAATGGCATCATATTCCAACAATATGTCCCCCATAGACAAGTAAAAGCTATTTTGTGTTGATCTTCTTTGGCTATCATGATTTGGTTACACAAGAAGAATCCATCCATCAATGAAAGCATCTCATGTCTCATGGTCTTATCTATAATCATATCAATGTTAGGAAGTGGGAAGTCATCTTTGGGACATGCCTTTTTTTGCTCAGGTCTCTAAAATGTGTGCATATGTAGATGCCCCCATTGGGCTTTGAAACAAGAATCAGATTTGATAGCCATTCTGGATAGTCAATTGGTTGTATGAACCCTATATTCAGTAGCTTCTTCAATTCCATTTTAACCAACAAGGTTATCTAGGGATGCATCTTTCTGAGTTTCTATCTGATGGGCTTTGCTTCAGGGTAAACTACTAGATGGTGCACCACAATCTCTGGATCAAGCCCAGGTATGTCGGCATAGCTCCATGCAAAGTTGACCTCTATCTCCCTTAAGAAAGTAGCTAGGAGCTCTTGTTCTTCTAACATCAATGATTCAGCATAAATTGTGATATGTAGAGTTTCCTTCATTCCCAAGTTGACTGGGTTGCACTTCTCGGCAAGAACCGTTGACTTTTCCTGATGTAGAGCACTAACACGAAGATTGAACCCTTCATCCTTGGGTGCCTCAAAGAGGTTTTCACCATTGGATACATCCTTTGTTTTTACTATTTTATGGTCAAAGAGTGCCATAGTGTGGTTTTCACTAAAAGACCTTGAGATTATTCTCAAGTTTATGCTTTTGTGACTAAAGGATTCAATCATCTCCTCGTAGTAAGCTTGTGTGTCCAAAATGATATCAAACCCAGCCTTGTGATTGCCACATGGTACCGTGCTCCACAGTCCCATGAATTCCAAGAGTGTGTTATCATTTTCAAAAGTGTCCAAAATTGGCAGTCCTCAATTGTAATTGATGAGTTGGGGGTAGACTAGGTTGATTTCATGGGTTTGATTGGTTGACTCAAATGACATGGTACTAATAATGAAAAGGGTGGTATCCTCAAAAAGCATAGGTAATTCAACTATGGAATCCTCATCATCACTACTACTAAAGATGTTAGTTATGAAGTTACCTATGACTTCACCTATGGATAACTGAAGAGTGGCTGCAGATTGCTGAGGAGTTTTGACCTTTTTGATTGAGGGTTTTTGGCCATGTATGGTTATACTCGGAGGGGTATATCTAAGACCAAGGTTTCTCATTTGTGTCTCAGGAACAATGGGTACTAGGAGTCCATTTTCATTTTTTCCAAGCCTCTATTTTCTATCATAGCCCATGGTGAGCATCATTTTTAAGCCTTTATTGCTATCATCCATGGGTATAGTGGTTGTTGTTCTATTATCTTGGTATAGAAAATGGGATGGGTCCTCTTCTATTACTTCCTGGCCAAGATCTCCCCAACTTCTAAAGCTAGAGGAGCCTACTGTGAAGGTTTGGGATGAGGAAGCTGCATCATTTTATTGTGGTCATCCTCATGACCTGGGAGATTGTGGTAACTCTCCTACCACAAAAGCATTTTTTGGAATTGTATAGTGTCCACACCCATTGTCTTGGATAATGACCTTAATATTAGGGATGGCGGGGATGGCGGGTGTCTCTGTCACAGAAGTGGAGGTGAGAGTATTTGTATAAATGTATGGGGTGGTGGGGCCTTCATCATTCTTTTGAACTTGGGGGATTTTGTAATATTTTTCTTCTAGGCTCTTGCAGTAAGAAAAGGGTTTGAGATCCCCATGCATAGTGACCTCTTGGCCTTAGCATGTGAGCTTGACACATTGGTGGGAAGTTGATGCTATTGCTTGCATCCCATGGATCCATGGATGCCCTAGGAGAATGTTGTAAGGGAAATTTTGGTCAAGGACCTAACAGGTGGTTTCCATAATTGTCGACCCTACTTTAATAGGGAGTAGGATAGTGCCCTGAGACACTCTTTCTTGATCATGGTAAGTGTTGTCACCTAGAATTGCACCCTATGCAAAGTTTACAAGAAACTGAGCATTCTAGCGCAACATGGGATCACTCCAAGGCTGTGAGTCACCTATGGTTGAAGTGAACCTCCATAGAAGGCCGGCTTCCTTTGGGTATCGCCTAAACTATTGCTTCTTTGAGAGGAAAGAGGGAAGAGATGTATAAATTAAAGAACTACACTAGGGTGATACACCAAACTTGTGAGAAATCATGAAATGAACACAAGAAGAACATACACATGAAAGCCTAATTCCATTCCTAGAATAACCTCTTTCAAATTTAATGCTTGTCTTTCTAACAGGTTTGGTCTACATACACATCTTACGAAGGAAAGATTGATCTCACAACTCTAAGATATGAATACAGAATTATGAAAAACACAGTTAGAAAGCTGCAAGCTCAAAAGAAAGATACAGAAATGAGAATCATACAAACATGAAGACAAACTTCAAGGGTAGACTCTGTGTTGTATTCAAGATTCCAATTGAGTTACAAAAAAACATACATTGATTGAGAAAGGATTGATTAGAAATCACTAACTCCTCAGAGTGTGCAATTAGAACTCCTTACAATAAAGGAAAAAATGCCTTATATACAGACTATACGTTGGCCCCTTAGGGCTTACAAAAAATATCCTGATTCGAGATAGGATCTTCCCTTAGATCTTTTATCGAGTTAATGTTGGAGCCTGCGTGTCCCTATTGTTGGTGTCAGTGTGAAGAACCGCTCTTGGAGAAGCCTTCTCCTAATCTTTCTGCAACCACCGCATTCAATTCCTGGCATTGTGTCCTATTGAGCTACTTTGACTACACCTTGAATTCTCTAAGCCTGCAATAGATACACATCGCCCTTCATCCTACTGATGCTCTTTGGATTGCCATGGTTTACCCTTAGATCTCTCTAATTGGCTGAGTGAAAACCACACAGCCCTGTAGCTGGTCAAAATTCCTTTGAATGGAAATGCATCTTGGCAAGACACTAAAAGTGTCTTGCTGATGCGATTATGTGTCTCTATAGCTTTAGAAGTCATGTTGATACTACCAAAACCATCGGCAAGACAAATGGATTTAGTTAGAAGTCCTAGTGAGCACCATTAAGTCACACTGATATCTTTTGTGTGGTACCTCCATCACTGTCAGCCAAAGATTACATGTTCGGGAAGACCTCCTAAAGAGCCCTCCATCTCTTGGCATAGTCGGTATGACTCCTGGCGATGATCTCTTATCAGGCTCATTTCATTTACGCTATGCTCACTCTTCTCCTTCGGGATCAAGCTCCTTTAGCTTTTGGTGAGACCCTACCAAGTTGGCAAGACCTCATGGTGAATCGTTCATCTTATGGTGAGCTCTTTGGTATCGCTGTGACACTTCGTAGAACTCCCCCTCTCCTTGGTGAATTCCATTTCGTTCTGAAGGCTTCACTGCTAGGCAAGACTCATGCCGAGGTATGAACCCTCAGCCGACTTCTTTGCTTTTGGCCTGACTCATTCTGATCATAAAGAGGTTGCCCCAAGCTCATTATGTCTACTTCTTGTTCGGCAAGACATCCGATGTTGGCGAGACGTCCTAGAGAGGTCCCTTAGTTACACCGAGGGGCTCCTTTTTCTCTGTTTCAGTGAGAATCCTACCAAAGACAACTGCATCGAGGCCTACCTCTTCCTTTGATGAGACCCTAACCTTTTGGCCAGACCTCCTGGCAAATCCCCTTCACCTTTGCTGAAAACATCTTTCGCCCCGAGACTCTTCACCCATCGGTGAGACATCAAATCTTCGCCATGACCTCTCACTGAGCATCGTAGGTCTCCACAAAGCCCATGGTTGCCGAGAGTCTTTGTGAATAGTGATTGAATGGCCTATCGGCCAAGGAAATCCACACAGTAAGAGGTCATGTTGAACCCTCTCTGTTATAGCGATAGGCTCTGCAGGCTCATTCGGCATGATAGAGACTAGGTCTCAGCGACCTGCTCAGGATGGAAAGAAACAAACAGTCAGTCAGTCAAACAATAGGAGAGTCCTGCCGACCTTCTCCTTAGATGATTTTCATGCTGAAACTTCCCAGGGTATCTTCTCCCACTAAGTTCCCCGTGACCTAGCAACAGATGTAGAATCCTTCCCCTCGCGTAAATGTCCCACTGGCCTCTGAAGATCTAACATTTGATTAGCTTGCCTGATTTAATTGTAGGTGAAATGGAGGCAACAGTAAGCCCTGATGGTTATGCATTTTCCTTTTTCAATGGAGTCTTCTAAGATTCCTAGATTCTTTATAAGCTTGAGGGAACAAATATTTAGACCTGCACCCCCATCCACCAAGACTCTTTTAAATTTATTTTTATGGACTAGGGCTTCAAGGTGGAGAGTGTGATTGTGATATGGTTGTGTGAGGAAGTCCTAATCAAATAATGTGAGGAGGTTTGGGGTGGTGATATTCTTGACCATAGCTTGGAATTGTTCAACATCTAGATTCGTGGAGATAGTGGATGAAGCCAATGCTTGCTCAAGAATTTTTTTATGTGCAAGAGATATCTTAACAACTCCATGATGGAGATTTGAGTGGGTGTTCTTATCAGCTATTCTAGGACATTGTAGCCATGGGGAACAAATTTTGGATTTGAGTTGATTGTCCTAGGAGGTTGTAATGGTTTAGCAATGGTGACCTTGTCGCTGTGTGTGGTGACTCCACAATCAGCATTGGCTCCCTTAATGTTAATGACGGGGAAATATTCTTCAAGTGTTGCGACAACATGTTCATACATGTGGTTCACATTTTTGTATTTTCCTTTGCCCTTATCATTGTTTCCCTTGTTATGGTCAGGCTTCATATTTGTCCAAATCTTGAGATTTTGATTTCCCGTTGGTTGTTTCACATTTATGATTTTGTCATCAATGAGGTCTTGGATCAAGTTTTTCAACCTCATGCAACTGATAGTTGTGTGTCCCTTGATCTTGTGGAAGTTACAAAGGTGATTTTCATTATACCACGGTGGTTTTACCAAGGGCTCTTGATAGTTATCATAGGTGGGGATTATGATGAGTTTATCCTCCACCAGTCTTTTCATGATGGATTCAGCAGATTCCCCAAGGGCTATGTACTTCCACTTGAGGGATTTTTTGTTTTGTTGAGGTGGCCCCCTTTGATCATTCCCATTGTTGACTCTTTGATTGCTCGACTATTGAGGCATAGTGTTAGCTTGTTGATGGTTCTAATTGTTATTTTGTGGTTGTTGTTGGGGTGTTGGGGTGTTTTGTCAAGGAGCACTGATGACAACTTTGGCATCAACAATACCATCATTGGTAATATTTCTATTTTTCACCCATGTGCGAGGTTTGTCATTATAGCTAGTGGATGGGAAACTTTCTTAATAAGAAGGAGCTCCCCCTTGTGAGATGAGGGATCATTCAATATTAAGCACTTTGGAGATTAATTGGTCATAAGTGGTGATACCTTGCATTCTAAGATGAAATGCCAAGGTTCCCTCCAGATTGGAGATGATGGTACAAATTTTTTGTTCTTCAGGCATGGCCCATTTGCTCCTATTGGCCTTGGATCACCATCATTGTATAAAGGAAGTGAATGATTCTACCTTAGTTTATTTAAGAGTGGATAGTTCCTCTAGACTAACATCCATATTGATATTGAAGGCGTATTTTTTTATGAATGTGTCTACTATCTCTTGGAATTTCTTAATAATTGGAGGGAGGCAAGAGAACCAATCCATGGCTTGGCCAGCCAAACTTCTAGGAAATATCCACATTAGATATGTATCATCATATGCAACCTCCATGCAATGTACTTAAAATTCCCTGATATGATCTTCAGGGTTTCCTGTCCCATAGTATTTATCAAATTTGGGGATTTCAAATCCCTTTGGGAATGGTTTCATTGCTAGACTCATGTCAAAAGGATAGGTACACAAGTTTTTGGGTGTCTTTGTGGTTTTCCCTAATTGAAGATCAAGCACTTGTTGTGAAAGAAGCTTGATTTGTGTTGACACATCATCTTGTGAATCAGGGGGTGGAATGAAGATGATCTGTGGTGGTTCATTTGTTGGAGGGATGGGTAGATTGGTTGGTGTGTTGGTAGATGGTGCTTGCACATTTTGTTGTGCCAAGTATGCTTGTATTTGTTGTATCTACAACACTTCTTGTTTTTATTGTTGTTGTTGCGCTAACAATGTCTGTTGTTGAGCTTCTTGTTGTTGTTGTACCAATAATTCCTATTGTTGGGCTGCTAGTTGGGATGCTTCATACTGCTCTTGGTATTGCTTCAGCACTTGCTAGTATGCTTTTTGTTGGGCTACTTGTTGTTGTATGAGATACTATGCTTGTTCTTGCACTTGCTGAGCTTGATATTGGGATTGAGCTTGAGTGTGTGTCTGAGCCTAAGCTTGCACTTGCGCTTAGGCTTGTTGGGTAGATTGTGTAGCTTGTGTAGCTTGTGTGGCTTGAGTGGCTTGGGCTGCTTGGGTGGCTTGTTGTTGTTGTAATAATGCTTAGGCTTGAGTAGCCTACTATGCTTGTTGTACTTGCAGTGTGGCTTGGGCTGCTTGAGCAGCTTGGGTGGCTTGTTGAGCAGCCAACTATGTAGCTTGCTGATTTTGAATCTGTTGAAGCACTTTTTGATAGGTAGCTTGCTGAGTTGCTTCCAACATAATGCTATATTGGTTTTTTGTGTTTGATTTTTGTGGTGGTAGTGGTGGAGGATTCAAAATGGTGTGTGTTGTTGTGATGAGAGGCACTGTTGCATTGATGATTGGGATTTGCATGGTGGATAGTGGGATTGATATCCTTGGTCCTTGAGAGACCATGTTTTGAGATATTTGGGGGATGATTACTTGTGTTACTAGGATGGTTGCCATCTCTTATTGTGATATCGATGGCAAGATGGGAGGATTTGGTATAATGCTTTGATTGATGATGAGTGGTGGCAACGGAGGTAACCCCAAACTGAGAGGTGATGTGGATGTTAATGGAAAGGGTGGAAGTGGTGGAAAAGTGAGTGGCATACTCCCTTGGGGAAATGATGAATATGAAGGGTCAAAGATGCCCCCTGGTCTTAATAAGTCACCTTCTCCTTGCGAGGTCATCGAGTGAGAGGTTTGAGGTGTTGCGTGAAATGATGATGGGTCTTTAGGATCATGAAAGGTGAGGGGTACATATGGATGTAATGGATTTTGAAAAATAGATTGACCCAATATGGTGTTTTCATCCAAATCTTGATTATTCACAAGGGGTTTTTTTATAATGCATTGATAAATGCACTCCCCTTGTTAAAAATGGGTTGAGTTGGAGCAATGGACGATGTAATTTGTGGGATGGATTGAGTGATGTTTTGGAATAGGGGTGTGGATGAAATCAGGAGTGTGGATAATCTTGGGGGTATGATCCAAGAGGTTGTTCCATAATGGTGCTCATATCATAATCAGAAGGGATTCTAGCCCCTTGTTTTGCTAACTCGAGCATATATTGTGAGGGTTGGAGCTTCATCATGATATTGACAATTCTATGATTCTCATGATTTTGAACCATTTCAATGATCTCATCTTGTGCCATTCTAAAGGTATTATTGGTGATATCATCTACTTGACCTTCCTCTTGAGGATTTTGTGATGATGAAGGAAGATTAGTTAGGGGATCGCTTTATCCAACGGGATTCATTTTAGAATTGGTTTGGCTTAGGTTACTTGAAGTCGATGCTTCTTTGTTGGTCTCCATGTTCTTCTTGTGTTGCGATCTTGTTTGAACCATAAAATGAGGTTCAAAAAGGGAAGATCTAGGATGATTAAGAATCAAAGGTGTGATGGTGAAATGTGTGAAAGATGGATGAAATGGATGATTAAACTCTTAGAATATTTTGAGGGGGATGCTAGACTTTTGGGACTTTTTGGATTCTTGGATTTTGATTCTTGGATTCTTGGATTCTTGGATTTTTTATTTTGACCTTGATTTGGTTTTGGATTGTTTTTATTTTGGATAATTCACAAAGAGATCCCAAGATGTTGGATGTTATCTATGGGATATACTTTCTCATAAGATGACAATTTGATTAAGTGTAGGGAGAAGGATGCATCTACACACACCTAACCAAACAAGATGTTTTGGGGATAATTCAACTAAGCATATGGAGAATTATGCATCTTCATATGTCTAGCTAAGCAAGATGATTTGAGGTTTATCTCAAGGATTTTTATTCAAGGATTTTGATTCATGGATTTTCCAAAATGTCTAGTATGAAGGATGATTTCAATATTTTCAAGAGTTGTTGGTGAGATGATTTTGATTGATGTTTGAAAGATGGATGGAGGTTGAATTTGATCCTATGTGTACCTAAAAAGACTTTTGTTTACAAGATCTTAGTTTTGAAGAACATGCTTTACTCTAAACAAGATGCTCAAATTCCTGACAAAGATTTGGATTTTGACAATAATAATACGAATACAAATTGGGATTGTTTCTTGAAGCTCTTCTATTAAAGTTGAAAAGCAATCTTTGTCTGAATTCGTAGAGCATTGAGAGATGCTTTTGATGATCTTTTGGAATAAGATCTTTTGACTTTGGTTTTCAGATTTTTATTTTGCATGAAATTATTTGAGACACATGTGTGGGGTTCAATTATTCTTAGCTTTGCTTAGTGACTTCTTTTTACCACAAACAATTCTTGATTAGGTTTCTTCAAACTAAATGTCTAATGTCCTAATTTCTTATCATCCCACAAAGTGTATTATGTGGAAATTGAGGAAATCAAGGAAAAAATTTCCTATTGTTGACTTTAGTAGGAAAATTGAGATATAAATTCAAATGTTTAGAAACCTCTAAGGATAGAATCCCTAGGGCAAGCAATAACACCTAAATTTTGTCAAAGATATTTTCTTCCCAAAGGGTTTGAAGTTTGATGATAATATTGAATGTTTGTTTTCCCAATGTTTACGAACAAGCAAAGTGTTTTGTTTCCTAGAACATGCACAACCCTATGGCTATGAAAGACTACATTTGTTGAATCCCCACTTGGACAAGTCCAGCTACGCCTACTTTTAGCGAATGGTTAGATGCTTGACCCACTAGCTCCCCTCCATCACACTCACTTATACGGGGTAGCCAAGCATCAGTACCCATGAAACTCTCGTGGCATACTTTCCATTTCTACTAAAATCCATAAAAGTGTGGGGCGGCTTCAAAACGATCATTCTTGCACCAACAAATAGATCAAGGATTTTTTCCTTTTCTAAACAAGGGTTTTAATGCGGTTATTCCATTTGTGGGGGACCATCCATGCAGTGAGAGACCATTGCTACCCTTCTCATCAGAATAATCCTTGTGACACTGGCCTCTGTGCTAGTACCCACACTTATATAGCAGTTGGAAGTCACTTGGCTTTAGTGTCTTGCTAGTTGGGTCCTTCCCTTGGGTGATTACTTTTTCCCACAAGGAAGACCCTCTAAGATTAAAAAAGTGAGCAAACATACCCGTAATTCAATCGATCTTTGTTGTGAAACAAATAGAGAATACACGCAATATGTTCCACTTACACTTGCAAGATTTTTTCAATTTTTAATCCCAAATGAAATGTGGAGGAAATCTCTTTACCCAACTTAAGATCGCCAAAAAGACTTTTCATTCTCAAGATTGTTGTGAGGCACGAGAGAAGTGCATATGTCTTTTTAATGGTATTATTTTGGGTAAGTGATTACAAGACAAAGAAGCACATGTTCATTTTATCCTTTCAAAGAAAGAGTGACTTCTTTTTAAGCACTGAAGGAAATGTGACATTTTGATTGTTCAATTGTTAACCTTGAAAAAAATCTAATAGATTTTCCTAAAAAAAAAATTAACTTTTTGTAGCAAAAATGAAAGCTTTGAAAGTGTTTTTTTTAATGCCCAAAAGAAATTTAGTGTGTCCTAAGCATATGAAAGGTAACAAATATGTAAGAGATATTATGAGTTCTCCAAAAGTATAAAAAAAACACAAAGTGTTCAAAAACACTTGATATAATAAGAGAATGATGCCATAATGCAACCTTAAACTTTGTTTTCCTCCTTCATCTTAATTAGACCAACCTACAAAAACTATTTAGAACTGCAAAACAGAGGTTAGAAAAAATAGTTAGCAACCAAAATGAAAAAGAAAATGTGGAAATTGAGTCAATTTGAACTTTTTACTTCACTCTAGTAGTGTAGTTTGAAGAAGTCAACAATGTTGTATGGCATCACTTATTAGACAGCAGTGCTCTACAGTAAAACTAGACAGCACGATTGTGGCAAAAATTTTCTCAACGACGTAGTTTAGAACTTGAGAAAACCAGCGACTGTAAACTGACTCATCGTCGGAGTTAGAAAATTTGAATTCTAGGTGGGAAAGACTGAGCAACGTGGTTTGCAGTTTGAAGCATGACTGTATGGCACCACTGGATTGCTAGCAACATTGTATGGTGTCGCTAGAATGATAGCAGTGCAGTTTCCTATAGACACCAAAAAACATAAAAAAGCATGGAATTTTGTTAAAAAACATGATTAGAACTTGAGATTTTCCCTCCTAGTGCCAAATGTAGAACCCCAATCCTAGACCTTCATAAACACAAGAAACAAACACAATATTAGATCAAATGCAAGTAATAATCAAGCTTCCCCATGAAATTCATTTGCAAAGCTCAAATAGGAAAGAAAATGAAGAAAATGAACCAAGAAAGAAATGATATCCTATTTTAAGATGCAAAAACTCAATCCCATGGGAGAGTTGGTGCCAATTTGATGTGGAAATTGGCCCTTTCTTAACTCCTATGAAAGCTTGTGATGATTTTATGAAGATTGATCCACTTGATGGTTGATTCTGCATACACCTAAAAATGGTCATTGCCTTTAATTAATTAAATACTAGCTATTTAATTAATATTTCAACTACATATAAATAAATGCTCAATTTATTTATATTGTTCACCCTTCTCTAATTCTCCAAAATCTAAAAGAATTTCTTCTAAATTAATTAAATAAACACCTAAAAATGGTCATCACCTTTAATTAATTAAATACTCGTTATTTGATTAATATTTCAACTACATATAAATAAATCCTCAATTTATTTATATTGTTCACACTTCTCTAATTCTCAAAAATCTAAAACACTTTCTTCTAAATTAATTAAATAAACAAGGTTCCCTAAACTTGTTTTATTTAATTAAACTTCATTAAATCTAATTAGGAATTAAAGCACATTTCTACAACTTTTTGTGTGCCACTTCATCAAGGTCATATGAAAATAAATAACTCTAATTTTTAATTAGAATTATCCTCCACCAATTTAAAAAAGCACATGGTCTTTTCTTCCCACACTTCCACCAAATCTGGAGCACATGATTTATTCCTCACACACTTGAATCTTCCATCCAAATGGCATGTTGCCAATTGATCAAGAGATTCTTCCACACACATGGCATGGTCTTTTCTTCCCACACTTCCAACAAATTTGGAGCACATGGGTCTTTATTTCACACACTTGGAATCTCATACATTTGGCATGCTTCCAATTGGTCAAGGGGATTCTCTTCACACACATGGCATGTTGTCCTTGGTCAAGGGGACATTTCTTCTAAATTAAATAAACAAAAAACCCTAAACATGTTTTTTTAATTAATCTTCCCTAATCCTGATTAAGAATTAGAGCACATTTCTACAACTTTTTTTATGTGCCACCTCATAAAGGTCACATGAAAATAAATAATTCTAATTATTAATTAGAATTATCCTCACACACTTGCACTAGTAAGAAAAATCACATGGCTTTATTCCCCCACACTTCCAACAAATTTGGAGCACATGGGTCTTTGTTTCACACACTTGGAATCTCATACATTTGGCATGCTTCCAATTGGTCAAGGGGATTCTCTTCACACACATGGCATGTTGTCCTTGGTCAAGGGGACAACATCCTGATTCCTTTCATCTCCACCATCTATCTTGTCTAATTTGAATATGAACCATTGATAGGTTCCACCTCACAAAATGCTTGCAAAACTCTATAAATACACCCCTCATCCTTTGCATTATCATCCAACTTTTGAGTAATGTTATAATGCTATTTTGAAATACAAATTGGAATAGTGTTATAATTCCATTTTCCATCCACACTTTGAGTATTGTTACCATGCAATTTTTTCATAGGAGCTTGGAGCTTTCATGGAGTCTTATACTTAGCTCACATATCATATGTTACTTTGCATTCATATCATATCTTACATTTTATCATCTCCATTGCATCATAGTTACATTTTAGGTTAGTTTGTTTTATGTTTTCATTTGAGCATATGCATAATCATAGATAGCTCATTATAGTTGTATATCATCTCACTCATCTCCACTTGTTCATCCATCACCAACATCATCCTTTGTTTATCGTTGCATTCATCATCAATTCCATCATCTTGTTTCATTTAGGAGCATACCACTAATCATTCCAGCACACATTTGCATGCCATTAATCCTTCCACCACACATTTGCACATAGAAATCATCTTAGCTTGCATATTAAGCATCAAATCTCATTTTCTAGGTAGTCATTTTAACAACCTTTGTGCTCATAGAAATCTGACAGCCAAATGGTTTAATAAATCCCTAGAATTAGAGAACAATGATACGTATTTGAAAAGTTTGATTGTATTACGAAATAGATTAGTTTTATTTGCTTCAAACTTTGAATGTAAACTATTTCATTAAGGTTTGTGTTGACATTAGAATAACTAACTCACTCTACACATTTCGACACACACACAGATTCAATTGAGCTCCATTAAGAAATCTGCAATAACCTAGCTATAAACTTGATAAACTTGATGAAAATGGATATGCTTGAGGATGAAATTGAGTATAGTAGACTTGCTCAAATTTTGGATGATCAAAACAAAGGATGAAACTCTTATTTATAGAAAGATAAGATGGAGCAATGAGCAAAATGGAGCAATGTGGGATCATTCAACATCTAATGGGCTAGTGCCACTTGTCAAGATGTGAATGGAGGAAGCTTGAGCACATTTTGATGAATGTGCACAATAAATGTTATTAGGTGGAATTTCAAATTTGTGAAATGACTTGTTGGAGGGAGAAAAGAATGAATTAAATGCCACTTGGCTCAATGCACAAGGACATGTAAGAGGAATGAATGTCTTGTTGGAAGGACAAATCCACTTGGAGGGATTTTCAAACTTGGATCCTGAATATTCCCCTAAAGATGCCAAGTTGAAAGAAAATAGGGATTTAATAAATTCATTAAATGTATTTTCATGTGCAAGTGGCAAAATCTAGGGAAATTAGATGATTAGGATTAAATTAATTTAATAAGGGATTAGATGATGTGACAATTTAATTTATATTTTTGGGTTGATTTAAATCAAAGTTGAGAAGAATGTTATTTAGATTTAATTAAATAAAGATTTGATTTATTTAATTAGATAGGATGGTGTTAGATTAAATTAAATAAGGTTTAATTTATTTAAATTAATAAGATGACCTTAGAGATTTAATCAAATAATATGAATTATTTAATTAAATAGACAAAGGAGGGTTAATAAAATAATGTTGATTTATTTAATTAAAAAGAGAGAATGACTTAATCAGATAAATGATGATTTATTTAATTAAGGGATGAAGAGTGATGATTAGCTAAGATGATGATTTAGGATGAAACGATGTTAGTTAAATTAGGATCAGTTGTGTGATGTCAATCAATATATTTTACGTGTCTACAGGTTCAGTGGCCTAACCTTTGGTCACATTCATCCCTCTGTCACACATCACTAATTCAAACCTTGCATCCAGGCTTCTATCTGTGACAATGAATGTTGTGATAGCACCAAATTTGGACACATACAACCTGCATAAAACAAATGGCACAAAAGATATTGCTCATAGGATCATATCATATTAGTGAAAGAGAAACCCTTTAGAGGACATTCGTCATTTATCGCTAATTTAGAACTCATGTTCTAAAACAAATCTGCGATGAATGATGGAATTATTACGTAAGGCCTTTGTTCATCACTAATTCTTCTCATAAATTTTGCAAGCAATTAGCAATGAGATAGTTCACAATATTTATAAGATCCATCATGTATCGCTGATGTAAGAATCTGCACTTAAAACATATCTGCGATCAAGTGATATATAGGAAATCACATCACATCGCTCATCGTTGTTCAAAATTCATCTTTTTATGGCCATTTGTGATCAGCGATAAGAATATAAAGAAAGAAGCATTGCTCATCGCCATTACAAATTTGAAAGCTTAAAAGCTATTAGTGATGAGCGATGTTAAAAGAAAACATCATTCCATTGCTCGTTGCCAATCCAAAGTGTGAACCTATGAATAAATTAGTGATGAGTGATGAGCTGCGAGGGCCATTTGAACTCAATTGTATATTTTTAGCACATGCACATTAGTTGTTCTCAAATGGAAACCTCTCTAGGACAATATCAGAATGATAGGCTCAAGATGTTCAAAATGATGAAATGTATAAAATGTAGAGATCCAAAAGATCCCTTGTCAAATCCTTATAAAATATAAGGCCTAGACCTAAGCTTAGAGGGACCAATTATGAGATGAATGATATCAAATTTAGAAAGAATGACTGGCAACAGGTAAGGAGTCGATGGTGAAAAAGAACCATGTGAATATTCATAGAAACTTAAACCCTCAAAATAACAACCCTATACCAAATGCAATAAGGGTTTAAGATGGAATGAGAAAAATATTTTGAGGGTTCGATTAGTGGCTCTGACTGGGGACACATGCCTCTTGTAGGCATGGTGAGATCTCAAAATTTTAGGTGAAGTAGACCAGGCACAAGAAAAAAACAAAAGAAGCAACATATGTACAAAATTTGCATAGGTCAAAAAGTCCTAAAAATGGGGGCCCAATCTCCATCTCACAAAATGTGAAGATTTCCCAAAGATGCAAATTGTATTATGCATACTTCTATTCAACCAGGTTTCATTCTCCTGATTGCTGGCTCTAGGCCACCAAAACGCTGAGTAAGTTTCTACCTTTGTCAAAAACAGCCTCTTAAAAGAACTAATTTCTTTCCATCCATATCTGGCCTTGTTGTACCTCTATAGTAAGAGAAATTTCAATCCTTCTAGAACAAATGTTAGGCCTCTTTTTAACAAGTGAGAGTTTGTTTGATTATAATCCTTGTTATCAACATTTCTCACAACCTTTCTGAGCATAAAATTGCCAGTGTAACCTCCATCATTTTGTATTGTAGAGTTAGGCATAAACTGCCAATTTTCATCATCACATGACACATATGTGTTATGTTCATCATATGAAACATGTTCATATTGAAAATAAAATTTATTTTATGTAGCACATTATCATGCTTCACAAAATTACCTTCTAGCTGAACTAGGAATTGAAAGTGTTCATACTCCTTTAAGAAACTAGCATCAGGGTACTCAACCTTGTCTGCAACATTTGTATCAAATGTAAAATAGTCATAGGTAATGTCTTCGAGAAGCTCATCAAGGTATTGCTCTATTTTCTTAGGGCCACACTCTAACTCTGTTTCAGATGCATAATCAAAATCCTCAACAAAGAGTGGATTATCCCTACACCAATAGGGGTCATCATTTTTCATTTCTAGTGGAGATGGAAACTCATCAAATAAGGGGTTTTCCCTTACATTCATTGCTGTTATAAAATCCTTAGCCTCTTCAACATGAAGGTCTAATTCCTTTAAGTCATTATTGCACCCAAAATCACTATAATCAGTAGAAGAACATATAGATGTCTTTTCAAATGCACTTACACCATTATCATCACATTTATCATTTGCAATAAATGATTCCATCTCTACTTGATGAGAGCAATCACAATTCATAGAAAATTCTCCATACCCTATGCCATTATTATTACTACAGCAAGAAGACTCCTTAATTTTGCAATTATGTTCAGATTTATCAGATTGAATGCCCATTCTCATCTCATCCATAGGAGCATAAGTAATGGATTTTTCAACAATATTTAAACTATACCTCTCATTTTCTTCATTGAGGTATACATTTTCAACCTTTACTCTACTATCTTCTTCTTCATGTGATATCTCACTGCTTGACTCATATAGAGCAGCAAAATTATTATCATTGCAATTTGAAAACATGATGGTTTCTTGATGATGTGTTTGGGGATTTATGAGATCAGTATTATAGAATGTTGTGCAAGCTAAAACAATAGGGGTTCAAATGTTCGTGCATTCATTTTTTACTTATGGTTTACACCATTCATCAACATTTGGCATTCTATGGTAGTAAACACTTGTATTCAAATGACTCCTCTGCATCCCATATTTCAAGTTGTTTTCAATGCTCATGGCTATCCCATAGGCCTAATGTAAGGTTTTGGGATCTTTATCTCTCAGCAGATAGCTCATCTTTGTATCAAAGCTCCCAAATAAACAACCAAACATACTACATCACTTAGATCCAAAACATCAAGAATGTCTCTTAATGTTTTATAAAATCTTCGATTAAATGTTGGGACTAGCTCATCATCCTCTTTCTCAATATTCATAAATTTATTGAGCAAATAACCAACACTAATCGTTTCACCAAATTGTTCTATAAACAGTTCTTTGAACTCATTCCAAGAATAGATAGAGCATACTGGTAAATCAGAAAACCAATCTCTTGCATCTCCTTTTAGAGACTGAACAAACAGCTACATGATAACATCCTCATGATCTATTTCATAATCATCCATTAAATTATTGAATTGTTGCAAATGCTTACTTGTTGATTCACACTTTGTACCACTGAAATTTGGTAAGTATTCCCTAATTCTAGATGGAATAACATTAGGGTAACCACAAATGCCATCAAAATTTGTGGCCATGTACCTTTTAATGTTGAAGCTTCTTTTATTACATGATAGGGGCTGCACACTAGGATGCACATGTTGATGATACATTTTCTTGCAGCTCTATAAGCCTTCTTACACTATGCAATTACACCAGGCAACTCAAAATTATTTTGCAACATAATCTTAACCTTTTACACTACAAATTTCTATCTCATCTTGCTTAAGATTCTCTAAAAATCATTGCATACATTACTTCATAATTAGGTAATACAGAAGTATGCAAACCTACCACTACTATTCCCTTCATTAGTGCTTATTTTCACTCAATAGGGAATCAAATTTTTCAATTCTTACAAATATGGTTTTCACATAAAAATTTGTCTTTCTTTGAAAACTAAAAACTGCAAAATACCCAGATATGTGTAGCTATAAGCTCTTCCTCCTGATTGGAAACATGTGCAATATTTGAAATTTTATTTACATCTTCATCAGGTTCATAACAGAGTCACCACGTCTTTTTAGAGGACTGAACTTCAAGCAGTATGAAGCTCATTCAAAGATGAATGTCCTTCTGGGTCTTTTCCCATAGCATAGTCACACCTACATCCTTTGAAACTTTCTCAACAAAAACATTTCTAGGTTTGTAAATTCCTTAGTATTTGAACTAGATGTTTAGATTCACCATATTCTTGACTCTGATAGTCTGCAACTAGAGGTTCAAAGTCTCCCCAGCAAAGTCACCATTTTTGTTGGTGATTCAAATGGGAAAATATGAATCAATAATTTTTAACTTCCAGTTATAAATAATAGTTCAAGATGTGAATGACTCTTTGAAAAGACAATCTGCAACCAAATTTTTGAGTACAGTCCCCAGCAAAGTCGCAATTTCTATTGGTGATTTTTCCAGCATAACCAAACAATCCTCTAAGAAGTACCCAACTCCTATGATGAAGAGCTACTAGGTTAGTGGCGAACACAATGAGCATAGGACTTTAAGGTTCATACTCCTTCACTTCAGGCTCTGTGGAACCGAGGAGGGTAATCCCAATTGTATTTTCGTGTAATATAATCAACTAGTAACACATTTATACATAAATTAATTCCTATTTATGGCAGATAAAACCAATTTCACTAAAGATTTGGAATATTTTCAAGTGAAGGATTAGCTATCTACTAGGAATTGGGATTAATTCCACTTCTACTACCCTTGGAAATATTTTTTAATTGAGTATTGGACCTTCTCATAAGTCTAGGGCCAGAAACACTATTTGTTCATCTTATGCAAAATTTTCTAAAAAAATAACTAGTGTCTCATCAATTGGAGCAACGAAGTCAAGTATACAAGAGGATTAGAAATTTACAAAATTACTCACTTAAGGAAGAAATAGACTATTTTTGTATTGCTTTGCATTTACGTAAACTCACTGTGCAAGAAACATTTACTTCTTAGAAAACCTAAGCCATTCCTTACAAAGTTTATAACCCTATTCAAGCATTCTAATTAATTTCTTGAATTAAAGCTAAAAATAGAGTAATACATTCAAATGAAATATTTGAAGACAAATAATAACACCATTAGTATTTCTCATTCATAACATCATAATGAACATACATAGGAGAGTATCAACTTCTTGACTGATATTTGTTTTGATATCAATAATTTCTATAAAACTCATTTAAGATCATTACATACATGACTTCTTATCCAAGACAAACTACTAGCCTACTTTAGTATTCTATTCTAAGTTCCTTTTTTGAAATTATCTTTTACCTAGAACTCTATAACCTCCCACCCCCCCACGTGGTAGAGCCTCGGTCAGGAGCGAAGCTCAGTCGGTGGGGTCTAGGTAGTTATAGTTGTCTATTGGATGGTAACAACTCCATGGGAAAGAACGAACTGTTGCCTTATCTAGAAAGTTGTAATGATGAGTGAACTATATGTGATGGACCCTGATCAATCCCCATAGAATTGTAGGGTAGCTAGAACTCCCTGATTAGATTAGGGTGGCTAACTCCCTACCTCAGAGGGGAGGGAAGATGGTAGGAGGGGAGGGAAGTAGAATATGAAGAGGGGAGGGAACTACTATCCTTCGAGCAGTAACCAGATAGAAACTTTGGATGTTCTTGCCCTAGTAATAGTAGAAAACTTTGGATGGCTCTTGTCCTCCCATTACTCACCTTACACCCCTGGGGATGGATAGCTCGAGCTACCTTCCCTCCCATCGAGAAATTTTGAACCCGAGAGCCCATCGAGAATTTCTGAACCCAAGGTGTATCCCTATATCCTCCCACAAATAGAATCTACCTCCTTGAACCCCCTATTATTTAAAGGGCTCCCACAAATATAATCTACCTACCTGCAAGGGGGGGCCGATGGGGTGAGAAAGACCACCAAGGCTACGCCCACTGCCCTACGCTTCGAGGTTGACCTGAGGCTACTCAACAATAATCTACCTCCCTACAGGAGGGGCCTCCCACCCACCCTTCAAGACCTAAGGCCCCGCCTATCTCCCACCCCCTGAAATTTATTGCCTCCCACCCACCCCAGCGTATCAACAATAATCTACCAAATACCAAAGAAACATGGAGGACTAGGTGGGGGGGCCCGACCCACTCGCCTCCAATGAATATAATCTACCTCTTGGGGGGCCTTGAGTGGGAGGGAATTATAGCTCAGGTGGTGGGCTAAGCCCTAAATAGAAAACATCTAGATAATCTTATATGGATTAAGGGAGATAGTTGCCCAACCCCGACTATGGATTACCCATATATAGATAGGGGAGCTATCCTCCCCCAACTCTAGTTCTGTAAGCCATCACCATGCCATGTATGTACAGATAGAGGGAGCAGACTAAAATGGATGATGGATGGTGGGTGCCCTCATCTTTTCTCAAACCAATAGGGACATAAACGGCTATCGAGCAACCATATCATATCTATATAGGGGGAGAGGGCCTATAGATATATATATATATATATATATATATATATATATATATGGATATGGGGAGTTAGGGTAGGTTCGCTATGCTCAGTCAAGATATAAAGGGCGCCCTCTAACTATATAGATAGGGGGGTCAACTCGTCAGGTCAGACCCATATCTCTACAGTGCAGGTTCGAACCCTGCTATTGGATATAGATCAGGTTTATAGTCAGCCACCTTAGTTTAGGGATTGGCCTAAGGATGGGCATGGCAAGCTTTCACTTTAATCTGACCTCCATAATAAGCCATGAAATCCCTTTTATAGAATAAGGGAGCAACAAGCATCAGGCTTAATTACACTTACATTTCATTTCATTTACACAAGAATTAGAAATATTCTAAGTTTGTTACATGTAATCATCTAAGGAAAATGGAAGAGTAAAAAACCACATGCCACATTCCTTGAATGAAGACACTCCAATTCCTCAAAAGGAAGAGTTTGTTGTTGTAGACACCTAAAAATGACCTAGGCCTGCAAGCTTCATTTTTACCACTTTCATCCTAGCATAATTATGACATTTAATTATGTCTTTGGTCCACATTCGACTATTGATTAAATAATTCATAATTATTTAATTAATTCATGTCCTTTTATTCTTCATGATTATTAAATAAATAAATCTTATTTATTTATTTAATACGTCATTAATTGTCTAAAGTCTTCCCTTAATTAAATAAATTTCTTAATTTATTTAATTGCCTTCTTTTCACTTTATGCTTCTTGATTATTAAATAAATAAGTTTCTATTATTTATTTAATATGTCACTAATCGTCATAATTGAATGAATTAAATAATTTATTTAATTATTAGTCTTATTTGCTAAATTAAATAATTAAATTTAATTATTTAATTGCCAAATTGGATATTCTTCTCATTTTAAATAAATTAAATTATTTAAAATGTCATCTCGCTCTTAACTAGCAGCTCATTTTGGTAAATAATTTGAAAACTAATTATTTACTATTTCTCAAAATTCACATTTGGAATTAATTTAATTCCAAATTGGTAACTTTCTGCCAAGAGTCAAGTAATCGGGCAGGTTCTCAACCCTTCCAAAATTGATCTTTAGTCTGGTCTTTATCTTATTCATTTTCAAAAATCTTTATTTTTGAATTAATTTCCTCATTTATTCTCCACCGCTGATTCAATCTTCTTAGATGACATCTTGACCGCTCGATTGATGATTTTTCCCTAACCCTAATTAGGGATTCTCAGGTTTAATCTGGACCTCTCATTTTAGGTTTTGGTCAAAATTCAATCTCACCCATCCATTCAAAATGGCATTTTCTATAAAATGCCATTTTCCTCTCACTTTTAGGGTAGACACACACAAGTAGACATATTATAGGCGCATCGTATACTGACTCATTTGCACACTTAGGCTTCTCATTGCACTCATTATCTTATTCAATCAAGTCTTAGCATGTTTAGGCATTGTCAATCATAGTCATAGGCATAGGCATAGACATTTATGCAATTCTTTTAAAGCTTGGTGTAGGACATAGGAATATATTTGCAGATTGCTCGCACGACGGATCTAAGGGCAAAGCATCATCTAGCAAGTAAGAAGGTGTTACAAAGGTGAGTCATGGAGGCTTCAGCAATTATCAGGTATACTTGTTTCATTTATGTTTGCTTCCTTTGTTCTTTGTAATTACTTTAGGTTTTGTCTTTTATATTGATTTGATGACTTGAATCTAAATCTAAAAAGAAATCCTCAGTTACTTTGTGAACCATCAATTTTATGGTGTCTATGTGCTACTCTTACACTCTTAGGGTTTTTCACCTAAAAGGAGAGAGATAGAACCCTAAAATTGAGGTGGTTCACTCAAATAAAGGAATGTATGATGTGATTAGGACTAAATGCAATAATGTAAATGCAACTAGATGATGAAATTGACTGATTATGAATGCAAAACTAATGAAATATGTAATATTTGAAAACACAATGTGATATGCAGAAAATGAAATAGAAATGTAAACTAATGCAAACAAAATTGAACAAGGTCTAACAAAATGCACCTAGAAGGATATTGTTGAATCTAGAATTTCTAGAAACTAGAATAAATCATTGTAAATCACCAGTGGGACCCATTCACCACTAATGGCTAATCAGTCTTGCTATTGACAAAAACACCTAAAACTGCTTTCTAATTGTCGGGAACTGGATTCTAAAAAAATCACCTTTTTTAGCATTTAGATGGGACTCATTCACCACTGATGGTGAATCAGTCCTCCTCCAAAATTCTACAAATTCAGAGGTCAAATCTGTAGATCCAGATTTGCACTTTTCTTCTTGTTAGGTTGATGGAGTCAAATCTACAAAAAACAGGTTGTAGGTTGTCTCAAATCATGAAATAGGGTTTAGTTGACTTGAAACACTTTGTTGACTTATTGACCACCTTTCAACACCTATTTTCTTGAAAAACCTGCATACAAAAGTCTGCAAACACACATGCAAAAGGGGAAAATGGTTAAGGGTTAGAGTAGAGGGATTTGCCTTGGTCAAATCCCACTTTGGTAATCACACCCTTAATAAAGAAATGAAATGAAATGAGCAAGGAATGATGAATAAACAACATGAAAGTGTCCTAAACTCAACAAAACCTTGTTGAAGAAGTTTAAAGATATTTCAATGGTTGCTCCAAGATGTTTGATGATTGCTTGATTGAATGATGCTCTGATAAATTGAATGCAAGAATGCTAATTAATGTTGAATGAGTGAATGCAAGTGAATGGGGAATGGGTAATGGGGGATAAAATGGATGTAAAAAAACTTATTTATACACACTTATTCCCTAATAACCAAATAATACAACATCACAGGCTGACATAAGGTATTTTTGAATAAAAACCTGAAAGAATTTTTGAATTATTTTACCACCTTGGGCTTGTAAGTGAGTGTTGGGAATTCAATTGCATTTAATGCTGTTTGTTAGGTTTACATTTAAAAATACACTTAATTAAGTCTTATGAGTGCATAAAGGGGTCAAATAAAGCATAAGAAAGGTGTAAATAGTGATAACAAGCCTAGAAAAGCGTCAAATCTTCTTACAAGACTTTACAACACTTTAGAATATGACTTGATAAGTGATGAAAAGGTGATTTTTAGATGAATTGTAATGAGAAGAGTCTAGAAAAGTGTAGAAATGTATTACAACACTTTACAACACCTTCACTAGACACCATAATTTGAATATTTAGGGCCTAATGTGAATGTAGAAGTTACAAATTGCAACATTAAATCAAAGCAAAATAGGTCAAGCATCATGAGAGAAAGACCTAAAATACCATGAAAATTCCAATGATCCATTTTTCTATGGTACATTTATCCCCCACTTTAGTGAGAGGATGAATTTGCTTCAAACTCACACTAAAGTAGCCATGCATATCGAGAAGGATCCAAATTCACTCATGCTAGCAAAATGGAATAACAACGATCAAGAGGGATGATCAATCCCCTAGGATGAATATCGCATGGAAAACTAAAAATAAGAAAAAAGGAACACATGTGTGAATGATGCAGAGCCAAGGTGAAGATTAACTCACAACAAACTAGTGTCAATTCAAAAATAATGAACTCTTCTTGGAAACACCTTCAATCTACCAAGCATCAACTCACTCTCAAGGGTCTCAACCCTTCAAATTTGCAAAACAACTACCAATCTCCACCAAGACCCTGAAAAATTCCCTCAACATGCCTCTGATGAAAATTTATCCATTTAAACTCAATCTAGAAGTCAATTTCCACTAAATCTTCAAAACTCACCCTTTGTCACCAGTCTCCCTTGTAGTATAAGGAAACCAGTTTTTTAGTCTTTTCTCCAAATCTCTCAAAAAAAAAAAAGGAATAAAACATGGAATCAAGCACCCATTTCAAATTCATTCAACATATCAAAGACTCAAATATCACTCTTTTGGATCAAAGGCTTCAAAATCAAGAATTTCACAATTTTAGGCCTCTAATTAGGCCACTTTTCCAAAGAGACCTCTCTTTAATCTCCTCAAAAAACTTCCTAACCTCAAAAAATCCTTTAAAATGATTCAAAACAAGGGATTTTCTAGGTTTTAGGGCCCTATGTGCTCATATAGACCCCAAATGTCAAAACCCTCCTAAAAACACAAGAACCTAGGGTTTTTGGGCATCATTATTGTTTCTCCAACTTCCAGATCTTTATTTGGGTCCTCTAATGCTTAAAAGACACTCATTAGGCTTTTGAAAATGTTATTTCTTCAATCCCTAGGTCTGTACCATCATCTTCATAGGGAAAATCATGCATTTCCAACCCTATTTTTCATGCTACAAGGAAAAGAAACTTTATTTCACACCTCCTATTCATAGAAATTCATTATCTACCCCTAAAAACATCATCCCATTGAGTTAAAAAGAGTTAAAATAGGTGGGATGGTGTTTTAGCCATTACAATGGCTTCAAAACCCTTGGATTTGCTTAAAACCCAGTTTGGAAGATTAGTTGATTTCAGGCCTTAATGTTCTAAACTAACCCTTATCAAAGAACCAAAAGTAAGTTATAACATCTTCCTACATAATCAAATAAGAGATCGGTGCATTAAAATCCTGTACGGCCTACTCACAGTCAAGGAAAACAGAAAATATAGTGAAAACAACAATAAAAATAGAGTTTCTTCAAATCTTTTGTATTTTCGTTTCTCCATCCATCTCTCTTCGAATGTTTACATGATATTTGAATTTTTTTTCAACCAAACTCAACTCCCCAATGTCCATAACTACCCTATAACAAGTTTTGAATGATTAGGACCATTGGATGCCTAATTACCCATTTAACTACTTTTACAAATATATTGAAATGTATACAAAATGTTTGAAACCGTGACTCCTAAAACCATACTAGAGGCTTGAAAATGGCCTTATCACCTCCCTAAGACCCAAAATTTTCACCCCCTAATAAAAACTCAAGGATGTGCCTCCAAAGGCTAACAAACATTTTTAGGTGCAAGACTATACATTGTCAACCCAAATGACTCAAGATGGTTCCAATTACATTGAGATTGGTATTTTAGACCTTATTAGACAAAAATGAACCTAAAAACATTAGCACTAACCCATGATGCTTTCAAATAATCAAAAATGGATGTTGTGGTGTAGGTACTTTTGCACTAGTGAAAGAGAAAAAGAAGAAGGAAGAGGAAAGGGAAAAGTTGAATCAAGCTTTGATCATTTGTTTAGCTAGTTGTGAATCAGATCTAGGTTGTTTGTCTGAAAAAAAAATGTAGACTCACTCTAGGGTGACAAAACTCATGGTGGTCCATTGGGTGAGAAGGTCCAAAAGGTGAGAAACATAAGCTAATTGGTATGCACTCAAAAACACCTAGGTGGCTTTGGGGAAAGTCATGCTGTGGAATGGGCTTCTTGATCAACCATATCAAAGTTATACCTCTTGATAACTTTAACAAGGTGCCACAAAGGAAAATTTCAGTTCATGTTTCATGAATTAAGCAAAGCCACGTATGCTTAGAACTCATGAACAAAAAGGATAGTACCATAGGCATGCAAGCTACCTTATGCAAGGTGGTAAAAATGTAAAAATGTAAAATGCAAGAATGCAAAATGTAAAAGTGTAAAATGGAAAAGATGTTCAAAGGAGTCTTGTTAAGTTCATGCAAGGTCTATCACTTAGGTAACATTGTGTCTAATGTTTCCAAGAGAGGACCAATCAAAGAATAGTATATTCCCAACTTAGGGGATGCAGTGTGTTGCATCAAGCCACTAAGAGGAATGTAATATGCTAAGATAGATCACACTTATGAATGAAACAACACCCAATGTCATCCACAAAGTGAAAAATACATCATATGAAGTGACAAGGTTGCACTAAGAACCAACAATGAAAATGAATAATGCCAACATATGCCCCCACTTTAAAGGAATTTCTACACATTGATCTATGAGCAATTACTTTAAAGTAGCAAAAGGAAAAATGCAAAATGAAAACAAGACATGAGAGCCAACTTTGAAAGCCCCATGCCAAGTCATATGTTTCTGAGTAAGGCTACTTCATGTAAATGAAAAAGAAAACAAAAGAAAGGGGAGTTGCCCCCAAAAAGGAACACACCAAACACATAAGGGATCTATGGATTTGGGGTCAGTATGTTTGTTGTTGCAAGGTTTCTATTAAAGAGATCAAAATGATCATCATTCCCCAAAGATAGAGAACTAGAAGAATGACACAAAGAGGGAAAAACAAAAGAAAAATAAAGTCCATTTTGGGTCAACATGGAAGAGACATTACAGTCTCAATGCTTTGCATCATCCCCAAAAGGAAAACACAAGCGAAAATAAAACAAAAAGGTCAAAGAAAAGGAAAGTATTTTGGGTCAACATGAAGGAGACATTTTAGTCTCAATTCCTTGCATCATCCCCAAAAGGAAAAACACAAGAAAAAGACAAAGTGAAAAGGAAAAGGGACTGATTGGGTCAACATGGAAGAGACATAGGGCATCTCAACACTTTGCATCATCCCCAAAAGGAAAACACAAAATGAAAAGGGAAAATTAAAAGGACCTTTTGGGTCAACATGGAAGAGACATAGGGTGTCTCTACACTTTGTGTCATCCCCAAAAGGAAAACACAAAACAAAAAGGAAAAAATAAAAGGACCTTTTGGGTCAACATGGAAGAGACATTGGTCATCTTTACACTTTGTGTCATCCCCAAAAGGAAACACAAAACAAAAGCAAAAAGAAAAGGACCCTTTGGGTCAACATGGAAGATACATTGGTCATCTCTACACTTTGCATCATCCCCAAAAGGAAAACACAAAACAAAAAGGGAAAAATAAAAGAACCTTTTGAGTCAACATGGAAGAGACATAGGGTGTCTCTACGCTTTGTGTCATCCCCAGATCACATCAAAGGAGTGGAGAATTAATGGATGAAGTAGTTAAGGTATTTTAGATCATAATTAGATCACATATTGACACTACATTATCCGATATGGAAAATTTCAAACTATTGATCAATTCATTTAAGACTTATGCATTTGATTCAAAAAAAGAAGCTGAGAAAGAAGTTGAGAAAAGAATGAATGAAAAGAGAATGATGGAGATCACTTATAAATTTTCTTCTGCATATAAGAAATTTTTTGAATTGTTGAAGGATGTGGAGGCATGTGATGATAAGGCTAAGGAACTATATCAGTATGCCATGAAGTGGACTGAAGCCACACAAAGCATAAAGAAGGAGATGGACTCTTTTGAGTCACAAATCAATACTACTTCTAGTACATGTGATCCAATAGTTGACCTCATTGTTGTGACAAGGAATATTATTGAAGATCTACACAAGAAATTCTTCCAACTACAAGAACAAAAAGAACATATCATCTTACGGTTTGGAGAGGTAAGGGATCTGGTCAATCCCAAACATGTACTTATTTCAAAATCTCTTCTTAGTTCTGATAAAGCAAAGAAAATGAATCCAGTATCTACTACTCTAGAAGAGGGAGAAGAACTTCTATTACAATTTGAAACACATAATAGGTTGCTTGGGGAGGCTAAATGTGAGTAGGAAGATGGAAGGAAAGCCTAATAAGATCATTTGAAGAAGTTTCAGGTGTCAACCACCTCTAGTTGACTCATTCTTTATATTTTTGTGCATTTATGTTTAGAATCTTTGTATATATGCAGACAATATAAAGAAATTTTTTAGTGCCTTCTTTATTTTTTCTCTGTACATGACTCAAGGGGATTCAATTCATTATTTTCCAATTGTACATATGACTACATCATTTGGGGGGGTTTCAATAAGATTCAGAATAGCTTGTATGGGAACCCTTTTCCCTTGATTTCAGAGGGGGAGAATAGTTTGGATTTTTTGGCATGTTTCCATCAATGACAAAGGGAGAGATTGTTGAAATTTTGGAGAGATTATTAAAGTCTATCATTGATGATATTGTTTGGAAACATGAGCATGGATATGTGATACAATGTTTTCATTTATGTAAACATTGTTGTAGATCACTTTGGGTAATCCTAAAAGGTTTCTAAGGTGTTATGGAAGAAAATTGTGCAAATTGAGTTAGTCTGGAAAGATATATTGTGTGGAAATTTGACCAAGTGTCAAATCTGCAAGTTTAGTGTTACAGTGCATCAATTTTTGGGTCCACACCACTCTACATATGAAATTTTCACTATGCACTTTTAACATTATTTTTGTGGATTTTAAATACATCTATTTCCAAGATTTCATCTTTTTTGGATAAGTGGATTAAGAGTTATGAATAACAAAGTTCAGCGTGGTGTTCATAGTCATCTTTTTGTATAGTACATTTGAGTGGTAGAATCTACACTTCTTCATGGATGATAATTTGACCTTGCGATTTTTAGAATTGATTTCTAGATGTCAATTGAGCTTGGATTCTAGTTCACATCGAGTTTTGAGGTCTACGTATAGAGATTTGGATGTACAGTTCAATATTTTTGGTTTAGGTCCTATGTGGCACTGACCTAACACATTTTTTGTTGTGTGAAGGATTAATATGTGTTGTGATCTTAAGTGAGATCTATTTTAGGTCCATGTTGACCTATCCTAAGGGGTTTTGAGTTTTGGATTGTGGTGCATATTATGGATGATAATTTTTGCAGCCGACAAGTTACATTTTAGTGTTACATCAAATTAGGCTGACCCAATTAATGTTATACTTGATTCAGATATATATGCTTGTATTTTTTCAGTCTTCATGATATATAAAGAGAAATAGAGATGTAATGAATTTTATGTGATGCAAATTTGATCAAAGTAATGTGAGTTGAGTTGTGAAATATCTAAGTTGTGTGAATGAAGAGCATTGAAGAGTGTTGAATCAAAATCAATGCAAATCTTTTTGTTGTGCTTCATTGGAATTGTATTCCATGCATATGTAAGATGCAAATTATAATAGTTCAAAAATTAACTATGAGCCACATTCTTTCTTCTATCTTTTTCTCCATGGAAAGTCATTCCACCTGTAGTGAGCACTTCTATAATATACTATAACTAGTGATAATATATCGTCAGCTAACCCTCACCATGGTTTTTTCCATGTAAAAATCCTAGTATTCATGTTTTATGTGATGTTATGGATGTTTCGTGTTTTCTTTCCTTATTGCAATTGAATACACTTTGGTGATTGGATGGTTAATGTTTGAATGGTTTAATAGAATATTCTAGGTGTTCAATACACCTACCATGGTTCCTTCAAACTTTGAACTTTTGAATCCTATCACTTGTAGACTTTCCTTAGTAATATTTTGATTGGGTGGGAAAATTAGGGCTTATCAAGATCAAGATAAACCACTTGGATTTCTCCACCAAAATCACTATGATTTGATGTAATTATAAGAGTCAAAAGATGCAAATAACAATCAAAAATGATACCTAACTATTATAGAAACTATGAGGGAAGTTTTAGGAGCTCAAAGAGGTGTGTACCTTGCTACAAGAAGCCTATTTTTAGGGCAGAAAGGACTCATTCGCCCATAGTGGTGAATGGGTCCCTGTTAGGGTTTTTGAAATTGAGATCTGGGTTATTTTCCTTGATGTCTACACTCTCATATGAACCTAGATGTTAGCTCACAAAAACCTATACTTAATTTTGTAGCTTTGCTTCTTCATTCTTTCTCTTTAAAGGTCAACTTGAAAACTTGAAAACTTCAACAATTTCTCTCTAAGCTTGCTCTCCACTTGATCTTAACCTGTAAATCTACAAACACACATTCAAGGAAAGAAAAACTTGTTGATTGTTAGTGAATAGGGGTTTTCCTAAGTCAAACCCCAAGTAGGTAATTAAACCAAATAAGGAAATTGAAGCATGAAACATGAAATGATGCAATGTAGATAACTTAGATGATGTATTGGAATGTAAATCTACAAACTAACATGTAGTGGTCATGAAGAATGTAGATATTGGATGTGAAATAATCCTTGCAAGTATATTTTCAATGCTACACTCACTTTCTCAACATGTATGAATGCATCAAACCCTTGACATGATGATATGATCTTGAATTGCTGCAATAAACATTGAAAATCTACCTTGAAATTCCTTTGAAAATTCTCTTGTAGTGCTCTAATGCTTGGAGACTTAGAATGAATTTCTAGGAGAAACAATGTGAATTAACCCCTTATTTGTACTAAATTAGAATATTAACCCCAGAATTCAAACATTTCAAGCCGACACCAAATCTAGAGATAAACATTATTAAATTCCCATCACAATGAAATTCAAAAAGGGGGTCCTCATTAAGGGAGGACCTATTCACCACCTAGGGTGAATGGATCTCGAATTAGTTTTCTAGGACCTAGCCCTGAGGGATGAGAGATCACTAAAAACCCATTTAGATCAATTGATAAAGGAGGGTCCTATAGAGGGAGGACCCATTCGCCACCTAGGGTGAATGGGTCCTAGCACCAATTTCTAGGACCTTGATTTTTCTCATTTAATTGTTATATAATTTGAATTGTGGGTGTTAGGATAGATCTTTGAGAAGTGTCATAAATAATGTTTAAATTTGAACTAAATAGGATAATTAACTCCACTTAACCACAATTAACTAAGGGGACCCTAGATAAACATGAAATTGTGTTACAACACTTTACCACACTTAAATAGGGTACACATTAGGTACATTTCATTAAAATGGTCCCATTAGGCTTAATTCATTAAATAAACCCTAGAAAAGTGTGAAAGTGTGTTACAACACTTCATAACATTTTTGCAAAGTAAAATTCAAGGTACACTTTAAAGGACCCTAGAATGATTTGAATGTGTATAACACATTACAACACTATTCAAAGATACAATTAATTCAAATTTATGTCAATTATCCAAATTAAGTGTGAAAAAGGATTGCTTTTTTTGACACTATATTTTTCCCGGCCACTTTAGTGAGAGGATGACCCCATGTCAAACTCACACTAAATTAGACATTCAAGACACTTAAGTATACAGCAATAACAAAGATACATGATCATACCCTATCAAACGCCAATAAAAATAAAGAAAAATAAAAGGATCAAGCACAACCATCCTAACGTGATGTGAAATAGGCTATTTATCCAAGAAAAATGATCAAGCTTCAATGGTCCAACGCAATGTGGAACACATCTAGGTTGTTTTTCCATAACACATGCTACTCACTCTAAGGTAGTGAAACCTTAGTCTATCCATAAGGTGAGTTATTCCAATGAAGTGGCAAATGAGAGAATCATATTAGCCTCTCATACCATACTGAAGTTATCCTCCTAAAAACTTTCATAAGGTACTATAATGTAATTCTTTTATAAATGCTTTTGTAATGTAAAATTTTGTTAAAGGGGATTTTTCTTTTTTCATGTAAAGCTCATCTTCTTAGGGAGCATTGTGCCTAATGTCTCCAAGAGAGGAAAAGTCAAGGTGTCAGATTGTCACTCATGGGATGCCTTGCTTGCATCATGCCATGATGGTAGATCGTACACTCTTGGACTGCATCAAACCCAATGACACCACCAAGAAGAGGACACATCACAAGAAAAAAGGAAAATCATGCCATGAAATTTTGTCAAAAGATGTCATCGATGTATGCTCCCACTTTAAAGTGGTTGCTACACCATCATTGTGAGAAATTGCTTTAAAGTATCCAAATGTTTTTCCTAATACATGAGAGCTTTCCTCAAAAAACCCTATGCCAAGTCATATATTTCCAAAATAAGTTGAATCATGAAATAGAAAAGAAGGGTTTCCCACACAAATACATAAGGGATCTATAGATTTGGGGTCAGTAGGTTTGTACTACAATTTTTTCATAGAGCATG
The DNA here is from genome assembly GCA_007258455.2 of Sequoia sempervirens. NCBI lineage: Eukaryota > Viridiplantae > Streptophyta > Pinopsida > Cupressales > Cupressaceae > Sequoia > Sequoia sempervirens. The sequence continues at coordinate 238,873,136 of VDFB02000002.1, forward strand.
GAACTTTCATCATTCCCCAAATACTCATAGAACTAGAAGAATGACACAAAGAGGGAAAATAATGAAAAATCCTTTCAGGTCAACATGGAAGAGACCTAAATGTCTCAATGCCTTGTGTCATCCCTAAAAGGAAAACACAAGACAAATGAAAAAGATAAAGAAAAATATTTTGCGTCAACATGGAAGATACATGAATGTCTCGATGCCTTGTGTCATCCCCAAAAGGAAAAAAACAAGACAGATGAAATGATTATGACATATAGAAGAATAAAATATACATATAGAGGAATGCACAAAAAGAGAGAGGTACATCAAACAAAATATCATGGGGGATCACATTACACACATGCAATCACATAAAGTAAGTATGAAAATGCAAAAGACTACTAAGGCACATACTATTCTACCTAAAGTAGGTCATCTACATCCCAATCTCAGTTGGTATAAATGGAAAGAATACAACTAGCCAAAGAGACAAGAGCAAGTGTGTTACTAGGACAAGACTATATAATTCTTGCCCCCACTTGGTGCAAGACAAGAGTGAGTCGAGATAGGTGATGAGAAAAGAGCTCCTTGCATCAAATAAAGTGATTTTCAATAAATGTATAACATGTAATAGTAAGAATGTTATTATTCTACAACCAAAATGATTAGGTGAAAAAATTCGGGCTTATTAAGATCAAGATAAACCACTAGGATTTCTCCACCAAAATCAATATGATTTTATGTAATTATGAAAGTCAAAAGATGCAAACAACAATAAAAAAATGATACCTAACTATTATAGAAACTATGAGGGAAGTTTTTTAGAGCTCAAAGAGGTGTGTAGCTTGTTGCAAGAAGCTTGTTTTGGGGGTACAAAGGACTCATTCACCTTTAGTGGTGAATAGGTCCCTATTAGGATTTCTAAAACTAGATCTGGGCTATTTTCCTTGATGTTTGCACTCTCAAAATCCCAATTGTTAGGTCATGAAAATATGTACTTAATTCTATATATTTGAATCTTCTTTCTTGCACTTTAAAGGTCAACTTTGCTACTTTACAACTTTGACAATTTTGCTCTAAACTGTCTCTTCACTTAATCTTAACCTGTAAATCTAAAAACACACATTCAAGGGAAGAAAATATTGTTGATTGTTAGTGAATAGGGTTTTCATAAATCAAACCCCTTGTAGGTAATTAAACCAAATGATGAAATAAGGAAATTGAAGCATGAAAAATGAAATGATGTAATGTAGATACCTTGGATGATGTCTGGGAATATAAATTTGCAAACCAACATGTAGTAGACATGAAGAATGTAGATCTTGGATGTGAATTAATACTTGCAAGTGGATGTTCAATGCTACACTCACTTTCTTAAATCAACAACATGTATGAATGCATCAAACCCTTGACATGATGATATGATCTTGAATTACTATAATAAACCTTGAAAATTTTCCTTGAAATTCCTTTGAAAATTCTCTTGTAATGCTCTAATTCTTGGAGACTTAGAATGAATTTCTATGAGAAACAATGTGAATTAACCCCTCATTTATACTAATTTAGGAGATTAACCCCAAAATTCAAACAATTAAAGTTAACACCAGATCTAGAGATAAAAATTATTAAATCCCCACCATAATAAAATTCAAAAAGTGGGTCCTCATTAAGGGAGGACCCATTTGCCACCTAAGACAAGTGGGTCCTGGCTCAATTTTCTAGGGCCTAACCTCAAGAGATGGAAATATCAATAAAAACCCATTTAGAATCAACTAATAAAAGGGGGTCCTATAGAGGGAGGACCCATTCGTCACCTAGGGTGAATGGGTCCTAGCACCAATTTCTAGGACCTTGATTTTTCCCAATTAATTGTTATGTAATTTGAATTGTGGGTGTCAAGATAGATATTTCGGAAGTGTCATACATAAGGTTTAAATTTGAATTAAAGGGGCATATTAACTCCAATTAACCACAATTAACTAAGGGGTCCCTAGATAAATGTGAAAGTGTGTTACAACACTTTACAACACTTAAATAGGGTATACATTAGGTACATTTCATTAAAAGGGGCCCATTAGGCTTAATTCATTAAATAAACCCTAGAAAAGTGTGAAAGTGTGTTACAACACTCTTGCAAGGGACAATTTAAGATACATTTTAATTAAATAAGGACCCTAGAATGATGTGAATGTGTACAAAACATTACAACACTATTCCAAGATATAATTAATTCAAATTTATGTCAGTTATCCAAATTAAGAGTAAAAAAGGATTTTTTTTTTTTGACACTACATCTTCTTAGACTATTTTGTCACCCTTTTCTTCTGATCATCAAAACTTATTATAATTTTGATATGTAGAGCTCTCTAAATTTCCAAAATATAATCTAGGGTTTCAATACTTCTACCAAACTTTATCTACAGCTGTTGGTTCACCGTCTCAACCTCTTTCCTTATTGGATCATAATTTTTTCTTCTAGCTTCTCACTATCTTTATCTCTTGATGTCAACTTCTCTATCAAAATTTCTTCAGTTACTCTTTTTGCTTCTTTAATATAGGTCTTTAGATCAACAATCATCTTTTCTACAATCTTCAACTATTTTGATACATTTTCTTTATCTCTCATTTCCTTTACAATTCTATCCTTCAAACTTTTGATTTCCTTTCGATCCCATAAAAGTTTCTCTAGAAGATCTACATCTTCTACATTATTTTTTAAATCCATTTCCCATTTCCTTCAACAGTCTCAAAATCCATGAACACAACTTTTCTTTTTCATCTCTGGATACTTCTTCTTCTTCTTCTTTGGTGTAGTAGTCTTCTTCCTCATTAGTGTATAAAATCTTATGTTTTCTTTTACCTTTGAATCTTCTCTAAAAATACTTATTTCCATTCTTTTTCTTAACATTTTTAGTATTCCTATGGGGACACTTAGCCATAAAATGTCCTAATTCTTCACAATTGAAACATTTGTAAGGTGATTTTCCTTTGTACCTACCAAAACCTCTTTTTGGATTCCTAACAAAATTTTATTCTTCTAGATTTGATCCAAAATAGAATATCGATCAACCTACTTCATTGATGCTTTGAAAGTAGCCTTTTTCCGAGTAGAATCTTCACATTCAAATCTCACCATAAATTCAATTGAAGTTCCACATAGTTCAATCAATTTTAAAGAAATCAATTTTTTAGCTTCTTCAATAGCAAAGATTTTAGGATCAAACCATTTAAGGAGAGATCTGGGAACCTTCTTCACAACAATCTTCTCTTCCAAATTATCACCAAGACCTCGGATATGGTTGAAAACTCCATCAATTTGAAGCATGAATGTAGAAATTTTCTCATCTTCTCTCATGTTCAAACCTTCAAACTAAGCTCTGGTAGTCTACACCTTTGCCTCTTTGACTTTTTCATGACCTCCATAGATTGTCTCTAGTTTATCCCATATGTCCTTTTCTATTCTACATTATATTATTTTCACAAATTCAAATTTATTCAATCCACATAAAATAGCATTCATTGCCTTAGAATTGAGTTTAAGGGCTCTCTTTTTGGCTTGATCCTTAGGAGGGTTTTTAGGAGGCTCATATCCCTCTACTACTAACATCTAGATGTCCATTCCTAAAGCATCAAATAGGACTCCATCCTAACTTTCCAAAATACAAAATTGGATCCATCAAATATTGATACTTTATTTCTATATGAACTTTCATGTGCCATCCTAGATCTACCTTAAGTTGTTAGGCTTCTTCAAAGGAACTTAGCTCATATACTAATTGAAGGGAACACAATATACTGAGGAGAGTGAATCAGTAGATCAAAACTATTTAAATCTCTCAACTCAAAATGCATATATCAAAAAATAATAATTAACTCAAAGCAAAAAGCTAATGATCAAGGAACAACATAAGCACACACATCTACACAAGAGAACACCATATATGCATGGAAACCCAAGATGGGAAAAACCATAGTGGGAAAATTTGCTTGGATCTTCTATCTAAATCTAGCCTCAAAATGCAGAAATATATGATTGAATTTCACACTTTGAAGTAGGTACCAACCTATTGAAGACAAAAATCCCCTATTGTGTTTATAGGCACCAACCCACTAGAGACACCAATCCCCAACTAAAAATAGTACAGTACGTGGAACACCACTCCTACTAAAATACAATGATAAAGCTTGTGGATCTTCAAGGTAACTAAACTCATGCCGAAGTTACAGCTAATGCTCTCCCTCACTGAATATGATCTTTTGATAGAGACACACACTGGAATGAAATTCTCCTTTATATCTTCATCACCTTCTCTTCGATTTGCACCAATGACCAACTTTACATCACATTGATTTCATTATAATTCATGTGGTCTGATGAGGGCTACACTACTTGAAACCTACACAAATCACACCAATAGATACCAACACAAAAGATGCAAGATAGAGAAATAACTCACTTTCCATTATTTTCAAAAGATGAAATTATAGCTTCAAAACTTACATGCTACAACCTCATGGGCTTGATTCATTATAACAAAATCAACTTTAAAAACAAAATATATTATTGAGAGCCATAATTTGCACTAATTGAGCCACCTTCTACAACCCCCACTTATCCATTTTTATTTTACCCAATAACTACCCTAGAATGTTCTAGAAAGTGTAACTTTCCCTTTTGTTTTGGTGACAAAAGTCTCATAATTTGATTTCTTTCCTAGGAAGATATTTTAATTAAATTCACTTTTTAGAGGGGCAACTTCATGGGACCATAACTTTTGATTTGGGTGTCTGATTTGCTATTATAACATATCATTGGAAATCTCTCAAAGAGATCTATAATGCCAAAACCATTGGAGGTTAGTGTTGGATGTTGTGGTTGTGTTTATGATATGTGGTTGTCACTGATGTCAACACTATTGGCATTAAGGACATTAGAAGTTGTATATGTCGAGGAAATTGAGAAAATTGTAATCAAATGAGTTGCAGGTTGTCAGTAATGCAATGAAATTCAGTATGTTGGTGAGCTCAATGTTACCTGATTTTCACTCACAGGCTCAATCAAGTAGGGCAACCTATGTTTCAGGTGTTGATGAAGGAAAAATGGAGGAAACATTTGCATCAAGGTTACATATTTTCTAACTTGTTTGCTTCTTGTGTAGCTACAAGGGAAAATTATGTTTTAAATTCGGCATGTGGATTAAATGTGGCTCCCATAAGGGTTGAGCCCAACATGCAGGTGTTTGAATTTCATTGGGAAGGTATTCCTTAGTCAGATCTAGCATAAAACTCCTTAAGGAAGAAAGTCAGTGAGACCCTCCAGTTGTCTTGCCGACTGGCTATTGTGCTATATTCATTTGAAATTCTCGAGCACCCAGATATTTTGTTTGCCATGAGTTTTTATATATCTCTTCATCGAGGAGAAGTCTGGCTGACTCGCTGGAGTCTCATTGAAGGTTTGTGGCTTTGGGGTGATGTCCTGCCAACTAATGGGAGTCTTGTCGATGGAGGAGCATAGCGGTATAACTCTTGGGGAATCTCTATGAGGTCTTGCCAACAAGAAATGGTCTTGCCGATAGCGATGGGTCTATGGTGGACTTCAACGAGACCTCTTGCCAAAGGCGGTAGTCTGGCCGAACGATAAGGGACATCGGTATGACTCTTGCCACCTGTTGTGACCTCTTGCTAACTGGGGGAGTCTCGCCGAAATAGAATGGTCTCGAGGAAAGGAGTTAGCATCAGTGTAACGTCTCACCGACAGATGGTGGTCTCACTGACAAAAGGGGATAGCTATGATGTCTTGCTGACTTGTGGTGGTCTTGCCAATGGTTTTAACTCTTCGGTGTGACCAATAGGAGCTCACTGAGACCTTGTTCTGACTTGTTGTCTTGTCGATGGGTGTGTTCATGCTGAGAGTCGCTAAGACTCTTGCTGATGGTCTGGTTGGAATGTTGTCTACTGTCAGGTGCTTTCGGCAAGACCTCTTGCCGAAAGTGATATATCTTGCTAATGGTCTCGGCGATGGAAAGGGATATCAGTATGACTCTTAAGGGCTCGCTATGATGTCTTTCTGATAACGATTGTCTAGGCAACCATTTTGGGACATCGATATAACTTTTGCAGCTTGATATGACCTCTTGCCAACATTTGTATGTTATGTCAATTGTTGCTGTGGAGTATAATCACATCGGTGAGACACGGCTAGTGTCTCACTGACATGTGATTCCATTTGAGTAGCCTTTGACTGCCTAGAAAGCCTAAGTGGCATGTGTTCAGCCAATCAGAGAAAGTCGAGGGCAAACCATTGACTGTTTGACTAATATGATCGCCCCTATGGAAGATCAATGGAATGCGAGTGGTATGGATCTATTATGTGATCAAAGGATGATGGATCAATTCAGTGTCCAATGGTGTCTTTTGTGAAGAGATCTAATAGGGGAGGTCAGATGCTACTTCTCAAAGATGATCAACTTGTAGAAATATCTTGAGCAAGAAAAAGGAAGAAAGGAAAAAACCTCAAGTCATAATAACAGTTGTGGTGTTTACTGGCGAAGGGTAGATTAACATTTATGATTATCAGAACAACCACATTCAAGTTGGCTCTGATGGAGGTTCGAGGGTGGACATGGGGGCTAGAAGTTAATGCGATTGTTGTAAAAAATCAAAAAGGCCATCCCAGGAGCGATCCTTCACCGACATGGACATGAGGATGCACATTGAATGCAGCATTAACTCTACTCCAAAAGACCTAGGGGCCGACGTGTTCAGCAATCGATTCATTTTTGTAAGCCCTAGGGCAAGGGCTGACACTTTTTAGTATATATGGCATTTTTTTCCTCTTTGTAAAAAAGGAGTTCTTCATATGCAAATAGAGACTTTGTGACTTTGGAAGTCTCTTGTCATACTTTTGCAGATTTTCTAACTCATTCAGAGCATGATATATAGAATTTACCTTGGTTACCATTGATGGTTCAATTTCTCTTCTAGTTCTTGCAAAATATTGTGCATTTTCAGGTGATTGATCAAGCTACTTTGTGAATTTTTTCTATTTTTTTATAGCTTTGTCTCATGTTAGCATTCCTTTCTTTGCAAAAGTAGCATTATGTAGGTTACAAATTATGTTTACTGAATTGCACATGAACTTTTAATTTGTGAAAAATTGCTTTTCCTTCTTAAAATTGTGTGCATGTCAAACCTATTTGTGAAATACTTATGCATAATCTATAGAAACTTGTTGTGCAGTCCCATATCCATCATCAGTATTCAAGTGTAACCTGAGTGTCTCATTGCTCTTGTCAATTTGGTGTATCACCATAGGATTTAATTTTCATCCTCCCTTTTCCTCCTTCTCCCTTTTCCTTACAAATATCAATAATTAGGTGATATCCCAAAGGAATTCGGCCTTCTCTGGAGGTTCTTTTCCATTTTTTAGGTGACCCACAACCCAAAAAAGTCCCCATGTTTTTCTGAAATATCAAGTTTTGCAATTTGATAAGGGTGCAATTTCATAAGACAATAGTTTTTGGCACACTTGGTGGGACTATCAAATAGATAGTTTGAAAATTACATGTCTATTATTGGTTTTTGATATGCAACCAGTAAGATTCAAGTCTTTTAGAGGTTAGCATCAGCATATCATGGGGACTCCGTGTACTAGTGCATCGTTGAGGAATTCAAAAATATTGAGAAATCTGGTGTTTTATAAATAATATCAGCCTTTGGAGGTAGCGCAAATACCACCATGGTGACTCCAATTTAATATCAGCTGGTTTCAGCAGCCTAGGTACCTACAGTTAAGGAGGTTTGCTATCTAGACTTACTTATGCTTCATATTTTACCTTGCAATGTCTAGTTATCAGCGATATAGTGGTTATTCTCTTCCATTTCATAAAAATTTAAGTTCTGGGTCTCCAAACAGCCTTTCTCGTCATTGCAACCAGCATTATCAGCAATCTTATCATGCTTTCCACCCTCCCACCCCTGCTCAATTCCCCTCGCAGCATATTAATTCCACTTTGAGCCAGCCTTGTAGCCTCCTGAGTCAGTCCCAAAATTCTAACAATGCAGGTACCGAGTTGGGTAGCGTCAAGGAGATGTTGTTGCAGTTTCAAAGGCGAACGTTAGACATAGAAAGGGAAAATGAGTATAATATGCGGCAAGAGGAGCTTGCCTTTCAAGCTCACATTTGTCAGTAGGAGTTGGAAGCACAGATATATGAGAAGGAATTGTTGGCTAGACAAGTTGTAGCTAAGGATGAGCAAATGAAACACTTTCTTGTGCAAGCTCATAGGATATAACCCCAACTACCTATGAAGGAGGGGGCCCCAAAGTACAAACTTCCAAGTTTCAGATAGGGTGAATCTAGCAAGGATAGCTATGATGAAATTGCTAAGTTGGAGGAGCACGTGTTTTTCAGTTCCAAGCTTCAAGCAGATTGCTTCTTCTCAAAGCTTAAAACTGACTGAAGATCTTCCTCGAGTGGAAGGCACTTGCGAGGTTGCAGTTTCAAAATAGCTAGAAGACATCAAACAATTTGGGCAGTTTTCGATTAATAGCAATCAGCAAGTCAATGGAGCATTAGACTTGGAAGAAAAGCCTAAAGCTGAATTGAACACTTTTCTTCAAGGTATAGATTTTGATTTCTTTGAGCATGTTATGAATGAGAGAGCCAATGTGGAGATTTATGAAGAAGTATGCACAGTTATTATTGAACAGTTTTGTTCAACATTGGATGGCAAAGAAATAGAAGAAGTTGATATTCATGATGATCTGGAGCAACAGCTTGTAGAGTTGCCAAAACAAGAGGAGGGGCCTCATAATCCTATTTTACAAGATCATGATTAGTTGAAATATCTTCCTTTTTGTTGTGTGGACGAGTTTGAGACTGCTAAACTAGTTAAACCTTTTCCTTCTCCCGTTCAGGCCACTTCATTATTTGAACTTTTACCTTCTTTCATTGAAGAAGAAAATAATTATTTGGAATGTCTTTCTTTGAGTGATGATGAATGTTATAAGCAGCTTCCTTTCTGGTCTATAAAAGAGCCAGAGGCTGATGTACTGATTGAAAGTGTGTTGGAGGAAGCCATTTCACTATTCTCTGTTGAAAGAAAAATGTTTATTTGAGAAAGCATGAACATGCTGAGAAGGTTACTGCTTTTCCACCAAGTCAACCACAAGGATTCGACCTTTTCAGCCAGCAAGATGATAAAGTGGTAGTCCATGAGCAAGTGATTAGAAAGGAATGCTCAATCTTTTACCTTACCAAAGGCTGTCCAATCAGGTACTTAGCCCAAATGGAGTCCAATAAGGAACCCATGCATGAAGGTACAACAAAAGAAGATATCCAAAATGTACTAATAGCCAAACAAGAGTATGTTCAGTTTACTTATCCTCCTTTGATTGACAATACATATGAATTGTTTAGTGAGGTAAGTGAACTTATTCACCTCTTTCAAGAAGCAGTACATCATCTTGTTAAATATCTTCTTGTGTCCCACTTTTACTTAGTTTTCCTTAAGCAGTCCATTCATTGCATATTGAGAAGAAGGGGCAGCTATTTCAGTCATCCTATGAATGGTTTTGTTTGAAAAATTTCTTACTGGTTAGTATAGGGTAGGTTTAGTTGCAATTTTTCAATTCCCTAAGTGTTGTTCCAGCACTATTAGATAGTTTCCTTTCTATAGATTTCTTGTTTTCAATAATTTTCCAAGTGTTCTAATGAGTTACAGCCATGTGCAAGGCTGCTCCAAGTCCGTTCCTGAGTTTTCCCAATCACTCCATGCCCAATGGATAGGCCTAGACTACTGGTTTTCATGTTTAGCAGGAAAACATCCAACTAAGGTCATCAGAAATGTTACCCAATTTTCACCCGTGTGCTCAATCAGGCAGGGAAACCTATGTTTCAGGTGTTCATAAAGGCCAAATGGAGGAAAAATTTGCATCAAGGTTACATATTTTCTAACATGTTTGCTTCTTGTGCAGCTGCAAGGGAAAATCATGTTTTAAATTCGGCACATGGATTAAATGTGGCTCCCATAAGGGTTGAGCCCAATGTGCAGGTGTTTGGTTTTCATTGGGAAGGTCTTTGTCTGATGCATTTGAGAACTAATGGAGGCATTTTTTTACAAGGTTAAATCATACATATGATGCTTTTTTACAAGGAGGTCTGTTGGAAGGTATGTCTTAGTCAGATCTGGCATAAAACTCCTTAAGGAAGAAAGTCAGTGAGACCCTCCAATTGTCTTGCCAATTGGCTGTTGTGCTATATTCATTTGAAATTCTTGAGCACCCAGATATTTTGATTGCCATGAGTTTTTATATATCTCTCCATTAGGGAGAAGTCTCGCTGACTCGCTGGAGTCTCGCCGAAGGTTTGTGGCTTCGGGGTGATGTCCTGCCGACTAATGGGAGTCTCGCCGCCGGAGGAGCATAGTGGTATAACTCTTGGGGAATCTCTATGAGGTCTTTTTGACAAGCAATGGTATTGTCGATAGTTATGGGTCTATGGTAGACTTCAACGAGACCTCTTGCTGAAGGTGATAGTCTGGCTAAATGATAAGGGACATCGGTATGACTCTTGCTGCCCGCTGTGACCTCTTGCCGACTGGGGGAATCTCGCCAAAACGGAATGGTCTCGAGGAAAGGAGTTAGCATCGGTGTAACATCTCCCTGATAGATGGTGGTCTTGCCAATAGAAGGGGATCGCTATGATGTCTTTTTGACTTGTGGTGGTATTGTCGATGGTTTTAACTCTTCGGTGTGAACGATAGGAGCTCGCTGAGACCTTGTTCTGACTTGTTGTCTTTCCGATGGGTGTGTTCATGTTGAGCATCGCTAAGACTCTTGCCAATGGTCTGGTTGGAATGTTATCTACTGTCAGGTGCTTTCAGCAAGACCTCTTACTGAAAGCGATATATCTTGTCGATGGTCTCGGTGATGGAGAGGGATATCGGTATGACTCTTAAGGGCTTGCTATGATGTTCGGCCGATAGCGATTGTCTAGGCGACCATTTTGGGACATCGATATAACTTTTGTAGCTCAGTATGACCTCTTGCAGATAATTGTATGCTATTTCTATTGCTACTGTGGAGTATAATCACATCGGTGAGACACGGCTAGTGTCTCACCGACATGTGATTTTGTTTAAGTAGCCTTTAACTACCTAGAAATCCTAAGTGGCATGTGTTTAGCCAATCAGAGAAAGTCAAGGGAAAACCATTGACTGTTTGACTAATATGATCACCCCTGTGGAAGATCAACAAAATGCGAGCAGTATGGATCTGCTCTGTGATCAAAGGATGATGGATCGGTTCAGTGTCCAGTGGTGTCTTCTGTGAAGAGATCTAACAAGGGAGGTCAGATGCTGCTTCTCAAAGATGATCAACTTGTAGAAATATCTTGAGCGGGAAAAAGGCAAAAAGGAAAAAACCTCAAGTCACAATGATAGCTGTGGTGTTTACTTGCGAAGGGTAGATTGACATTTATGATTATCAGAACAACCACATTCAAGGCGGCTCTGATGGAGGTTCGAGGGTGGACACAGGGGCCAGAAGTTAATGTGATTGTTGCAAAAGATCAAAAAGGCCATCCCAAGAGCGATCCTTCACCGACATGGACATGAGGATGCACATTGAATGTAGCATTAACTCTATTCCAAAAGATCTGAGGGCCAACATGTTCAGCAACCGATTCATTTTTGTAAGCCCTAGGGCAGGGGCTGACACTTTTTAGTATATATGGCATTTTTTGCCTCTTTGTAAAAAAGGAGTTCTTCATATGCAGATAGAGACTTTGTGACTTTGGAAGTATCTTTTCATACTTTTGCAGATTTTGTAACTCATTTGAAGCATGATATATAGAATTTACCTTAGTTACCATTGATGGTTCAATTTTGCTTCTGGTTCTTGCAAAATATTGTGCATTTTCAGGTGATTGATCAAGCTACTTTGTGAATTTTTTCTATTTTTCTTATAGCTTTGTCTCATGTTAGCATGCCTTTCTTTGCAAAAGTAGCATTATGTAGGTTACAAATTGTGTTTATTGAATTGCACATGAAATTTTAATTTGTGAAAAATTGTTTTTCCTTCTTAAAAGTGTGTGCATGTCAAACCTGTTTGTGAAATACTTATGCATAATCTACAGAAACGTGTTGTACAGTCCCATATCCATCATCAGTATTCAAGTGTAACCTAAGTGTCTCATTGCTCTTGTCAATTTGGTGTATCACCATAGGATTTAATTTTCATCCTCCCTTTTTCTCCTTCTCCCTTTTCCTTACAAAGATCAATAGTTAGGTGATAGCCCAAAGGAAGCCGGCCTTCTCTGGAGGTTCTTTTCCATTTTTTAGGTGACCCACAACCTAGAAAAGTTCCCATGTTTCTCTAAAGTATCAAGTTTTGCAACTTGATAAGGGTGCAATTTCATAATACAACACTCAATACACTGATGATCAGAGGTTTTGGATTAAAGGGTTTCTTTTTTAGTATATCTAGTTTATCCATGTCAAATTTTAGAGATCCACATGAAGATTTGATTGAGTTATGAGCAGTTGTGTTCTAACAGTTTTTTTTTGCTTTAGTTGGTGTTCCTAATCGAAGATGATGAGATTCTAGTGAGTTCAATTGTTGTGGATGCTTCTCTAGTGATTCATGATGTTTTTGGATGTTTCTATATCATGCTTTATCTTTGTGGTATGTCTGCATTGATCGTTGTGCTCGCAATTGGTGATTTTCTCTTGAGTGTTCATGTTTTTCATCTTCATGGACGAAAAGATGATTGTAGTATGTTGTGGATCTTCATGGAACAATTTTTGAAGGTATTTAATGTTCGAGGATTTTATTTTTGGTTTTCACTATGTTGTGGCCGATATTGGTTGATTTGCATTGAAAATTATTTATTGTTTTGGGCTGACAATTTGCATATGTTTTATTATTTTGTTTAAGCTGACATGTAGCAATGTAATCTCTTGTTGTGGATATATATTTAAGCAATTTTTTATTCCATTCGAAGGAATTCCTATGTATGAGATGTGTGAATAATCTCCTAATCATTCGAAGGCAGAAGCAGAGTGTGAAGAAGAGTGAGCAGAATGTGAAGAAGTGTTAATGTTCTTAATCGGAACTGTAATCAGGCATTAGTAGATGCTATTTTCTCAATTCAAAATCATGCGTATGTAATCTGAATGTTTCTATAAGACAGTGTGTCTTCCTTTGGGCAATAAGCCTTATTTTAATTAAGTAGTGAACTCTACGCCCTATGCTCGAATGCATGTGCATTCCCCATTTTATTCTTTATACTTTTAATAGGGTATAATCTAGTGGACTAACCTCCACCATGGTTTTTCCCCTAACAGGGCTTCCATGTAAAAAATCTTGGTGTTACGTGTGTTTCTAATGTGTTGATGATTTATGTTTTCATGGTTATTAATCAAATCTAAGAATAAGGTTAATAAGGTTAATAAGTTTTGAATTTCTGTGGCAACTGATTCACCCCCCTCTCAATTGTCTTCCCTTGTGTTTCCAACAATTGGTATCAAAGTAGGTTCCTTGGAAGAAGTTTAACAACTTGAGGTGATCTGGGATGGTGACATACAAGAAGGATTGTCTAAGATTTGATGGAACAAATTATTCTCTATGGAAGACTCAAATGGAGTGTCTCTAAGATGCATTGGTGAACCCTACTGGAACATTACGAAGAATAGGTATGTTATCCCACAGAATGGTCCTTCTACTACTGTTGAGATTAAGGATGTTGAATACAATATCAGGGCTAAGGAAGCATTGTTGAGTGCTTTAACTAATTCTAAGATGAAAAATGTTATGGATTTAAATATTGCTTATGAGATTTGGAAAAAGTTGGAAACTTTGTATGAAGGTGATGCTAATGTGAAGATTGCTAAATTGCAAACTCTGAAAGGGAAATATGAAATGTTGAGAATGGGTGATGATGAGAACATTACTTTTTTCATGCAAAGAGTAAATGAACTTGTGTGCAATATTAGATGTGTTGGTGGACAATTGGAAGAATTAGAGATTATTGCTAAGGTGCTCACATCCCTTCTTGATACATACAAAGTCAAAGCTATTGCTATTGAGGAGCTCTAGATTGTGACAAATGTAACCAGAGATATGTTGATTGGTAAGCTTACTACTTTTGAGTTGAGTGAATTTGGTGATGCTCTTCCTAAGACAAAATTTGCATTCAAGGCTACTACCTCCAGAAGGGATAAACAGAGATATGATCTAGGTGAAAGTTCTTCTAGAAAGGTATTCAAGTATGAGGAGAAAATGAGAGAGATTGAAGAAGAAAGAAAACTAGATGAGCTTGAAGCACTTATTGTCAAGAGGGAAGTCGTAGGAGAAGGTAAGTATAAAGGGAAATTGCCTATTAAATGTTTTTCTTGCAGTAAGATAGGTCATTTTACATCAAGGTGTCCAGAAAGAGTTCCTAAGTCAAGACCTAACAAGCCTAGATTTCAAAGAAAGTGTTATTATGTTGCTAATGAAGGTGTGACAAATGATGAATCTAATAAAGGGAATGTAAGTGAAGATGAATGGTTATTTATTTCTATCAAGGAAAATAATCCTATGTCTATTGAATCTGCTATCTGTACAAATGTGGAGAAATCCTTAGCTGCTTGAGTTGAAGAGAAAGATGAATGGGTGATTGATAGTGGATGCTCTCATCATATGACAGGTGATAAAATTAAGTTTGTTAGCTTCGAAAAGTATGATGGTGGTGTTGTGAGATTTGGTGATGACAAAGCAGGTGTAATCTGTGGTAGAGGATGCATTTCTCTTGATGGTAAGCATAATACTAATGATGTCCTATATGTGGAAATTTTGAAGCATAATCTTATAAGTGTTGGAAAGATGGTAGAAAAGGGATACAATCTTCAATTCAAGGATGGAAAGTGCAAAATATTGGGGAGTTCCATAAATGTGATTGCTTCTGGTACAAAAATAAAAGATAATATCTTTCACCTAAATTTTGGTATTAAAAGTTATCTGATTGCTCAAGTTGATGAAACTTGCTTGTGGCATAGGAGAATGTGTCATGTTAACTTTGACAATATTACCAAGATAATTTCTACTCAAGTTGTGAGAGATCTTCTTAAGTTGATGAAACCTACTAATGATATGTGCAAGGAATGTCATTAGGGAAGCAAACTAGAATTTCATTTCAGAGCAAACAGCATTGTTCAAAATAAGTGTTGGAGCTTGTGCATACTGACTTGTGTGGTCCTTCTAGAGTTAGAAGTTTACAAGGATACAGGTATTTCATGTTACTTATTGATGATTATTCTAGAATCATGTGGGTTACTTTCTTAAGGGATAAATCTAAAGCTCTAAAGAAGTTCAAGATTTATAAGGCTATAGTTGAGACAGAGACAAGTCTAAAGATTAAATGTTTGATATCATACATAGGTGGTGAATTCACTTTTGGTGAGTTTAATTCTTTTTGTGAAGAGCATGGGATAAAGAGACAATTATCTACACCACAGAACCCTCAGCAAAATGGAGTTGTGGAAAGGAAGAACAGGACAATTGAAGAAGCTATTAGAACTATGATGCTAGAAGGAAATGTTCCTCATATCTACTAGAGAGAAGCTGTGAGTATTGTTGTTTACACACTCAACCTAGTACAATTCAAAGGTGATAATGGTAAGACCCCTTATGAGCTATGGTATGGACATAAGCCTACTATTAGATACTTCAAAATATTTTGGAGTAGATGTTATATTAAAAGAGATGAAGATATAGGAAATTTTGATGCTAGGAGTGATGAAGCAATCTTTCTTAGTTATGCTACTAAAAGAAAGGCCTATCGGTGCTACAATAAGAGATTGAGGAAAATGGTTGAAAGTGAAAATGTCAAGGTTGATGAAGACATAGTTAGACCATCCATAGCCTATGGATATGATTCAAATGATCAAAATGATAGTTCAAATAAAGGAAAGAAAGTCCAGACTTCAAATCAAGTTCAGATCATTCTGGTGAATCAAGAAAATCAAGAGGAAGGAACTAGTGGAAATGCAAAAGAGAGATCATAAGAGCCTAAATTTCAAGAAAATCCTAAGACTCCAAGGTATGTTAGATTAAATCATTCAAAAGATCATATCATAGGTGATAAGAAAAAAGGTGTACAAACTAGGAGAAAAATTGCAAAGAATACTGTTTGATTTCAAAGACTGAGCCTAATAGTGTGAATGAAGCATGCAAAGTTGAAAATTGGGTACAAGCAATGAAAGAACTATAGCAAATTGAGAAGAATGATACAGGGATTCTTGTTCCTAGACCTAAGGACAAAAATGTCATTGGAACTAAATGGGTCTTTAGAAACAAACTAAATGAGCAAGGTGAAGTTGTTAGAAACAAAGCAAGACTGGTGTGTAAAGGATATTCTCATATGGAAGGAATTAACTTTGAAGAAACTTTTTCCCTTGTTGCTAGGATTGAATTTGTGAAACTATTTCTTGTTTATGTTGCTTACAAAAACTACAAGGTTTATCAGAAGGATGTCAAATCAGCATTTTTAAATGGTGAACTAGAAGAAGAGGTGTATGTTGAGCAACCTGATGGATTTCAATTGATTGATCAGGGAGATATGGTTTGTTAGTTGAAGAAAGCACTGTATGGACTCAAGCAAGCCCTAAAAGCATGGTATGCCAGATTGGAAAAGTATTTGTTGAAGCTTGGATTTAACAAAGGTACTATTGACAGTAATTTGTACTTCAAGATTGATGATGATAAAGATTTGATTGTTGAAGTCTATGTTGATGATATCATTTTTGGAGGAGATGATAGTTGTGCATGAAGTTTTTTGATGAGATTCAAAGTGAGTTTGAGATTTCAATGATTGGAGAGATGAAATTATTTTTGGGATTGCAAATTACTCAGCTAGACAAGGGGATCTTTATATCTCAATCCAAATTTGTGAAAGAATTGTTAAAGAAGTTTGGTATGGAAGGTTTAAAGCTATTTGGTACACCTATCATGACCGGATGTAAGTTGACACAAGATGATGATTTCTTCGAAGGAAAATTGAGCTAGATACAAATCAATGATTGGTGGATTGCTTTATTTAACTCAAACTAAACATGATATCATGAATTTCATATGTATTGTTGCAAGATTTCAAGCTGATCCTAAGGAATCTCATGTTATTGTTGTAAAGAGGATTTTCATATACTTGAAGGAGACAGTTGATTTTGGGTTGTCATATCCTAGAGATGATGACCTTACTTTGAGTGTCTTTATTGATGTTGATTGGGCAAGAGATGTGAATGATAGAAAAAGTACTAGTGGTGGTGCATTTTTCTTGGGAAAGAAACTGATTTCATGGGTAAGTAAGAAGTAGAATGCCATTTCTTTATCTACTACAGAGGCATAATACATTGATGCTGCTAACAATTGTACTCAAGTATTGCAGATGAAGCAGATGTTGAAAGATATTAGAGTTGTGTATGATGAACCCATTTCTATATTCTGTGATAATTCAAGTGCAATCAACATTTATAAGAATTTGATGTTGCATTCAAAAACCAAGTATATATCTATCAAGTTTCACTTTTTGAGAGAGAAGGTGAGTGAAAAGGAAGTCAGATTGGAGTATGTGCCTACTAAGGAACAAATTGCAAATATCTTTACTAAGCCATTTCCCAAGGATACTTTTGATTATCTCAAAGGGAAGTTAGGGGTGATTACCCCTCCTAATCAGAACTAAGATGCATTGACTTGCATTAGTCTGTGCATTTCATAGTCATATCTTGATCTAGATTGATGTTGTGGTGGCTACTACTTAGGAGTAGTCAGATGTTCAGATATGTGGTTCAAAGCTTGTGTGGAGAAAAGAGATCTTTTTCATTGATGTCAAAGGGGGAGAAGATTCATTGTGAAAAACTATGAATTATCTGGGGAGAAGAGTCATGTGAGGAGAAGAGTCATGAGAAAGAGTTAAGGAAAAAAGAGTCAAAACCTAAGGGGGGGAAAGTGCTAAGAGATAGTTGCGTTGATGGTTTTTTTCACATCATGTGTTGCCATCAATGCCAAAGGGGGAGATTGTTGGTTGTTGTGGCTGTGTTGTTGATATGTGGTTATCATTGATGTTAACACTATTGGCATTAAGGTCATACAAGTTGTATATGTCAAGGAAATTGAGAAAATTGTAATAAAATGAGTTACAGGTTGTCAATAATGCAGTGAAGTTTAGTCTGTTGGTGAGCCCAGTACGTTGATGATCAAAGGTTTTGGATTAAAGGCTTTTTTTAAGTATATCTATTTTATCCATGTCAAATTTCAGAGATCCACATGAAGATTTGATCGAGTTATGAGTAGTTGTGTTCTAACAGTTTTTTTGTTACTTCAATTGGTGTTCCTGAATGAAGATGATGTGATTCTAGTGAGTTCAATTATGAATGATTCTCTGGTGATTCATGATGTTTTTGGATGTTTCTAGATCATTCTCGATCTATGTGGTACATCTATATTGATTGTTGTGCTCGCAATTGGTGATTTTCTCTTGCATGTTCATGTTTTTCATGTTCATGGTTGACAAGCTGATTGTAGCGTGTTGTGGATCTTAGAGGAATAATTTTTGAAGATGTTTTTTGTTTGAGGATTTTATTTGGGGTCTTCACTATGTTTTGGCTAACATTGGTTGATTCACATTGAAAATTATTTATTGTTTTGGGCCGACAGTTTGCATATATTTTATTATTTTGTTTAAGCCAACATGTAGCAATGTAATATCTTGTTGTGGATATATATAAGTTATTTTTTATTCCATTTGAAGGCATGTGTGTGTATGAGATGTGTGAATAATGTCCTAATCATTTGAAGACAGAAGCAGAGTGTGAAGAAGAGTGAGTAGAATGTGAAGAAGTGTTCATGTGCTTAACAGGAACTGTAATCAGGCATTAGCAAATACTATTTTCTCAGTTAAAAATCATGTGGATGTAATCCAAATGTTTTTGTAAGATAGTGTGTCTTCCTTTGGGCAGTAAGCCTTATTGTAATTGAGCAGTGAGCTCTAGGCAGTGTGTCTGAATGCATGTGCATTCCCCATTTTATTTTTTATACTTTTAATAGGGTATAATCTTGTGGACTAACATCCACCGTGGTTTTTCCCCTAACAAGTTTCCACATAAAAAACCTTGGTATTATGTGTGTTTCTGATGTATTGATGATTTATGCTTTCATGGTTATTAATCAAATCTAAGAATAAGGTTAATAAGGTTAATAAGTTTTGAATTTTTGTGACAACTGATTCACCCCCCTCTTAGTTCTCTTCCCTTGTGTTGCCAATAGTCGGTTCATCAACTTTTCAAGCTATTTCAAGGCCTCTAAGTTTTTCATATCTGAATTTGAAGTTGCACTGAAGAAATTTCATGAGACGAGAACTTTAATATCTCCCAAACCATGTAGGGTATTGAGGCGATTCTTTCATGACCAAAAAAAATTTTCAGTTCTACTCCTTGGGGTAAATTTTCAAGTCCATAAATGTCTATTTATGTTGAATTACTAAAAATAGTAAGTGACTATTTTTCACCCCTCAAGTGCCATCATGGAACTCAAAACAACTAAATAAATTAAGGAAAAATATTGTTTTTTGGGTGATGCAAGATTTCCCTACACTGTTGGATGCTCCTACATTAGACATCCAAGGTAATTTTAAAAGTGACCCTATCACTTCTCAGGAGTTAGAGGAAAACCAAGACGCTTAACCTCAACCTCAGAAAACCACAATGAATCTTCAATAGGTCTTCCTCTCCACTTCACCAAGTACTCTACATATTACCTATTTCTTGTGCTTCTACCCACACAACTATCCAAAATTTCTTCTATCTCCTCCTTTTTTGAAGTAGGTGCTGAGATATTCCATTATGCTTCTATTATTTCTTCATCAATTCCTCCTTCATGATATTTTTTTAAATCTGAAATGTTAAACATAGGTGAAATATAAATTTTATCAGGCAACTCTACCTCATGTGCATTTCCTAAATCATGCTTCTTTAGGATCTTGCATGGTCCAAACTTCATCTTTAACTTGTTGTATGTACCAAATGGAAGCCCTTCCTTTCACAAATGAACCATGACTTCATCTCCTACCTAGAACTCCTTATACCTATGTTTTTGATCTGGTTTAGCCTTATATTGTGAGTTCATCTATTTGATATGTTTCTTGACCTCCTCATACAAATTCTTCATGTGCTCAACAAAATCTTCAGCCTCAAAACTACTCTTCTCCCCCTTATCCATCTTTCTTAGTTCAAAATTAGTTCTTCAACTACTCCTATACACAATATGGAATGGTGATTTACCAGTGCTCATGTTGACAAAATTGTTGTAAGAAAATTATTCCTATTGTATAATCAAATCCCATCCCTTAGGCTTATCTCTCACTAAGCATCTTATTAGGTTTCCCAAACACTTGTTCACCACCTTTTTTTTTCCATCAATCTATCAATGGTGAGTAGAATTGAACTTCAAACTTGTCTTCAACTTCTTCTATAATTTCCTCTAGAAATAACCAACAAATTTGGTATCTCTTTCTAAAACTATACTCTTCAGTAGACCATGTAATCTCACCACCTCTTTGAAAAGAAACTCTACAATATGAAAAGCATCACTAGTTTTATGACATGGAATGAAATGTGCCATCTTTGAAAATCTATCCACCACCACAAATATGGAATCATTCCCTCTTTGTGTCCTTGGAAATCTAAGAACAAAATCCATCCTAATATCCTCCCATGGCCTCTCAAGTACAGGTAATGGCTTATACAATCTAGTATTTTGACTTACTCTTTTAGCCATCTAATATGTGCTCTAAAACTTTGTACAAACTTCTTCACATCTTATTGTAACTATGGCCAATAATAATTCTCACTAACAAGAGCAATGGTCTTATCTCGACCAAAATTTCCAGCCAATCCTCCACTATGCTTCTCCTTGATCATATTCTCTCTTGTAGAACTCCTTGGAATGCACAATTAACTTCCTCTAAACAACATCCCATCTTGGATTAAGAAATCCAACCATCTTGTCCTATCCAATGTAACAAGTTCCAAACAATCCTTCCAAGATTTTGCAAAGTATGGATCTTCAAGATACAAACTCTTGAGTTAATTGTACCCAACAACCTCTATATTCATCTCTATCAACAAATTTTTCCTTATACTCAAGGCATCTATGACTATGCTTGACCTTCCACTCCTACTCTTCAAAATAAAAGTATAACTCTATAAAAATTCAACCCATTTTAAGTGCCTTTGATTTAACTTTCCTTGACTATTGAGCTACTACAAATCCTGGTAATCAATATATAAAACAAATTCTTTTGGCAACAAACAGTGTCTCCATTTCTTCAAATCGTTAACTATGGCGTAAAACTCCTTATCATAGATAGAATATTTCTTCTTATCATCATTTAACTTCTCACTAAAATAGGCAACAAGCTTACCTTCTTGACTCAAAATAGCTCCTATAGCAGTCCCACTAGCATTACAATCTACTTCAAATACCCTATTGAAATCTGGAAGTGCCAAAATAGGTTGTTCTATAACTTTCTTCTTCAACATATTAAAACTTTTGGCTGATCCTATAGTCCACTTGAACTCTTTTCTATCCCCTCTCATTTCTTCAGTTACAAGTGCACAAATACTACTGAAATTCTTAATAAACTTTCTATAAAAACTTGCTATACCATGAAATGATCTTACCTCTGTAACACTCCTTAGGGAAGGTTATTCAATGATAGCTCTCACCTTCTCTCGATATATTTTAAGACCCTTTGCTAAGACAACAAATTCTAGATACACCAACTCTCTCTTCACAAAACTGCATTTCTTCAAATTAATTAATAGCTTCTCTTTCCTTAGCTTCTCAAAAACTCTTTGGATATGCATCAAGTGCTCCTCCAATGTCTTACTAAAAATCAAAATATCATCCAAATAAATAATAACAAATTATCTTAAAAATTCTTTCAATACCTCATTCATAAGCCGCATAAATGTGCTTGGTGCATTAGTTAGCCCAAAAGGTATGACTAACCACTCATACAAGCCCTCCTTGGTTTTAAAGGTTGTATTCCATTCGTCTCCTTCTCTAATCTTGATCTGGTGATATCCGCTCTTCAAATCTATCTTTGTGAAGTACTCAGCTCCACTCAAACAATCCATAATGTCATCCATTCTTGGTAAGGGAAATCTATACTTGATAGTGATCTTGTTGATGGCTCTAGAATCTATACACATTTGTCATTCCACATCCTTCTTTTGTGCTAGTACTACAAGAACTACACATGGACTCAAACTCTATAATCAATCCCTTCTGCAACAACTCTTGCACTTGTCTATTCAACTCTTCACTCTCTGATGGAGTCATATGATGAGTTGTGTTATTTGGAGAATTGGCTCCAAGAATTAGGTCCATCTGATGACTAATCTTTCTTACTAGAGGAAAACCTTTAGGTACGTTATTGAAAATAATAGCTTGAAACTCATTCAAAAAATTTGAAACCTATACAAGTACCTCAATAGTATCTTCTTTATCAACTCTAGCAATCAATGGAAAACACATATGCTTATGCCTCATACCTTCTAGAAACTTTCTTCCATCAACCAAAAAAATTCTTGCATTACTGCATACCTTTTCCTCTGCCTCTTTCAAGGGCTTCAACTTATGACAAACCCCATCCTTTATCAAAGAATAGGTGTTGGCATGTCCATCATGTACTGCACATCAATCAAACTTCCATAGTCTATATAAAAACATATGACAAACATCCATAGGAATAATATCACACAATACTTCATCATGGTAATTTCCAATCTTGAACTTTACTAGACATTGTTCATTTACCAAGGTTTTATGGTCCTTCAACAACCAAGCAATCTGGTATGGGTTTAGATGCCTTCTTCTCTACAATCACAACTTACTAACCATCTCTTATGAAACAAGGTTATCAATACTACCTCCATCAATAATAACATTACAAACTTTACCTTCACACTCTGGTGTGAAACAAATTCTTCCTTTGAGTTGGTTCCTTCTCCTCATTCAACAAGGCTCTTCTAGTAACAAGAACCTTGTTGGACTCAAGGAACACTGAGAAGGGGGGTGAATCAATGTTCCACAAAAATTAAACTTCAATTCAGATCATAAACCATTCATAGCATTTAAACTAAAATAAACATGTAAGCACAACAATGAGAACACCATAACACCAAGAATTTTTTCGTGGAAACCCTATTAGGGGAAAAACCATGGTGGAGATTAATCCAAAATTTATACTCTTTTAAAAGTATGAACAAAAGGGAATGCACATGCATTCAGGCACACTACCTAGAGCTCACTACTCAAAATAAGGAAGGCTCACTTCCTCACAAAATGTTTGTGATTACAACAAAATATTGAACTAAGAAGATAGCATCTACAAATGCCTAGTTTCAGTTCCAGTGAAGCTCATATGACTGATTCTGGACCTTCTGTCAGACTTTGCACTTCGCTCTATTCTACCACCAAATTCTCTTTTGCATCAGCAAAACTCACTCAATTGATCTTTTGATATTCGCACACACATCTGCTCTTCTCTATAAACTTTTTATGCACACATCATGCATACATACAAAATGAATTTCCCAAACTCACATATATATCGGCCAGCAAGAATTCAAACACTTATGTTGGCTTCACACAAAATATAATAATCTCCACATGTCAGCTCAAATCATTAACAATTTTTGATGCACACCCACACACATCGGCCAAACCATAGTTGGGAACCAAAACAAAACTCTCAAACATAGAAACATTTAAACAATCATCCCTTATACATCTGCGACACGCTACATTGATTAGGTCAGCCATAATGAGAAAATAAACAAAAAATCATTATGTCAGATCTCCTTACATGTACATAGGTTAATGAAACAACATAAAACTTAACAATAAGACAACATATATTCTTAGCAAACTATCCCAGGGATCCACAACTCAAAATTATGATCCGGTGAAGCATACAAATCAACATATTAAATGGATACCATGTTCTTCCTTCTTTCTACTGGTAATACTCTGTACTTCACTTTATCTATCAGTATGAGAAAATTTTGATTTATGGAACAAACTAATGACTTCAGTTTTCATCAATGACAACACTAGAATCCATACCTTAACAAAATCCCCAAGCCATATGCCAACAATCTCCCCCTTTGGCATTGATGGCAACACTTAGTGAAAAATGACTAAGTGTCAAAACTAAAGATACGCTACCAAACTTCAAAAGTTCAAAGCACAACAAAACACTGCTCCCCCTTAGGATGTCAAGGAATTTTTCACTGCATTCTCTACCCTTTGACATCAATGACAAAACTTTACTGCTTTCTTTCCCCCTTTTTCTAATATATTTTACTACACTCTCTCCCTCTTTTGCTAAAATAAAATTTTACTAATCTCTCTCTCTCGCCCTTTGCTAAATAGAAATTTGATCAAAATTTGGAAAACTACAACTATTGCACAAGTTCAAAAAAATATTTTATACTTATCTTTCATCTCTAGAAGAAATTTCTTCCAAGCATCTACAACAATCCCAATAATTATTATCAAACTGTTGTTTTCTGATGTCTAGTTGATGATCAGAATGAGGGATTCCAAAATTTTAATCGCGTCTTCCAACTTCTCTCCTTTCCTCATAACTTCAATCAACTGCTCCAATCTACATTTAGTTTGATCATTCACTTTCCAAAAGATGTCCACAAGGGTGTTTTTGGAAAAGTGAACTTTTGCATGCTCATCCTGCAACTCATGAATTCTTTTCTTTACTGCACCATCCTAGTCCTGAAACATATTGTAATCCTGACCAATTTTATTCAACTCACTTTCAATCTACTCTAGCTTGTCTTTGTATTTTTCAACTACATGAGGCCACTGAAGGCAATAATTGTAGATGTTATTTGCTAAGTTTATGCACTGCCTCAACCCATTCATTTTCTTTTTCAATTTTGTAAGAGATAGCCTGAACTACTCCTTCAAATGAAGAATTAATTCTTCCTCTTTCTTATCCTGAGAGTCAGAGGCCATAGCTTCATTAATACACTCAATCAATTCTTCAGGGAATACATTCTACAAACTCTCCAATTCAATGTCATTCTACACAAAATATCTTCCTAGAGTAATCTCAATCAAATCCTACACATATGAGGGTTGATCTAACCAAATGTCAGTAATCTTCTACATTTCATCTTTCTCCTAAACTATATACAGTATCTTTGTTTTGAATA
The DNA here is from genome assembly GCA_007258455.2 of Sequoia sempervirens. Taxonomy (NCBI): domain Eukaryota; kingdom Viridiplantae; phylum Streptophyta; class Pinopsida; order Cupressales; family Cupressaceae; genus Sequoia; species Sequoia sempervirens. The sequence continues at coordinate 238,898,401 of VDFB02000002.1, forward strand.
AAGTTCCTTCTTCATTTCCTTCAATTATTACATCCGATTCAACTAATTTCAGTTCATCTCTTGGGGTGTATTTATCAAACTCTTCACCAAGTATATCCACAATTATCTGTTCTTTTCCTTTTCCTTCAACTTTTGTTGACTTGTGTGTCAAAGGAGTTTCATCAACAAACTCTAGATCCCTTTTCTACTTCCTCTCCATCTTACCAGAAGATGATCCAACTTCAACTATTTTTATCAGAAGAGATATACCAACTACTCCAAACTTTCCTAGCAACTCTCTAAATAAATTTGCATAAGCTTTCTCACAATTTTCCAAAGCATTGGAATGCTTAAAAATTTGATTGCAGACCAGTTCATTCTCCTTCCATATTACATTATCATTCTAAGGAAAGTAATTCAGAAAATACATCATGATACATATGATCAAAGTGCCAAACCTGAAAGGATAATTTGCATCCATTGTCAATTACACATTTTCCATCAATTGATCTTTCAGCAGACTGCATAGGTCAAAATCTTGGTCCTCCATTATCATCTTATGTGAAATGTAAACTATACCTCCCGAGATTGATCCTTCCTTGTTTCTGAAGAAAATTTTGTATGAAATTCCATATGCAATATACCTTGTCAATGGATCTTTGATTGTCAAAATTACTAGAGCCCTCTAATCTCCTATTACACCAGTTAGGGTTTCAACTTCCTTGTTCTGAATCAACTTCCTTTTCAAAATATCCTCGATATTGCATAATCTTGTTAATTTTTTTATGAATTCGCCATTGAATCAACTTAACTCCTTCAAAATTCTACTGCAAAGGCTCTTTTAGTATTCTTCTTCAATGCAAAGTGACAAATGAGGGTTCCAAATACCCTTTTATAGCTTCGCGTACCTAACCTTTTTATGGCATTAAATGTTCTGCCCTAGGAGTTCCAGTTACTCTACTCTCTCATACAGCAAGAAAAGAATCCATTTGTGTACCTTCTAGATCTCAACTTAATGAATAAGTGATCACAGATACATTTGTTGACTGATGGCACAACTACTAACACTTTCCTACATTCTGGTGCCAACTACTAAGAGGGGGACAAAGGATTTTTCTTGAAAAACTCCCCCTAGGTTGATGCCCTAAAATCAATTTTTGGAGGAGTTACCAAAGGGATTACCGGAGGTAGCTTCTGATGTAGGCTTATCCGATTCACTCTTCTTTATCCATGTTTTCTTTATTTGATCTCTTATTTCTTCCATAGTCACTTTATCTTTTCCTTTGTCATCTTTCTTTGAATTTCTTCCTTGATATACCGGACCTCTTCTATCCATGTTTTTGTTCCTCTAGAATCTTGCAATGTGACCAAATCTGTTATAGTTGTAACACATCAAATTTCTTTGTCTAGACCATTCATTCCATTGATTTCCCCTTGATCTGTATTGATTAGCAACATGTCCAAATCTTCCACAAGTGTAGTATTTAGCATTCCTTATACTAACAGTCATACTTCTATATTCAATTGACTTATGACCAAACTTATTACAACTAAAACACTGACTGGGAAATGGTGGACTACTTGAACTTACTTTTCTTCTACACTAAGAAGCCATATGACCAAATTTATTACAAGCAAAGTAGTAACCATTAAACTTCTTGGCATTGGCTTGTCTTACCAGATACCTTCTGCCTTTGTTTATTTGATTTCTTTGTTTAGGATCCTTATGTTCAAATCCAAATCTTTCTCCCTTCTCATATCCAAGACCTCACTTATCATTTGCATCCTTCTTTCCTTTATTCATCTCATCAAGCTTAGCAGAATTGATCCTAAACTTCTCCTTGTATTCATTTGTAGTAGAGAGTTCATCTCTGAGAATAACTATCTTTCTCTCAAGCTCTTGTTCATTATTTCTAGATTGTTGTAATTCAATCTCTAGCTCAATGAATCTACTATTAACTCTACTGCATTCTTCAAATTTTTCTTTCAAGGACTAAGCCAGATTCTCCTCATTCGTTTTTCTTTCTTCAATCTCCTTAGTTAGCTTCATCACCATAGATTCCATCTCAAGCTTTAGAGTAGCATTGTCCTTAGCAAGATTTTCACATTCTTCAGTTATTTCTTTTAGGTTCTGATTCAAATGAACATCTTCCAAGCTTTTATTTTCTTTCTATTTTAGTTTATCACACAATTCCTTCCTCTTCTCTCTTGACTCATTGATTTTATCCTTCAATGATTGAATGAATTTTTCAACATCCACAAGATTTTCTTTTAACTCCAAGACTTCTACTTTAGACTAATCAAGATCATCAAATGCTACCATAAGCAACTGTTGAAGACCACCAAAGTACATTGTATTCCAAGATCCACCTCAAGCTATTAAACTTTCAGAGAGGAACCTGCATTGATACCAATTGTTGGACTCAAGGAACACTAAGAGGGGGGGTGAATCAATGTTCCACAAAATTTAAACTTCAATTTAGATCATAAACCATTCACAGCATTTAAACTGAAATAAACATGTAAGCACAACAATGAGAACACCATAACACCAAGAATTTTTGCATGGAAACCCTGTTAGGGGAAAAACCACGATGGAGATTAATCCACAATTTATACTCTTTTAAAAGTATGAACAAAAGGGAATGCACATGCATTCAGGCACATTGCCTAGAGCTCACTGCTCAAAATAAGGAAGGCTCACTTCCTTACAAAATGTTTGTGATTACAAAAAAAATTGAACTAAGAAATAGCATCTACAAATGCCTATTTCAGTTTCGATGAAGCTCATATGACTAATTTTGGACCTTCTATCAGACTTTGCACTTCACTCTGCTCTACCATCAAATTCTCTTCTACATTAGCAAAACTCACTCAACTAATCTTTTTATATTTGCACACACATCTTCTTTGCTCTATATACTTTTTACGTGCACATCATGCATACATAAAAAATGAATTGCCCGAACTCACATATATATCCATCAACAAGAATTCAAACACTATATGTTAGCTTCACACAAAATATAATATTCTCCACATGTCAGCTCAAATCATAAACAATTTTTGATGCACACCCACACACATTGACAAAACCATAGCTAGGACCCAAAACAAAATTATTGAACATAGAAACATTTAAACAATCATCCTTATACATCCACAACATGCTACATTGATTAGGTCAGCCATAATGAGCAAATAAACAAAAACTCATTCTATTGGATCTCCTTACTCTTACACAGATTAATGCAACAACACAAAACTTAACAATAAGATAACATATATTCTTATCAAACTATACCGTGGATCCACAACTCAAAATGATGATCCAGTGAAGCATATGAATTGACATACTAACCAAATACCCTGTTCTTCCTTCTTTCTGTCGGTAATACTTTGTACTTCACTTTATCTGCCAGTATGAGCAAATTATAATCTACGGACCAAACTAATGACTTCAATTGCCATCAATGACAACACTAGAAGCCATACCTTAACAAACTCCCCAAGCCATATGCTAACAAACCTCTCCTCTTTCTACATCCTTAGAATGTGAAGACTCGGCATCTTCATTTACATGTGCAACTCATACATTTCCCTCAGGTCTTTGATTTGTCCTTCCTTGATATTGAGGACACTCATAAGCTTTATGTCCTTCTTCTTTGCACTGGAAACAAGTTCTATGAAAGCCTCTTCTTCTCGATCCTTGACCAGATCTTCCTCTTCCTCTTTGTTATCCATTATTCTAATCATGAGGATGGTAGATGTTATCTCCTTTCTGGTTCTAGATGGATCCTTCACCCTTCTTTTCATCTTCATTTTGACCTCCATATGACCATCCACTAGTATTTCCACCACAACCCCCACCTCTTTACTTGCTTTCAAATATTCTATTCAACTTTTCTTCTACCTTCAAAGCAAATTGATATGCATCTTCAATGGTAGACATTCTTCCCAAATCCAACTCTTCTTGAATACTTGGATTCAACCCATTAATGTAATGGGAAACTTTCTCATTAGTGGCCTCAGAATGGCCTATTCTAATCAAGACATGGTAGAATTCTTTTGTATACTCCTTGACAAATTTTCCCACTTATTTCAACCCTTGCATCTTCTTCAACAAATCTAGCTCATAATCTACAAAAATGAACTGTCTTTTTAATTTTTCCACCATACAGTCCCATCTTGTTATTTTCTCTTTTCCTCTTTGATTTCGTTCTAGTTGAAACTCTTTCCACCAAATATTTGCATGACCCTTTAGCTTGGTCTTTGCAAATTTGACCCTCTCAGGATCTTCCACCTCCTCATACTCAAAGTACTCCTCCATATCATTGATCCAATCAATCAACTCTTCTAGGTTAAGATTTCAAATAAATCTAGAAACATCAATCTTTGGCCTTTTCCCCATCTTAGAGATGGCCTTAAATAATCCAACTGTCTCTGAATTTTCTACTTCTTGTTCTTCTTCAAACTGTTCCTCATTTCCGGCTTCATCTTCACTTTCATCTCCTCTTCTTGGCTAAAACCCTCAATGTAGTTCCCCTTGCAGTGCATGAACTTGTCTCTGCAGGGTCTAAAACCCTCTTCTGGTACAATAACATTTCTTCCACCACCACTCTTTCTTTATAGAGGCATTTTGATCACTTTTTGTAGAAACCCACAACCACAATTCCTGGTGCAAACTGCCTCATGTTAGGTGATCTATTTACACACTCAAGAAAACTTGCTCTCATACCACTTGACGAAGGCCACACTACCCGAAACTCACACAAATCACAACAATATATACCAACATAGAAGATGTAAGACAAAAAAATAACTCACTTTCAATTATTTTCAGAAGATGAAATTACATATTCAAAACTTACATGCTACAACCTCATGGGCTTGATTCATTACAACAAAATCAACTCTGAAAACAAAATATATTATTTAGAGCCACAATCTACACTAATGGAGCCACCTTCTAGAACCCCCACTTATCCCTTTTTATTTTACCAAATAACTACCCTAGAATGTTCTAGAAAGTGTAACTTTCCCTTTTGTTTTGGCACCAAAAGTCCTGCCATTTGATTTCTTTCCTAGGAAAATATTTTAATGAAATTCACTTTTTAGAGGGGCAACTTCATGGGGTCATAACATTTGATCCAGGTGTCTGATTTTCTATTATAATATATCATTGGAAATCTCTCAAAGAGATCTACAGTACCAAACCCATCGTAGGTCGATTCATCAACTTTTCAAGCTATTTTAGAGCCTCTAGGATTTTTATATCTGAATTTGAAGCTACATTGGAGAAATTTCTCAAGATAGAAACTTTAATATCTCCCAAACCATGTAGGGTATTGAGACAATTCTTTCACGACCAAAAATGTTTTTCAGTTTTGCTCCTTGGGATAAATTTTTAGGTCCATACAAGCCCATTTAGGTTGACTTACTAAAAATTGTAAGTGACCATTTTTTTCCTTTTTTGAATTCTAGTTGTCTTACACCCCTTAAGTGTCATCGTGGAGCTCAAAACAAGAAAAGAAATTAAGGAAAAAAAATTGGGTGATGCAAGATTTTCCTACACCATTGGATGCTCCTGCATCATGGTCACACTCGAATACTTTGACACCTACTAATGCATTTGAACATTAAAAATATATATGTGGTATCACATTTACACTCGTCCATGTTGACTAGGGATCTATAAATAGCTAGGACAACATAGGGTGGACCTAGGACAACATAGGGTGGACCTAAATTCAAATTACATGAAATGTTTAACACTATGTTCCAAAATTAAATTTTCTTGATGGTGAAATAACTTGATGTCATGTGCTACCATGAGGACCTTAACCAGATCCTATCTTAACATCACACAAGATTTGAATTCCACATGCTACTAGTCATTACTGCACACACCTTAAACATGAACAAGTCAATGAATAGGAACAAAGAGCCTTTTGTCACATCAAACTTCTTGCATACTAAACCTCACCTCCAAGAACTCAAGAAACTAATAGAATTGGTGTATACATACTCTCCTTCCAAACTACAAAGTAAAAGTGTATTTATGAAAGAAATGCAGACCATTATTGAATTTCCATAGAAATCTCTCTACCCAAAAGATATTCTTGAACTAAAACATACTAATGCAAACTTTTGGATCACCACATACATAGAGAATAGATGCAAGCAAGATACTACAAGCATACAATGACATCTAATAATATAAATTTCTTTATTTTGTATCCTAACATTAAAATTATCAACTTTGAATAGACTGAACTTTTTTCATACAACACTTTAAGTCAAGGGGAATATAATGGCAGTTTAAAGTACTAACACACTCTTCATCCTTGAAAAACTTTTGACTACAAAATCTATTATCATTGATAGCCTTTGACATCAAACACTTCTGACTGCAAAATTTGTCATCACTAATATCTTTTATCATCAATGACAACCTATGTTCAACACCTAGCGGGTGTGGCAATCCAATTGATTGTGGTTCAAATGAAATTGAACCAAGTGTTGACCAAGACCTTGAGGCATTTGATGAAGAGAAATATGAAGCCTAGTAATATTGATTATAATATTAATTTTCATTATGTAATGACATTTTGAGACTTGAATAATTATATTTTTGTAAATTATGAATATGATTATATGATGTATTTAAATATTCTATTTATTAACAATTATGTTTAGGTTTTATGTGTATCATTGTTCTTATAATTAAATTTATAATTTTGAACATATATATACATTCTCATACTTGTACCAAGGAAAAAAATTGTTGTACTGCCATACCCATACCTGTACCCAAACTGACAACATAGATCATTAGGTATTTCTAATTACTCTTAATCCTTACAAGTTAGTAGAGATCAAGAATCAAAACAAATCAGATTACAAGAATTTGCATTCAGCTAGATCAAAACCACACCAAAGAAATTAAGTTTGAGGCTATGTGGGATCGATCCCCTAGATATTTTCAAGTCTACATAGAATTCAAAGATAATCAAAACTCTAAGACTATTAATTTATAGTATTATGAAAAAAAAAAAAAAACTTTACAAATGAAATTTTTTACATTTCATTATTGATTCAATAATTAAATACAACTTTTATTCACATTTAATTTCGTAAAATAATATTTCTTATTTTATATTTACTTAACCCTAATTTAGATAAATTTGTTTGCATTACTTTGATTAGCCTGGGTTAATTTAATGAGGTTACTCTTTCCCTTACAATTATAAAGGACAATAAACAAAAGTAAACGTCGCTCAAAAATTACATTTGTTTCTGTGTTCATCATGCAGTTGTATACACAAGTTCGGGGATTGGCCTTCAAGATTACATCCATGGCTTAGAGAAATCCAGAAGTATACTCAAGTTTAGATGGACAGTGGACTTTATTGTTTCTCTAGAGAAACATGATCAGCACTACAGATGAGAGATATTATGCTTATATTAATCCACAGATGTATTTATAGTTTGTTGGTTAAGCATGGTGAATTTGTCTTTGTAAATATGATTGGACATGTTTGTTGTGGCAACATTTTGTCGCTGCTGCTCTTTTGTAACAGCCTTACTGCTTATAAGCATGAGTTATTTTTCCACAGCATGTCAAATTATGATATCGCTATCAGGATTCAATCATGTAGTTTTTTAAGAGTCAAACTCATGACCGTGTACTTTTTTAAGGGTCAATGAGTTTGACTCTTAAAAAACCACACCATTGAATCCTGATAGCAATACCATAAGCCTTACTGCTGTTTGTATTTTACTGTTGCTGTTTTGCAACAGCTGTGATGTTGAACTTCTGATGTAAAAAAAAAATTATGCTTTTTTCAATAAAAAAACAATAAAATAAAATTACATTTGACCATAGAAAATTTTGAAAGTAAGCTATAGGTAGTGCCTTCCCTTCCTATTTGTGAAGATCACTTGAAAAGCTAGGACGGACAGGGTGTCGTACACAGCCATGGAATAGGTTATAATAACTACATGTGGGCTTATATAACATTCACCAAAGAATGAAGCAGAACCACAAGCTTACACTCTACGTTAACACAAGTAAACAAACAAAGCCTTAGCTAATCAGACGCCACTTATATTATTTGGAAAAATAAATAAATCTACAAAAAGTAGTTTGTTTTGGGGCATTAAAACTAAGTTCTAGAGACAATCTAATTTTGTTAAAAAGAATTTGTGGAGTATGTAAGAAATTTAAAGTAACATTACAATTATTGTGTACATAATCATATAAGTTTGTTTAATTATGATAATTAAGGATATGTAGAATCTAATTGTTAAAAAGATAATGTGTGGAGTGGACAAGGAATATAATATAACATCATAATATTGGATATACAATTGCACAAGTTTTCTTCAATATTAATAATTAAGGATATACAAAATCTAATTATTTTAAAAATTTATGTGGAGTGCATAAAAATTCTTATATAATATCACAATGATTGTGCACACAATCACACAAGTCTTTTTCAATTATAATTATTAAGGGCATACAAAATCTAATTGTTATAAAGAAATTGTGGAGTGCATAAAAAATCTAATATAACATCACAACCATCGTGTAAATAATGACACAAGTCTTGTTCATTTATATTTATTAAGAACATACAAAATCTAGTTATTAAAAAAAAATATGTGGATTGTATAAAGAATCCAATATAACATCACACTCATTGTGTATACAATCACACAAGTCTTGTTTGATTATAATTATTATGGGTAGACAAAATCTTATTGTTAAAAATAAATTGTGTAGAGTGCATAAGCAGTCTAATATAACATCACAATCATTATGTACACAATCACAAAGGTCTTGTTCAATTATAATTATAAGGACATACAAAATCTAATTGTTGAAAACAAATCATGTGGAGTATAGAATGAATCTAATATAACATCACAATCATTTTGCACACAAGTACATAAACTTTGTTCAATTATAATTATTATGAACATACAAAATCTAATTGTTTAAAAGAAACTGTGTGGAGTGCATAATGAATCTAATATATCATCAAAATCATTGTGTACATGATCACTCAAGTCTTGTTCAATTATAATTATTAAGGACAGAAAAAATATAATTATTGGAAAGAAAATGTGTGGAGTGCATAAGGAATCTAATACCTAATATAAGATCACAACCATTGTGTACACAATCAAACAAAATTTATTCAATTATAATTACTTGAGACACAAAATCTAATTGTTAAAAAGAAATCATGTGGAGTGCATAATGAATCTAATACAAATTCACAACCATTGTGTACACAATCACACAAATCTTGTTCAATTATAATTATTAAAGATATACACAATTTAATTGTTAAAAAGAAATTGTGTGGAGTGTATAAGAAATCTAATATAACAACATAATCATTATGTACTCAATGACACCCGTCTTGATCAATTATAATTATTAAGGACATACAAAATCTAATTGTTATTTTTTTATGTGGATTGCATAAGAAATTCAATATAATGTCATAATTATTATGTACACAATCACACAAGTCTTGTTTTGTTCTAATAATTAAGGAAATGCAAAATTTAATCACTACAAAAATTATGTGGAGTGTGTAAACACCTAGAAAAAATGCCACCTTCACCTAATAACTTGAGTCATTCATTTATCCCCTGGGATCTTGTCATTTATTCATTTCCTAGGACTTTATCACTTATTCACCATATCACATCACTTGATTCATTCATTCATCACGTCATCTCCTAAGACACACAAATCATCACCTTATCACCTAGGACACCTAATGCCTAATAATTTTCAATTAAAAATAAAACCTAACCTATTCAATTAAATTTGGCTATCATTATTCATCCATTCAATAAATTATTCGTTAATTATTCCATAATTATCCAAATATTTATCTATTTAATTAATAAATCCACACATTATTCATTAATAAATTAATTTAATAATTAATATCCACCTCATGTGCATCAATAATTGGTCTTCTCGTTTTCTATTATAGAAGGTATACACAAGTTTAACAGTATGTACATAGATCACAAAGACTAAGAGAGGAATCATATACACGATAGGGTTTTATTTTGATAGATATATGAAAAAATCCTAAGCATATATGCATAGAGGGGCACCACCATAGAGGTATACACATTGAGATTAAGTATATATCCACAAAAATAAGTTCCAAAAAGGTAAACAAAATCTAATTTTTCATATATACATTACATATACTTCATTTCTCTGTAGAAAATATCATTCGTGAGTATACGTCATTCTATTTTCCAAGGGTGATTTATTATGTATATACATTATAGGTAATTTACTATGTATATCATGTGGGTATATATCACAGCTAGCCCATGGTAATACCCACGATTTACCACAAAGCTACGAGCTTGGTCAAGCCTGCGGGCTGTAAATTTTTATTCTTTTTAGTTTGTTCAAAACCTTATTTAAAAGTTGTGTTTTAATTTTTTATTTATCATTTATTAATTTTTAATTTAAATAAAAAAAATTATTTTTTATTTTTGTAGGGTCACAACCCCTGATCATATGGAGGACTAGAGACCCCTCTAAACCCTTGCACTAGGACCTTTTGCACCAGCCCTTGGTCACGTGCATGACTAGACATCTAGTTCATGGGGACTAAATGGACCCCCCATTTCCTTGCAAATCCATAATAAACTAGTCTTGTGAAAATATTATAACTTTCACTCAGTAATTAGATTTCCAATTTTTTATACCTATTAGAAATTTAATTTGGTGGACTATGTTGTGGACTAGGCCATTTTTCCACAATCTAACATTTTCATCATGGTAAATTCCTCAAAAATTCATGCTTGCATTGTGCTTTTCAAATGCACATAACTTTTACATATGAGTTTGAATTTCAGTGATTTTCTTTTTAAAATTTATTGAAAAATCACAAGGAATCCATTGGTGCACTCTATTTTCTTGATTTCTTATCCATTTTCTATTTTGGACTGGTCAATTGAGTGAAATATATCTTTTTGGGTGAAGAAAAAATTTGGAAACTACTAATCCATGGTTTTGTAGGATGTGCTATAGAAGAATAATTTAGATAATTTTTATTTTTGTTTATTATGTTTTCTTTTTTTGTTTTCTCAACATCCATAGGTAGATACCATCCTCATATGTGTACACATCCTAGGTTATATTATTATAACATCAATTTATCATTTACATCATTATACACCCATATCACAAGTCTATACACCACCACTTGCATCTACATCCATAGTTCATATTATACATATCCTAATATCCTTAGTCACATACTACCCTAGGTCTAACCACCATCCATAGTTCTATCATCCTTTTTTCATACCAACCCCATATCATCCTTGTAGATTATAACTTCATCCATTTCCTAACATCTATAGTCACATGTCATCCTCATACACATACATATCTTACATTTTGATTACCATCCATAGTTTTTTCATCCTTTTTCCATAACATAACATACATCATCCTCACAGGTATTCATACCCTAGATTAGAGCATTATTTACATCCATATCATATCATCATCTACATTCATTCTTTGTCATCTACATCATTACACAAATTTTTTTAGACGATATTTTACACTCCTAGGTTTAGATCAATATTTACATCTACATCATACATCTATATCCTAGGTTAGACTATCATCTCCATTACCATAAACATCCATTATTATTTTCATGTTCATGGATACCCATAACCCTGCATTGTACATCATCATTTACATCCACTTTATATTTCACATCCTCATCATACCATCATCTTGTCTACACCACATCATCACATACATTCACATCCATAACCTCATAATCATCCTTATAAAAATTAATATCTTAGATTAAATAACCATATACATTCACATCTATAACCTCATCTCATTCTTCATAGATATTCATATCCTACATAGATCATCACCTACATCTATATCATGCACTCATCTACATACATATTGTAACATCCATTTTCATCCATTACCATCGGTTCCAACCATCATTTGTATCCATCATATACCATTATATTGTCTAAGCCCTAGGATTCCATTGTCACAGACATCCATAATCTAAGTTAGACTACCATCCTCATCCAAATCATAAATATCCACTATCATTTAGTAGATACCCATTATCCTACTTCTCAAATCATCATTTGCATTCATTTATCTTTCACGTCAACATAATACCCTCATATCAATCACATGCATTAACATCCATGATCACATTGGAGTCTCCATAATCCATTCACATATATTAGATCATATACATTCATAATCGCATAACATCATTTATAGGCATCCATCATCCTCCATCTAGACCACACTTACATATCATAGATCCTTACACTATCATACTTCACCCCAACATTCTTTCTACATCAACACATCCAATCTTGATCATTTGCACATATACATCAAACATCCTAATCCATATCATCCAAAATGTAATACATCAACCCACATTCCCATCTATTTCAATCTAAGTCAAATATTATCTTCAAAAAATTCAAGACTTCATATCATCACTCATCCTCAATTCTTGTGTGCTTAAGAACTTTTCCTATCTTAAGTAGCAAGTTTATTGAAGATCATCCAATCACCTTGTATGAAATTTACTTGAGAACTTGGCCTATCCTAAGTTAACTAGTATAAGAATCCTAATCAATCTTGATTGATAAATTGGCCTATCTCAAGTAGGAAAGGTTCAAACCAAAAATCAACTAACCTACATATTGATTTAAAGGGTACATTTGATTTAGATCATTTCATCACCTATGCATAAAATCAAACCTTGTCACTTTAAAAATTCAATCATCCATCATCTATCTTATTCAAACACCATCCACTTTCACCTCTATCCTTATATATATATATATATATCCCAAAAATATACAAAAAACCAAAAACATCATATATTCAAAAAAAAGGAAAAAAATAAATATTCCAATAATCCAAAGAAATCAAATATAACAAAAATTTAAAAAGAAATCAATTATTGTCCAAAATCTAAAGTATTCCCATGGATACACCTAAAGACCAAGTATTCATACCAAGAAACACATGATCATTTTCCACCGAACTTATCACACACTCTTTCACATCATATCCCAACTTGACTTAATCCCATCCACTTAAATGCTCATTCCAGTTTTGTTGGTGTAAATAGGTATTTTTCCTATCTAGTCTTATATAGGTCCTATTTGCATTTTTAATTCCACTTAGGTCCTAGGAGGGTATCTTTCTAGTTAGCATTAATTAGGGATAAATCTTTCAAGTTAAGCATTAGTTGTCACTTATCTTATCTAGTTGACTTTTTTTTAATGTTTGTGTCTTAAGTTATTTAATATTGGTTCATGTCATTTAACTATGACATAGCCATTTGATGATGCTACATCATCACCCTTACATATATAAGAAATTCTTCATATGTGCATTGTAACACAATTCAATCAAATAAGATAATTTTCAGATGTGTCAGTCTAATATATTATTGCAATCTTGAGTATTGCATATTGACCACATCTTGGATCCCTTGTTGCAATTTTATGCTCTTTCTTTTTTCGTTGAATGCACAAGACAACTAAGACGGGGGGTGAATCAGTTGTACCTTAAAACTTCAAAACCCTCACTAACATTTAGATCCACATTCATTCAATAAGCACTTAAAAATTGTTATGATGATTTAGCAAGATAAACAAATAATAGAAACTGAAACAACTTAACACCATGCACAAGAGAACACCATATTTAAGTGCAAAACCCAAGAAGGGAAAAATCATGGTGAGGATTAGCTCACAATACAAAGTAACATCAACACCAAATACAATAGGGCTCACTACCCAAAGAAAGAAAGACTCATTGTCAGAATAGAAAAGAAGGTAGAGAAGGAATGTTACACAAAGAAAAGCATCTCAATGCAACAAAGAATCCACCACAATTTCATCAACACCTTCTTAGTTTGATTGAAGAATTGTAGACACCTTCTGTGTACTGCATCCGGTAATCTACCACATAAAATCTCACACTACACTTCTCAATTTCACACTCTAACACTTTGCACTTCACATCATACGCATCATTTTCTAAATTTTTCCTCATCCCTCGATAACTCAACTCTTATTTATATCATCCTCAACCTTGAAACTTTGTCCAAGGTCAACTATGCACCACAAACATGCAAATTCAAATTAGGTCAACACCAAAACATTCCTGTGGTGGAAAGGAATGAAGGAAAACCCTAACACACCTTAGCTAGGACCCAAATTTTTTCTTACATGCCATTCCATGTTTCCACAAACAATGAAGCACCTTCGCAAGTAGTGTAAACACCAAGGTCAATTGTTACCTATATAAGCACCATTAAACTTTTAAGTACACACTTCCTTAAAACTAAAGATGTCTTGTGAACCACACACCATGCTTGAACATGATCTAGAACATTCCTCAAACACTCTGAAATCCAACAACCTCCTTCGTAATAACTTTCACCTAAATAATGTACACATCCAGTACACTCAAACAATTATACCATACACTATCACTTAAGAAACTGACTTCCAAAGAACCAAAACTCAAAGCATCTTGAGTGAATAAAGAAACAAAATTAATCAAAACTTCTTTAGATCTGTAAGAACCTGAAACACAGCTGTGAAGAAATACAAAGAAAAAAAAATCTCCTAGACATTTATGCAATGCACAGTTCACACACTGGTGAACACAACTTCTTCTGTACAATGATCCATCATATCAAGTCCTATATATAACACCTTTGAACACCTCTTACAAACATATTTGAAACACATAGGTAGATCTTCAACCTAGAAGAAATGTGGAGCAAAACCAGAACATGCCTATGCGACCCTGAACATCATTGCAACACAGTTTCCTCTTTTTATCAATATTTTTCAAAAGCACTTGGAAACCAAGCACCAGAGACACATACTCATCATCTTTAGTACTTCCTAAACACAACTAAACCAACTGAAACATATCAACTCAATGGCATATCCATAGATAGAATCTTATCAAAGAAACACTAGAGGTTGATATCAATAGCTTTACTAATGAAAACATAATGCAACTAATCAAAGCATGGATAACATCAACTGCTCAATCTCTCCAAAAATAGACATTAATGACAATGCAGGCTTACTGACATCAATGACAACACCAACTACTTATACTTGCAAAAATCTCCCCCTTTTTCATTGATGAAAACACATGATGTGAACAACCATCAAAGACACAACTCTAAATACTAGCATACTGCAAGTGTGCACATTACTTCTCCCCCTTACTCAACTAGCTTATTACTCTCTCTTCCCCCTTAACAACTTATCTTTCCATATGATTCTCTCTCCCTGTGTACTGTTGGAAGTTGGAATTCTGTAATTCATGATGCAATTTGGAAACATGAGCATGAAGTGTACATACATTGGTTGATCCAGTGTTTTCATTGATGTCAACATTGTTATGATCATCCTAGCATAGTGGGGAAGTATTTTTGGTGACCTTTGTATAGTGCCAGTTAGCCTGAAAAGCATGGTCTTATCAGGAATTTGGCTAAGTGTTTCCTTTGTCAATGTTGTGATCTAGTGCATCAGTTTTTGGGTCCACACTTCACCTCACATTGATATAATATTCTACAATCATAACTACAATTTTAAATCCATCAGATGGAGCAGCATTCAATTTTTAGAAAGATATGAATAACAATGTGTGGATTTGTATATCACAGTTATATTTTAAACATTGTACCAGTGTGGAAGATTCTGACTTCTTCACGAATAATTTTTTTTCTTGTGATGATGAAGATAAGCTAATGAATGTCGGTTGAATGAGAATTTGATGAGAGATTGATTTTTGAGATCATGATGAGATTGCATTAGCTCTTGAAGACTTTTTGTTTAGATCTATTTTGGGTCAACCTAACATGGTTGATGTTTCATGGAGAATAAATGAGCAACTCTATCTTATGTGGGATTTATATTTAGGTCCATGCTGACCTATCTTGATGAAAATTGAGTGTTGAATTTAGGCGGTAAGCATGGATGAAATGCTTTGAGGATGACATGTTTAGTTTTTGTGTGTTACGTCTAATTAGGCCAACCTAATTGATGTTTCACCTGATGTGGGTATATATATGAGAACATTACTAAGGTTTTACAAAGAGAGAAGAGTGAGAAGTATGGTGCAAAAGAGTGTGAAAGGAATATATGATATACAAATGTGGTAGATCGGAGTAGATTTATGACATGTATGGTGAATCACCTACATGTGTGTGATGCAGAGATAAGAAAATTGTTTGAAGATCATTTTTTGTACCTCAATGGAACTGTAATCCAGAATATGATAGATCTTATGGTATCATTTCAAATAGGTAATGTTTCCAACCCTTATTTGTTCTTACTTAGTGGGTTGTGAGCTTTTTTCTGGATAGTGCATTATGGTAGTAGGCCTTTTGTAATATCTTATATAAAAATATAATATATTGTGAGCTAACTCTCACCATGGTTTTTCCCTTTTTGGGTTTTCCACATAAAAATACCAATGTTCATGTGTCATGTGATTCTATGGTTGTATTCATGATTTCATTCTTCATTTTCAGTATTTCTATTCAATTAGTTAGATGGGTTGTGTTTAATTGGTTTAGAGGAATACTAATTCACCCCCCTCTAAGTATTTTGGGTGTTCAACAAGTGGTATCATAGCTTGTTCCCTGGAAGGAGCTTGACCATGGGAAGATCTTGGAGTTTGATCATATGGCTAATAGGAAGTACCCTACTCCTCTAGAAGAACTTACTACAATTGAATATATAGAAGAAGATAGTATTCTAGGCAAGGATGAAGAACTCAAAGTTGCACTTGAAGATCTTAACAAAATTGAAAATGAGAATGGAAATCTAAAGGAAAATCTAAAAGAGGCAAACAAATGCATCAAGAAGTTGAGAGAGAAGATCAAGAAATTCAGAGAAATACATAGAGAAGTTAATGAACAACTAAAAAAAGAAAATGAAGACATCACTAGACTAAAAATACAAGTGGAAGAAAAAAAGAAAATTGAGAAATTTCTGAATGCAGTGATACAAAAAAAAACTAATGAATGCACTAGACTTGAACATGAAGTGGTAAATCTGAGAGTAGATTTGGAGAAAGAAAGAATTCATAAGGATAAATTTAAGAAAATTTCTACAATGCTTGATGAGTTAATTTCTAGACAGAAATCATCTAAAGATAAAGGTGCCTTGGGACTTGAAAGAGGAGAAAGCTTTAAAGCAGAAAAGAAATCTAGTATAAAGAAGATCAATGAATCTGGAAAGACTGAAGGCAAGAGGAGCTATGGAAAGTTCAAGAATCAGAAAATCAATGTTGGAATACTCCTTATTAGACAACCAAATGCTCAAAGGTACCCATCATTTAATAGTGTTTTCTTTTCATGTAATAAATTTGGACATAAGGCTATAGAATTTAGAGGTAGACTGAATCAGAATGTTGGATCCTTTTCTAGACAATGTTTTGTATACGAGAAATTTGGATATAGAGACGTTGAGTGTAGAAGTAAGATGATGAATAGATTTATTACTGCTAGATCTTTCAATGGATATTTTTATACATGCAATGTATTTGTACATGAGGCTAATCAGTACAAAACAAAATTGAATGGAGGTCAGATTGGTCTAAGAAAAATTGTATGCTACAATTGCAACAAATATGGACATATTGCAAAATCTGACAGAAATTAGAACATAAGAAAGAATGAGCCTACAAAAGGGAGGAACTGGTCAAAAAAGTTGATCTAAATGAAGTGAAGAAGGAAATGGAAAAATTATGGTGAAAGGAAGAAGAAACTGAAGATAAGGGAGAATCTATACCTATTTTTGGTGTAGATGTTTCCTCTAGTAACTAACCCATAGATATGGCTTAGGGGGAGCTTTACTAAAAAATCATATAGCCCCCTTGCTGATATGTGGTGTCATGGCTTGATACAAAGAGACAATATCGAGAGAAATATTGTGGATCTATTGGTGAAAATTGTAGGAGAAATTATTTTAATGTGAAATTTTGTGGAGATTCTAAAAGTTGATTGTGCATACAAGGTTTTGAAGTTTACTAACTTTTTTATCTGAAGCATTTATTGCTAAAATGGGTGAAATGGAGTTAAAATCATTCTTGGGAATAAAATTTCATTTTATTATATGCATGCAAAAGATAAGTAAAGTGAAGAAGAAGAAGAAGTGGAAGGATTTGATGTGTCTCCTGATAGCAAATCATCAAAACCCTAATTTTTTCCAAGCAAGTTCAAGAGGTATTATGTATACTCCAAGTTTTTCAAAGTTTTTTTTAAAGGAATTCTAGATGTAATGGAAGGACCGAAGGTTGTAAATTTCTCAGAGAGATCACATCCTGAATTGAAGAGGCATTCTTGGAAAGTTCTATTGGAAGATCCGGCGGGTGCATTTTCTTGCACTCCCTTTGGATTTTTTCCAACTAAGGATATCAATGCATACACTCATGGGAAAATATAAGAAGTTTCAAATAATGAATTATATGTTCTATGGACAAGAGAATTGGAAGGAAATGATGATACCTTAAAACCATAATACAAAACCCTAAATGAAAGGAAATTGGATGTGTGGCAGAAGTTCCCATTGTTTGAAATTAAAAAGTACATCAGAAAGGTATTAAGCTAAATTTACAATGAATCCATTTGTATTTATGGTGATCACTCAATAACCAAGGAAGAAACTAGTGATGTAACAAGTTTGTGGTCCTCCAGACTAGTTATAGGATGAAAATCTATCAAGTTCAAGGACTTAATGGAGAAGATAGGTGCTACTCTTGAAGAAAAGGAATTCACCTTGAACACAATTAGGAACTTGAATATTCGATACGTTACAAGGCTTATTGGAACCAAAATATATCGACCAAATAATGATTATCTAGTCTCTACCATTATTGTTCGCATTGCACATAACATGATTGAAAATGGAATTGATTATGACCTATGTGAGTTACTCTAATAGTATTTGATGAAGAACCTGAAGGAAATCAAAAAAGAACAAAAAGCATACATTCAAGTATGGTACTTTGAAAATATTTTTACTTTTCTACTTCATGAAGTATCGATAATTGGGGAAGTGGAGTGGACAAGTATAGAACCAGTCACACATCAAATAAGAAATCACATGAGAAATATAAGTGGTTCAAATGCTCAAGACAATTCTCTTGAGGAATTCTTTGGAATGTTTTAGATGAGGATGAATGAAGGAGTAAGAATATCTAAGAATGTGTTGGAAAGGTTCATAGGAGACATTAATTTCTTTGTCTCTACTAACTTTTGTTTCATGGAAGTAATTTAACCGAGAACTATTTGTATTTCTAAGTTGGGCTATGAAGTAACTAAGTAAGAAGTTTTTCATTATGAAAAATTGCTTTTAAGAAGACCTAGAGACCTTAGCAAACCAAAATTATAAGACAGGACTAGAACTGAAGCCTTCAGAAGTTCTAGGAGATTAGGTAAGAAAAGGAAGAGCATTGTCATTCCCTTAGTTGAAATTAAACAAGAAGTTGCAAATCAAGAAGACACTAACATAGAAGAAGCAAGGGTGCACACAAATGATGGTCAACATGAGCATAAAACTAAAATCAGAGCTATAATTGCATAAGACATGGATGAAGTCATGAAATCATTACAAGAGGTAACCCCTGGAACAAGCATCAATTCATCATTTTCTACTAGAGATAATTTTAGGAACTTGGTTGATTCATTGAAAGCATATGTCTCCATATTAAAAGGACAAGCTAGAAGTGGACCAGAAGCAAGGACTACAATGAAGAGTTTGTAAGGAAGCTAAGGTAGCGAAACAACTTCATACACTAACCTTGAGAGGAGAATAATACAAAACTTTATAGATCTTTAATAGTTACAAAAAATTAAATAGAAATAAACATAGATATCATGCATACCATGACACAGTGATTTACATGGGAAAAACCCTTTCAGGAGAATAACCCCACACTCAAAAAGTCGCATAATATATTATTCAGCAATCACAAAGATTACAATATACTTGTAGAGCAAGCTTCTCATAGGAGTATCACCACTCAAAGATCCAAAGACAACATGACTGCCATCCAACTCTCAGAATACATAACCATCTACCATAGTAATAATACTTTTGATGAGTGTTTTTGCACTTCTCAACACAGGTAGCACACAAGTGCACTACCTCTCTTGAAAGGTAACCTCCTACAAACAAGTTGCAGAAAATTACCCCAAGGTATCTCGAGTGTCAAGTCATGACTTGCAAAAGAAAATCAGTGGATTGATGTGATTTGTTAGTAATCACAAGGGGCATGGAAAATTGCTAAGTTGGAAGGAGATTGGATCTTCAAATGGAGTTTATAAGATTTCGTAAGTGAAATGTAATTGTTGCAAGTTCAAAATAGCAGTCTAAAACTCCATATGCAACATTAGATTTGACTTTACAATGATGTTGGAACTTTTCCTAAACTACTATTTCAAAGAAAGGTCAAAAGGGAAAAGGGGGATAAGAGTTCCTAGACCTGCAACTACTGATGAACATTGATAATGGAGGATGCTACAGTGGACAGCCTTCCTAAAACTGAGTTCCACTTAACCAAATAGCATGCAGTCTCATGAAACTAGTGCTATCTTCTAAGGTCTGCAGATTTTCAGTTGTTCATTCACCAGAAGGCATTAATAAAAGTTGAATTTTAAGTGCAACAATGGATTAGTATTCATACTAGCTTTACATTGTTGTTTATCATCAAAAACCAAAAAAAAGCATGAACATGGAAAGTATCAACACCATAACATTCTTCAAAATCAATGGACAGCATCAACTAAACTACTAAAGCTACTTGAAAACAGTTAGAAAAGAAAAATAAATCTATCTAAATCTATCAAATATGAGGAGATGAATCATGTAACATGAGAGAAACACAAGAATCCACCAAAAGCAATGAAATTCTATTAAAATTTTTGTAGCATGTCTTCACAACAACTCAACTCTCTCTTGAAAATGAGAGGAGACACCCTATTTATAGTTTTCCAAAAGTGAAATGAATGGCCAATATTTACTCTCATTATGTGGCTAAGATTCATTTTACATTAGGGTTTCATCTACCCCCAAAATTTAATAATATAAAATACAATTTTGTATTTTCTCTATTTTGTCTTGTAGTGTCCTGACACTGTAGCAGTTTTGTCTTCTAGTGGCTACCTTCTTTTTTTAGCTTATACTATCAAGAAATCATCATCTATCATTGGCTTTCCTGCAATCTTCTAAAAGGTGTCGTATTCCACAAATTTCCCAATCAGTGGTTGAAGCTTATTCCACTCCATGGTATCAAATTGAAGAACTTGGAAGGTTAGCTTCTTAGATCTACCACTAATTAGCTCCCAGTTCTTTGTTCACTTTGGCATGGCCTTAATTACCTATTCTGACTAGACGAATGCTCTTGCAGCAAAATCCACAAAGTTTGGCATTAGTGAGTCTGTTGCCCCTTGCTCCATCTTCTTATGGAAGTATGGCCTAATATTTTCTTTGTCTAGCTCCACGGTAGGAATATCATAGCCCGTCATCAACTTTAAGTATTCCTCATTGTCTGTCATATGCTCCTTCACCCATTCGAGGTCAAGCTCGACTTCATGCAGTACTCTCTCCAGGATGTCCACCCTATGATCCAGGCCCATTTTCCATGTTTACACCAGCCAGTGATTTCCCTTGGCAAGTGCCAGTTCTTTCTCCCACATTTTCTTGGGCATTTTTAGGATGGCCTCAAGCTTAGGATAGGTGATCCTATATAGCTCGGTGAATTAATGATAGATCTTTTCCATGCCCTCTAGCTACTTCTGTACCTCTCAAAATTTATTTTTCATTCAAACAATGTGGCCTATTCCCATATCACCATTATATAACACTTTTCAAAACCAATCTATCATAGCCTTGATCCAATTCTTCATCTTCTCCATCTTGGAGAGTTCTTCCTGAGAGAGGATTGGGGGCACAAAATATGTAGTTGGAGCTTCTTCCTCCAAAGATGTCCATTGTTGAATATAGGCATAGAGGTCCACCACTTATGCCTTCAATCCCTCCTTAGAGGACTAAACTTTGTTTATCTATTCCACTATTGTGGCCACTAATCCCTGGAATTCATCATTTTTTTGCTCTCTTGTAGCAATTTCCAAGTTGATGGTGAAAATATTGCAGCTGACCCCTTCTCCTTTGTATGTCACTAGGGTGGCTATCTGCACAGTCCTCGATCCTGAAGCATCGATGGTGATATGATATTGTGACCTTGGTTTCTTTTCTTTCTTTTTCCTCATTTGTGCTCTTCCCAATATGGCCTAAAGTCGGGCCTTTGGATCCACAAGAACTGGGGTTTTCTTTTGTAACTACTTCTCAAGCCAATCAAGCATTTAAGTCTCCCCTTTTGGTGATTCATGATCACCTTCCTCTTTTTGCTCATGTTGGGTTTGTTTATCTTCATGACCTAGGGTTTCTTGCTTACTTCTTTCTTCTTCTTTGTTTGAGTCTTCAATGTGTATGGTATTTTCCTTTTGTGAATTAATGGCAGCTACCTTCCCTGTAGTAACACCTTCTATCTAAGGTGCTCTTTCAGCTTAGTGTTCAAGATCTATATGGAGTTTCAGCTCAGGGCTCTTCTTAGGAGCATCTTCTTACTTCTTTTCTTCTTTCTCTCTTTCTTCTTCCTCAAGTAGTACCTCTTCTCTTTCAACAGGGCCTTTTTCTTTCCCAACTAGTGGAGGCTTTTCGAGTATCTCCACATTGACTTTAGTGTATTCTTTCTCTTCAAGAGGCTCCTTCTTGGATTTAACTTCTTCTCCTATATCCCTGATATTCTAGGACAACTCTTCTTCTAGCTCTTGATTGGAGGTCTCTGTCATGTACTTTGCATTAAGGGCTTCAGCATCCTCTTAAGACTATGACTTCTCCTCATAGTTGCCACCTTGTCCACACTTATGCCTACTCTTCCCTTGGTGTGCTCAAATTAGTCATCCTTGAAAGGACCCTCCGGTTCCTTCATTATTCCCTTGGTAGATTCCCTTTGTCATTTCTCCATTTCCTCTGATATCTACATAGTTGCCTCCATTTTTGGTGGCTCTGTGGGCAGAGGAGGAACATGAAGACCAACAACAATTTGGGCCATCACTGCTTCGACAATGGGGTTCATTATAACCCCAGAGAGCTAGACTAGTATTCCTGACATGTACTTGGAAAATGCTTCAGGCAAGGTGAGAGGAGGCATAGTGGTTGTGGCAATCAAAGATATTGTAGTAGAGAGAGTAGGAAATTGAAGGGGCAGCAAGGTGGATGACAATGAGGATGTCGTTGCTGAAGCAGAGTCTAACACCATGACTAGGGCCATTGGTGAGGTGGAAGCAAGGTGGACTGAGATGTCCATAGCAAGCGAAGAGAAAATAGGGAATGCTTGAGATGCAGGAGATGGAGGAGTGGCGATAGCAATAGTTATGGTGGGAGCAGAGGTAGCAGGTGGTGACTTCAGTTGCTCAGCCTCTTCTTCTCCCTTGTGTTGAGGATCCTTCTTGATAGTGGGAATTTCACTAAACCCTCCTGACTTCTTATCTTTCTTTGAGGATTCTCCCTCAAAGGCTTTCCATTTATAAACTTTTTGTTTAGGCTAACACTCAAACACATCTTTCCTCTTCCTTGATCTAGTTGCTAGAGGGGATTTAGGAGCTTCTTCTGCTATAGAAGTAGTTTTTCCACTATCCATTTCACTTTTGAGCTCGTCTATGAGCTCACCATATGTCAACATGGCACCCTGTGCCTTAAGTTGGGTGATTTGAGTATCCACCCACTTCCTAGTCCTATTCTCTATGGGCCTTGTCATAATGTCAAGGTCATTGATCTCTTCTTCATCCCAATCAATCAACGACAATTAAAATTCAACAATAGAATCAAATATCTCATCTAGGAGGGTGTCCTCTTCTACAATCTAGTTAGGTACCAGGAACAAGTTGATTTTCCATACAAACTGGGTCATTGTTTGCATGTAGTGCCGCATTCTCACCTCCTTGTCATCTTGACAGTTGGCCTAGAAATCTTCTATGTGAGGCAAGTGGGCGTACTATTTCCTGAAAAACTTCTTCAGTTTTCTATAGGGATCCATCCTAGTTTGGGTTGTGTGTAGGTCCAGATAGTACTCCACTATCTCCTTCTCTGAGTATTCTATGCACTGGGCTACAGAGATAGCATACATTCCTTGTCCAAATGTGAGAGGGTATGGAATCCCTGCCCGGTGTTTATTGCTTAGTAAAGTGTGAGAATTCTGCAGCTACCGAGAGACTTCTAGTATAATCATCCAGTCATTAGGGTACTAGGGCAGCTTATAGGGTCTTTCAAAAAACCCTTCATTCTGATATAGGTGAACTTCTAGATCTGAATAAGAAAGAACCTAAACCTTTGAATGAGTGCTAAAGCACTGTGTGAGACCCTTCTCTGAAAATCTCCTCCAAGGAGTCTAATAATATGCTTGATGAACGCATCATTCAACCTCTGGTACTCTCTCTTGAATTTTGTGTACTGCAGTTGTGGATAGGAATCATATACTTTAAGCTCTTTGCTTCATGGATTTAGATTTCGTGTGATAAAGAGGCTTTTGTATGGGAATTCCTCCACTAGCAAGTATACCAAATAGAAGGTCATGTAGAATTGTGATATCTTTTTCACGGCCCTGAATTGTGTGTGGAGGTTCTCGCTAATGATCTTGGCCTAGTGTAATTTTTCCCTTCCATGAATAATCTCCTCAATAAAATCAAACATCCATTCTTGGAAGAAGGCTGCACTAGGGAGGCCCATTACTTTTTTTAGTGGAATTATGAGATCATGGTACTCTTCATGGAAGTTGCTTCTAAAAATTTCCTACGGTACCTTGGAGGCACTACCCTTCTTCTCCTTCAACCAATGCTAGTTGATTAACTTCTTACATGCTAGGGGATCAGCATTGCATGTGTTCTCGATGTATCCCTTCTCTATTTCCTCCATGGGGTCAAATGTCAAGATATGAAAAGTCTCTCTGATGGACTAAGCAGACAGATCTACCAACACCCTTCCCTCATGATCTATGATTTTTTTGTTACCACTGTGGTAGCACTCTCTAAATTTCTTTACAAGTTTTGGAGCTACAAGCACAGGCAGGAAGCCACTTTCCTTGGATAGACCACTCTTTCGGATCTTTTGTGCATTTTTAGTGATGGGGTTGCTTGTGATTCTCTTTTGGAATTCATCTATGTCCACATGTCCTAAGTTGGTATTTGATATCGAATCCCACATTGAGATAACCATGTAGGTGATTTCCACCCCATGGAACTAATACTTCATCTGGTCCTTTTCTTCTTTTCCCCTTGGTGCTTTGGTGGTTTCTTTCCCTTTTCCTTTTTCTGTAGATTACCCTAATGTGCTCGTAGTAGATTTCATAAATCCTGCAAACAAGGGAAGAGTAAGCACATTCACATAAAAATTGAGGAAACATTAGTGAAATCCTATAAAATGAAGGTTAGGTCCAGTAATTTATCTCTTGAAGATCACGAAATTCATTAACGTTCATTGTTTGGCACTCATTTGGGTCAATTATAGCAATGCAGGCCCAAGGATGTGGTGCAAGAGCACCTACACCTCATCCTCCATTTTTGCTCATTTGATGAAAACATGTTGTTAGGAGGTTAGAATTAGTCTTTTTGAGTATTTTTGTCATTAATAAGGTCAATCAAGACCATTGAGCAAGATCTAGGGTGAGTTTTTGAGTTTTGAGTCAAAATGTGCAACAATGCAATCTTGCACTAAAAGTTGCTTTTGTAGCCTTTGAAGGCAAAAATGTGAATTTTTATGTAAGTGTGCAAGGTTTGGGGTCTTGAAAATGTAATAAGGCTGTTTCAAGGTTATTTTAATGGTTGTTAAGGTCTTAGGTCTTTAGGATTGCAAAGTTGCTTCAAAATGCAAAGTTGTCATAAGGAAATTTGGCGTAAAATCAACATTAATGATGTAATTTCATTAACTAATGGTTCCCTCCTTCAAAAATCAGTTGAGGGCAGTTGTAAATGATGGGAAAAAAGTTTAAAAAGCCTCCCTTGGGTCGAGTTTGGGCTGTTGTTGGCAGTTTTGAAGTTTTGAAGCATTTAATAAAGAAGAAAAGTTTGTTTTTTCTATTTTTTACAACATTTTTTCCTGATCCCGTGCTTGGTACGGTCTGGTACATAATTGTACGGACTCCAAATTGTAATGGTTTGAAAGACGGAAGAGTATAATTTATGTTGGTGGTGATTTGGCTCATTTTCATTAGTTATTGAGTAAGTTACATCAATTTTAGTGAAAGTGCGTCTGAAACCTTGCAAAACAAGGGTTTGGTCACCAAAATGGATGAAATTCCCATTTCCACCATGGGAAAAATCTAAAAAATTGGTGGATTGGTAGATTTAGGACTCTTTTAAATGCTGCAATTTGTTTCATATTGAAAAATGGAGGTTTTCAAAAGTTATGTGATGCCCTATGTCTGGTTTTTGCCTTCTACAGTCCAAAATGTGATCATTTGAATACATTATTTGTTGATTTTTGATTATTTGAGTAAATATAATGGATGGAAATCATGTAACAGGTCTTGAGGAACCTATTGAAATATTTTAAAGGAATTAGGGGTGTTGGGGTGTGCCTTGACAATTTGATTCCTTCTTTGCACAAGTCAAATGAAGCCTTTTGGTGGCTTGTAAATTAGTTATTCGATACACTTGCTCTTGGTGTTTGGTCCTATGCTTTTGGGGATATGTAAGGGTCTATGTAAGAAGTATAAAACATGGTTTCTTTCTCTGTTATTGGCCTTTAACAAAGTTTTATCATGACTGTCCTATTGGTGAGTGCTAGAAGGAATGCATGGATAGTATGGCAGCAATGGGGGAATGAGAGTTTCTATGGGCAAAGCCTGGTTGGTTGTTCATGTTTTGTCATATTAAGAGTGTCCAAATCATTCCAAAGTCCTGTGGTGATGTCTGGTTGTGTGAGTTGAGTTGGGTGATCAAGTTTCTTGTTGGAAGGAATAGTGAAGTTGGTGTGTGCATTTAGAGAAGCTATTGGCAAAAGGTGTTGCTTCCCCTGCCACTCTGCATTAGGATGCAGGTTTCCCTAGGCTAGCAGCCATCTAGAGGAAGCAAAAGAGAAATGATGTTGGGAGCACAGCAGCCCACAGATGGCCACCCACACTCAGAATTATACATGAGGCAATCATTCATGAGGTCCTTAGAGGCACTTTATTAGTTATTTCACTCATGTAGGCTCAAAGGGTGTGGAGGTAGGAGACACCTCGAACGTTTGGTGCTCAGTTGTTAAGAAACAACGGTTATAGCATGGAGGTCCACAAGAAGAATCCTATCATGTGGGGCTCGTAGGTGGCTTGGACGATTGGAAATTATCTCTTTTGGTTTCAATCACTTGAATTTTGTGGGCAGGGGTTGGTGGAAGGCTACTAGGATACGGTTGTCTAGGGATAGCGATGAAGACATGGCGGCTCGCAGGAGGTGATCCACACTAGTGTGTCCACAAAAGGCCTAAGTATTAGCTATTTTTTTAGCATGAACTCAGATGCCAATAGAGTGATCGAGCCCCACAAGGCAAGTGGAAGGAAATTTGTGGTCATTTGTGACCGGCGAACAGATGACGGTGGGCTACAAGTAGTGGCCCACAAAGGAATACCCACAATGCACTTTTACTTGGTCTTTTTATGCTTAACGATTCGAGGGGAAATGGATAGGTCAAATTCCACAGGGCAGACCAACAAGGTTCTGGGGTTTTTTTGAATGATGACAAGGGAGAGGTGGTCCGCAAACAAACCCTGCTAGGTTCGGCCTGTAAAGGCTCAAGACTTAACATATCCATCTAAGAGCTCAAGGAAACGTCAAGACATGCGGGCTCTGCAAGGCAGCAAGAGACAAAGGGTTTGCCATTAGAGGGAAGAGTGTGAAATGGAAGCAGTGGGTAGACAAAATTCTGCAATGAGATACCTGTATTGGAAACTTTGTTTTAGGCATTCAAAGGAAATGGGCTCAGTGGAACCCACGATGTGGGAGGCTGGCAGGAGACAGCCACTTCAAAATGGTGACTAGACAGGGGTCACCCATACATGACAACCCGCAAGGGTAGACCCGCGAATGCATTTTACGTTTCGCACCTTCACTTAGGTTTTAATTTGAGTTTTCTCGACAATGATGGGGTGGCATCCATCTACAAAGGAAAACCCACAAAGTTGCAATGCTTAGATTTTCATTCAAAAGTTATTTCGAGTAGTGGTGAAGGGCTTGTGGGCCGCATGGATCTCAAAGCTTTAGTGAAGAATGGTCACGAGAAGGTGAAGTTCCACATGACTTTTAGGGGTCGTGTTTGATCAATTTTTAGAGATTTCTTGAGATGGGCCAGTGTGTAATTTTGTGTTTTATCAACCGTCCTGTGGATTTTGAAAGTTTTCCTTCAAATATTTAGTTAAAACTAAAAACATGACTCAAAAATACATTTTCATGTTGAGGGCGGGGAAGACACCTAAGAATCCCGAAGAATTTGATGAATACAATGCTTGATATCGGTCGGGAGATCATGCAAGCACAAAGGAGGCGGTGATTGTCTAAGCTCTGACAATTCTTTGACTTCTATCAATGAAAATGATAGGTCGGCCCTCCTATTTATAGGAAATTTCACATTAATGACCCACATTTATTACTTGTACAATGACCAATGAGGTAGTTGGGTGTGAGTTTTGAAGATGCAGGGGCGGGAAAACTGGGACCCGCAAGGCAGGTGGAACGTTGGGAGTTACTGTCAGATGGGTGGTGAAAGAGGGTGGTCGTGGAACCTACAAGGCGGGAAGATTCCCTACGTCAGCCATCAGTGAAACAACAAAGGTAGGACGGTGACAAGCAAGGGGAAACCCTTCAGGGCGAACCTGCAAGAGGCAAAGGATGCCAATTTGAAAGCTTAAGGGAAACCTACCAAGGAAACCCTGCAAAGGCCAAGGACTTGGAAAAATTCTTGGGTGGTGAACTTTATTTGACTAAAGATGATGAATTTGGACTTCTTTGAGCATTTGGAACTCAAAATTAGGGAGCACAGAAAACAAGACAAAGGAAAAAAGTGACCCAGGGAGGGAAAAAAGAGAGGGTCCCTGTTCTAAACTGGGCATGTTTTACTATAGGCACAACAATTGGTGACTCTGTTAGGAGAACGTTCCCGAGCGTTCTAAGGGTAAATTTTCATTCAAAACCTAGAATCTTTGGTTTCTTAGACCAGAAGCCAGTTTCCAAGGATGAGCTAAAAAAACTAAAAGGAGAGATCTTTAGCTGAATCAAGTCATGGGAGTATCTCAGAAGTGTGTGCAGGGTGAGTTCATTCCCTTTCTTCAGAAACCATGACGGGCAGTCGTTAAGTGGTCAAGGAAAGTTATGTAAATTGTCTAACCCCAAAAGTAACTTGGACATTACTCTGCTTCCAGTCAGGCATCCATAGCCCCGATGGAGTTGTCGTTGTGACCTAAAAAACATTGCTTTATTGCCAGTTGGGCATCCATAGCCCTGATAGAGTTGCTCACACACCCACATAGTTGTTTGTTTGATACTTTTTTATTATTTTCTTTATTTTCATGAGATTTTATTTTAGTACCTTTTCTTTTTCTTAACTATGTAAGCATTGAAGCTTACCTTGGGTTTGGAATCATAGTGGTCACTGGAGCAGACTTAATATTTTCACTTGTTGAGACCTCATAATAGTCATTGTACAGCTATTTAGAAACATTAAATTATATTATACATGATTTGAGATAAGTGTGAAAAGATTCAACCAGGGGTCTAGTCCTAGGTCAAGTCAAAGTTCAAATAAGGAAACCTCTTCACAAAAGCAATCAGAAATCAGTGGGTTATGAATGAAAATTTATCCCAAGAACAAGTAGTGGAAAACAAAGTAGGCCTACTGATATGCCAAGTAGGGCCACCACATCAAGAACGGAGGAACACACCCTCAATAAGGACAAAATTAGTCGAGAAAGCGAGCAAAATGAAGCAAAGACACAACAACAAAGGAAAAGGAAACCTAAGCTAACCTATGTACAACTATACACAGGGACAAGCTTGAAAAGCTCAGGCAAGGAAATAATGTTTGAGGTACTATCTGTTGATAGGCAACAGGACATCCTCTCCAGTGAGTGTCTTGAGGTGAAAGGAATTATCTCCTAAAATTTCTAAAATTTGAAAGGGGCCAAGCCAAATCTTGTTGAATTTTTCATGTCCCCCTTTCTTTTCATGGGCCTTGTCCCAACAAAGGACTAAATCAGATCTCCTAAAGGCCTTGACTTTGGCTTGATGATCAAACCATCTCTTAACTATGCCCTAATGTTTGGTGAAATTTTCAACTACTTGATCACGGACTTCTTTTAGGTGCAGTAACTCAGATAGATGGGCTTCATGATGGTCACCCTCCTCATAGTAAGTGTTGAGAAATTGGAAGGTGGGAATCTTTAGGTGAATAGGAAAGACAGGTTCTAAACTATAAACCAGATGAAACGGAGAATCACCCAGGGAAGCCTTATGGCGTGTACATCTACCCAGAGGGAAAAACACAGTTGGGTGTGCCCATATTTGGGGTTTCTATCAAGCAGCTTTTTAATCATAGTTATCAATTTTTTGTTCATTCATTCAGTTAGGCCATTCCCCTAAGGATAATAATTGGATGATAATTTTAGTGCAATTCCATAATCGAAGGCCCAACTAGCAAAATTAAGTGAGGAAAAGGTGGGGCCATTATCACAAACAAGAGCATAGGGGCAACCAAAATGATTCAAAATAAAACTTTCAAGAAAACTCACAACCACCTCAGTAGTACATTGCCTACATGTTATTGATTTTTTCTATCTAGTACAATAATTAGATGTGATTAGAATGTACCTGTGGTCTGCAGAGGATGGTAGGCTTACTAGACCGATGAAATCGAGTCCCCACTAAATGAACAGTCTTATCTCCAGGGCTGGTTGTAGTGGGATAGCAACATTCCTTTTTCTAGTAGCGGAAACTTAACAAATGCGACAAGTCCTGACATGATTGTGTGCATCATTAAACATTGTCAGCTAGTAGTACCTAGCCCACAAAATTTGGTGGGTAGTTGAAGGGTTGGATTTGTGACTAGTGTTGAATTGATCATGAAATTCCTTTAGTACTCTAGTTGCTTCCTCTTTTCTAAGGCATCTAAGGTAAATCCCTTCATGGTTGCACCTATATAGTATAGACCCGTGAAACATACAACTACTACTTTTGAGCTTTAAAGCTCATTTTTGTACTCCTTGCAGTCAGGATGGAATTTTTTTATTCAGTAGATAATAGACGATGTTGTCATACCACTCTCCTAGGGAAACATCTTCTAATTGGTACTACTGCATGGTGAGCTTGGGTCTAGCTTCAACCAGTGTTTCAACTATTTTTTGAGTGAGGGCTTTCCCACAGACCAACTTCATGGGTTGGATCTCTATGTCATATTCTTGTAACAAAGTGACCCATTTTCCTCTCCTTTCTCCTAGTTCATTTTGCATTAGCAAAGTCTTAACTACGGGATTAGGTATAATTGCAAATACCTTATTCTGCAAGATGTAGTGCTGAAATTTCTTAACTCCTCTAACTAAGGCATACTTTCTTTTCAATTTTGTGGCATCTCAACTCAACATCTTTCAGTGGAGCACTCATGAAGGTGATCAGGTGTTCACTCCCTTCATCATCATTCTAAGTCAATATGCTAGCACAAGAGTGGTCTGAGGCAAATGAATAAATGTAATATGGTTTCAGGGAATTCGAGTTGACTAGTACTAGTGCATCAGCAATTGCTTTCTTGATTTCTTCAAAATTTTGCTTGGCTTGTGGAATCCACCCAACATTGGCGTTTTGCTTTAGCATAGCATTGAGCGGCTTAACGATTTCAACAGAGCTGATGATGAACTTTCTAATGAAATTGATCTTTCCAAAGAAGGATTTCAGCTCCTTCTTGTTTCCTAGAAGCTATATTTTTAGAATAGCTTGAATGTATTTTGGATCTATTGAAATTCCCTTCTCTGAAATTACATGCCCAAGTAGTTTTCCTTCTGTAACTCCAAAGATACACTTATTTGGATTAAAGGATATCCCAATTTCCCTACACTTTTGGCAGACCTTACATAAATATGAAACATGATCTCCTCCTCTCTTTGAGAACACAGTAATATCATCCATGTAGATTATGATGCATTTTCCAATTAGATCCTTGAAAGCAATATCCATGGCACATTTGCACATTGTACAAGCATTGATTAGTCCAAATGGCATTCTCCTGTATGCAAAGGTTCCCCATTTTTTGGTGAATGTTGTCTTATGTCATCTTCATACTATACAATCACTTGATTATAGCCAAAGTACCCATCTAAGAAATAAATCATCTGAGATCCATTAAGTATCTACAACACTTCGTCCAATGAGGGCACTAGATAGTTGTCTTTCTCTGAGGCTTTGTTTAGGCTGCGAAACTCTACGCATAATCTGATTTCTCTATTCTTTTTCTTTACTGGTACCAAGTTCACCACCCACATGGAGTGGCTGACTAGGAATATGATTCTAGTGGATAGCAACTTCTAGACTTCCTTGTAGATGATGGGTTCTAACAATGCATTAATAGGGCATTGATGCTGCCGAAAAGGTCTCACATCTGACTTGAGAGGGATGGTTTGTGTAATGATTGAGGTGTAATATGTCTTCAAATCCCCATAGCTCCAAGCAACCACATCATGGTACTTACATAGGGCATCAATGATCCCTTTCTATTCCTCTGGCGTGCACACTTTTCCAATGAACACATTCTTAACTTCTCTGTCAATCCCTAAGTTGTGAGCATCACATTGATTTTCAATGGAATCCTTCTTTTTTTGTTGATCTTGATCTTTGATCTAATCTAAGTCAAATATTCACTCACGTTGAACCATTCTTCTTGGTATCATGTTTTTCCTGAGATTGATGACTCCCTCTATGTCTAGTTCAGCCTCTTTGGGATTTTCCTCATCAATTATCTGAGTAGCAAACACATCTGAGCATGTGACGAAATTCAAGATATGTTTGTCATCATTAAATACTTGGAAGTTAATAATGCTATATGGAACCGATGGAGTGGAAGTAAGCTCAACTATAAATTTCTTTAATCCAGATAAAGAAAGGGGTTGGAGGGTACTAGCCGCTTGGGCTAAGGTATCAGCTATATGATTCTTGGAGTGAGGGATCAACTAAATATTAAATGCATCTAGGCCATCTATGAGATCCCAAACCCTATGCCTATAATTTGCTAGCCTCCTATCATGGCAGGAATATAAATTTCTAACTTGTTTTACTACTAACTCTGAGTCACCAAAGACATGTAGCATGTTAACTTTCTTCCCTAGAGCCATCAAGATACCATGGACTAATGCTTAATATTTTGCTACATTGTTTGTACAATAAAATTGAAGCCAGCTTCAGCCCCTAGCTTGGACTTGGGCCCATCAAAGCGTAGCATCCAAAACTTAGAGGAATCTTGGGCCTTGGAACCAATAGAGCAGAATTCTTCTCTTGGTTGGACATTTGCTTTAGCATCTTTAGGTGAAAGTATAGATTTAGCATAGCTTTGGTTTAGTTGTTCTATTTGGAGTTCCTCTTTTGGTGTGAATTGTCCTCTAATATGTTAAATTGTTGTTTGGAATAGACAACATTTAAATTTTGAATGGGTAGTATTATGTACCCAACACCAACTGGGTAATAGTAGTTCTTGAAAATCCATTCATGCTCCTAAACTGAGCTGATCTTGCACACATTTTTCCATGAAATCCTAGAACCAATCAAACAATCCCAGGTTGTTTTCCTCATAGAATTCTTCATTATCAGACTCAATCAACATCTTTTTTCTCTAAGGTGTGTAGGTTAAGTTAACATGAGGAATTCATAGCACAAGGAGGACCTCTTTAGTCACTTCCTCTTACTAAAACTCTAGTTCTTCTTGATAAGTCACGGGACAATTGTTACCCAGCTATGTTTTAATGAATGGCACCTCATTGGTTTTATTGTATTTTGTGATCATAAACTTCATGTGTGGATCCTAATTGATGTGGATCTGGTTGGGCAAGCCTTTCCATGGAAACCATAAGTGAGAAAATTTGGTCGCAACATACCCATTTAATGCCCAGGTGAAGTCCCTTCCCAATATTATGCAATATGTATCCGGGATATCAACAACTTGAATATCAATGACCTGATGCACCCTTGGATTAGCAACAATCTGCATAGGCATCTTGTTCATCTTGCCGACTATGTTCACTTTTGTATTATCCAACTAGGTCACCTTTCATCTAGAAGGAGTAGGGACTATTCTTAGAGCTTTGCATATAGCAAGCGGTATGACATTGGTTGATGCTCATGAATCAAGCAAGTATTTATGTAAGTTCTTTCCAAATATCTTGATGGTGGTTAGGAAGGGCAAGGTTTTCAACTTCCCTTGGAACAAGCCTACAGGTGTGTCTACCTGGGCTACTTGAGTTTTATCTTTATCATTGGTCTTATCCTTGGTTTGTTCTTGGTTTTGTTCCTTACCAGGTTGTTTGCTTGTTTGTTGATTTAAGGGTGAAACTGTTATATTTCCCAGAATCTCCTTGATTACCAGCTCATTTTGTGACTCATCAAAGGAGACCCTTTTGACAGGAACCTCTTGAGATGACTTGGAGGAGGCATTCTCATTAAAAATTACAAAGAAAGCATTCCTAATTGTTGGGACTCTAAGCAATTTGAAGGCTGACAAACTGATCTTCACCTTCTTAAATTCTTCAGCTACATATTCACCCATTTTCTCAATTTTAGCCTCAAAGGATTTACCTTGAGAAGAGCTAGTAGGTTGGTTTTGTATCTAATTTAACTGCTTATTCTTATTAAAATACTAAGTGGGCACATGTGGGTAGCCTGCGTTGTTGCTAGCATTTGGGTCAAGCATAGTGTTGAATTTGTTAGGAAAAGTAAAGGTTGTAAAAGGGCCACCTACTTGTCTATTCCTCAAGTTATAAGGGGTTGCCCTTTGATGGAACATTTGGACTTCATCTTCAAGGGACTCTTCATCTACTGGACCATTATCTACTGAAGTGAAAAGCTGGGATAGAGAGTCTTCGTTGCTTACCTCTTTTGCTTCTTCATCCTTTAGGATAGTGGTCTCTTTTTTGGGTGCATTGCTTTCACTTCGCAAGAAGGGAGCTTAATTGTGTTGGAAAAAGTGCCTCAAACATTACAGACTGAAACCTCCTTTAGAGAAATGTCGGTGTGACATTCTGATTGTCTAGTCGACTAGCAGTTTATTTTATCCAATTCTGAACAGGTCTTTGTGACCCTGAAGAAGTCTTGCCGAAAGGTTTACTGTGGAGTCTATCGCTATAGCAAGGTGTGTTCGTTGTGACCTCATAGCACTCGGGAGAGCCTTGGCCGAAAGGCCATTCATTCGTTTATCGGCGTAACTCTTAGCGACTGTGATCTTCAGTGAAGCTTATAGTTCTTGCTAAGATGTATCAACGAAGTGTTGTTCTCTTGCCGACAGCATATGAATTGATGTCCTCGGGGTAACTTGTTATGACTCGATGAGAAGTCACCGTGAAATCAAATGTCATGCCGACTGTGTTTTATTGGAGAGACTTAGCCGAACGAAGAGACTTTGGTAAGATGTCCTACCGAAGTGGAAATTTCTTAGCGACTAAGACTTAAGTTGGAATCTTCGGTATATCTTAATGAACTCATAGAAAGGTATTAGCGATAGAAGAAAGCTATGTCGACAGGGACTACTTGGGAGTTATCGATATAACTCTTAGACTTCGTTATGAGGTCTGACCAATAAGCAATTGTCTTGCCGATAGTCGATGGCTATCGGGGTAACTCTTGGCGACATTCAGTCTTCGGTGAAACATATATAAGTCGGTAAGTTCTCTCGGCAATGGACAAATGTTTTGGCGACAGGTGAACATTTTGAAGTAGCATATGAAGATTGGTATGAACTCTTGGTGATAGGAGTAAGTCTTTCTAACTTCTACTTGGTGCTCGGTAGGCTTGGGGACTTCGGTGTAATTTTAGTGTTTCGCTATGACCTTCTAGCGAAAGTGATAAGTCGAAGCGACTACATAGACACTTGGTGACATCGGTACGAGTTCAATGTGGCATCGGCGAGACACTGTTAGTGTCTCACCGAGATTCCAATGCAATACGAATTCTATTGACTGAGTATGACTTCTGATGTGGCATCATGTGGATGAATCAGAAGAGCCAAATTGAAACCATTGGGAGCCTGTTTGTTGCGATGGTTCTGAGAGGCAGCTTGACAGTCAGGGAACACTATGGATATAGTATGAAATTGCAAATGTTTTGTTGTTGGATAGTAGTCTGATCTATAGTGAAGTGTGAAATTCAAACTGTATCAGTGAAGGTTTAAAAATCTGTAAAGGTTGTAACCTGAAGTTTGTTGTTTGAAGAATGTACATGATGAATGCTACTGTATAATGATACCAAAAAGATAAGTCTAGAATTGTATGTAACTTTGATTACTATAATACAAAGTGATTTCTCTTGGTGTGGTGGGTT
This sequence comes from Sequoia sempervirens, assembly GCA_007258455.2. Classification (NCBI taxonomy): domain Eukaryota; kingdom Viridiplantae; phylum Streptophyta; class Pinopsida; order Cupressales; family Cupressaceae; genus Sequoia; species Sequoia sempervirens. The sequence goes on from VDFB02000002.1 coordinate 238,935,099, forward strand.
TTTCTCCCGTAAGGGTTTTCCCACATATATCTGGTGTTCATGTGTGTTTGTCTAAATACTCTGTTTCTGTAATCTGTCTCATAGTGCATCTCAATTAGACTATAATTGAAAATTTAAAAGTACTTCTGCATTCTTTCCTGAGTTATTGACATTAGGAAAATTGTTTTCTGCATCTAGTTTTCCTTACAAATTGACCACGAGCACTAAAGAATCATATGGTTCGAATTGGACTATGTCTCTATAGCTTGCACCATCTACAACATTCTAAACCTCCACTTGAAAAATCCCTACAGCTGTTTGGAACTCAGGGAAATCCAATTCAGAGTTCCTATTAGTTTTTTGAATGTGACACCATCCAGACAAGGCTGCCTCAACTAAGTATACTCTACTTGTGGCTTTATCCGCATTAGCTGGCTAATCAAGAGGGGTAGGAACACCTTCATTTTTTGGCCTTGTATTCCACATCTGATTTTTTCTTTTTGATGGCCTCCTCTCAAATCCTTGGTTAGAGATTTGACCTCTCTTATAATTTTATCCAAAAGAAGCACCTAAATCACGGTTGTCTCTATTGTCCCGATTGAGGTTGGCCTGGATGCTTCTTTGGGAGGATTGCAGCTAGTTGTTCTAGTTCTTTAGTGTGTCATTTTTGTGGACATCTTTTTCATCATCTTCGTCAATTCATCTATCCAATCCTTCTTTGCATTGTTCGGCTATGGTGTTTGATTATGGAGAAAGAAGGGTTGTACTGCTAGTTGGTTTTGTTGGATAGGAGGAAACTAGGATCCTTGTAGGTATGTCAACACTTGAGGTTGTTGAGAATAAACTTGCTACCAATTTGGTTGTAAGTAGTGAGGCATAGGAGGCACTTGATTCAATGGATGTCCTGAGTGAAGTACCATGGGCAGCTGTGGAACTTGATTCATGAGTGGTGCTTGATGTGCCAAGGCTTGGATGAGTCCTTGAATCTACATTGGGTGAGCAATTGGTCCCAAGGATGGCAGTGGACCAGCAATATTTTGTCCCAAGACTATACTTGATGTGACTGCTTCCACATAAGCCTCCACCAAATTGGCTAGTGGTGGGTGCATTCTCTTCACTAGAGTAGATGTGAGGTTGTCTAAGGTAGCATAATACACCAATTGAGCTAACGGATCATCAACCACATATGGATCTTTTCATCTCATGTATGCACGATGAAATTGATCATTGAAGGAGCTTATTGGTTCATTGACTTCTCTTTGAACAACCATGAATTGTTGATATAGTTTGAAAGGGATGACTGGAATCTTGTATTTATACAAGAAGGTGATCTTTAATAGATCCCAAGAGGTGATGAATCTAGTTGGCAAGTTGATGTACCAACAAAATGCCTCTTCCCCCAAGGATTAAGGAAAGAGTTGACAAGTCACATCTTCATGATCTATTTGCATGTCCTTCAAAGTCCTTTGAAATATCTTGATATGTTCTTTTTTTGTTCGTTGCAGATCATGTGGATGAAACTTCATACAAAAGCCCTCTGGATTCTTTGTCATATCATGGTAGACCTAGAAGGACAAGCGAGAAGGGTTTTTACCCAACCAAACCATGGGGAGAGGTGGAGGTTGTTCTTTTTGTGTAATAGTAACTTGTGGCTACAAAGGAGTAGCAACACCTAAGGCCATGCCTTGGATTAGATGTGTTGAGATAAGGGTAGCGCCTTGGCTATGGGAGATGGACAGTTGGAAGGCAGCTTGGAGCGGCTAAGAAGAGGAGCGGCTAAGAAGAGGAAGTGGGTGTTGGGAAGGAAGGGGAAGTGTGGTGTGGATGGATGGATGGAAGAGGTGAGGATGGAGGTGAGGGGGGTGGAGTGAATGAGGTTGAGGAAGATGCTTCCCATCTTTTGGCTCTCTTAGCCTTGGCAAGGGGTAGTATCTCTTGGAATTCCCCTTAGTTGCGTGTAGATCTTAACACTTTTTGGAATCTCTCAGGGGACAAGGAACCAATTCGATCCAGCTTAGCAAAAAGGGAGGCCCTCCTTCTAGCACCAGTTCTATTGATGGGTGTTTTTTCACTTCTCAACATAGGTAGCAAACAAGTACACTACCTCTCTTGAAAAGAAACCTCCTACAAACAAGTTATAGAAAATTACCCCAAGGTCTCTCGAGTGTCAAGTCATGACTTGCAAAAACAACTCAATGGATTGATGTGATTTTTTGGTAATCATAAGGGGCGTGCACAATTTCTAAGTTGGAAGGATATTGGATCTTCAAATGGATTTTATAAGATTTCATAAGTGAAATGTAATTGCTACAAGTTCAAAATAGCAGTTTAAAACTCCATATGCAACATCAAATTTGGCTTTACAATGATGTTGGAACTTTTCCTAAACTACTATTTAAAAGAAAGGTCAAAAGGGAAAAGGGTGATAAGAGTTCCTAGACCTGCAACTACTGATGAGCAATGATAATGGAGGATGTTACAATGGACATCCTTCCTAAAAATAAGTTCCACTAAACCAAATAACATACAGTCTCATGAAACTAGTGCTATCTTCTAAGGTCTATAGATTTTCAACTATTCATTCACAATAAGGCATGAATAAAAGTTGAATTTTAAGTGCATCTCAATGGATTAGTGTTCAAACTAGTTTTACACTATTGTTTATCATCAATAACAAGTAAAAATTATGAACATGGAAAGCATCAACACCATAACATTCTTCAAAATCAATGGACAACATCAACTAAACTACTAAAGCTACTTGAAAATAGTTAGAAAAGAAAACTAGATCTATCTAAATCTATAAAATATGAGGAGATGAATCATGTAACATGAGAGAAGCACAAGAATCCACCAAAATCAATGAAATTCTATTAAAATTCTTGTAGCATGTCTTTACAACAACTCAACTCTCTCTTGAAAATGAGAGCAGACCTCCTACTTATAGTCTTCTAAAAGTGAAATGAATGGCCAGGATTTACTCTCATTGTGTGTCCAAGAATCATTTTACATTAGGGTTTCACCTACCCCCAAAATTTAATAATATAAAATATAATTTTGTATTTTCTCTATTTCATCCTATAGTATTCTAACACTGTAGCAAATTTGTCTTCTAGTGGTTGTCATCTTTTTTTAGCTTATATTGTCAAGAACTCATCATCTATCACTAGCTTTCCTTCATTCTTCTGAAGGGTGGTGTATTCCAAAAATTTCCCAATCAGTGCCTGAAGCTTATTCCACTCCATGATATCAGATTGAAGAACTTGGAAGGTCAGCTTCTTAGATATGCTAGTGATTAGCTCCTAGTTCTTTGTACACTTCAGCATGGCCTTAATTACCTCTTCTAATTCAACAAATGCTCTTGTAGCAAAATCCATGAAGTCTAGCATTAGTGAGTCTATTGCCCCTTGCTCCATCTTCTTATGGAAGTAGGGTCTAATATTTTTTGGGTCTAGCTCCATGGCAAGCATATCATAGCCCATCATTAGCTTCAAGTATTCCTCATTGTCTGTCCTATACTCCACCCATTCGAAGTCAAGTTGGACTTCATGTAGTACTCTGTCTAGGACATCCCTTCTATGATTCAGGCCCATTTTCCATGTTTCCACCAGCCAATGATCGCCCTTCGCAAGCACCAGTTCTTTCTCCCATGTTTTCTCGGGCATTTTGAGGATGGCCACGAGCTTAGGATAGGTGATCCTATATAGCTCAGTGAATCAATGACAAATCTTTTCCATGACCTCTAATGCTTCTGCACCTCTCATATTTTATTGGGCATTCAGATAGTGTGGCCTATGCCCATGTCACCATTATATAACACCCGTTGAAACCAATCTATCATAGTCTTGGTTCAATTCTTCATCTTCTCAAAATTGGAGAGTTCTTCCCGAGAGAGGAGCGAGGGTGTAGAGGATGTAGTTGGAGCTTCTTCCTCTAGATATCTCCACTATTGAATATAGGCATTGAGGTTTGCCACTTGTGCCTTCAATTCCTCCTTAGATGACTAATCTTTGTTCATCTGTTCCACTATCATGGCCACTAATCCCTAGAATTCATCAATTTTCTGCTCTCTTATAGCAGTGCCCAAGTTGATGGTGGAAATATTGTAGTTGCCCCTTCTCCTTTGTTTGTCACTAGGCTAGCTATATGCACAGTCCTCAATCCTGATGCATCGATGGTGATATGAGATCGTACTCTTGGCTTTCTTTCTTTCTTTATCCTCATTTTCTCTCTTTCGAATAAGGCCTAAATTCAGGCCTTTGGATCCACGAGAAATGAGGTTTTCTTTTGTAACTGCTTCTTGAGCCAATAAGGCATCTGAGTCTCCCCTTTTGGTGATTCGTGATCACCTTCATTTTTTTGCTCATGTTGGGGCTATTTCTCTTCATGGCCTCGGGATTCTTGCTCAGTTCTTTCTTCTTCATCATTTGATTCTTCAATGTGTATGGTCTTTTCCCTTTCTAACTCAGTGGGGGCTACCTTCTCTGTAGTAACACTTTCTATCTGAGGTGCTCTTTCGGCTTCGTGCTCGAGCTCTATATAGAGTTCTGGCTCGGGGATCTTCTTAGGAGCATCTTCTCCTTCTTTTCTTCTTTCTCTCTTTCTTCTTCCTTAATTAGTACCTCTTCTCCTAAACAAGGCCTTTTTCTTTCCTGACTAGTGGAGGCTCTTTGAGTATCTTCACATTAACTTCAGTGTCTTCTTTCTCTTTATGAGGTTGCTTCTCAGATTCAACTTCTTCACCTATATCCCTAAGATATTGGGACAGCTTGTCGGCCTCCTACAATGATTCAATAATTGGGCCTTTATGTCCATGATTCAGAGATTGGACATCTAACTTGAATAGCTATCTCATTCATCAAGAAGGTACATTTAACTTTTCAACCCAGGGACGTAGAATTGAAATGCGTCAGCACTGTATGTACACTAGGAACTCTTAGTAGCAATGTCTATACTATAGCTAAGAAGCACAATATCGAAAGTAAATTTCTTCAAAGAAAAGAAAGAAAATGTTGATCATCAACCAAAAACATGAAATGCAAAACAAGACTAAAGATCTGGATGAACAGATAGGAAACTACTGTCTGCTTTGGCTATAGGAACAGACATAGAATGGACTTCTAGTGGCTAACGGAACAATCAATGCCAGATTTTGAACTAAATATAGAATAGGAAATAATAACTAAACTAATCACTCTAAAGAAAGGATTACTCACCAAGTGAGCCCTTGGATGAGTATCCACTAAGACTAAGACAATCTCAAATGCTTAAATTTAGACTACCATCGAATTCATTGAAAAATATGTAAACAAAGTAGTAGCATGGCTATATTAGAAATGGAGAATGCTTAATACATTATTGATATCATGTAATAACAACAATCAAGAACTAAGAACCCCCCAAAAGAAGATTCAAATCCTTATCTAAACTACTAGCTAAACAAGGTGGTCAAATCCCACTAACTAAGAGGACACCACTTAGGGAAAATGAGGAAAAGAGTGGCAGAGCGGTTACATCTGCAAGGAATCCAGTCAAACATGCATGCCTAAATGTGGACTTAGCAATGTAGTAATGCCTGTGATTTCTCAATGCCATAAATACAAGGTAGTTGCAATTGACTGTCATGGGGAATTTGTTGTCGTCATCCTCCAATTGACTCCTTTGAACGATTCCCCTGCATGACCATCTAACGGTTTTCTTTCTCAACTTAGCATCCATAAATCATGTCCTACATAGCAATGTTAGTACGCATAATAATTGCACATCTAAAATTAACTCAAAGAACATTCATCAACCATACACAAAATTAATATAGATAATCCACATAATATTCCAATGTCATTAAAACTTCACAGAGATAAGGTTAAACCCAATGTCAGTGGTTTGAGAGAAATATTATGCAAATATTAATAATTAACTATTAAAGTTCATGATACTGCCAGCAAATGGACTATAAATTCTACCCAAAATTTTGACCAAAAACTAGGCTCGTCATTCCCACCAACCTAATGTCTTGTTGGTCCTCTAGTAGAGGAAGGCTTGTTCTATTTTTGGTCAAGGCTCTAAATTTCGCAACTGCAAGTTATCTGTTGTGCATTTTTTGCACACACGCCCCACTTGGAGTAGGGACCCTCTTTTTTTGGTGTCTTTGACCTTTGCTTCTATTGGATTTATCATTTTAGGGTCTTGACATGTTGATCTTGTTGGCTTTGATCTTTCCTTGAGGTTTGAATTGATTGAAAATGAGTTTTTGGTCAAGTCTGGGTTTTCACTTGGATCCAGGATTTTCTAGCTCTGGCGGATTTTCCCGGGCCCTGGTTCCTTGTCCGTTTCTGGCAGGATTCTCCAATTCTGGGTTTCTGCCTTACTTCGGGATTTTCCAGTCTTGGCAGATTTTTTCGGATTCTGCCAAAATCCCGATCTTCCTCATTTCCCCAGTTTCTGCATTTCCGCGGAATCTGTGTTTCCGCGCATTCTGGGATTTTCCAAAATTCTGTTTGGGGCTCGGGTTTCTGGACTTGTCAGAAATGTCTTATCGCGCATTAATGGTTGAGGTACCTTTGCTTAGGCAGGTATAAGGGTGGATTTAGGGCATTTTCAGCGCCATTCTAACTTCATTGCTCCCTTGCTGATTGCTCTGGCGATTGAGATTTCTGTTTGAAGCTTCGAGAATCAATCTTAATTTGTTTGCGTGAGGATTGCTTGAGTGCCGGTGTCGGTGTTTTCATTGCTTGGACGTGTGCTGTGAAGGTCGCCTTTTCAAGCTTGAATTTCTTCCACTTCGATCCATGGTATGTAGTCATTGCCCTTCCGTTTTGCTTATATGGTGATTGAGGGTTTTGCACTGGGTATTATTAGATTTGGGTCGGCCCTTGATTGATTTTGGTTTCATATTTATAGAGCCAGGGTTTGACCCATTTTTAGTTATGGAACCCTATTTCCCTTGCCCTATGAGCTCTATTTATCCGTGAGGTTGCATATGTATCCTTTAGACGAAGTTCTGGGCTTGATTGCTTGTTCTTTTAGTGCGGAATCCGCCATATCGTGCGAAGTTAGGGTTTTTCTTCGGTGTTTGGGCCCAGAGTGAAGATTTCTTTTTGTTTGAGCGATTTTGTCCCTGCATCCTGTTGACTTCCCCGTCTTGTGAACATTCGAGTGCTTTAGGTAAATCCTTAGCCGATACTTTAGACCCTAAAGCTTGCTCTGGTTTTAATGGCGGAGATTTGATTATTCGATTTAGGGCACCATCATTTTGATATGGGAATTTGTCCTTTGCAAGTTTTTGGGACTTTGGAGTCCTTTGCACTCTAAATTTTGTTAATTGCCATCGATTCTGAGATCATTCGAGCTTAGGTGGGGAGGATCCCATGGTCGTTTGAAATTTGGGTCACGTTTCGCCATTTTTCGGGTTTCTGAGGTCGTCGCGGAATTTCCTCGCTGTCGGATTTTCCCAGTTTGAACTTATTCCGCAGATCGGGGTTATTTCCAGAACATTTTAGATCATCCGCGAAAATCCATTCCATCCGGATTTTTCTGGATTTCCTGTCTGATTGTGTCCTTTCAAATGTTTCAATGATAGGATTAATGGCACGGTTGTTTAATGCTTATTTATTGTTGCCAATGAGTGAATTCAATGATTATCCTTTTTTTTTTCATCTGCACTAATGATTTATTTGACTAATGATGCTTTGGCAGCAGGAATCCGTCTGGGTCGAATTTCTCTGAAATTTCGTCCCGACGGTATTTTCTCGGTTTGCATGATTTTCTCGGACTATCTGATTTCTCCAGATCTCGAAGGATTAGAATTTGGCAATGAATTTTGATTGATTTTTATGATTTGTGCTAACCTTTTGGATTGGAATATGAGCAATAATTTAATACTAATGACGATTTTTGGATATGCAGGCTGAATCAAGCAAGGCGACTGCTGAGAAGTCTAAGGGTGGCGCAGGGGTTTCATCCATCTCTGAGACTGAACGATTGAGACTAGACATGAAGAACCAGCTTCCTGAGAGCAAAGTGTCTTTGAGTGGGTTGACGTATCAGATACTAATGTTGGTGCTTGGCGATATGAGGAGTTCAAACAGAGAACGGCCGAGAAGGATCAGTCAGCCTTGAGGCAAGGGATGATGAACTCCGGATTGGTACATGTGGTAGGGTTCTGTCCGATAGTTCAGTGTTACGAATTAATTTTGGAATGTGCTAGACAGTATGATTTTGATACACAACGGGTGGTTAGCACCGAGGGAAGGGTCCTGGCTAACTTCAGTCTGTCCTTCATTGCACAGGCTTTCAGTATGCCAGATCTTCCTTCAGTGTGTGCCTTGAATATTGACACTGCCAGGACCTACTATGAGAATGAGCCAGTCAAGGCTCAGCATATAATCAACTCATGGCTAGAGAAGCTAAAATCCCACCATTCAAAGTTTCCCAAACAACTGCACAGGGTAAAATTTAGGTCAGATGTATATGATGCCATCACACTTCTGAGCAGGGTGGCCGGATTGAGAAGTGCAGGGGTATTGGAGAATTGGATGGTCCATGTGATCACCAAAATTAGTCAAGGGACCAATTATCACTGGGCAGGGCTAATCAGTGCTGAGATTGACAGATAGTTGAGGAATGTTTTGGAGGCAAAGAAATTCAATATGTCCTCATATGTAATGTATGTGTTGGCCATCTCCTACCCCTACAAAGGTCTGAATCTGAGGGGAAAAATTGGACAGAATATAATTTATGAGGTTTATCCGGAGTTGCATCTGGGGCATAGGGATTAGAGGAGGGCAAATGATGCATTCACAATGCATATCACCCGGACACTCCAGAATGCTAAGCACCTCAGATTATCCGATGGAGCTAAAGGACTAATCAAGAACTACGAAGCATGGTTCATCCAGTTCCCTACATTCACTTACCTCAGGATTGATGGATGTTCAGTTGCTCCTTACAGGTTGCCTCGGTATCCCACTGACCACATTGTGCTACTGGAAGTTGTAAGACAGATATGTGAATTTGATGCAGTGGTGAAGAGGGAGAAGCACAAGACAGACTTCGGAGGAGACTTCCCTCTTGGGATTGGTGTGGGAGAGATGTGCCCATCTATCCAATCGGCTCACACTGTAGGGGAGGAACTGGCAGCCTATGGATTCTCCTTCCATTCGAAAAGAATGAATTTTGATATAACTGGAGAGGCTCAGAGGAAAGCTACCTGGGAGTATAGGCACAAAGATGACTTGGAAGACTATTGGGTCAATATCAAAGATGACCTTAAGGCAAGGAGGAAAAGATATTCTAGGTTGCCTGTGGAGGCCATTAGGTAATATAATGTTAAGCTGATCCTGGATCAACTTGATGATGACAGAAATCTGGTGCAGGACCACGCCTATGAGGCGGTGAAAGACAGGCCAATCGGAGATATTAACTGCAATGAAGATGAGATTACAGAACTGGAGGACCTGATGGCTCCTATCAGGAAATTCACCCTTTCTTGGGTAAGGCATAAAATTTGGGAGTTGGAAAATGCAAAGGTAGCTTGCACCTTTGAACTGATGGGAAATCTCAACCCCATGTCAACTTCTGAAGAATCCGGGGAAGATGACCCTAAAGGGAAAATAGCAAAAACTTCACCATTCAAGATAAAAGTCAAAGGTCCTAAGGGAGCTGAGCCTGAAATGAAGAGGAAACCTAAAGGGAAGCGAAGGTGGAAGACCCTGACAATCAGCAAGTCCTCTGATGAGGAGGAAACGGAGAAGGCTGAAGAGGAGGATGCTCCTCCACCGCCCAAGAAAACTAGAACAACAAGGACTACCAAGAAGAAGGATCAAGTTGCTTCAGAGGATGAACCTCCAATTGTCGATGTGGAGAGTTCCTGAGGGGAGAAAACCAAAGTCTATGCAAGGAAATCAAGGACTCCCTCTCCCAAGGATGCTGCACAACAGAGAGACTCTTCCCCAAAGCTACCAGTTGAAGAGCCACCAAAGTCTGTTTCTCCACCGCCAAGCACACCTGAACCGGAGAATCCGGATGAGCATGAAACTAGCGGGGGGCTAGAGCAGTTCAAGGAAGGAACACTTTTCAGTGAGGCGGCTGAGCTTGAGGTAGAAATAGAAGAAAGACACACTTCTCTGTTGGTGCAATATGAGGATTCCCTAGAGAGTGATAGAAGTCGTGGATCGCCAGAGCCGGAAGAAAGTATCCCTGCTAGAACTCCATCACCGGTGCTTCCAGAATTACGACTTGAAGAGGCTGACCAAGGTGAACAGCTTTCAAAAAAAGAAGATGATAGGGCAACCGTAGAAGAAGAAAAGGTGACAGAAGAACCGGGAGAAATAAGAGTAGAAGAAATCTGGACTAACCCTGTAGCCCCGGACTGGTTGGAGAAGGAACTTGCAGGGAGGAAGCAGGTGATTGTTGAAGATACTCCCTTAGACTGGGATGAAATGCTATCTAAGATTGGTAAGGGAAAGAAGAAGAAGGCTGCAAAGGTCATCTCCAGGGTGGAAAGGGATGAAACGAATAATCGGGTTGTCCATGTTGCCACTCCTACCGTAGATAAAATGAGAGATGATGTTATAGGCCAAGATTATAATGTTCAGACCATTAACCTTGGGCCGGCCTCCCTGGAGCAGGATATTGAGGAATTTGAGGGGTCTAGTGTAGTCATTGTTGATAGATTAAAGAGAGAAACTCAGGCCAAACGAGAGTTGAAGAGAGAAAATGAAAGATTAAGAAAATACTTGGAAGAGATAATGAGGCCTCTGCAGTCTCTCCACCCTTCTTCTTCTGCTACTCCAGGTTTTCTGCCTAAAGAAACAATCTCCGAGATTGAGAAATTGAAAGCTTCAGCCCAAGCTACAATAGATTGGCTAATGGATGTCCAGACTAAAGGGGATGATGCTATCAAGGAGATCTTATCTGTGGGAAAGGACGCAATCTGGGCGAAGTAGTTGTTAGAGCATATCCTATCTCAGGATAAGGATGACATGGACCTCCTGTTGCAGAAATCAAAGGTTATCCTGGGACATGGCAAGGAGAAATTAGCTAAGGATGGAATCCTTCCTTCCTCCAGGTTGGATGAGCTGTGGGAATGGTTTGACGCGCTACAGATTAGGCAGAAGGCATTGAAGAAAATACAGAAATGGAGAAAGTCAATTGACAGTGAGCTTACTGCAGTCTATGACGGATGCATTGCCTTCTTTGAGGTAATGATAGGGAGGAAGAAAATGGCTCCTAAGTATCTGAGCTTGGATCAACTGAAGGAGTGGTGGCATGAAATTTATACCCTGGATTCTGATGGGGCTGTCACCGGCCACTTGCTTGATGATGCAACTACATACTTGGCAGTGATGGATAGATACATGGCCAGCAGGGAGGATTGGAATAAAATTGTTGAACGGTCCAATGAAGAAGTAGATTCCATTAAATGCTGACTTAGGGTTTTTCCATTGCCACCTATTGCTGAGTTGGAGGGAATATTCTTGAAGGTCCAAGGGTCATCCGGGCAAAAGAAGGATAAAGGGAGTAGCAGTTAATGCTCATTTCAAGATTTGTGCTTCCCTATTACCATGGGGCATGCATTGGACTGGAATTCCTTGGAGACTGTGTCTAAGCCGACTTGGATGATGGCATTTAATGTGTGCCTTAGTTCGTTTCCTTGGCTGACTTGTTTTGGCGGTTTTTATTATTTTGTAAAAATGTTTGGCTAGGCCGACATGTTTTGGGGGGAATTTGCTATAAATAGGCATTCTTACCTCGTTGTAAGAGTTAGACATTAGTTCTGAACATTAGCAAGACAGTAATAGAGCTTAGCAAGAGCAATAGTTAGAGTAGTTTGATTTTCTTGAAGCAAACATTATATTCAGAACAGTTAAAATTGTTGCAGAATTTTGGTGATTAATACAATTAAAGACATTGTGGTTGTTCCTAGTGAAATCTTTTGTGTTATTTCATCTTGCATGGTTCCTTTGTTCTATCTTTTAAATTGCTTGAAGATTTAGGGTTTGGCATTCAGAAATAGATTAGTTTTAGTTGGATAAATGATGTTTATGATTTAATATTTGGAATGTTTGTAGCTATCTCTGGTCTATACTCCCAGTAACTATCTGATTATAGTAGGCTGGAAAAGTCAACCTGGACCATATATTCAATGTGCTTAAGTTTGATTGTAGATACATGTCTATGATTTGAAAACCTGTATTCCTCAGAAGATTGCACCGTTCTTGTAAGATTGCATTGTGGGTTGAACAAGAACTGGTTATTTGAGATAGGTCCATTCCAGATATATGTCATTCGCATTTCTTGTCTTAGCAATAGTTTAGATCTTATCACTTCCTTGCATCCCTATCTTTTGTTGTTTCTTTATTATTCGGTTAGATTTAGGATTTAAGATCATCATATTGTCAAACCTGATAAATTGAAAGATACAGTTTGCTTGTAGTAAGGTCTGATTGTGATTACCAGTATTTCACATTTTATCTGAGTTGTTTATGCATTGTTATGACCTAACACCCAAGAGACCTTGGGGTGATTTTCAGCAATTTATTGTTGAAGATTATCTTTCAAAAGAGATAGAATATTATTTTTTGTCTGAGTTGTTGCTGTGCAGAAAACACCATCAATAGATTGGCGCTAGAAGGAGGGCCTAAATGAGCACACTGGATCATTTCTTGAACGCCATCTCTCCAGAGAGATATAGGAGAAATACCAGATCTACCACAAGAGAGGAAGATTTAGAGGAGCTACAGTTCCCCACTAGGTCAAGGAGGACTAGAGAGAGGGGAGAATCATCATCACCCATCCCTTCACCCCCATCGTCCACATCTTCACATCCTGAGGTTGAAGCTATACCCATCCCTGAAGAGGTTCATGTTCAACAGCCTCAGCCTGTCATTAACCAACCACAACCTCCACCTCCGCTCTTACCAATGGCTTTCCTTGCCAATAATCCATCACCTTTGTTCTTCCAGGCTTACAATGTAATGCCCAAAAACCCTGAACATTTCTGTTCTAAATTCCATGCGAATGATCCAAACAGAACTGCAGAAGAACACAAGGATTTTCCAAACTTGCCTCAAAGACAGAGGGATTGTCCATGAAGATGTTGCCTGTAGGTTATTTCCTTATTCACTAGGAGAAGAAGCCTTTTACTGGTATAACCATCTCCCTGTTGGCTCAATCCTTAATTGGAATGACCTTGAAAAGGCCTTTTTGCAGAAGTTCTGAATACCCATCAGTGCCAATGAGCTATACTTGCAATTCATCAAAGTCAAGAGAGAAGTTAATGAACCCATAGCCAATTTCAATAATAGGTTCCATCGTGCGGTAGCCAAATTACAAGACCCGTATGTTTTATATGATGGTACTGCCCTGGGGGTCTATTATGAAGCTCTAGATAGCCTAACAGCAACCTTTTTGAAATGGAGACCCAACCCTCCAGGTACCCTGACTGATGCTTATACAGAGGCTGTCAAGCTCAGTATGGATCTGAGACAACACTTGACTAGGCCATTGCCTTCTCTGGGACCAGTTGCACATCCTAACCAGATACAGGCAGTAAATCAGGCTCTCACCAATCATACCCCAATCATGAACCTAGTTCCCCAATTACCTATGGTACCACACCCTGGTCATCCCATGAACCAGATCTCTCCTATGAAAAACTTCCCTCAACAACAAGTCAATCAGTCGATGTACCCGCCATAGTCAAATAGTTTCTCTGCTTATTTGTAGAATTCTGAAGTGTTACATCAGTCTTTGGGATCCGCCACAATGCCTGTCCCTCCTCAGAATAGCCCAAATCAGCCTCCCTACCAAGATCCAAATAGGGAGAGAATTGATGAAATGGCTGAACAAATAAAGAAGCTAAATCTAGAGGTGACTTACTTGAGAAATCAGAATAGTCAGTTGCAAGCTGCCTAGAAAGGAATGCAATCTAATCAGAACAGGGAGTTTTCACAAGGACAGAATTTCGACAGGGGACAGCGTAATGACAGAGGATTCTACAATGATAGGGGGTATAATCAGGATAGGAGTTTCAATAATGATAGGAGGCAAAACTTTGATCGAGGCCAAGGAAGTGGATCAGGATTTGATAAAAGGCCACCACAAGGACAAAACAGAACTTGGAATACAGGGCCCAATAATGGGGGAGTTCCCACCCCATTGGATCAGCCCGCTAATCAAACTATCAATCAACCTGTAAACCATCCAGTCAATCAAGACAAACCTCCTATTGGTGTGTACCTGGATGAAGCGGCTTTATCAGGGTGGTGCAGACTCCACAAAATGAGCCAGCATTCAGAATTGGAATGTCCAGAGTTCCAAACTGTTGCCTCCATTTTTCAATATGAGGTAGAGAATAATGTGAATGGACAGGAGATTGTTCCCTCCAACTCATATGATTCTTCTGTGTTGGTATTAAATCATGCTCCTTTTCCAACCAGCAACGAAAATGTGCCAGAAGAACCTGATTCCCAGGAAGTCGAAACAGATCATATTTGTAATGGAGATGAGGTTGCCTAGCTATTCAATGAAGAAATGAATGATAATGGCCCCCTCGATTAGGAAGAAGCTTATGTTGAAGAAGTACAGATGTTTCAGAGACAAGGATTGAGGGATATGCCTCATAGACGTCCACAGCCTGGAGGACCTTTCACCACTTCCATTCCTCCCAACAACTTCAGTACCCCTCCAGATCCTAATGCAAGCAACAATCCGTCCTATCCACATGTCTCCAAGCAGTACCTTTCGAAAGACAGACAGGCTCAAATAGAACCACAGAAAGAAAAGACTGTTCAAGTAAGCAAGGATAAGGCAGAGGAACCATCTAAAGAGGTCTCTACTGATATGACTGAGGAGCAGATGGCCTCATATGTAGCAGAATAATTCAAGAAACTAAAGGTAAACCTTTTTGCATTTGAGTTATTAAGGTTTCCTGCAATTAGGAAGGCTGTCTTAGGTACCTACGATGCAAATTCAAAGTCATTGGATAAGTCTTCTGGTGAGCATGTTAGCCAGACTTCTAGTTTTCAGCCTATGAACACACAAAATCAAACCCAAAATAGGACTAACCCACCCCCTGGAGATAAAGGAAAAGAAAAGGACAAGACTCAAGTGGCTCAGGTGGATACTCAGCCCACTTTGTTTCAAGGAAAGACAGAAACCCCACCATTTCTGATCTCTGTCCAAATATTCGGTAAGAATTTGCATAACTGCTTGTTGGATTCTGGTGCTTCCACCAACATGATGCCTCTTGGAGTCTGTAGGGCTCTAGGAATTACACCTGCTGACTCCCAGAAGAAGGTTACTCAATTGGACAAAACTGAAGTGAGTGTGGTAGGAGAACTTAACATGATCCAGATGCAGATAGCCTCTGATCCAAGGATTCAACAGGTTATCAATATCCAAGTAGCCGATATTCCTGATGCATATGGTTTGATTCTAGGAATAGAGTTCACCAAGGCTTTGAATGGATATGTGTCCACTAATCACTCTCACATGTGGCTTCCATGGAAGGGAGTGCCTAATCAAATCAGGATTGAGAGAGAACCCCGAATGAAGTACATGATTACTGAATACCAAAAGACTTCAACAGAAGTACTGATATCAGAGGTTGGAATGGGAAATTACCTGCTATCAGCTCAATATGAAGAATCAGATGTAGAAGAGGTGCTGATGTTGCATACGATGCCAGCTGATGTTGAGAAAGGGTCCAGTCATGTTGAAGTTCTGACAGAATTAGTCGAAGAAGAAGAAGAACTGGAAAACAGTCAGATCAGCCTATTAGACAGCTTCCAGGAATTCATTAAGCAGTGTATGGAGAACCAGACTCACCTGGGATTAAGGACAAGCTTTAAAGAACTACTCTTACCAAATTGGTGTAGAGTCCATAATGCATCTCATTCAGAGTTGGAATGTTGCCTGTGCCAAACAGCAGTAGAACAAATACACAAGCGCCTTGGTCCAACTCAAGTTGCGAGGGCAGAAAGGGATGGTCCTCAAGATAAATATCAAGGGAAGAAACCTGTGGCAACTGAGGAGTCTTCCAATACCGAGAAGTTGAATGATATGACAAAGAAAAATACCCTTGCAGAATGCTGGACTCTCAAATTCGATGGATCCAAATCTAAGCATGGGGCTGGAGCAGGGTTTGAGCTGATCAGTCCAAAAGGTAAAAATTTCTTTGCAGCTCATAGGCTCCAATTTCATTGTACCAATAA
Source organism: Sequoia sempervirens (assembly GCA_007258455.2). Lineage (NCBI taxonomy): Eukaryota > Viridiplantae > Streptophyta > Pinopsida > Cupressales > Cupressaceae > Sequoia > Sequoia sempervirens. The sequence continues at coordinate 238,951,295 of VDFB02000002.1, forward strand.
TGTAGCAGAGTATAAAGCTTTAATTCATGGGCTCCTTATGGCACTCAAGAAAAAGGTCAAGATTCTACAAGTTTTTGGAGATTCAGAATTAGTAGTCAAACAAGTGAGAAAGCAGTATTCATGTCACGATAGGAGAATGACCAACTATAGTCATAGAGTGTGGGACCTCATTGAGGGATTTGATGCTTTTAATATCCAACTGATCCCATGGAAAAAGAATCAAACTGCGATTCTCTGGCTCAAGCAGCCAGTACTCTCCAGCCTCTATCTCTGTCAGGATTGAAGAAGTTTACTGTTGAATTAACTCCTGTGCCATCAGTTCCTGACAATGTGACTAATTTTTAGGTGTTTGAGGATGATAAACATATCCTGGACTTTATCACAAACACAGATATATTTGTTTCACAGATCATTGATAAAACAGAACCTCAGGAAGCAGAATTGGATCTAGAAGGGGTATTGAACCTGAAGTCTAACACTATTCCAAGGGGAATGGTATAGCTGGAGAGAATTTTTGATATGGACAAAATCAGAGATCAGGAATAAGAATCAAAGAAAGAATCAATTATTGGACAGTGCGACCCTCAAAATGTGGGTATTGAGGACAATATCAAGAACATTTTCATTGGCAAGGTATGCACTCCTGAAGAAAGACAGGGTATAATCAGAGCCCTACACGATTTTCCAGATATAGTGGCATGGGGTTATGAAGACTTGAAGACTTATGACACATCCATCATAACTCATACTATAACTCTGAAGCCAGGCGCTAAACCTTTCAGATAGAGGCAGAGACCTATTAATGCACTGTTGGAACCACTCATACAGAAGGATGTTTAGAAATTGCTGTCTGCTAGAATCATATTTCCTATCAGGCACTCAACATGGGTGGCCAATCTGGTTCCAGTAAGAAAGAAGAATGGTGAATATAGGCTCTGTGTTGACTTTAGAAATCTGAACAGGCCATCAGAAAAAGATAATTACCCAGTTCCCTCTTTGGATGAAGTGATACAAGTGGTCAATGGATAGCAGATGATGTCCTTTCTAGACGGTTATTCAAGGTATAATCAAGTGATGGTCCAGTATGAGGACAGACACAAGACTGCTTTTACAACTAAGTGGGGAACCTTTTCCTATAGGAGGATTCCATTTGGGCTTATCAATGCAGGGGCCACATTCCAGCGAGCTATGGACATTGCTTTCAAAGACATCATAGGGAAGTGCATTATTATTTACATGGATGATCTGACTGTTTTCTCCAAAAATAGAGGGGATCATATCTTGGACCTGCGTAAAGTATTCCAGAAGTGTAGAGAATTTGGCATCTCCTTGAATCCCAAGAAGTATATTTTCGGGGTTACAGAAGGCAAGTTGTTAGGACATGTCATATCAGAGAAAGGGATTGCTATAGACCCGGAGAGGGTGGAAGCCATCCTGAAAATTCAGCCACCTGCCAGCAAAAAAGAGATGAAGTCCTTTTTTGGTAAGATTAACTTTGTCAGGAAATTCATCACTGAATTCGCTGAGATTGTGAAGCCATTAAATGCTATGTTGAAACAAGATGCCAATATCGAGTGGACTACAGAAGCGAAGGAGGCCTTTGCTGAGATTAAGAGAGCCATTGCTGATGCTCCAGTATTGGTGAGTCCAGATTATAGCAAACCCTTTTATATCTATTCCTTTGCTTCCGACCATTCGTGTGCTGGAATGCTGACACAAAAATCTAATGAGGGGAGTGAGTATCCCATTGCTTTCATGAGTGCACCATTAAAAGATGCTAAGCTAAAATACCCAAGTGTGGAGAAGCAAGCATATGCCCTTGTTCGAGCAGTGAAGAAATTCAGGCATTATATCCTCAGAAACAAGGTGTTTGCAATTGTTCCAGATTCTGCAGTTAAGTTGCTGCTGATGCAGAACGAGTTAGGGGAGCGCAGAGCTAAATGGGTGACCATGCTTCAGGAGTATGACATTGAGATCCAGCCGATGAAGCTGGTAAGAGGACAAGGACTCACCCAGACCATGGCAGAGATAAGCCTTGAATTGTCTGTTCATAACTATAATGTTGAAGAAGTTTCTCGAGAAGGCTGGTATGATGATATAGTCTATTATCTGTTGAATCAATGACCTCCAGCACACCTTAATGCAGTACAGAGGCGAGCCTTAAGGCTGAAAAGTGACGGCTTCATGCTGAAAGGAGCTGTCCTATACAAGAAGAATCATGAAAGTATTTATTTGAGGTGCCTTGGAAGACATGAAGCTGAAAGGGTAATGAGTGAATTTCATGAGAAATATGGTACTAGTCATGGTTCCACGATTGCTACTGCGAATCAGATTTTGAGGGCAGGGTACTACTGGCCTACACTGTTCAAGGATGTTCATCGTCATGTACGAACCTGTCACACTTGTCATAATGCAGCAACAAGAGAAAGGTGTGCAACACTTCCGCTCCAGTCTGTCATTGAGGTAAAACCTTTTACTCAATGGTGTATGGACTCCATAGGCCCCATCAATCCACCATCCTCTACAGGACACAGGTACATTCTCACCATTACTGATTACTTTACAAGATGGACTAAAACTTTTGCTTGTAGGCAATGTACGTCAGAGGTAGTAATTGATTTTTTAGAATCTGCCATTCTCAATCGGTTTGGATGTCCTGTTGCTGTTGTGTGTGATAATGGTCCTGCCTTTGTATCTTTGAAATTCTCAAACTGGGCCTTTGATCATGGCATTGTGGTAAAGTTTGTGTCTAATTATTATCCCCAAGGAAATGGTCTAGCTGAGTCCTCCAACAAGAACCTGTTGACTGTCATCCGAAAGCTATTAGAGAGGAACTCAAAAGACTGGCACACCCAGCTTCGGTTTGCTCTTTGGGCAGACCGAACCAGAGTTAAGTCCTCCATTGGTACATCCCCTTATCATTTAGTGTACGGTTTGGAACCAGTTTTCCCTATCCAACTCAAGATCCCAACCCTGCAGTTTATAAACCAGTTTTATGATGAAGGGGATAGAAGGGAGGCTAGGTTAGCAGAATTATTGCACCTTGAGGAAAAATGAGACAATGCCCTTGAAAAATTTGCCAAACATCAGGGGGTAGTCAAGAGATGGTTTGATAGGAGAGCCAAAGTCAAGGCTTTTAAGAAATCTGACCTTGTCTTGTACTGGGATAAGCCTCATGATCAGAAAGGGAACCATGAAAAATTTGATAAATTGTGGCTTGGCCCATATCAGATTGCCAAAATACTGGGAGATAATGCCTTCCATTTGAGGACTCTCACGGGAGAGGACATACCACTGCCTGGCAATGGGTAGTATCTAAAACATTATTTTCAGCTCTTTGCTTTGTAAATAGTTAGTTTAGGTTGCTTTGTTGTTGGTTTGCTTGCTTTGGTTAGAGTAGGTTTGTTTTGGTTTGTTTGTTTTATTTTGTGTTGCTCTTGCTTTTGGTCCTTTTTTCTTTTGGATTGTGGATGCATCTGTATGATAGTGGTGGAAAAGCAGGTATGATATTCTTGGTATTTCCCTTACAAACTCTGATCATTTTTCCAGAATACCATGGTATGAACCCTTTAACCTATGTCATTTGTCCTTATGTCGAGACAAAGGGTTTCTAATCAGTCTGAGTAGGAATATATTGGGGGTCTTATACCTTTAATCCTTAATATACCTGAAGTTGTGAAAAGGTCCTCATTAAGTCTGAACAGGTGAAAAATCCTTTTCTGCTCTAGTGCCACTGGTTCTCATCGAGTGTGGACTTCACTGTTCAGGTTGAATGAGGTGAGTAAAAGAAAAGAAATATCAAAAAAAAAAAGCAAAATATAAAAGAGCAAAAATATATATATTGAAAATCATGAGGTTTGAATTCAACTTATCAGGGGGATCTGAATATCTCTATCGGGGCTATAGGAGGACCACAGCGATAACCTCGTCGGGGCTATGGACGCCTGACTGGCAGTGAGGCTTTATCCAGGTTACTTTTAGAGTAAAAAGTCGCTACGTGCTTTATTCTACATACCATGTATGGTTCTTCTTGCAACTGAGGGTAGGTAATAAACGCATGTGCACACACTTAGACCCTGGTATAGGAATGTCTGAATGGCTGGGAGTTTCTTTGTTTTAACTTAGGGTGGTGGCTGGGTATCTAAGTTGGAA
>VDFB02000002.1:238955546-238986984 GCA_007258455.2 Sequoia sempervirens
TCCACAGCCTGGAGGACCTTTCACCACTTCCATTCCTCCCAACAACTTCAGTACCCCTCCAGATCCTAATGTAAGCAACAATTCATCCTATCCACATGTCTCCAAGCAGTACCTTTCGAAAGATAGACAGGCTCAAACAGAACCACAGAAAGAAAAGACTGTTCAAGTAAGCAAGGATAAGGCAGAGGAACCATCTAAAGAGGTCTCTACTGATATGACTGAGGAGAAGATGGCCTCATATGTTGCAGAGGAATTCAAGAAACTAAAGGTAAACCTTTCTGCATTTGAGTTATTAAGGTTTCCTGCAATTAGGAAGGCTGTCTTAGGTACCTACGATGGAAATTCAAAGTCATTGGATAAGTCTTTTGGTGAGCATGTTAGCTAGACTTCTAGTTTTCAGTCTGTGAACACACAAAATTAGACCCAAAATAGGACTAACCCACCCCCTGGAGATAAGAGAAAAGAAAAGGATAGGACTCAAGTGGCCCAGGTGGACACTCAGCCCATTTTGTTTCAAGGAAAGACAAAAACCCCACCATTTCTGATCTCTGTCCGAATATTCGGTAAGAATTTGCATAACTGCTTGTTGGATTCTGGTGCTTCCACCAACGTGATGCCTCTTGGAGTTTGTAGGGATCTAGGAATTACACCTGCTGACTCCTAGAAGAAGGTTACTCAATTGGACATAACTGAAGTGAGTGTGGTAGGAGAACTTAACATGATCTAGATGCAGATAGCCTCTGATCCAAGGATTCAACAGGTTATCAATATTCAGGTAGCCGATATTCTTGATGCATATGGTTTGATTCTAGGAAGAAAGTTCACCAAGGCTTTGAATGGATATGTGTCTATTGATCACTCTCACATGTGGCTTCCATAGAAGGGAGTGCCTAATCAAATCAGGATTGAGAGAGAACCCCGAATGAAGTACATGATTCTTGGTCTAAAAGACATGAAATCTCTTGATATAGAGGGTTGGAATGGAAATTACACACTATCTCGACTCGATATGAAGAAATCGGTCTTGAGAAAGAAGTCGTGTTGCATACGATGCGGTGATATTTGAGAAAGGGTCGATCATTGGGATTCGGCAAATTAGTGAAGAAGAAAACTGGAAAAGCAGTCGAGGATCCTGACCTATTAGTGACTTCGAATTCATTAAGCGATTATGGAGAACAGGACTCACACAGGATTAAGGACAAAGCTTTAAAGAACTTCTCTTACCAAATTGGTGTAGAGTCCATAACGCTTCTCATTTAGAGTTGGAATGTTGCCTGTGCCAGACAGCAGTAGAACAAGTATAGAAGCACCTAAGTCCAACTCAAGTTGCGAGGGCAGAAAGGGATGGTCCTCAAGATAAATATCAAGGGAAGAAACCTGTGGCAACTGAGGAGTCTTCCAATACCGGGAAGCTGAATGATATGACAAAGAAAAATACCCTTGCAGAATGCTGGACTCTCAAATTTGATGGATCCAAATCCAAGCATAGGGCTGGAGCAGGGTTTGAGCTGATCAGTCCAAAAAGTAAAAACTTCTTTGCAGCCCATAGGCTCCAATTTCATTGCACAAATAATGTAGCAGAGTATGAAGCTTTAATTCATGGGCTCCTTATGGCACTCAAGAAAAAGGTTAAGATTCTATAAATTTTTGGAGATTCAGAATTGGTAGTTAAACAAGTAAGAAAGCAATATTCATGTCACGATAGGAGAATGACCAACTATAGGCATAGAGTGTGGGACCTCATTGAGGGATTTGATGCTTTTAATATCAAGCTGATCCATGGAAAAGAATCAAGCTGATTCTCATCTGTGACCCAGGTACTCTCCGACCCTCTATCTGCATCCGAGGAGTTGAAGAAGTTTCTTGTGAATTAACTCCTGTGCCATCGGTCCCAGACAATGTGACTAATTTTTAGGTGTTTGAGGATGATAAACACATTCTTGAATTTATCACAAATACAGATGTTTTTGCTTCATAGATCATTGATGAAACAGAACCTCAGGAAGCAGAATTGGATCTAGAAGGCGTGTTGAACCTGAAGTCTAACACTATTCCAAGGGGAATGGTATAAACTTTGGAAGAATTTTTGATATATGGACAAAATCAGGAGATGAGGTGGAATCAAAGAATCAATTGTGGGCGGTCTACGACCCCTCAAATGTGGGTGTGCGGGGACAATATCAAAATTTCGGTAGCAAAGTATGCACTCTGAAAGCAGTCATGAGAGCCCTACACGATTTTCCAGATATAGTGGCATGGGGTTATGAAGACTTGAAGACTTATGACACATCCATCATAACTCATACTATACCTCTGAAGCCAGGCGCTAAACCTTTCAGACAGAGGCAGAGACCTATGAATCCACTATTGGAACCACTCATACAGAAGGAGGTTCAGGAATTACTGTTTGCTAGAATCATATTTCCTGTCAGGCACTCAACATGGGTGGCCAATCTGGTTCTAGTAAGAAAGAAGAATGATGAAATTAGGCTCTGTGTTGACTTTAGAAATATGAACAGGTCATCAGAAAAAGATAATTACCCAGTTCCCTCTTTGGATGAAGTGCTACAAGTGGTCAATGGATCGCAGATGATGTCCTTTCTGGACGGTTATTCAGGGTATAATCAAGTGATGGTCCAGTATGAGGACAGACACAAGACTGCTTTTACAACTAAGTGGGGAACCTTTGCCTACAGGAGGATTCCATTTGGGCTTATCAATGCAGGGGCCACATTCCAGTGAGCTATGGACATTGCTTTCAAAGACATCATAGGGAAGTGCATTATTATTTACATGGATGATCTGACTGTTTTCTCCAAAAACAGAGGGGATCATATCTTGGACCTGCGTAAAGTATTCCAGAAGTACAGAGAATTTGGCATCTCCTTGAATCCCAAGAAGTGTATTTTTGGAGTTATAGAAGGCAAGTTGTTAGGACATGTCATATTAGAAAAAGGGATTGCTATAGACCCGGAGAGGGTGGAAGCCATCCTGAAAATTCAGCCACCTGCCAGCAAAAAAGAGATGAAGTCCTTCCTTGGTAAGATTAACTTTGTCAGGAAATTCATCACTGGATTTGCTGAGATTGTGAAGCCATTAAATGCTATGTTGAAACAAGATGCCAAGATCAAGTGGACTACAGAAGCGAATGAGGCCTTTGCTGAGATTAAGAGAGCCATTGCTGATGCTCCAGTATTGGTGAGTCCAGATTATAGCAAACCCTTTTATATCTATTCATTTGCTTCCGACCATTCATGTGCTGGAATGCTAATGCAAAAATCTGATGAGGGGAGTGAGCATCCCATTGCTTTCATGAGTGTACCATTAAAGGATGCTAAGCTGAAATACCCAAGTGTGGAGAAGCAAGCATATGCCCTTGTTCAAGCAGTGAAGAAATTCAGGCATTATATCCTCAGAAACAAGGTGTTTGCAATTGTTCCCGATTCTGCAGTTAAGTTGTTACTAATGCAGAACGAGTTAGGGGAGCGCAGAGCTAAATGGGTGACCATGCTTCAGGAGTATGACATTGAGATCTAGTCGATGAAGCTGGTAAGAGGACAAGGACTCACCCAGACCATGGCAGAGATAGGCCCTAAATTGTCTGTTCATAACTATAATGTTGAAGAAGTTTCCCCAGAAGGTTGGTATGATGATATAGTCTATTATCTGCTAAATCAACGACCTCCAGCACACCTTAATACAGTAAAAAGGTGAGCCTTAAGGCTGAAAAGTGACGGCTTCATGCTGAAAGGAGCTGTCCTATACAAGAAGAATCATGAAAGTATTTATTTGAGGTGCCTTGGAAGACAGGAAGCTGAAAGGGTAATGAGTGAATTTCATGAGAAATATGGTACTGGTCATGGTTCTGCGATTGCTACTGTGAATCAGATTTTAAGGGCAGGGTACTACTGGCCTACACTGTTCAAGGATGTTCATCGTCATGTATGAACCTGTCACACTTGTCAGACTGCAGCAACAAGAGAAAGGTGTGCAGCACTTCCGCTCCAGTCTGTCATTGAGGTAAAACCTTTTACTCAATGGGGTATGGACTTTATAGGCCCCATCAATCCACCATCCTCTGCAGGACACAGGTACATTCTCACCATTACTGATTACTTTACAAGATGGACTGAAGCTTTTGCTTGTAGGCAATGCACGTCAGAGGTAGTAATTGATTTTTTAGAATCTGTCATTCTCAATCGGTTTGGATGTCCTGTTGCTGTTGTGTGTGATAATGGTCCTGCCTTTGCATCTTTGAAATTCTCAAACTGGGCCTTTGATCATGGCATTGTGGTAAAGTTTGTGTCTAATTATTATCCCTAGGGAAATGGTCTAGCTGAGTCCTCCAACAAGAACCTGTTGACTGTCATCCGAAAGCTGTTAGAGAGGAACCCAAAAGACTGGCACACCCAACTTCAGTTTGCTCTTTGGGCAGAGTGAACCAGAGTTAAGTCCTCCATTGGTACATCCCCTTATCATTTAGTGTACGGTCTGGAACCAGTTTTCCCTATCCAACTCAAGATCCCAACCCTGCAGTTTATAAACTAGTTTTATGATGAAGGGGATAGAAGGGAGGCTAGGTTAGCAGAATTATTGCACCTTGAGGAAAAACGAGACAATGCCCTTGAAAAATTTGCCAAACATCAGGGGGTAGTCAAGAGATGGTTTGATAGGAGAGCCAAAGTCAAGGATTTTAGGATTTCTGACCTTGTCTTGTACTGGGATAAGCCTCATGATCAGAAAGGGAACCATGGAAAATTTGATAAATTGTGGCTTGGCCCATATCAGATTGCCGAAATACTAGGAGATAATGCCTTCCGTCTGAGGACTCTCACGGGAGAGGACATACCACTACCTGTCAATGGGCAGTATCTGAAACATTATTTCCAGTCTTGAGCTGTTTTCAGCTCTTTGCTTTGTAAATAGTTAGTTTAGGTTGCTTTGTTGTTGGTTTGCTTGCTTTGGTTAGAGTAGGTTTGCTTTGGTTTGTTTGTTTTCTTTTGCGTTGCTCTTGCTTTTGGTCCTTTTTTCTTTTGGATTATGGGTGCATCTGTATGATAGCGGTGGAAAAGCAGGTCTGATATTCTTGGTATTTCCCTTACAAACTTTGATCATTTTTCCAGAATACCATGGGATGAACCCTTTAACCTATGTCATTTGTCCTTATGTCGAGACAAAGGGTTTCTAGTCAATCTGAGCAGGAATATATTGGGGGTCTTATACCTTTAATCCTTAATATACCTGAAGTTGTGAAAAGGTCCTCATTAGGTCTGAACAGGTGAAAAATCATTTTCTGCTCTAGTGCCACTGTGGTTCTCAGCCCTGAGTGTGGACTTCACTGTTCATAGGTTGAATGAGGTGAGTAAAAGAAAAGAAATATCAGCAAAATATAAAAGAGCAAAAATATATATATTGAAAATCATGAGGTTTGAATTCAACTTATCAGGGGGATCTGAATATCTCTATCGGGGCTATAGACGCCTGACTGGCAGTAGAGCTATGTTCAGGAGGACCACAGCGATAACCTCGTCGGGGCTACGGATGCCTGACTGGCAGCGAGGTTCTATCCAGGTTACTTTTAGAGTAAGAATATTTACGTAGCTTGTTCATATCATGTCTGGTTCTTCTTGCAACTGAGGGTAGGTAATAAATGCATGTGCACACACTTAGACCCTGGTATAGGAATGTCTGAATGGCTGGGAGTTTTTTTGTTTTATCTTAGGGTGGTGGCTGGGTATCTAAGTTGGAACCATGAGTTCTGGGTTCTTGATTCCAGTTTGTCATCGAAATGCTCAGGAGCATTTCCCCAGCAGAGTCGCCATTTGTTGTGCAATTTTTGCACACATGCCCCACTTGGAATAGGGACCCTCTTTTTTTGGTGTCTTTGACCTTTGCTTCTATTGGATTTATCATTTTAGGGTCTTGACATGTTGATCTTGCTGGCTTTGACCTTGCCTTGAGGTTTGAATTGATTGAAAATGAGTTTTTGGTTAAGTCTGGGTTTTCACTTGGATCCGGGATTTTCCAGCTCTGGCGGATTTTTCCGGGCCCTGGTTCCTTGTCCGTTTCTGGCAGGATTCTCCAATTCTAGGTTTCTGCCTTACTTCGGGATTTTTCGGTCCTGGCGGATTTTTTCGGATTTTGCCAAAATCCTGATCTTCCTCATTTCCCCAGTTTCTGTATTTCTGCGGAATCCGTGTTTTCGCACATACTGGGATTTTCCAAAATTCTGTTTGGGGCTCGGGTTTTCGGACTTGTCAGAAATGTCTTATCGCGCATTAATGGTTGAGGTACCTTTGCTCAGGCGGGTATTAGGGTGGATTTAGGGCATTTTCAGTGCCATTCTAACTTCATTGCTCCCTTGTTGATTGCTATGGCGATTGAGATTTCTGTTTGAAGCTTTGAGAATCGATCTTAATTTGTTTGCGTGAGGATTGTTTGAGTGCCGGTGTCGGTGTTTTCATTACTTGGACGTGTTTGCTGCGAAGGTCGCCTTTTCAAGCTCGAATTTCTTCCGCTTTGATCCATGGTATGTAGTCATTGCCCTTCCATTTTGCTTGTATGGTGATTGAGAGTTTTGCACTGGGTATTATTAGATTTGGGTCGGCCCTTGATTGATTTTGGTTTCATATTTATAGAGCCGGGGTTTGACTCATTTTTAGTTATGGAACCCTATTTCCCTTGCCCTATGAGCTCTATTTATCCATGAGGTTGCATATGTATCTTTTAGACGAAGTTCTGGGCTTGATTGCTTGTTCTTTTAGTGCAGAATCTGCCATATCGTGTGAAGTTAGGGTTTTTCTTCGATGTTTGGGCCCAGAGCAAAGATTTCTTTTTGTTTGAGCAATTTTTTCCCTGTATCCTGTTGACTTCCCTGTCTTGTGAAGATTCGAGTGCTTTAGGTAAATCCTTAGCCGATACTTTAGACCCTAAAGCTTGCTCTGGTTTTAATGGCAGAGATTTGATTATTCGATTTAGGGCACCATCGTTTTGATATGGGAATTTGTCCTTTGTAAGTTTTTGGGACTTTGGAGTCCTTTGCGCTCTGGATTTTGTTGATTTCCGTCGGTTCTGAGATCATTCGAGCTTAGGTGGGGAGGATCCCATGGTCGTTTGAGTTTTGGGTCGCGTTTCACCATTTTTTGGGTTTCTGAGGTCGTCACGCAATTTCCTCGCTGTCATATTTTCCCGGTTTGGACTTATTCCGTGGACCGGGGTTATTTCCGAAACATTTTAGATCGTCCGCGAAAATCCGTTCCATCCGGATTTTTCTAGATTTCCTGTCTGATTGTGTTCTTTCAAATGTTTCGATGATAGGATTAATGGAACGGTTGTTTAATGCTTATTTCTTGTTGCCAATGACTGAATTCAATGATTATCCTTTGTTTTTTCATCTGCACTAATGATTTATTTGACTAATGATGCTTTGGCAGCAGGAATCCATCTGGGTCGGATTTCTCTGAAATTCTGCCCCGACGGTATTTTCCCGGTTTGCATGATTTTCTCGGACTATCTGATTTCTCTGGATCTCGAAGGATTAGCATTTGGCAATGGATTTTGATTGATTTATATGATTTGTGCTAACCTTTTGGATTGGAATATGAGAAATAATTGAATACTAATGATGATTTTTGGATATGCAGGCTGAATCAAGCAAGGCGGCTGCTGGGAAGTCCAAGGGTGGCACAAGGGTTTCATCCATCTCTGAGACTGAACGATTGAGACTAGACATGAAGAACCAGCTTCTTGAGAGAAAAGTGTCTTCTATGTGGGTTGACGTATCAGATACTAATGTTGGTGCTTGGCGATATGAGGAGTTCAAACAGAGAACGGCTGAGAAGGATCAGTCAGCCTTGAGGCAAGGGATGATGAACTCCGGATTGGTACATGTGGCAGGGTTCCCTCCAGCAGTTCAGTGTTATGAATTAATTTTGGAATGTGCTAGATAGTATGATTTTGATACACAACGGGTGGTTAGCACCAAGGGAAGGGTCTTGGCTAACTTCAGTCTGGCCTCCATTGCACAGGCTTTCATTATGCCAGATCTTCCTTCAGTGTGTGCCTTAAATATTGACACTGCCAGGACCTACTATGAGAATGAGCCAGTCAAGGCTCAGCAAATAATCAACTCGTGGCTAGAGAAGCCAAAATCCCACCATTCAAAGTTTCCCAAACAACTACACAGGGTAAAATTCAGGTCAGATGTATATGATGCCATCACACTTCTGAGCAGGGTGGCCGGATTGAGAAGTGCAGGGGTATTGGAGAATTGGATGGTCCATGTGATCACCAAAATTAGTCAAGGGACCAATTATCACTGGGCAGGGTTAATCAGTGCTGAGATTGACAGACAGTTGAGGAATGTTTTGGAGGCAAAGAAATTCACTATGTCCTCATATGTAATATATGTGTTGGCCATCTCCTACCCCTACAAAGGTCTGAATCCGAGGGGAACAATTAGATAGAATATAATTTATGAGGTTTATCCAGAGTTGCATCTGGGGCATAGGGATTACAGGAGGGAAAATGATGCATTCACAATGCATATCACCCGGACACTCCAGAATGCTGAGCACCTCAGATTATCCGATGGAGCTAAAGGACTAATCAAGAACTACGGAGCATGGTTCATCCAGTTCCCTACATTCACTTACCTCAAGATTTTTGGATTCCCAGTTGCTCCTTACAGGTTGCCTCGGTATCCCACTGACCACATTGTGCTACTAGAAGTTGTAGGATAGATCTGTGAATTTGATGCAGTGTTGAAGAGGGAGAAGCACAAGACAGGCTTCGGAGGAGACTTCCCTCTTGGGATTGGTGTGGGAGAGATGTGCCCATCTATCCAATCGGCTCACACCACAGGGGAGGAACTGGTAGCCTATGGATTCTCCTTCCATTCGAAAAGAATGAATTTTGATATAACTGGAGAGGCTCAGAGGAAAGCTACCCGGGAGTATAGGCACAAAGATGACTTGGAAGACTATTGGGTCAATATCAAAGATGACCTTGAGGCAAGGAGGAAAAGATATTCTAGGTTTCCTGTGGAGGCCATTAGGCAATATAATGTTAAGCTGATCCCGGATCAACTTGATGATGATAGAAATCTGGTGCAGGACCACGCCTATGAGGCGGTGAAAGACAGGCCAACCGGAGATATTAACTAGAATGAAGATGAGATTATAGAACTGGAGGACCTGATAGCTCCTGTCATGAAATTCACCCTTTCTTGGGTAAGGCATAAAATCTGGGAGTTGGAAAATGCAAAGGTAGCTTGCACCTTTGAACTAATGGGAAATCTCAACCCCATGTCGACTTCTGAAGAATCCGGGGAAGATGACCCTAAAGTGAAAACAGCAAAAACTTCACCATTCAAGATAAAATTCAAAGGTCCCAAGGGAGCTGAGCCTGAAACGAAGAGGAAACCTAAAGGGAAGCGAAGGTGGAAGACCCTGACAATCAGCAAGTCCTCTGATGAGGAGGAAACAGAGAAGGATGAAGAGGAGGATGCTCCTCCACCGCCTAAGAAAACTAGAACAACAAGGACTGCCAAGAAGAAGGATCAAGTTGCTTGAAGATTTAGGGTTTAGCATTCAGAAATAGATTAGTTTCGGTTGGATAAATGATGTTTATGATTTCATATTTAGAATGTTTGTAGCTATCTCTGGTCTATACTCCCAGTAACTATCTGATTGTAGTAGGCTGGGAAAGTCAACCTGGACTGTATATTCAATGTGCTTAAGTTCGATTGTAGGTACATGTCTATGATTTGAAAACCTGTATTCCTCAGAAGATTGCACCGTTCTTGTAAGATTGCATTGTGGGTTGAACAAGAACTGGTTATTTGAGATAGGTCCATTCCAGATGTATGTCATTCGCATTGCTTGTCTTAGCAATAGTTTAGATCTTATCACTTTCTTGCATCCCTATCTTTTGTTGTTTCTTTATTATTCAGTTAGATTTAGGAGTTAAGATCATCATATTGTCAAACCTGATAAATTGAAAGATACAGTTTGCTTGTAGTAAGGTCCGATTGTGATTACCAGTATTTCACATTTTATCTAAGTTGTTTATGCATTGTTATGACCTAACACCCGAGAGACCTTGGGGTGATTTTCATCAATTTATTGTTGAAGATTATCTTTCAAGAGAGATAGAATATCATTTTATGTCTGATTTGTTGCTGTGCAAAAAGCACCATCAACACTATCCAACATCAATTGCTGCAATACATGAGTCTAGATCCCAATAAAAACCTCCCAATCTATCAAATTTGTTCCATCTTTTCCTTTCCCCACCAATATCATATTGGTAGAATTTGTAATTTGGTACTGGCCATATGAGATTGGGTGGTTGGAAAGTTAGGGGAAGCCAAAATCATCCCTTTTTTCTACCAATCTAGATATACCTGTCAATTCACTTCAATGTTGTTGCATAATTGTGAATAGAATGGGGCTCACCTTGCTTTAGCTCATCTGTTAAACTATTCCATCATTGGGATAGGTATCCTCTTAGAAGCTCCTCTTTTTTTGTTGCTTTGAACTCATACTTAGTGTAGATAGCTTCAATCCAAGGAATAATTCTGGTAGCATAGCTTGGTCTAAGAAGCATCCTGAGCCATTCTTTGCGAATATCCCTTCGCTAGATCAACTCAGCCCTGATGGATAAGGGAATGTTAGTTTCCATTTTCCTATAAGCATTTTTCTACTCACCCCAACTAATCTCATTTTGTACCCAAGACATGAATTCTCTCAGTTGAATATCCCCAACATATAGCAACAGGTTCCAATCATGATCCTACATGACAACATAATTGTGCAAATAGAATTCACATAGCAAATTTTTCATCTCAGGGGAAGCAATCCTGTAGGAATTGAAGAATTCGGTAGGAATTTCAATGGAGGGGTTTAAGTCTAAAACAATTTTTGACAACTTGAAAGAGAGATATTTCTCTTTCAGATGCAGGGCATAAACCCTTGGAAGAGCTCTGCATTCTAGAATTTGTGGCACCAGGGTCACAATGTTGTCTACTTTCTTCTTCAGAGCAACAATTTCCTCATTTTTCTCCTCAATAATATCATCCCTCTCTTGGATTTCCTTTTTTAATTTATTGTTTTCCTATTTCCATTGTTTCTCCCTCCTTTCTATTTCTTTCCATAAATTTAAAATTGTTGCATGAACCATAAAACTAGGAGGGTTATGAATTCCTACTACTGTTTTTGTTGATGGTTGCTCCCCATACGGCACTATCTGCATGAACTCAAGTTGTCCAATTGTCTGTGGTTGTGGGGCTCTATTTCTTCACCCCCTTTTTGTTGCAGGACCTCTTGTTTCTATTTATGGCTTTACTTTGACTTTTGTTGTGCTTCCTATTGTAGCTGCAGGAACTCTCTTCTCATGTTCTTGGTTTGGCTGCAGGAACCCCTGCTCATCCTCAAATTCCTCTGTGATATTAGCAAGGTCTGCCAGAGTTACTTTTGTTGCTTCCTCAAATATGTCCTCTTCTTTTTCTTTAACATTATCTTGTTCTGTTGGGGCTTTAGTGTCCCCATGTGATGTTTCATCATGCCCAAGGCTTTCCTACGAAGGCGTACAAAAATTTGGCCTAGCTGGTTTTTATTTCTTAGAGGTGCTCTTATATTTTCCCTTGGCTGCAGGATGAATAGGGTTAGCCTTTCTCTTCCTAGTACTCAGCACCTCTTTCTCTACATGTTGTGTTTGGGATTTCTCTTTTTCTTTTCTTGTTTTAGCCTCTTTCTTCCATGCCCTAGTTCTTATTAGGATTTGCAGGGGGACATTATCATAAGAATCAAATGAAGAGCTTGTTTTTTTTCTGGATGCTTTGTTTCAAAGGAACTAATGTTTATGGCTCCTTCTACTGCAAGGAGATTCATACTAGAACTAGCACCAAAAGTTTAAGCACTAGCGATGGCTTCGTCTATGCTTAATCTTTTGCTAGGCCTATGAGATTGAGGTATAGTCCTAGGTGGCAAATGCTCAACATTGAAAAACTCTTCCTAATGGTAATTTTGATTAACTTTAACAAATTCTTCCCAAGTCATTCCAGAAGAATCATGCAAAGATTTCTTAACTAGCAATTTAATCAAGCAATGGTAGGAAACAAAATTATCCCCACCTTTCTGTGTTTTGGCTGCCATGATGGAGAGAAGGTTGTATAGGACATTGGGCACATTCATCCTCCTTTTGTGCCTCATGTGGCTCAAGAGCTTGAAATTTACTAAATGTAGGTTTGACAAATGTCCCTCACAGGTGAAATACCTTATAATGTAGATAGTTGTCTGCTTCCATGGTTCAGGCAAAGACATTCTTTTTGTGCCCTGCTTATCTATGCTAATTGGTGGGTCGCCATGTACTATAAATTCATCTCTAGCCAACCTGGCATCCCTAGAGGCAGGGTAATGCTCTCCATCAGCAGGTAACCCTAAAACTTCTGCAATTCTCTCCTCAGTTTCTACAACTTCTAATCCCTTTATTGTGGCCTTTCCTTCAAGGAATGTTTGGACAAATTCGAGTGCAATGCCTTCGTCAAATCCATTCAACTTCATGAAATAATCAAACCACCCACAATGTAGAAATTTTTCCAAGTATTACGCATCTTGCAACAAAACTTCATGAACTGAGGGCTCATTTCAAATTAATTCACCTCCCATTGTCCGAAATCACTATCACTCTGTAAAATTCCTTTCGTCCTAAAATTCCTATCTGAAAGCCAACACCTTTTTGCTAAATTTCCACTGCCAATGTCAATTAAATTTCCTTCTTTGTCTCATCTTTTTACCATTTACTGCTTATAACTCAAGACTGTGACAGGGCAATTAGGGAATTATGGCAAAAAAAGAGGTGATAGTTAACATCACTTCACACATGCGAGCCAGATTTTCAAATCATTTTATTTAAATTTTATGGTGTAGCCAAATTATGATTTGATACATGGGTTGGATATTTGAATTTTTAATTCCCCCTAACCTAAATTTTGACATGTGTCCACACATGTGAGAAGGAGTGGTGAATTGACAGGAAGTACTAGAATATTATGTAATTTCCTATAGTAACGTGTTATGATTAAATAAATGCACTTAAAAGGTAATTAAGAGATGAGAATTACCATGTACATAATTGAGCATGTGAAGGATGCAATACAAAGATCATGGGAAGAAAGTACCGTTTCACCTTTTTTAGAAATAATTGATCATTTAATGAAAGTGAAGTGAACTAAAGTGAGGAAGAATGAAATGATGGAAGAGAGAGAAGAGGTGATATGGATGGATGGATGGGTGGATGGGTGAAGAAATGGATTTCCACCTAAGTAGAAATCTTTATTATGAAAGTACATACCTTAATTTAACCAAAAGGTGGGATGCAGGGTCCACCACTTCCAGCTGTAGGGAACTCGTATGTTGAACGCTAGGTGAATTTTTGTAGGAACTCTTCTTTGGAGGTTGGCTTATGATATAATCTGATATGATGACCACTGACAAGTAACTTGAATCAGATGGGTTCAATGGTGATGAACTGAGTAGCTCCATTAGAAAAGACCTCAGAAATGTCATACGCTCCTAGCCACCTAGTCCACAAATTTCCTGCATCATCCTAGTGCTTCAAGTCATATAACAATGCCCAGTCACCTAGCTGAAACTTTTTATCCTCATCATCCCATCTCATCCTCTTATGTTTTACTACTTCAGTGTGGTGCAAAGCTACCCTTCTCATCTCGTCCAAAGCATTTAGCTACATGACTCCCTCTTTTTGTCCTAAGACTATTCCTATGGCATAATCTGAGGCATCTATATAAATGTGGAAAGGGGTCTCCCAATTAGGTCCCTTCAAAATAGGAGTATGGGTCAAGGCTACCTTTAAATTAGAAAATGCTCTGTGACAATTTTTTGTCCATTGGAATTTAGCATCTTTTGTTAGGAGAGTACAATGGCAAGGGGAAATGGTCTTTCTTAGTGGCAGCATTAAGTTCTCTATAATCAACACAAACTCACCACTTCCCTCCCTTCTTTGGCATGATCACTAATTAAATACATCCACTGGATTTCTGAGATAGGATAGATAAATCTAGCATCTAACAATTTATGCAGTTCTATTTTAACAATTTCTCTCAATGCAAGATTGATTCTTTGTTGAAGTTTACCTACTGGTTGACAATCATCTCTTATGTAGATCCTATAAGTGCAAAGCTTAGGATCCAGTCCCTTCATATCATGATAGTCCCATGAAAATTCATGTTGATGAGACCTCATTAATTCTACCAATTGCAATTGTTGATCTTCACTTAACTTGTAATCAATATTCAAATATCTTCCTTCATACACCTGTATTTGAATAATCAATTCTATCATAGTTGTTTCACTAACACATGGTACCTTGAGTTCATATGGCAGCATGGCATAGAATATGCCTATTTTTGTAGGAAGTTTATCTGTAGACAGAGTGGCTACATGAAGAGTGGTTGCAGGAAGTTTGTCTGTAGGCTGAGTGGTTGTAGGAAGAAATAGCAGAACAGGCAGAAGTGTTTTCATGGGATTAATAGAACCAGATGATGCTTCCCCAACTTTACAATAGTTCTAGATTATACTAGGCAATACTTCCTCTTCATCTTGAAGTTGCATGAAAGGACTTCTACCTAGCATCATGAGTTGTGCCACTGAGTTAACTTCCTTGGCTTACTCACCAACATGTGGCCATAGAGAGAAAATCATGAATTTTGTTGGATGCTCCCAAGAGTCTAGAATTACCACAAGGTCTTCTACTATATCATCAGGCTTCATAGTAGAACTATCAACAAGCTGCAGGATAGTAGGAGTAGGTCTTATGCTCGCAACATTTGGTTGTTACAGGATGTCCTTAGTCATCACATTGATTGTCGCCCCTAAATTGCTTAAGGAACTCCTTACTTGAATCTCATGGGTGATAACTGCTACTATAGGAATATTTGGATCATTGTACTTGGGAATGGTCACATGTCCAAGCATGATGTTAGCGAGCTATCCTATCTCATGGACTATAGTCAAGTTCTTCTTCTATCTTCCTAGATTTTTGAGGCATGCTCCCTTGATCATTTTGCTATATATAAGAACATATTTTATGGCCTGAAATAGGGGTATCTAGAAACATACGTGTTTCAACTGCTCCAAGATGTCAAAAGTTGTATCTTTCTTGTTTTCCTTATGCTTGGAAACTTCCAATTTCTAAGGAAATGGTGGCTCTTGTACATCCTTCCTAGCTGGAACTGGTTCGGGATTTTTAGGTACAGCTGACTGAATGAGATCATTCAGAGGTTCCTCTTCCTCTTCCACAGGTAGCTCAATGATGATGGGTGTGGAAGGAATTGATACAGTAGTTCTTGAACATAGATGGATGTTACTCATACTCACAGCACATGTAGGAAATTGATTTGGATCAATAGAATATACAGGTTGTTGTTGTGGTTTATTATTAGGATTCGGTGTGGGCTAAGTTGGTAGTTGAGCAGGTTTTGGTGCATTAGAGCTTGAACTAGCAGGTGGAGGCATTATAGCAGACTTCTAGGGTTGAAAAGATGGTTACATGCAACTGGCTATCTGGTTTGGCTTAAAAAAGGATAGTGGATCTGGTGACATACCTTGTCTTGGTACTCAGCTTCCTTTGTGCATCAAAGTGGACTTGTTCTTCCTTAGTTTCAAGTGGAAACCTATTGTCAATGTTAGCTACCATTTTGCATATACAATCCTTCTCCTTTTGTTTGTAATGAGGGCAGCATTCTACCAATGTTGCATCTGCCTCCTTATATTTTTCTTTGGCCTGAAGTGTACTTGGATACGTAGCTAGATTGTTTGTAACATCCTGCTTGAAATCTGCCAACAAATTAGTAATCTTCATCTTTAAAACTTCACTAGGAGATGACTTACCCACAGAGGGTTGGTAAGCTCTCCCTTTCCTTGAAGCTGATATGGGATAGTTCTGACATGTTTTATTGATATCTTCCCAAGTAACTTGAGTGATATCTCTTTTTTTCATCAAGTCCAAAGCATCAATGCAACTCACATTGATTCCCTTCAGGAAAAGCAGCTTTTGTGATTCTTCATTGAGTGTCTGATGTGGATATTTTTGCATGCAGAATAGAAACCTTGAAATGTAATCTTCCAAGCTCTCATCTTTGTTTTGTTGCATCCTAAAGGCATTGCTTCCTCTCATTTCATTTCCCTTGTAACACTCCTTGTATTTCCCAAGGAACTTCATCTTTATGTCCTCCCAAGTTTCCACGGCATCTCTTCCTAGACTCATAAACCATACTAGTGTAGCTTCTTTTAAAGTGGTGGAAAATAGCTCAAACCTAGGATCATCGGTAGTACAATCATAACTTTCATGGAGCATGTCAAACTCAAACAAGAAGGTATCACTCATGTTTTCTTGATGAATTCCCAAGAAAAAAGGGTTGTTAATCTAGTTGTGATTTCCAGTGGAGGATTCAAAATTAGTCAGATCAACAAAAAGGGAAATGGTTCTTCTTCTTCTTCATTTCTGGGTAGATTTGAAATCTCAACTAGTTACAATATTAGCTTAGCATCAGCTAGCTCACACAAAGAATCAGTAAAAGAATAGTAGATCACTACTCATCTAAGCAAGGGGGTATTCTAAGAACAACTCAAGAGAAGTGCTAAATAGAGAAACTACCAATGACTCCAAAGAACTTCCTAGCTTGACACCATCCCTGGAAATGGCACCAAAAATGTTAGACTCCTACAATGATTTAATAACTGGTCATTTATGTCCATGATTCAGAGATTGGACATCTAACTTGAATATCTATCTCATTCATCAAGAAAGTACATTTAACTTGTCAACCCAAGGATGTAGACGTGAAATGGGTCAGCACTGTATGTGCACTAGTAACTCTTAGTAGCCATGTCTATACTATAGCTAAGAAGCACAATACTGAAAGTAAATTGCTTCAAAGGAAATAAATCAAATGTTGATCATCAACCAACAACTTGAAATGCAGAACAAGATTAAAGATCTAGACGAACATACATGAAACTACTTTGTCTGCTTTGGCTGGAGGAATAGACATAAAATGGAATTCTAGTGGCTACAGGAATAGTCAATGCCAGATTTTGAACTAAGTACAAAACAGGAAATAATAACTAAACTAATTACTCTAAAGAAAGGATTACTCACCAAGTGAGCCCCCTTGGATGAGTATCCACTAAGACTAAGAAAAACTCAAATGCTTAAATTTAGACTATCATCTCATTCATTGAAAAATATGTAAACAGAGTAGTAGCATGGTTGTATTAGAAATGGAGAATTCTTAATACATTATTGATATCATGTAACAACAACAATCAAGAACTAAGAACACCCAAAAGAAGATTCAAATCCTTGTTTAAACTACTAGCTAAATAGGGCAGTCGACTCCCACTAACTGAGAGGACGCCACTTAGGGAAAATGAGGAAAAGAGTGGAAAATCGGTTACGTCTGTAGGGAATCCAGTCAGACATGCATGCCTAAACATGGACTCAATGTTGCAGTAACACCCGTGATTGCTCAATGCCATAAATACAAGGCAGTTACAATTGACTACCGTGGGGAATCTATTTCCATCATCCTCCAATTGACTCCTTTCAACGATTCCCCTACATGTCAATCTGACAATTTTCTTTCTCAACTTAGCATCCATAAATCATGTCCTTCATAGCAATGTCAGTACGCATGATAATTGCACATCTAAAATCACCTTAAAGAACATTCATCAACCATACACAAAATTAATATAGATAATGCACATAATATGTCAATGTCATTAAAACTTCACAGAGATAAGTTTAAACCCGATGTCAGTGGTTTGAGAGAAACATTATGCAAATATTAACACTTAACTACTAAACTTCATGATACTACCAGCAAATGGACTATAAATTATTCCCAAAATTTTGACCAAAAACTACGCTCATCATAGCTCTTCTTCTAGCTCTTGATCATAGGTCTCTATAATGTACTTTTCATTTAGGGCTTTGGCGTCCTCCTCCGAAGACTATGAGTTCTCCTCATTAGTTGCCACTTTTTCCACACTTATTCCTATTCTACCCTCATGGTGTTCAAAGTAGTCACCCTTGAAAGGATCCTTTGGTTCATCCATTATTACCTTGGTAGCTTTCCTCTATCATTTCTCCAATTCCTCTAATATTTGTATAGTTGCTTCCATTTTTGGTGGCTCTATGGATGAAGGAGGAACAAGCAGATTAGCAACAATTTGGATGATCACTGCTTGGATAGCAGGGTTCATTATAACCCCAAAGAGCTCGGTTGGTATTCCTGGCATGTACTTGGCAAATGCTTCAGGCAAGGTGAGAGGAGGCATAGTGGTTGTGGCTATCAAAGATACTACAATAGAGAGAGTAGGAAATTGTGAGGGAAGCGAGGCAGACGACAACGGGGATGTCGTAGCTGAAGCAGAGTCTAATACCATGACTAGGGCCATTGGTGAGGTGAAAGCAAGGTGGACTAATATGTCCAGGGCGGGCGGAGAGGAAACAAGCAATGCCTAAGATGAAGGAGGTGGAGGAGTGGCAATAGTAGTGGTTATGGAGGGAGCAGAGGTAGTAGGTGGAAACTTTGGTTGCTCAACCTCTTCTTCTCCCTCATGTTGAGGATCCTCCTCGATAGTGGGCATTTTGTTGAACCCTCCTGATTTCTTATCTTTCTTTGAGGATACTCCCTCAAAGGCTTTCTGTGTATAAACTTTGTGTTTGGGCTGATGCTCAGACACATCTTTTCTCTTCCTTAATCTAGTTTCAGGAAGGGATTTAGGAGCTTCTTCTATTGGGATAGCAGTTGTTCCACTATCCATTTCACTTTTGAGCTCATTTATGAGCTCACCATATGTCAACATGGCACCTTGTGCCTTAAGTTGGTTGATTTGAGCATCCACCCACTTCCTGGTTCTGTTCTCTATGGGCCTTGTCACAATTTCAAGGTCATTGACCTCTTCTTCATCCCAATCAATCAGTGGAAATGGTAATTAGGCAATAGCATCAAATCTCTCATCTAGGATGGTGTCCTCCTCTTCTACAATCTAGTCAGGTACAGAGAACAAGTTGATTGTTCACACGAACTTGGTCATCATCGGCATGTAGTGCCTCATTCTCATCTCCTTGTCATCTTGACAAATGGCCCAAAAATATTCTATGTGAGGCAATTGGGCATACTGTTTCCCAACGAACTTCTTCAATTTTTCATAGGGATCCATCTTGGGTCAGGCTGTGTGGAGGTCTAGATGGTACTCCACTATCTTCTTCTTTGAGTATTTGCGCACTAGCCTGAGGGGATAACATACATTCCTTATCCAAATGTGATAGGGTATGGAATCCCTTGCCTATGTTTATTTCTTAGCAAAGCATGAGCATGCTACAACTGCTGGGAGACTTCCAATATAATCATCCGGTCATTAGGGTACCGAGGTAGCTTATAGGGTCTTTCAGAGAAACCCTCCATTTTGATATAGGTGAACTTCAGGAACTAAATAAACAGGAACCCAAACCTTTCAATCAATGCTAAAGCACTATGTGAGACCCTTCTCTAAAATATCCTCCAATGAGTCTAATAATATGCCTGATGAAGGCATCATTCACCCTTTTGTACTCTCTCTTGAAGTTTTTGTACTGCAGTTGTGGGTAGCGATCATATACTTTTACTTGGTTTTTTTATGCTTAATGGTTCAAGGGGAAATGGATAGGTCAAAGTCTGCAAGGTGGACAGACAAGGTTCTGGGGTTTTTTTGAATGGAAGCAAGGGCATGGCGATCCGCAAATGGACCCCCTCTAGATTTGACCTGCAAAGGCTCAAGACTTAACATTTCCATCTAAGAGCTCGAGGTGGCATCAAGACATGCAGGCTCCACAAGGTAGGAAGAAGCAAGTGGGTTCACCGCTAGAGGGAAGTGTGTGAAATGGAAATGGTTGGTAGATAGAAGTCCACAATGAGATACAGATGGCAATGCAGGACCACAAATCTCTCAACCAAACTCAACTTATCAAAACTAAACAAAATCTTACTTGTCCTTTCAATTAAGACTCATCCAATCTTCACAGAACTCTTGATTTCAAAACCAAAAACTGAGATAAAAGGTAATAATCCTCTTGTAGATTCTTCAAAACTCTTTAAACAACACTAAAATGATTAACTCATACCCTTTCTTCAACAGAAACAACTCAACATAAAGGCTTTCAAAAGTAGACTACCCAGATCCACTACTAGGCCTATTTAGACCACACAAACAATCAGTACCAACTTCCCAATACCATTTCTCTTCTTCAATGGTATAAACATGTTCAAAGACATCTATACAAATCAATAAAACCATCTCCCACATTTATTCAAGATATTGTCTCCAACCCCTATACTAGACCTTCCATTTAGACTCCCAAGAAGTGACTATCATAGACTGTCATGCAACATCAGTAAACAAAAGGTACACAAAGACTTTTAATCCACCAAACCTTGACAGGAAAGGATTCCAAACATGCCCATACAACCATTTAAGTCACTATCACCCAAAAGGAATGCATTTTACATCATCAAAACAAAGAATCTTGATTGTCCTAACAGGCCTAAAATAGCTTTTTTGAGATCATATAATTTGACATGCAATAGTAAATAAATCTCCTATATTCTTAACCTGGTTCAAATCTTATAAAACTCCTCAATTTAACATTCTACAAATGATTTCATGGCCCTTCAAAATGGAAGATAACTAACCAAACAAATATTGTCCTATTTAGAATTGTGACTTCTCTGCCAATACAAGGCAGTCAATAAATGGACTCCAAAAACTTATAAATTCATCGATCCTCAACTTTAAATGGACTCTCAAGACACCCAATCATCTATTTAAAACAACTTTTTACAAGGACTCAAAAAATACCCAATCAAAGCTCATAAAGCTTCACTGTACATAGAATTACCAGTCACATTCAACAATTACAGACCTAGGGCTTCTTAGGAACCACCCCAAATTACATTCTCTATCTCTACAACTCTGGTATCCTTTAAAGTACATTTCAAACCACCTTCTCACCAATTTTCAAGTGATTCCAACAGTGCAAACAGGAGAAACTTAATTTTCATTGCACACTGTTACCCTAGTTAAGGGTTTTAACCCGCCTGAACAAATTTACTCATAATTCTTACAAAACTAAATGGTTTTAAATGAAACCAAATTAAAATTAAAATATATTCATAGGGCTATCATCTACACTAGAGGAGGAGAGGTTTCTTGCACAAATATGGTTGTACAATGGCCTGAAAACAATGAAAAAGTTGGAAAATAACAGAATAACAATATTTTCATTGAGATTTGTCTTGATACATCCTATCCCCAACCTTCCTTGAAGTTTTTGAGGCTTCACAATTCCTTTATAAATAAATAAAAACCTCTCAAACCAACTCCTTAACTACTTGACTATTCACCTTCCTCTATTTGGCATGTTTTGCATTTTTGCAATTACATCATTTGACAATTTTTACAATTTTTGCAATATCTTAAAATTGAACTCCTAACAACCTTCTATGACCTAAAACACATTCAAAATGGTCAACTAGACCTTATTACAATATGAAATAACCAAAACCAAATCAAAATCCTAAGATTTCCTCATGGAGGTATTTTATTGCTAGGGTGCACTTGCACCATTCTCTCCGTCCAAAAATAATTCCAAGTCCTCTTTGATCATTAAATACTCCTCCTTGTAGCCTTTTATGCCCTGCAACCCTCATCTTTACCTTTGGTTTGAGTTGGTCTATTCAAACATGCTTCCATCGTAACTTGTCTCTATGAATTTGTGCATTCATTCCTTGAAATGTTCCAATCTCCTTTTGTCCATCTTCAAACTACTGCATCTTGATCTGTAATTTGTTCCTTGTCAAAAATATTAGTACAACAAAGAAATGATACAGTATTGCTACCACAATACCTCCATCTTTCCTCAACTCTTTTCAAATCTCCAAAATCAATTCATCCTTGATCATTTCTTCATCCAATCTTGACACCAACTCAATATCCCCTTCCTCTTAAATCAAGTCCTTTATCTCTACTTTATCTTCACCTTCATGCTTGGGAATAGCTACAACATCTTTGTCCTCTCCATCCATGAATTCTTCTTTTGCATCTTCAAACTCTTCTTCTTCCTCTTTCATCTTCATTTGTCTTCTTCTCTTGACTATCTTTTGAATGGGCCACTCAACTTTCTTTTTCACTGTCAAATGCCAACTGAATGCTTTTTTGTGCAATTTCTCCATCCACTTTTGGAACTCCAACTCTATTCTCTCTATATCTTGCTTCATTTTTGTTACCTCTTTATCAAACTTCTCTTTCCTCTTTCTCTCTTTTCTTATTTCCTCTTCCTACACATGTCTTCTTAACACTTCCATCTTTTCTCTCAAGCAAGCTTCTTCTTCCACTTTCTCTCAGCTTTCTCCGCCTCACCTAGGTCCTTTCCTCGTCCTTAACCTAGTCTCTTGGTAGCAACTAGGTTCTTCTTAACCTACACAAACCACAAAACCACAAACTTTCTCTAGCCCAGACCTTTCTAAGCTCTGATACCATACTAATGACAATGTAGGACCAAAAATCTCTTAACCAAACTTAACTTATCAAAATTAAAAAAATATTGCTTGTCCTTTCAATTAGGACTCATCCAATCTTCACAAAACTCTTGATTTGAAAACCCCAAACTGAGATCAAAGGAAATAATCCTCTTGTATATTCTTAAAAACTCTTTAAACAACACTAAAATAATTGACTCATACCCTTTCTTCAACGAAAACAACTCAACATAAAGGCTTTCAAAAGTAGACTATCCAGATCCACTACTAGGCCTATTTAAACCACACAAACAATCAGCACCAACTTCCCAAGCCCATTTCTCTTCTTCAATGGTATAAAACATGTTCAAATACATATGTACAAATCAATAAAACCATCTCCCACATTTATTCAAGACCTTTTCTCCAACCCCTATACTAGACCTTCCATTTAGACTCCCAAGAAGTGACTGTCATAGACTATCATGCAAGATCAGTAAAAAAAAAGGTACACAAAGAATTTTAATCCACCAAACCCTGATATGAAAGGGTTCCAAACACTCCCATACACCATTTAAGTCACTATCACCCAAAAGGAATGCATTTTACATCATCAAAACAAAGAATCTTGACTATCCTAATGGGCCTAAAATAGCCTTTTTGAGATCATACAATTTGACATGCAACAATAAAGAACTCTCTTGGATTCTTAACTTGGTTCAAATCTTACAAAAATTCTTAATTGAAAATTCTACAAATGATTTCATGGCCCTTCAAAGTGGAAGATAACTAACCAAACAAATACTATCCTATTTAGGACTGTGACTTCTCTGCCAATATAGAGCAGTCAATAAATGGTCTCCAACAACTTATAAATTCACTGATACCCGACTTGAAATAGAATCTTGAGACACCCAAGCATATTTTGAAAACAACTTTGTACAAGGACTCAAAAAAAAACAATCAAAGCTCATAAAGCTTCACTGTATAGAGAATTACCAATCATATTCAACAATTATAGACCTAGGGCTTCTTAGGAATTGCCCCAAATCACATTCTCTATCTTTGCAACTCTAGGATCTTTTAAAGGACATTTCAAACCACCTTCTCACCAATTTTTAAGTGATTCCAATGGCACAAACAAGAGAAACTTAATTTTCATTGTACTTGTTACCCTAGTTAAGGGTTTTAACCCACTTGAATAGATTTACTCATAACTCTTAAAAAACTAAATGGTTTTAAATGAAATAAAATGAAAATTAAAGGAGATTCACAAGGCTATCATCTAAACTAGAGGAGGAGAGGTTTCTTGCACAAATATAGCCGTACAATGGCCTGAAAATAATGAAAAATTTGGAAAATAACATAATAACAGCATTTTCATTGTGATTTTTCTCCATACATCCTATTCCCAACCTTCCTTGAAGTTTGTGAGGCTTCACAATGCCTTTATAAATTAAAACCAACCTCTCAAACTGACTCCTTAACTACTTCACTGTTCACCTTCCTCTGTTTTGCATGTTTTGCATTTTCGCAATTACATCATTTGACAATTTTTATAATTTTTGCAATATCCTAAAATTGATCTCCTAACAACCTTCTAGGACCTAAAACACATTCAAAATGGTCAACTAGACCTTATTACAATATGAAATCACCAAAACCAAATCAAAATCCTAATATTTACTCATGGAGGCATGTTTTAGGCATTCAAAGGCAATGGGATCGATGGAACCCATAGCATGGGAGGCTGGAGGGAGATGGCCGCCCACACACAATGGGCCACAAGGGTGGACCTACAAATGGGTCTTAGGTTTTGCACCTTCACTTAGGTTTTCATTTGATTTTTCTCGGTAGCAATGGGGTGGTGTTCATCCACAAAGGCGGACCCGCAAAGTTGTAATGCTTAGATTTTTGTTTGAAAGTTATTCCAAGTAGTGGTGAAGGGCTTTCAGGCCGCATGAGTCTCAAAGCTCTGGTGAAGAACAGGTGCAAGGAGGTCAAGTTTTGCATGACTTTTAGGGGTTGTGTCTGATCAATTTTTGAAGGTTTCTTGAGATGGGTTGATGCAGAATTTTGTGTTTTATCAATTGTCCAAAGGGTTTTGAAATTTTTCCTTAGGATATTCAGTTAAAATTAGAAACTTGACTCAAAAATATTTTTTCATCTTGAGGGCAACAAACACACCTAAGAATCCTGAAGAATTTGATGAATGCAACGCTAGAGATTGGTTAGGAGATCATGCGGGCACAGAGGAGGTGGCAGTTGTCTGAGCTCTAACAATTCTCTAACTTGTGTCAGTGAAAATGACAGTTAATCCCTCCTATTTATAGGAATTTTTTCATTAATGAGCCACATTTATTGCTTGTATGGCTGTCGGAAGGGTAGTTGGGCACGAGTTTCAAAGAAGTGATGGTAGGAAAATTAGGACCCATAAGGCAGGTGGAACTTTCAGAGTTGTTGTCGGACGGGTGGTAAAAGAGGGCGGCCATAGAGGTCATGGAACCCACAAGATGAGCAGATGCCCTGCCCTGCGTCAGCCATCAGTGAAATGACAAGGTAGGACGGCGACAAGCAAGGGGAAACCTGCAAGGGCGGACTTGCAAGAGGCAAAGGACGCTGGTTTGAAAGCTTAAGGGAAACCTGCAAAGGAAACCTCGCAAAGGTAAAGGACTTGGAAATTTCTTGGGGGTGAACTTCAGTCATCTAAAGATGATGACTTTGGACTTCTTTGACCATTTGGAACTCAAAATTAGGAGGCATGCAAAACGAGGCGAAGGAAAAAAGTGACCCAATGAGGGTGAAAAGAGAGGGTCCCTATTCTGAATGGGGCGTGTTGTGCTATAGGCACAACAAATAAAACACCCTCATAAAATAGGGTTACATTCTAGGGAAAGATAGGCCAACAAAATATCCACCATTAGATCTCAAACCTAATAATTAATGGTCTAGATATACAATGTATCATTTATATAATGTATGTCATCTATTTTAGGAGTTTCCTAAAAAAGTTAACAAAAAATTGTTTACTCGCATCCCACTCCTCCCCCATGATGCCCTTGTATATAACACCTATTGTTGTAACTAAGAAATATATATATATATATATCTTATCAACAATAACCTTTTTTATAATTGCAAGGTTGACACACATTTTCCCAACAAATCTCCCAGTTGTCGAACACCTTGCAAGAAGGCCCAAAATCTCTAAACGCCATTTGAACTTCTTTGTGCTCACAGGCTTAGTTAAAAAATCAACAAAATTCATCAAATTCTATCTTCACCAGTTTCACCCTACCATCTTCAACCATATCTTGAACAAAATGATACTGTACATCAATGTGTTTGCTCCTGGCATAAAATTTTGGGTTCTTGGCTAGACATATTGCACTCTGACTATCATAATAAATTCTCACTACACCTTTTTTTGTTGGCTTCTTCTGTGGCATTTGTCCTTCATGTCAAAATTGCCTTGGGTTGGTGCCTTGGCATTTCACAGTTTGGTTAAATATTTCAGCACTTTGTGGATAGTCCTTTAGATAGTACTTTGTGAACAGTACTTTGGATACTTTCAATTTTGTTTTTTGGTATTGATTATGTTGGATTCATGTGCAGAGGATAGCTATTTGTCCTATGGAGTTATTCTTTCATACAGGTCTTTATATGATAACATGGGTTTTGCTCAAGCATCTTTGACACCATGGGCAGTGGTTTGGCACATTCTTAGTGAGGTATAAATTTGCTTATATATTTATGCAAATTTATTTCTATATGTGCTAACAATTCAAGTGTGGTATGAGTGGCACTTCTTATGTTTGCACAAATCATACAAGTTTAAGAAGGTGCAGATTACAAGTCCAAATCACTTTTATATATTCTCTTCATTGGTTACTTGCTAAAGAGGTCTTCAAGACACTTTTTCATAAAGCATAGAAAATTCATTGTGATATGGCTATAAGCAACCTTGGTTTATTATTGACTTCCATTGGCATGGTCTTTTGAAAATTTGTTTACATCATTGGAATTTCTTATCAAAAAGCTTTAATTCTCCTAAAAGAATATTGAGTATTCAAAGCATGTGAAAAATCCATCGGTTGATTTCAATGGATAGACTTTTTAAAATTCTTGGCAATAACCAGGAATCAATATTGTTTTGTTGATTAATGTTTTGGGCATATCTGGCAGTGCTCACCTAGTTGAGAATTGTAACACACAAAATATGTGCTATCGGGCTCATTGTATTTTGCAAGGAAGTTGACTTTATTAAAGTCACATGGCAGTGCAATAACATTTGTTATCGGGGATTTTTGTTGACAACCATCATTGATATTTGGTTAATGATTTATGCTATAATGTTGTCGATTCTTTTTGTGATATCTTTGGAAGTGGACTTAAAGTGATTATTATTGTTTGTTAAGTTTTTGAAAAGGAAAGACTAGGGAAAAAGGCTCATTTCATTTTTCAAGAACAGTATGAACCCTAGCGTCACCATGGAGAGATTACCATTTCAATTACAAAATATTCTTGCTAGTATTTGAGCTTTGTTTTTAGGTATGGCAGTTTGTGAACAATGGCAATTTAGTTGGTGGACTTTCCATGAGTTGGAAGTAAAGGAAATAGAGAATCTTATGGGTTTTTAGTTGCAGTTTTATCCACCATAATAGAAGGTAATATCTATACCTTGATTTGATCTTTCGAAGGTAAATGGAAAAGTAAAAAAAAATGATGTTGATATTGTTTCAATTTCGAACAGTTGGCTTTATTTCTAGTTTTAGTTTTAAAAGGGATCTTGAGTTTTCTTTAATCATAACTGAATCTAAAACTATTTTGAACTTGAAGTTCAAACTCGAGGGTTGTTTATGTTTACACAAATGCATTTTTTAGTTTTTAACAAACCCTAGTTAACTCAAGGGTTTCAAAATTTTGGAATGAAGGGTTTGCAATATGCAAATAAGGTTTATTCCAATCTATAAAAAACATGGAATCTTCAACCATTGTAGTGTGACAGAGATTGGGATGAAACAATAGAGTGTTGTTGAAAAGAGAATAAGGGTTTATTACAATGATATCTTTGTATTTTGAAAAATTAAAAGGACAGTTTATAGTGTTTATATCTCTAGCCCTTATTACATAGATTGCATATTTTAGTGAGATAATATTGGTACTGTTTCATTCAGTGTAGATTATGATGGGCATTATTGTATATCTTTTATATGTACTTTGTTGAGATTTTGTAATTGCAAAAATAATGCAATTATAAGGTCCTAACAGTTTGTATCATTATTGTGAAACTTTCTTAAGGAGTTGGTGCTCCTACTAAAGTTGGTGCTTAAGAATTTTGGTGGAGTTGGTGCTCTAAAAAATATTGTAATCAGTTTGGAATTAAGCCTGTAAGGAATTTTGGAGTGGTTTTTCTACCCCAAGAGGGTTTTCCACTCGTCAAAATTTTGTGTTTTTCTTTTGTGTGGTTTGTGCCTATCTTGCTTAAGTTTTTCATTTAGTCTTTCGTGAAAGTAGTTCATGGAATGCACTGATAAATTATCACTATTTCAAGTTGTCTAAAGGTTCAAATTTTTATTTTTCATGTTCAATATATGAACGTTAAATTCTGCCATAAGTGAGTTTGATGTCCTATGTAAAAGAAAGCATTAAAAGGTTGTTCATTCAGCATTATGTGAACAATGTACATCATGCTTTGATATGATTTGTTAAGCATTCATGTTATGTTTGGTTAAGTCATTGGAAAACAATTCAAATTCAGTATGCATATTGCATATACAAAGTCACTCATTTATCAAATAGTTCAAATCTACATTTCAAGTCATAAAAATTTTTTATACATTACTCTGATTCACCCCCCCTCTCAGAGTAATTCCACTTCCAACAATTGTAATTAGGCGTAGGGTCCTGCATTAGGTTTTACCACCTAGGATTGATTCTGGTCTTGGAAGTTCTTCATAATGGCACATGCACCTGAAGGTTCATCTATTACAAGAACTCCTTTATTTGATGGCTTTGATTATGTGTTCTGGAAAATCATAATGGAAACATATCTAATTTCTTTAGACCTTAATTTTTGGAACTTAATGTGTAGTAAATATATTGTACCTGATACCATACCTACAAATCATGATGAGAAAAGGAAATATGAAATGAATTCAAAAGCTAAACATGAACTCTTTTGTGGCTTGACAAAAGATGTATTTGTTAAAGTAATGCATTGTAAATCTACATATGAAATTTGGGAGAAGCTTGAAAATGTGTATCAAGGAAATGAAAAGGTTATGCAATCCAAAATCCTTACTCCCAAGAGTCAATTTCAGGAAATGAGAATGAAGGATGATGAAAAGATTGTTGATTATTTCTTAAGAATAATGAAGTTGTCAATGCAAGAAGAGGTCTAGGTGAAACAATTACAAAATCTGATGTTGTTCAAAAAGTGATTAGGACTTTGCATCCTAAATTTGAGTCTAAATTTTATACTCTTGAAGAAAAGAAGTGTTTTGATTCAATTACCTTGGATAAATTACAAGGAATATTAACAACCTATGAAATGAGGATAGGAAGCTCTGCTTCAACCTCTAAAGAGACTACTTTTAAAGCAGAAAAGAAAGAAGATTTAGACAGTGAATTAGAATTGTCTGATTCTTTAGAAGCTCTTTTAGTGAGGAAGTTGACAAAGAAATATAAAGGAAAAATTCCATTCAAATGTTTTACTTGTGGAAAGCTTGGACACTTTGTTGCTAAATTCCCTTATGATGATCAAGCCAATGAGGATGAAAAGTCAAAAAAATAGTATAAGAAAAAGGCTTTTGATCCTAAAAAGAAGTTTAACTTCAAAAAGAAAAAGAGTCTCTTTACCAAAGAAGACATGAATGTTGAGACAGATGACTCACTCGGTGATGCAGATGAAACTTTATTCATGGCTGTAGTTGATTCACAAAAGGTTTCAAATAAAGAATTAGATAATCAGTCTGTTTTAGAAAATGATAAAATAGATCTAAAAGGTGAAACGGTATTTATAGCCACAATGAATGAAATGGAACTGCAAGAAAATGGACTTGCAGAGACTTTTGCTTCTAATAAAGAATTGAATGGTTTTGAGAATGAATTGAAATTTTCTCTAAGTGAAGTTCAAAATTTGAAGAATGACTTAGTATACCAGAAAATTCAAATTAAGCAAGATACTGAGAACCTAGTAGGTAAGATTATAATCATTGAAAAGGAAATTAATGATTTAAGACTTCAAGTTGAAATTCTTAAGATTACAAGGATGCAATTGAATTTCAAGGAAGAAAAGTGTTGTATCTTAGAAACTAAAATCAACAATCTTAGAAAGGAATTTGATAATTTTATAGATCTTTTGAATAAACAAAGGTCTTATGAAGACAAGTCAAGTCTTGGTTATATGAATGATTCAATTGATTTTCTAGATATAAATGTAAAAGCTAAATATGGCAGATCTAGACAAGCTTCCTACAAGAAGAAAAATAGTCTTTCTAAGACAACTATGCAAAACAAAGTTAAGTTGATTTGGATGCCTAAAAGGAGCAATGTAGAATAGGAAGGTATCTTTAGTCAAACTGAATTACATGTTAAAGTTGAAAATACATGGATCTTAGATAGTGGTTGTTCTCATCATATGACAGGGGACAGAAGTATTTTTACTGAACTTGAATTTGGTGATTTTGGTTTAGTACGGTTTGGTAATGATGATTACATACAACTTATGGCAAAAGGCACAGTGGTTTTTAGTAATAACATTTTCTTGCCAGATGTTTATTATGTAGCAAATTTAAAACACAATTTGTTAAGTGTGACACAAATATGTGATCAGGATTTATGTATTTTTTTTATGATTGTGGGTGTCAAATTAAAAGGAAATTAGGAGAAATAGTTATTGTTGGTTCAAGGACACAGGGAAATATATATGAAGTGACTAGTGTGAAAGTGCTTAATCAATTGAGGAGGAGTCTCTATGATCTTCCTGCTATTTCTTTTCACTAATCAATCTTTTTGATTGTAGGGTGTGCTTTAAAGTTTTATATTATATCCCTGAAAGTAGAAATTGCAATCAAATCTTTGCAGTTTAGTTGGTGTTTTTGAATAGTTTGCAATTTTTTATTACATGAAGGATTGTGTGTTAACATTGCTTATGGCAACAAGTTGTAGAATTTTTTTCTTGAGAATGAACAGAGGATTGATATTAGTTGTTTGGACAGTCAACACTTAGTTTTTCTATCTTCATAAAGAGGATGAAGCAATGTGGAACAGGCTTCTCGAAACAATCTTATCTGAATGCTTTTAAAAGTATGCATGGTCTTAGGGGGAGACATTCTTATCGATTTGCACCATTTGTTTCCTTAAGCATTGGTTCAGTACGTGGTTGCATTTGGTTCTTCTTAAGTGTTCATTTTTTAACATTCCATTGGATGGTATTGTGTGTGTTTTGTTATTGCATTATGGTTTGGATTGCAGTTGTCTAATGTTCAAATTGGCAAGTCAAATTGTTTCAGGTTTCATAAGATGGTTACTTAAGATAGGAAAACATCAGTGAAAGCAACATTTGTTGC
Organism: Sequoia sempervirens; assembly: GCA_007258455.2. Lineage (NCBI taxonomy): Eukaryota > Viridiplantae > Streptophyta > Pinopsida > Cupressales > Cupressaceae > Sequoia > Sequoia sempervirens. The sequence continues at coordinate 238,986,705 of VDFB02000002.1, forward strand.
TTGGACACGGGTCAAAAATAAGCAGGTAATTGATTGATATTAGTCACAGTTTTCCAGTGGTATTATTTTTTTGTTTGTTGCGGATGTAAGGTGTTTGCAGGGGTATGGTAGCGATACTAGTATTTTGACAGTGAGTATGTAGATGATAAACAGTTATTTGTATATTTCCTATCTATGACAGTTCTTTTGTATGCTAACAGTATAGTATACATGATGATAGTTTTTATAGTTGCTTTGGTATAATAGTGATTTGTTGTTACTTGGCAGTGCATGGTCTTTA